>JAKSZT010053769.1:23716626-23741852 GCA_026826555.1 Tolypeutes matacus
CCCTGATTTAACTCAAAATGGATTAAAGACCTAAATTTAAGAGCTAGAACCATAAAACTTTTAGGTCAAAGTACAGGCCTAAATCTCCAAGATCTTGGATTTGGCAATGGTTTCTTAGATATGACACCAAAAGCACAAAGAACAAAAGAAAAAATAGACTCATCAAAATTAAAACCATGTATATTCCCAAGGAGATAATCAAGAAAGCAAAAAGACAACCCAAAGAATGAGAGAAAATATTTGCAAATCATATATCTGACAAGGGACTTGTATCTAGAATTTATAACTCCACTAGGATGGCTAGAATAAAAAAGTCAGTTAATAACAAGTGTTAGCAACAATGTGGATAACGTGGAATCCTCATATACTGCTGGTTGGAATGTAAAATGGTGCATCCACTTTGGAAAACAGTCTAGCAGTTCCTTCAAAAATTAAACATAAAGTTATCATATGACTCAGTAATTCCACTCCTCCTTATATACCCAAGAGAAGTAAAAAATATGTCCACACAAAAACATATACACAAATGTTCATGAAAGCATTCATTATTTATAATAACCAGAAGGTGGAAACAACCCAAATGTCCATCAACTGATGAATAAACAAAAGTTGTTATATATCCATGCAATGAAATATTATTCAGCCTGAAAAAGGAATACAATGCTATAACATGGATGAACCTCAAAAACATGATACTAAGGAAAAGAAGCCAGCCACAAAAAGACCACATATTGTATGATTCCACAACATGTCCAGAATAGACAAATCTATAAAGGCATAAAGTAGATTAGTGGTTGCCTAACCACATGGGGATGGGAAGATTGGGGGTTAAAAGTTACAGGATTCCTTTTGGGAGAAATGAAAATGTTCTAAAATTGATTGTATACTAAAAACCATCAAATTGTGCAATTTAAATGGGTGATTGTATGGTATGTGAATTATAGCACAATAAAGCTGTTACCAAAATAATTTAGGAGCTAATTACTTAAAAAAGAGTTCTCACTTTAAAAATAATTCACAACAGAAGCTCTTTAAAAATCATACTTAACAGGTGCATTTTAAAAGATGGTTCAACTTTAATTTTAAGGAGTGATTTGCTATAAGAAGCACAGGATACAGGCGTGGACTAAATACACTCCTCTGCTATCCAGAGCACCTGAGAAAGAGATGGCACTTCTTTAATCCAGCTAACCCCCATATATAAAAACAAAATAAGGCATAGCCATATACTCTTTCATAAATACTGTCTCCCAAGAAGAATGTCACACCCTCTAAGAAAAGAATTTCAGTTGTGTGTGTTGTTTGTGTGTGTGTGTGTGTAAAGAATATATTTATGGCAACCTTTTTGATGCAGCTCTTCAAGTCGGATCCATTCTCTTGGAGTGTTCTTCCTCCCCGCCAGGACTTGAGCAGGGCACAGAGGACCAGATGTGCTTAGGGCCACCTGGGATAGGTGAAATCAGACAAAGGATCTGACTCGAGGGTTTCCTTCAACATTCTTCTCCTGGGTCACCGTACATCTCCCCTGAGACACTAACTGGAAGTTGCCAAGTCTAACTGAACAATGAACTAATTATATTTGTACAGAAATTTAGGGAAGAGGTGAACCACTGGGCCGGGCCCACCTTGGGAGTCCAACAAAACAAATTCATAGCCCATGAGTGTTTGCAAGGAAGAAACATCAGACATTTTGTGTGATGATCCAGAGCTGCAGGGTGGGCAGACAAACTGCTCAGACATATTAGGAACTACTGTTCGCAGGGTTATCTGCATATCAGCTCTGGAACAGAGTACTCTTCAGGGCCCAAGTGTTCGTTCCACACAGGGGTTAAAGGTCACGCCTTTACAGTGGGAAGACTTCTATTCCCCATCTATAGGACTTGGATGGGGTATGCCTGCTCATTTGTATATTTCAAAAAAGGAGCAAAATTGTTCAACTTTCCTTTAATTTTCACTTTGAATCTCTGTTAAGCCAGCATGTTGAAGGACGTTTTTCAATGAGACTGTTTTACACAGTCACATATAGTCACACATATAGACATATCTGATATTCAGTCCACAGGGTTATTTTTCCATCAGTGCCTTTCCTAAGGCCTGTCATGGATATAAAATCGCTTTGTTAAACAGACAGATCTGAGTTTGAATTTTGTTTCCACCATTAATTGGTGTGGGACCTTGGAAAAGTCACTTATCTTTGTGGAGCCTTAGGTTCTTTATCTGTAAAGAAGGATAACAACTTGCCCATAGACAAGCTATAAGGGTTAAACAGGATTCAATGTATTTAAACACCACATAATAAGTGCTAAATAAAGCACTTACACCTCTTGAGGTTGATGAGAGATTAAATGAGAACTACAAATCTCTTCTCACGGTGTTTCCCACATAGCAAAGACTAATACACAGGAGCAGTCATTAGTACATGTAGAAGCATATTACTACTAGTAGCACCATACAACGGCAATAGCAGCAAAACTGGAATACCTGCCTGTAATCCTTATGACGTCTTCCTCTTTCAGCTTTGGCCAAGTGTAGACAATATTGGGGGGGGGAGGTGGACTTGCCTCGTCAAACCCGCCCTCCATGCAACAACCAACCAAAACAAGAATAGAGGTCTCCTCTCCACGTTTCTCACCTCTTCTGCCTGCGCCAAACCGCAAATATTTACCTCTGGCTACCAGAGCCCCGCTGCCGAAAGCTGTACTCCCCCTCTCCAAGCAGGTCAGATCCAGCTGCAAGAAGCAGGCTTGGTATTCTGGAAGCCTATACAACCTGACGGAAGTGCATTTAGGCCCTTGGAAACATGCCTTACTTGCCGGAAGCAAGCCTGATTCTGCCGGAAGTGGGTCTTATAGCTCCGGAAGTCGACCTTATCCTCAAACCACCCGAAACTTGCCTGACTTGTGGGAAGTGGACCTGATCCAACTGGAAGCGGGGATGAGCCCTGGTAAGCTAGCTTGGAGTAAAAAGAGCGAATCCTATCTAGGGGCCTGTGTTCTGCCAGAGGCAGTGCATTGCTTACATCACTAATTTTTTAAAAAATAGTATTTTCATAATAGATTTTGTTCATATTATCAGGTAATGGGCTTGTTAGTGTTATTTTTAAGTGAGCTAATACATACTTTTAAAAATTCTGTTTTAATTTCTAATGAAGTAAATATGGATAGATATAACCCATATAAACAATATCTCTCTGGGGTCCTCCATAATTTTTACAAGTATAAAGGTATCCTGAGAATAAAAGCATAAGAACAGCTATTCTAATACATAAATGTGGCATGTTCCTCAACTTACTTAGATCTTCTTTAGTGGTTTCAATAAAGTTTTATAATTTTTGTTATAAAAATGTAGCACATCTTTAATTAGATCTATTCGTAGGTATTTTACATTTTTGTGATGCTATTGTAAATGTTAGATTTTAAATTACATTTTAATTGTTGTAGGTATATAGAAATGCAAAAATTTTCCATGTTGGTTGTGCTGGATATGATGCTAAATGCTTTTTAATAATTTTAATAACTATAGTCTTGAGTTTTTTATGTAGACAAAATATATATTTCCTATGTAGATTTTGTATCCAGTAATCTTGCTAAATGCTCTAATTTAGTAACTATAGTTTTTTGAGTTTTTATGTATAATTAGAAGGGGATTTCTTTAAATTGATAAAGGATATCTGAAAAGATAAACAACAAAAACTCAGCAAAAATCATTCACAACGGTGAAACAATAAAAATAATTCCTTTACTATTAGAAACAAGACAAGGGAGCTTTCTATTTTCCACTTTTATTCAACGTTGTAATTGGAAATACTAGCCAGCACAATAAACCAAGGGGGAAAATTACAAGGATTGGAAAATGTGACTATTTGGTAAGTGGTAAATATCCCTACCACACACTGCTGTCGTTTATTGTTTGTTTTCTCAGACACCTTTATTAGGTTAAAGAGGTTTCCTTCTATTTCAGTTTGCTAAAAGTTCTTTGTTTGATATTTTTTTTAAATTAATGCAAGCCATTAACTTCTACTACAGTCTTAGCATAACTCTTTTATGACTTTTTTTTTAAACTTTATTTTGTACATATAATTGAAAATATAAACAATTAAAAACTAAAAAGTAAACACAGATGAATAAATATATACATTTATATATATTTCTCAATTAAATCTAATGGATACATATAATTTTTTTTTTTTTTTAAGATTTTATTTATTTATTCATTTATCCCCCCCTTGCTGCTTGTGCTCGCTGGGTCAGCTAACCATGCCGTGCGGGCGGGCTTGCCTTCACCAGGAGGCCCCGGGAACCGAACCCGGGGCCTCCCATATGGTAAACGGGAGCCCTACTGATTGAGCCACAGCCGCTTCCCATAAATTTTTTTTTTAATCAAACAATATATTACACAATATATTTGGTTCAGAGTAACACATTCATACTGTATTTGTCCTTTTGTGTCTGGCTTGCTTCACTCAACATAATGTCCTTCAGGTTCATCCATGTTGCCATATGCATTACGACTTCATTTCTTCTTACAGCTGCATAATATTCCATCGTGTGAATAGACCACAGTTTGTTTATCCATTCCTCTGTTGATGGACACCTGGGTTGTTTCCAACTTTTGGCAATGGTGAATAATGTGGCTGTGAACATCGGTGTGCAGATGTCTGTTCGTGTCACTGCTCTCAGTTCTTCTGGGTATATATACCCAGTAGTGGTATTGCCGGGTCACGTGGCAAGTCTATATTCAACTTCTTTAGGAACTGCCAAACAGTCCTCCACAATGGCTGTACCTTTCTGCATTCCCACCAACAGTGAAGAAGTGTTCCTATCTCTCCACATCCTCTACGACTCTGTAGTTCTCTGTCTTTTTAATAGTGGCCATTCTGATAAGTGTGAAATGATACCTCATTGTAGTTTTTTGATTTGCATTTCCCTAATCATGAGTGATGTTGAGCATTTCTTCATGTGTTTTTTTTTTTTTCATTTGTATTTCTTCTTTGGAGAAATGTCTATTCAAGTCTTTTGCCCATTTTTAAATTGGGTCGTTTGCCTTTTTATTTTTGAGTTATAACATTTCTTTATATATCCTGGATATTAAACCCTTATCAGATAGTGATTTCCAAATATTTTTTTTCCATTGAGTTGGCTGCCTTTTCACCCTTCTGACAAAGTCCTGTGAGGCGCAAAAGTGTTTAATTTTGAGGAGGTCCCATTTATCTATTTTTAATTTTGTTGCACGTGCTTTGGGTGTAAGGTCCAAGAAACCACCACCTACTACAAGGTCTTGAAGATGTTTCCCTACATTTTCTTCTAGTAGTTTTATGGTCCTGGCTTTTATATTTAGATCTTTGACCCATTTTGAGTTGATTCTTGTATAGGGGGTGAGATAGGGGTCCTCTTTCATTCTTTTGGTTACAGATATCCAGGTTTCCCAACACCATTTCTTGAAGATACTGTTTTTCCCATCAGCATGGGCTTGGTAGGTTTGTCAAAAACCAGTTGACTGTATAGGTGAGGGTATATTTCTGGGTTCTCAATTCTATTCCACTGATCGATATGTCTATCTTTATGCCAGTACCATGCTGTTTTGACCACTGTAGCTTTGTAATATGTTTCAAGGTCAGGCAGTGAAATTCCTCCCACTTTGCTCTTCTTTTTTAGAATGCTTTTGGCTATTCTGGTGCACTTACCCTTCCAGATGAATTTGATAATTGCCTTCTCTAATTCTATAAAGTAAGCTGTTGGGATTTTGATTGGTATTGCATTGAATCTATAAATCAGTTTGGGCAAGATTGACATCTTCACGATATTTATTCTTCCAATCCATGAACTCGGAATGTCTTTCCATTTGTTGAGGTCTTTTAAAATTTCTTTTAGCATTGTTTTGTAGTTTTCTGCATATAGGTCCTGCATTCTTTGGTTAAATTAACTCCTAGGTATTTGAGCCTTTTTGTTGCCTCTGAAAATGGAATTTTCCTCCTGATTTCCTCCTCAGGTTGTTCAGTACTAGTGTACAAAAACATTACTGATTTTTGTGTGTTGATCCTGTATCCTGCCACTTTGCTGAACTCACTTATTAGTTCAAGTAGCTTTGTTGTGGATACTTCAGGATTTTCTAAATACAGGATCATGTCATCCGCAAACAGTGAGAGTTTTACTTCTTCTTTTCCTATTTGGACACCTTTAATTTTTTTGTCTCATCTAATTGCCCTAGCTAGAAATTCTAGTATAATGTTGAATAACAATGGTGACAGTGGGCATCCTTGTCTTATTCTTGATCTTAGAGGGAAAGCTTTCAACCTTTCCCCATTGAGTATGATGTTGGCTGTGGGTTTTTCATACATGCCTTTTATCATATTGAGGAATTTTCCTTTTATTCCTATCTTTTGAAGTATTTCTATCAAAAAAGGATGTTGGATTTTGTCGAATGCCTTTTGTGCATCTATTGAGATGATCATGTGATTTTTTCCCTTCAATTTGTTAATGTGGTATATTACATTGATTGATTTTCTTATGTTGAACCAGCCTTGCATATCAGGAATAAATCCCAGTTGGTCGTGAGGTATAAGTCTTTTGATATGCTGTTGAATCCGATTTGCAAGTATTTTGTTGAGAATTTTTGCATCTATGTTCATTGGAGAGATTGGTCTGTAATTTTCTTTTCTTGTGGAATCTTTATCTGGCTTTGGTATTAGGGTGATGTTGGCTTCATAAAATGCGTTGGGTAATTTTCTGTCCTCTTCAATTTTTTGGAAGAGTTTAAACAGGATTGTTGTTAATTCTTTTAAAATGCTTGGTAGAATTCACCTGTGAAGCCATCTGATCCTGGACTTTTCTTTGCCGGGAGATTTTTGATGACAGATTCAATCTCCTTAATTGTGATTGGTTTGTTAAGTTCTTGTATTTCTTGTTGTGTCAGTGTACGTTGGTTATGCATTTCTAGAAATTTGCCCATTTCATCTAGGTTGTCTAGTTTGTTGGAGTATAGTTTCTCATAATATCCTCTTATGATTCTTTCTATTTCTGTGAGGTCATTTGTAATTTCCCCCCTTTCATTTCTGATTGTATTTATTTGCATCTTCTCTCTTTTTTTC
Source organism: Tolypeutes matacus (assembly GCA_026826555.1). Classification (NCBI taxonomy): domain Eukaryota; kingdom Metazoa; phylum Chordata; class Mammalia; order Cingulata; family Chlamyphoridae; genus Tolypeutes; species Tolypeutes matacus. The sequence goes on from JAKSZT010053769.1 coordinate 23,723,714, forward strand.
TTTGTTAGTCTAGTGAGGGATTTGTCAATTTTATTGATTTTCTCAAAGAACCCGCTTTTGGTTTTGTTGATTTTCTCTATTGCTTTTCTGTTCCCATTTTCATTTATTTCTGCTCTAATCTTTATTATTTCTTTCCTTCTGCTTGCTTTGGGATTGGTTTGCTGTTCTTTTTCTAGTTTCTCAAGTTGTTCAGTTAAATCCTTGAGTTTAGCTCTTTCTTGTTTTTTAATATAGGCATTTAGGGCTATAAATTTCCCTCTCAAGACTGCCTTCACTGTGTCCCATAAGTTTTGATACGTTGTGTTCTCATTTTCATTTGTCTCAATATATTTACTGATTTCACTTGCAATTTCTTCTTTGACCCATGGAATATATAGGAGTGTGTTGTTCAGTCTCTACACATTTGCAAGTTTACTTTTTTCCTGTCTGTTATTGATTTCTAGTTTCATTCCATTATGATCTGAGAAGGTGCTTTGTATAATTTCAATCTTTTTATATGTATTGAGAGCTGTATTGTGACCTAACATGTGGTCTATCTTGGAGAAAGATCCATGGGCACTTGAGAAGAATGTATAACCCGCCGAGTTTGGTTGAATACAGTGTTCTGTGTATGTCTGTTAGGTCTAACTTGTTTATCATATTGTTCAAGTTCTCTGTTTCCTTGTTGATCTTCTGTCCAGTTGTTCTGTTAATGATGTGAGAGGGGTGTTGAAGTCTCCAATGATTATTGTAGAAATGTCTATTTCTTCCTTCAGTTTTTCCAGAGTTTGTCTCATATATTTTGGGGCACCCTGGTTAGGTGCGTAGATATTTATGACTGTTATATCTTCCTGGAGGATCATCCCTTTTATTAATATATAATGGCCTTCCGTATCTCTTATCACTTTTTTGCATTTGAAGTCTGTTTTGTCTGATATTAGTATAGCTAACCCTGCACTTTTCTGTTTACTATTCACAAGGAGTATCTTTTTCCAACCTTTTATTTCAGCCAGTTTGTATCCATGGGTCTGAGGTGAGTTTCTTGTAAGCAGCATATGGATGGCTCATGTTTTTTTAACCATTCTGTCAGCCTGTATCTTTTGATTGGGGAATTTAATCCATTCACATTCAATTATGTTACTGAAAATGCACTATTTATTTCCTCCATTTATTCTTTGGTTTTCATATGTCATCTTGTTTTTGTCTCTCTTTTTACTCTTTTGGTTATCCTTTCTGCTTTTCTTTCTTCTATACTCTCCTCCAAGCCTCTCTCTCCTGTCTTTTTCTTTCAGGTTCTAAGGCTTCCTTTAATATTTCCTGCAAAGGTGGATTCTTTTTTGCAAACTCTCTTAGTTTCTGTTTGTTTGTGAATACTTTATACTCACCTTCATATTTGAAGGACAGTTTTGCTGGATAAAGAATTCTCGGCTGGCAGTTTTTCTCTTTCAGTTTCCTAATTGTATCATACCACTGTCTTCTCGCCTCCATGGTTTCTGAAGAGAAATCTGCACAAAGTCTTACTGGACGTCCTTTGTACGTGATCGTTTGCTTCTCTCTTGCTGCTCTGAGAATTTTCTCTTTATCTTTTATATTTGACATTCTGAATAGTATGTGTCTTGGCGTAGGTCTATTTGGATTTATTCTCATTGGGGTATGGTGTGATTCTTGGGCATGCAAGTTCATTTCTTTCGTGAGAGTTGGGAAATTTTCAGCTATTATTTCCTCAAATACTCTTTCTGCCCCTTTTCCTTTCTCTTCCCCTTCTGGAACTCCCATGACACGTATGTAGTTGCGTTTTGTGTTGTCATTCAATTCTCTGAGCCCCTGCTCAATTTTTTCCATTGTTTTCTCTCTCTCTTCTTTTCTCTCTTCAATTTTAGCTGCTCTGTCTTCAGTATCACTTATTCTTTCCTCTGTCATTTCGAGTCTGCTGTTGTATGCCTCAAATGTGTTTTTGACTCCCATGAACTCTGTTACTTTTCTGTTCAGGATTTCAAATTCTTCTTTGCATTCGCTCAATGACTTCTTGATGTCATTGATCTCTTTAACTATATTGTCTTTCATTTCATTAATTTGATTTTGGAAATGTGTGCTCATTTCACTGATTAGTTCTCTCAAATTCTGCATCTCTTCTGGGACTTTGCTGTATTCCTTTTCTTGGGCCATGTCTTCTATTTTCTTAGTATGTCTCGTAATTTTTTGCTGGTGTTTAGGCATCTGGTTAGGTTTTATTTTACTTATATGCTCTATCTCTTTCTCTTTTATAGGGTTTTAGTGGCAGGAGGCCTTGAGTTACCACTGCTCTTTGATTTTTGGCTCAACCTTGATTGTTAGGATTGTCCTGCTGGTTGCTCAAAACTGGGCACTGGACCTAGTAATTGGTTGTAGAGTCGTTTCCTAGGGCCTTGGGCAGGGAGGCTATAGAGGCCAGGAAAAACCTCTCCTATTAATTTTAATTTTCTTATGTGCAATTCCTTGTTCTGCCAGGAGATGGCACTTGTTGGTAGCTCTCTATTCAATGCCTGGTTGGAGTGTGTTTGTTGTGACACAGATCAGATAAATGTGATAGATCATCCTGTCTAGAGGCTACGAGCCTTGTAATTCAAATTTTATGAAACAGTTCTCCAGTCTTCTCTGGCAGCCCCCTCCCTTTTCCCAGCTAGGAAATATTTTCATTCCCCTCTGAATCCTCAACAATCAGTCCCTGTTAGTAGAGGAAGAGATAGGGAGGTTTGTATATCTTTAGCCCCTTGTAGGCTCTAAGGCAAACAATGGTGCAGCCCCACCCGGCCTGGAAGGGCTCTCCGGACAGGGCAGACCAAACCTGGGAGTCAAAAGCAGGGTCAGCCCCAGGGTCTCCCTCCCCTCTCCTGTGGAGTCCTCAACAATTAGTCCAGGCTAGAAGAGAGGGAGGTTGTAAGGGTCAGATTTCTCCAGTCCTTCATCGGCTCCCAGGGCAAACCACCATGTGGAAGGGTCCATGGGGCTCCACAGCCCAAATTTCAGGTCAGAACCTGAGTCAGCCTAAGGCTGTGTCCCTCTCTCTTCCCTTTCTGGGAGTGGTAGATCAATGGAGCCCCCTTTGTCTGTAGTTGCAGGCCCAGAGGCCCGAGAATTCTAAAGAGTGTGGGGGAGGGTGCCGGCAGCAGTAGAAGCTGCTACTTTCCAACTCATGGTTCCGGTTCTGTTGTCGCGATTTCCCTCTTCTGTCCCTCTCTCCTCTGGGTGGTGTGCAGCCTTCACTTGCTGTCCTAAACCCTAGAAGATCTTTTTCGGGGCTGTTTCAGCCTGTCCTCTAGCTATTTTTCTGGAGAAGAGATTCCCGTGTCTTACTAGTCCGCCATCTCCCCGGAAGTCATCCTTTACGACTTTTTATTTTGAAATAATTTCAAACCTGCACGTAATTTTGTTTACACATGCCATTTGCACAAATAGTACAAAATATTGTATCTTCTTCACAAACACTCCCCATTTGGTAACATTTGCTACAATTGTGCTTGCTCATGCACATACGCATGCGTCCTCTACACACACAGACACACACACATTATTGTTTTCCAATAATTTGAGAGTAAGTTGCAACTATGCCCCTTTATCACTAAATACTTCAGTATGTATTTCCTGAGAACAAGGACATTCTCTTTACTAACCACAATATAATCATAAAGTCAAGAAACTTAACATAATACAATATTATTATCTATAGCCCATTTTCCACTTTTGTCAGTTTTCCCAATAATGTTCTTTATAGTAGTTTCCCCTGATCCAGGATCCAATCTAATATCATGCATTATATTTAGTTGTCATATCTCTTTAGTTTCAGTCAATCTGGGATACTAAGAGTTTTAATATTGAATTTGTATCAAATTTATCAAATGTGGCTTTTCTGTGTCTATTAAGATGTTTTCTCTCATTTGTTAATGTGAATTACCTTAATTTTTTTCCTAATATTAAATTAACTTTGCATTCCTGGGATTAAACTCAACTTAATCATTATGTGCTATTCTTTTTAAGCATTGCTGGATTTACCTTACTAATACTTTGTTCAGTATTAGTTTGCATCTGTTGATATTTTCACAATTGAGATTCATCTATAATTTTCCTTTCTTATATTTTTCAGGTTTGGGTATCAACTTTATACTAGCTTTAAAAAGATGAGTGAACTGTGTATCCTTTTTGTCTATGTTCTTGAATTATTTCTGTAAGACTGTCTCTTTACTTTTCTGGTAAACCAGGTAGATTTGTTTTCTTTGTGGGAATATTTTTTTTAGCCACATAACTATTATGTGTTCATAATATCTTCTTACTTTATTTAATTTTCATAATATAAAAGTTCAAACATATTCAAAATAGAATAATTTAATGAACCATGTTCTCATTACTCATCTTCAATAATTACCAACACATTGGTCATCAAGTTTTTCTCTAACCTCATCTACTCTTCTCCTCCCCTTTACTGGATTTTTAAAAAAGCAAATCTGTTACTGTATCATTTTATTTGTAAGATTTTGGTATGTTTATTTTTTGTTAATTAAAAATGACTTTAGGGAAGCGGCTGTGGCTCAATCAGTGGGGCTCCCGTTTGCCATGTGGGAGGCCCCGGGTTCGGTTCCCGGGGCCTCCTGGTGGGGGCGGGCCCGCCCGCGCGGCGTGGTTTGCTGACCTGGCGAGAGCGAGCAGCAGGGGGGGATAGATGAATAAATAAATAAAATCTTTAAAAAAAAAAAAAAAAGACTTTAATTTTCCATTTCAAAATCAATTCCAGCTTCAAAAAAATTGCAAAAATGGTGGAAAGAGTTCCTGTATACCCTTCACCGAGCATCCCAAAATGTCAACATCTTACATAACCATAGTGCAATTATCAAAACCAAGAAGTGAACATTCAAGCAATACTATTAACTAATCCGCAGACCTTATTCAGATTTTGCCAGTTGTTCAACTAATGTTGCTTGTTTCTGCTCCAGGATCCTAAATTGTATTTATTATTATTGTTTTTAAGATTTATTGTATTTATTTCTTTCTGCACCCCTCCCCCATTGTTTGTGCTCACTGCCTGCTTTCTGTGTCCATTCATTGTGCACGCTCTGTGTTTGCTCATCTTCTCTTTAGGAGACACTGAGAAGCAAACCTGGGACCTCTCGTGTAGAAGAGAGGTGCTCAATCACCTCTCTTGGCTTGAGCCACATCCACTTCTCCTAAATTGCATTTAGTTGTCATGGCTCCTTAGCCTCCTCAAATCTGGGACAGTTCTTGTCTTTCCTTGTCTTTCATGACCAAGGCCCTTTTGAAAAATACTGGCCAGTTATTTTGTAGAATGTCCCTAGAGATGGGTCTGTCTGATGTTTCTTCATGATTTGATTGAGATTATGCTTTTTTGGCAAGAGTATCACAGAAGCAATACTGTGCCTTTCTCAAGTCATCATTTCAAGAGGCACATGCTATTGATATGTCTCATTACTGGTGATGTTTACTCTGATCACTTGGTTAAAATGGTGTAGTAGGTCCCCCAAAGATGCCTATGTCCTAATCCCCAGAGCTGTGAACACGTTATCTTACATGATAAAAGTTTGACTTTGTATATATGATTAAGTTAACGATCTCCATAGGGGAGATTTTCCTGGAGTAGGTCCAGAGTAAACATGAGGGTCCTAATAAGTGAAAGAGGGAAGCGGGAGAGTTAGAGTCAGAGAAGGAGATGTAATGATAGAAGCAGGGGTCAGAGTGATGCAACTCCACAAGTCAAGGAATGTAGACAGCCTCTAGGAAGCTAGAAAGGGCAAGAAAACAGATGCTTCCTTGAGTTCCCAGGAGGTACACAGCCCTGCTGACACCTTGATTTTAGTCCAGTGAGACACATTTTGGACATATGCTCTCTTGAAATGTAAGATAGTAAATTTGTGTTGTTTTAAGCCACTAAAATGTTCTGGTAATCTGTTAGAGCAACAATAGGAAACTAATACATATGGTGTCTTGCAGGCTTCTCTCCCCCACAAGGTTTCTAATTGTCCCTTTGCAATTAATAAGTTATCTTTGAGGGATATAACTTTGAGATCAGGCACATATTCTATTTCTTATCATATGTTTATCCCCTAAATTTAGCATCCACTCACTGATGATTGTTTCCTGCAACAGTTATTATTATGGTTTTTGCCACATGGTGATTTTCTAGTTCCATCATTCCTTCTATGTTTACCAACTGGAATTCTACTTCAGCATTTATATCTTTGAAAAAAAGACCCATTTTTTAAAAATATTACCACAGCACTCTTTCTGTAGTGAAATATTAACAGTAATCCCTCAATAACATCAAATATCCTGTCAGTACTTAAATACCTATTATTAAAAATCTTTTAAACAGGTCCTATACAGGGTGCACACTTTGCATTTGGTTGATATGGCTCTTAACTCATTTAATAGATTTCTTCTGTTTTTCCTTCCTTTCCCTTTATTTGTTGAAGAAGTGAGATTCGTTCTATAGAGTTTCCCACCTTCTGGATTTTGCTGATTGTATCCCATGGCAGTGTTAGCATGTTCCTCAATCCCTAGTATTTACTGTTATCTGGTAATTAGATTTAGGGGCTTGATGAGATTCAGTTTCAATTTTTGGCAAAAATTCTACATAAATATTGTGTACTCTCCATTGCATCACTTCAGGTGCACATAATGTTTGTTGTTTTTTTGTGTGCAATATTAAATTTGGTCAGTGGGTTCAGGTTATGTTGGCCCTGGCCCTTTTATTATAAAATTCTGCCTTCAAACCTTTTGCCAAATGGTTTTAACAGCCACTGATAATCATTGACTAAACCCTTTTGCAACATAATGGTTTTTCAATCTTTGTTTATATTTTTCTGGGAAAAGTGAATATATCAATGTGAATTGGTCAGAAAAGCAACAGAGGCTTAAACAAATAGAAGATTGTTTTTCTCACTTAAGAAGTTTGGAGGTAGACAGTACAGGGCTGGTGCAGGGCTCTATGAATATCATCAAAACCCTGTCCATCTTTCTACTCCATCCTTCTCACTATATTGTCCATTTACCTTCATTCTTGTTGCTTTATGGTTACAAGATGGCTGCAAAGGTCCTTGCATCACATACTCATTCAAGGCAGGAATAAAGATGATGGGTGGTCCAATGGCTTCTGTTACTTTTATTTGGAATGTAAAAGGTTTTCCTGAAGTCACAGATAGCGGCAAGAGAGACTATAAAAGTGAGTTCTTAGTTTTTCCTTCTATAAAGGAAAGGAGCAAGGGAGAAAGGGCTCGGGAATGGATATTGGATCAGTAAACAGTGCCATCACATTGGAGTCACTTTATAAAAATCTGTGAATACTAATTGTTTTAGTTTCCTAGCTTGCTCCAGCAAATAATATGAAATAGGTTGGGATAAGCAATGGAAATTTATTAGCTTACATTTTTAGGTCAAGAAAATGTCCAGCTCAAGGCATCATCAAGGCAATGCTTTTTTCCCAAAGAGCAGCTGCAGGCAATCCCTGACTCCTCTAACACATGCCCAGGCACATGGCGGCATCTACTGGTCTCTCCCTTCTCTTCCAGGTTTCATTGATTTCAACTTCTTGCTTCCGTGGCTTTCTCTCTCTCAAAAAATGACTGGATCTGTCCAGAGGGGACAACTTATTTCCAGGGAGCAGATGTGGCTCAAGTGGTTGGGCGCCCGCATCCCACATAGAAAGTTCTGGGTTTGGTTCCTGGTGCCTTCTGAAAAAAACAAAAAGAAACAACAGGCAAAACAAACGGAAAAAAAAAAAAAAGCCAACTCAGGGAAATCGATGTGGCTCAGTAGTTGAGCGCCAGCTTCCCACATAGGAGGTCCTGGGTTCAATCTCTGGGCCCAGTGCCTCATAGCAAAACAAACAAACAAACAAACAAAAGCAAACAAACAAACAAAAACAACCCACAATTATTTCCAACATCTTTTATATGCAGAAAAGAGGTGACATCTCTAAAGCCCAGCATTTTTTTGCTATTTTCATTTAAACTCATTAATTAAGGATAGTATGTGCCTCTTTTGATTGTAGTTTAGAAACATGAACTCAACTACTGCTGGGTCTGATACCAACAATGCCCTGCTGTAAACATAGCACCTGGCTTAGAAACAAACATGAGGGTCATGACTCTACACAGAGTGGATGGCTCTTGGTTACTTGGTAGCTAGTCATTCTTTTTTTGCCTTCTTTCCATCTCCTTCTCTCAGTTAACAAAAAAGGAAGATAGAAAAGATGAAAAATCATTTAAATGTTACTAATAATTACCATCTTTGGCAAGTGTTAGATAAGGGGATTGAAATCATTGGATACTAACTACAAATGCCAATTATTTATATTATTCAGATCCCCCATTATGGCAGAAAATGCTGAGCTAGCCCCAGTTCTTAATCTTGGCAATCTAGAAGGATGGTGTTTCTTCAAGTATGCAACAGGGATGGCTAATGGTCCATGTGAATGAGCCAGGAGCTAGTCTCTTGCAGTATTAATGATTTTGAATTACTTTTGTTTTGGCTTGAATTAATAATTCATTCATCATTGCTTGGCCGTTGGTGCACGACCATTTCTAGGGGAGTCACAGCCTCACTTTTCCACTGCCAGTGGTTCTCAGGAGACTCAAATACCCCTGAATCCATAGTCTGCTTTCAACTGTCTGATTTTGGCTACTAGTTTTGGTGACTGGACTTTCTGTGACTAGTGGACTTATTCTTTGGTTTTTCAAACTGCATGGATTTTGGTGGCCTGTACATCAGGAGTTTCAAGATTTCCGCTGTCAATCCTGATGCCATGAGGTCTTTAGATATTCAGCTATGTTTCCATATCCCCCATCTCTCCCACCAACCAGTGGAAGGGATTCCAATACATTTATGAGAAAGCAGACATAATCTCATTAGGGTCTTACCAAAAGCCTCAAAATATTGTTGCAGCTGAATTTATCGATCTTTTGTTTTATGGTTTCCAGCTTTTGTGTCATGCTTGAAAGTCTATTCCCATTGAAAAGTTATAAAAATATTACCCATGTTTTCCTCTGAGACTTAAATGATTTCATCTCATATTAAAATCTTCTCTCCTTTGGGTATTTACTTTGATGTGAGAAAGTAGATAGGGCTCTGGTCATATTTTATAGCAGTGGCTAAGAGCCTGGGTTTTGGACTCCAAGGACAACTGGGTGTGATTCAAATTGTGTGGCCTTAGGCAAGTTGCTTAAGTTCTCTGTCCCAGTTTTCTCTTCTGTAAAATGAAAATAACTACAGAATGTATTTCATAAGCCTGTGGTGAGAGGTCAGTAGGATGATAGGTGTAAAGCACAGAGCAAAATGACTGGAACATTATTGACCCTTATTTCCCATAGCTGGCCTGTCATTCCAACCCCATTGATGGAAGAATCCACCGTCTTTCCACAGTTGTGAAATGCTGCCTTTAACATACATTAGATTCCCAGGTGAACTGTATTTGTTTCAGGACTCACTACACTCTTAGTTTATTTCTGAGCCAGTTCCTCACCAATGTACCCAAGGTTTGATCACTTTTGGCCCAGGAGGCCTCCCTGCTCCTTTGATGCCCAGAGCCTATGCTCTCCATCACCACCCTGCTGTCTGTCCCTCTTGTGTCCCCTCTGTGCTGGCAGCAGTCTGCCCCATCCATCTTCTGCCTCGAGTCTAGTCATAATTTTCCTTTGACTTCCTCTAGAATGGTGAGACCTTTTACTATCACCATTTTGCAAACAGGAAAACAGAGAATTGGAGAGGGTACAGTTTGAACCTTAAAGGAAGACTGCATGTATTCATATCTCAGCTCTACCACATCCTAGACAATTTATTTACCCTCTCTGAGTCCATTTCCCATCGGTAAAATAGGGACAAGAGGGCCTGCCTTTTGGGGTTGGGATGTAGATCCAGTGGAAATGTACACACTCTTGACAGAGTGTCTAACTCAGGGGAAGTCCTGAATTAATATCAGCTCCAGCTTCCTGGCCTTGGGGCCTAACTATCAGAACTTCTGAGTCCAGCTGCAAGGCTGCCTTGCTTTACCATGCTGCCTTCCTCAAGTCAGGCTGGTTAAAACTGGACTATGCCATGGGGAGGACTTTAGACCTCAACAAAACTGCATCTAGGTCCTTCTCTTCAGGATGCTCACACTAGCCATTAATAAGCTCCAAATGAACACAACTGCTGCTTTTCTCGTTGCTATTGCTAAATATATAGGACACCCTGTGCTATGCACATAACACATCTTCATCACCATGGTGATCAGGCAACTTCAGTCTCCAAACACATTCCTTTGCAGCGTATGTCTACCAGGAAGAAAAGGAATCCAATGAAGCTGTGAGTCTGGCAAAAGAGGACAGTCTGATCCTCCAGTTCCTGGTTGTTAGAATTGAGTGGTCAGGATCCTCCCCTTCATCAGATGAAGGCAATTCTTTGGAAATCCTTCTCATCTACATCAAACTCACACATTTCCATCACTTAAAATTGGTTCATCAGAAAGGCACCCAAGAGAAGGAACCTGTGAATCTGGGGTAAATCACAGGAAACAGGACTCACTGAAGTTGTCCAGCTTCAGTGGTGGTGAGACAAGTCCCAGAGGCACCTGCACAAATCTGCTTTTAAGGGATTCTTTCTGTAGATGGAGCTTAAAAGATGTAGTGCCTCAAAAGAGCCTCTTGCTTCTCAGGTAATTGTAAGATAAGTCCTCTCCAGAGTCCCTTCAATGTAGGGGCCATTTGGAGCAAGAGAGAGGAAGAAGCGGGGAGTGTGAAGGAGGGCAGCTGACAAGGGCTGTCCCACTTGCAATGCCTATAGCTTGCTCTCCCTGGACCCTTTCACTGTCCCTGCAAGACAGTGGTGAGAACTCACATGTTATCCATCTTTTCTAAATAAGAAACTCCAAGTTTAGAAGGTTTGGCAAAGGTAAGAATTGCATCTGCATGAAATTAAATTTGTGATAATTAATTAAGCCCCTCTTGCCTGTTGGGTACTTTATGAACCTTGCCCTGGATCCCCAAAACCACCCAGCAAGCTGCACAGAAGTTACAATTGAAATTGTACTTTCCTTGATAGCACAAAGCCTTCTCCATAGGCAGATGTGTCTTGTAGGGCTTTCGACGCCTCTGATGTCTTTAAGTAGGAGCCCCCTCCTTATTATTTAGATTGAAATAACTTTGATCAGGGAATCTTTTCTTCAGGTGGAAAATTCATCCAGTCAGGTTCACAGACATCCCCTGAGTTCAGAGACCTGGGTTGGGGAGCAGGTTCTGTCTTGAGTATGGTTAAACTGCAAAGCCTGGTAATCCAACCACACTGTTAGGCTGATGAATTTTAAAATCTAGATATCGTGGACGATTTCCTAAGGCAATATAAATTACACCCAAAAAGCTGAAGAGACCAATAATCATTGAAGAAATGGAAATTTGTCAAATAACTTTTTCCTGAAACGCTACTAAGACCAGATAATAACTTTCATATTTTCAAGTTACAGGTAATCCTCATGAAGAATCGGTTATTTCAGAGCATTAAAAACAATGGAATGATTTTTAGTTAAAGGTGTGATCATAACATAATCTATTCCATATCCTGATAAAAAGGGGCAGACTCAGCCACTGAAGCCTTTCCCTCTTCCTGCCTTGAGCTCAGATGCAGTGCCAGTTTCCAACAAACCCACTGCAGTAATTATCTACCTATGAACTTCTTGTTATGCAGGGAGAAAAATGCTATTTCTATTAGTTTAATATTCTGTTTACTTGCAGCCAAATGCAACCCCAACAGATGCAGTATTAAATGGGAAGAAAACCACTGGCTTTCATTATGTTTACAGATCTGCTCCCTTTTCCATGGGGGCTCTTGGCAGGTGTTTTTTCTTCTGCCTGAAACAGCCTCTCTCCCCACCTCCCTCTGTAGACTCCTCCTCCTCCTTGGGCTTTCACCATCTGGGTTTAGTACCCTGTCCTCAGGGAAGCCTGCCTAGCAGCCCACGTACAATCTCTTGTTACAGGTTCTTATCACACCTTGGACTTCTTTTTCATAGTGATAGGCACCATCTCACTAGCCCCTGTTTCCGTGGAATCATCTGTTTTGTCTGCTTTCCATGAAGCTTGGTGAGGGCAGGGACCATATCATCTCTGATCATTATTGTGTCTCCAGGGTCTGTCACTTGTTCAGTGGATAAACAAATGTTTATATTCTACTTTACCAGAGTAAAAGTTAAGAAACTTGTAAGCTCTCTTTAACCATGGCTTTTTAAAAAACTGCATCACTCACATTTTGTACCACAGTCAAATTCCAGGTTTTGATATTGCACTGTAATTATTTAAGATGTAACCATTGGGGCAAATTGGATGAAGGGTACGTGGGACCTCTCTGTACTATCATTGCAACTTCCTGTGAATCTATTACTATTTCAAAATTAAAAGTTTAAAAATGTAAAATTAAAAAGTGGGGTGACTTTCACCTAGTGTCTCAGTTTCTCAATATGAAGGAAAAGTATTGGGTGTTAGAAGAAGAACTAATAGGGGAATCTAATCTGGTTCTGCCACCAGTAGGCTAAGTGAGCATGGGCAAGTTACTTCACCTCTCTGGGCCTCAGTTTCCCATCTGCAAGACATGGGAGTTGGACAGGAAGAACCCAGAGCACCCCCTGCCAGCACTGTGGGTTGTCTTCACTTTTTCAATATTGTCCTTTGATGTACAAAAGTTTTAAGTTTTGATGAAGTCAAACATCTATTTTTTTCTTTTGTTGCTTGTGCTTTTGTTGTCACATCTAAGAATCCATTACCAAATCTCAGGTTATGTTGACTTGCTTTTATATAATCTTCCAAGAGCTTTATAGTTTTAGCTCTTATATTTATGTCCTTGTGCAATTCATTTTGAGTAACATTTTGTATATAGCATGACATTTAGATTGAGGTTCTTTTTTTTTTTTTTTTTTTTTTTTTGCCTATGGATTTCCGATTGCTACAGCACCATTTGTTGAAAAGGCTGTTTTCCCTCCATTGAATTGCTTTGAAATCTTTGTCAAAAATCAGCTGGGTGTATTTGTGGGGATCTATTTCTGTTTTCTCTATTCTGTTTAGTCGATCGATCTGTCTGTCCCTCAGGCAATACCATGCAGTCTTGATTACTAGTTATATAGTAAGTCTTGAAATTGGGTAGACTGATTCCTTGCACTTTATTCTTCTTTTTCACAATTGTTTTAGCCATTCTAGGTTTTTTTTTTGCCTCTCCTTATAAATTTTAGAATAATCTTCTTTTATCTATAAAAAGTCTTGCTGAAATTTTGGTAGGCATTGCATTGAATTTGCATATCAATTTGGGGATAATTGACATCTTTACTCTTGGGGCCCCTGCCCTAGGTTCTTTGCTTTAGAGAACCCTGCTCTGTCTCTCTCCAGGTACCGTCTTCCCCCAGGAATCCTCGGGGCCAGGGGACATGCGTACCCACAGCCTGTGCAGCCCTTTCAAGACCATGGCCCAGGTACCTGGGCTCCTGGAATATCAATTCCAAATGCCCTGAGTCTGCTCCCAGGTCTGTGAGAGCTTGCTGCCTGGGTCCATCTTCTCCAGAGGAGACTGAACAGCAAGTCACGAGAGTGAACCAGGGGTGGCTGCCCAGGAGCTGGTGTGGATGGAGTACGTACCAATTGGGTTGAGCTTGCCACACACATGCTCATGAGGCCATTTGTGGTAAGAGATGGGTGGGCAGGGGAAAAGCAGGAAGTGGGTCAGGGCCAGGGGCCTTCATTTGAATTTTTGCTCCAGTCCTCACAGTTACTGAGGGCAAGCCAAGCACATACCCCTAACCTTACTTCTCCCTGAAACGCATTAGCTTTGTTCTCCCAAACACTCTGCCACATAAACTAGTTTGATATCATAGTTTAAACTGTCCTAAAACCGTCACTATGGTCATAAAATCTCTTCTTATCCAGTGACCTTTGCCCATAGGCCATAATCTTGTGACAATCGGAGAAGGCTCCAGAAGCCACAGTAAAGTCATCTGAATTTTCCCTTAACTCTAAAAGAGCCTCTTCTTTTGCCACAGGTTTTTTTTGTTTTGTTTTTTGTTTTTGCTTTTAAGGGTGAGATTAATGAATCTGAAAAAATAAATAAATAAACTGAGACTATATCATCCTAAATATAATGCTTGTAGTTTGCCTGGGGAACCTCTCCGAGCAATGGGCTCAGCACACCTTTTGCTGTAATGCTCCTTAGCAAATCTTTGTTAAATCTGCTCTAAGTCTGCAGTGATCTGTTTCTTAGCTTGTCCAGGATTGTTGTAATCTGGTCCATAGTAGGTGCTCAATAAACGTTAGTTTTGTGAATGAATGCATTAAGTGAACAAAGTAAAGACTCACCAGCACTTTCACCAAGACTGAACAAAACTCTGCAGACTATGCAGAAACTCTGTTGCATTTAACCCAAATCTCCTTGCTGTGAGTTTCTGGGTGTCCACCAGGAACTGAATCCCCAAGTTCTCTGGTTGATTTAACATAGGTTGATTTGAGTAAAAGCTTACCCTTGGTCCTTGGACCTCATCAAAGCTTTGGGAAGACGGGGGAAACAGTAAGTATCAGTGCTTTGCCAGCTGAACGTGACCTCCACAGGCTGTTTACTCCGAATCCCACCACTGAGCCTGACCCTGCTGTGCAAGGGCAGATGTGACTCTTGCCTTCTGTGCCACTCTGCCCTTAACCTTTATTACAGAGCCTGGAATGTCATTGTTCTCAGTATACAAAGTGTCATCAGGGAAGGCACATGGCTAGCCTTAATCCTTAGCACAGTCCTGGGAACATAAGAGGGGCTCAAAGAGTGTATGGCTGGGTAAAGGGACCCATTGGATGAAACTCAGTGATCCCCAGTCTGGCTAGCTATCCTGTTGGCCCTGACCTTCACCTTCTGTACATAAGTTACCATCTAGGAGCTGTTCCTGCCTATTTGTCCCCCACCCATCCTTGCATTTGCCCTGTTCATCTCTAGTGGCAAACCATGTTTCTGCTGTTCTCATGTCAGTGATTGGCAGTAGGCCACAAATACCTGGAAAACCTTTCCTGCCTCCTGGCTGTCAGCAGGGAAGGACACAGAGAGAAGCGGCCTGACCCAGCTGAGCTGCTTTTCTTGCTCACGCAGAGAGCATTTTCTTGCCAAAAGTTCTATTTGTTTTTTTTTTTTTTTTTTTTTTTTCTTTTACCGGGAGGTCCCGGGGAATGAACCTGGGTCCCTCCATATGGGAGACGGATGCTCAACCAGTTGAGCCACATCCGACCCCCTTGCCAAAAGTTCTAAAGGCCTTTGTGTCCCACTGCCTTGTCAGAGTTTGAACCCACTTTGCATCCCAATGCTCTACTGTTCTGGAAAGCTCATTGCTTTCTCTCATTTCCTTTCCAGTGCCAGCCTGGATTACAATGGATGAGATTTACTGGCTTAGGGGCCTGTGGTGGTTTGGAACTCTACGTACTCCAGAAAATCATGTTCTTAAAGCTAATCCATTCCTGTAGGTGTAGACCTATTGTAAGAAGGACCTTTTGATTAGGTTAATTTAGTTAAGGTATGGTCCTGGGTGGGTCTTAATCATCTTACTGGAGTCCTTTATAAACTGGATAAATACAGAGACAAAGAGAAAGCCATGGAAGCAAGAAGCAGGAAGATATGAAACCAGAAAGAGAAGGGAGAAACCAGCAGATGCCACCACGTGCTTTTCCTGGCAACAGAGTAGTCCAGGATTGCCGCCAGCCAGTCTTCAAGAAGAAAGCATCGCCTTGATGATGCCTTGATTTGGACATTTCCATGGCCTCAAAACTAAGCTAATAAATTCTCATAGTTAAAAGCCCACCCGTTTTATCGTATCTCTTGAGCAACTTAGCAAACTAAAAAAAAGACCTTTTTAGAACCCAGAACCACAGGGTACAACATATGATTTTATTTTTAAAAATAATGTTTACCTTTAAAATAATTATTACAAAATTAATATATAGTCATAATAGGAAACTTAAACATACAGGTAGCAAAAGTAATATCATCCATCACCTCACTGCCTTGAGATAACAGCTATTAGTATTTTGCCATGTTTACTCCTAATATTTTTTATCTGACTGTTTTATTGATTATTGGAGGAAAAAAACAGTCCAAATAGCACTACACCAGCTTGAAAATTTGCTTATCTATAGATTCAATTTTATGCATTTCCCCCATTTTAAAAAAACATTTCATTTTGGAATAATTTTATGTTTGCAGAAAAGTTGCAAAGGTTGTACAGAGACTTCCCATATACACTTCACTCAGTTTTCCCATTGCTAACATTTACATAACCATGATATGTTTGTTAAAACCAAGAAATAAACACTTGTATAATACTATTAACCGAACTACAGATTTTATTCAGATTTCACCAGTTTTTCCACAAATGTCCCTTTTCTGTTCTAGGTTCCTATCCATGGTATCATATTGTATTTGCTATCATGTATCTTTAGTCTACTGTAGTTTGTGACAGTTTCTCAGTCTTGCTTTTTCATGACCTTGGCACTTCTGAAGAGTACTGATGAGGAATTTTGGAGATTGTCTTTCAGTTTGGGTTTGTCTGATGATTTTCTCACCATTAGACTTGGGTTATGGATTTGGGAGAATACCGTAGAAGTCAAACTCCCTTCTAGTCACACAATACTAAGGGGTCTTTTTGTCTTTGTTAACGTGTATATTCATATAATTTTATTTAACAAAAATGGAACACCTTTCCATGTCATTATGGGCCCTTGTACACAGGGATGGGATGAGACCCGTAGATTATGATACTTTGTTCTTACCTAGGTGAGACCTCAGTATCCCCCTCAACACAGTCTTCTGGGCAGCCCCCTTCAGAGAGCCTGCACTTTGAAACCATTTGCCTACTCTGTTCTCCAACATCATTTTTAAAGGCTGCAAAGTAGCCCAGTGAATGACTGCACACTAATATGCTTTACTAATCTCCTATTTGGATATCTACAGTTTCTTTAGTTTTCCTTTTCTCTCCCCCTCCCCAGTTTTTAAAAGGAATAAATTCTCAGTACTATAATTTTGGGATCAAAAGGAATACATATTTTTAAGGCTTTTGATGTATATTTTCAAATTGGCCCCACAAAATTTTCATGGATTTCTACTCTCAAAAGAAATGAGTGACGGGAAGCGGCTGTGGCTCAATCAGTAGGGCTCCCGTTTGCCATATGGGAGGCCCCGGGTTCGGTTCCCGGGGCCTCCTGATGAAGGCAGGCCCGCCCGCATGGCGTGGTTGGCTGACCCAGCGGGCACGAGCAGCAGGGGGGGGATGTATGAATAAATAAATAAAATCTTTTTAAAAAAAAAAAAAAAAAAAGAGTGAGGACTTCCGGGAAGATGCCGGACTAGTAAGACACGGGAATCTCTTCTCCAGAAAAATAGCTAGAGGACAAGCTGAAACAGCCCTGAAAAAGATCTTCTAGGGTTTAGAACAGCAGGTGAAGGCTGCACACCACCCAGAGGAGAGAGGGACAGAGGAGGGAAATCGCGACAACAGAACCGTGAGTTGCAAGTAGCAGCTTCTGCTGCTGCCGGCACCCACCCCGACACTCTTCAGAATTCTCGGGCCTCTGGGCCTGGGACCACAGACAAAGGGGGCTTCAGGGATCTGTCACTCCAGGAAAGGGGAGAGAGAGGGACACAGCCTTAGGCTGACTAAGGTTCTGACCTGAAATTTGGGCTACGTAGCCCCACGGACCCTTCCACACTGCGGTTTGCCCTGGGAGCCTAGAAAGGACTGGAGAAATCCGACCCTCGCAATCTCCCTCTATTCTAGCCTGGACTAATTGTTGAGGACACCACGGGAGACGGGAGAGAGAGCCTGGGGCTGACCCTGCTTTGGACTCCCAGGTTTGGTTTGCCCTGTCCCGAGAGCCCTTCCAGGCTGGGTGGGGCTGCGCCATTGTTTGCCTTGGAGCCTGCAAGGGGCTAAAGATATACAAACCTCCAATCTCCTCCTCTACTAACAGGGACTGATTGTTGAGGATTCAGAAGGGAGTGGAAATATTTCCTAGCTGGGAAAAGGGGGGTGCTACGAGAGAAATCTGGAGAACTGTCTCAGAAAGTTTGAATCACAGGGCTCTTAGCCCCCAGATAGGAAGCTCTATCACATTGATCTGGCCTGTGACACAACAAATACGCT
>JAKSZT010053769.1:23741862-23823203 GCA_026826555.1 Tolypeutes matacus
CAAAGCTACAGTGGTCAAAACAGCATGGTACTGGCATAAAGATAGACTTATCGATCAGTGGAATAGAATTGAGAATCCAGAAATATACCCTCACCTATACAGTCAACTAGTTTTTGACAAACCTACCAAGCCCACGCTGATGGGAATAAACAGTCTCTTCAACAAATGGTGTTGGGAGAACTGGACATCTATAACCAAAAGAATGAAAGAGGACCCCTATCTCACCCCCTATACAAGAATCAACTCAAATTGGATCAAAGATCTAAATATAAAAGCCAGGACCATAAAACTACTAGAAGAAAATGTAGGGAAACATCTGCAAGACCTTGTAGTAGGTGGCGGTTTCCTGGACCTTACACCCAAAGCACGTGCAATAAAAGAAAAAGTAGATAAATGGGACCTCCTCAAAATTAAACACTTTTGCACCTCACAGGAATTTTTCAGAAGGGTGAAAAGGCAGCCGACTCATTGGAAAAAAGTATTTGGAAATCACGTATCTGATAAGGGTTTAATATCCAGGATATATAAAGAGATGTTACAACTCAACAATAAAAAGACAAATGACCCAATTAAAAAATGGGCCAAAGACTTGAATAGGCATTTCTCCGAAGAAGAAATACAAATGGCAAAAAAACACATGAAGAAATGCTCAACATCACTCATGATTAGGGAAATGCAAATCAAAACTACAATGAGATATCATTTCACACCTATCAGAATGGCCACTATTTAAAAGACAGAGCACTACAAGTGTTGGAGAGGATGTGGAGAGATAGGAACACTTCTTCACTGTTGATGGGAATGCAGGATGGTACAACCACTATGGAGGACTGTTTGGCAGTTCCTAAAGAAGTTGAATATAGATTTGCCATGTGACTCTGCAATACCACTACTGGGTATATACCCAGAAGAACTGAGAGCAGTGACATGAACAGACATCTGCACACCGATGTTCATAGCCACATTATTCACCATTGCCAAAAGTTGGAAACAACCCAGGTGTCCATCAACAGATGAATGGATAAACAAACTGTGGTCTATTCACACGATGGAATATTATGCAGCTGTAAAAAGAAATGAAGTCATAAAACATATGACAACATGGATGAACCTGGAGGACATTATGTTGAGTGAAGCAAGCCAGACACAGAAGGACAAATCCTGTATGAATGTGTTACTATGAACCAAATATATTGTGTAATATATTGTTTGATTCAAAAAAAAATTTATATGTATCCATTAGATTTAATTGAGAAATGTATGTATTTATTCATCTGTGTTTACTTTTTAGTTTTTAATTGTTTATATTTTCAATTATTAAATGTACAAAATAAAGTTAAAAAAAAAAAAAAAAAAAGAGGGAGGATCTTTCTCCCCTCTTTGAATCTGAGTAATGATTTGACCACTTTGTGACCTATTTCGACAAAAAAATAAAACATGAACTTTCTGAGCCCCTGTAGTACAACATGTCCTTGAGCATGCCTCCCTCCCATAGTGACTGGACTGTATATATACTGGAGCAAAACAATAAACGGGGCTGCCCCAAAAAATAAAAAAATAATAAAAAAAATAAAAATAAATAAAATAAAATAAAACATGGCAGAAGTAACCCCTGAGCCTGAAAACTGGCAGTTCCTATTTCTTCACTCTTGGAACAGTCTCTGGGAACCCTGAGCCACCAGCTAAAATGAGAGACTACTCTGAGATTGCCAGGTAGAGAGGCCACATCTAGGGACTCCAGCTTCTAGCTAGACCTGCCACAACATCAGACATGTGGGTGAAGCTGTCTTAGACCCTCCAGTCCAGTCTGTCTATCAGCTGTGTACCACTAAGCACGTGGAACAGAAGAATCGCCCAGGTGAGACCTGCTCAAATTCACACAAAATCTTGACATATAATAAAATGGTTGCTGTCTTAAACCACTAGGTTTTACAGTAGTTTGTTGCACTGTAGGTGATATTGGAGACAAGGAACCCAACTGAGAGGCTCTACTAAATTAAGGAGGAGATAAGCAGGGATATACCTTAGAAAGGAGGCAGTTGGCATAGAAAAAAACAAATGGACATGAGAGTCCTTAAAACGGCAGAAGAGGGAATGGTTATTTTGTTTACCATCAAAACCTCCAATAGAATCACCGCACATTACTGCCTGCTTCTTCATCATGGGCACGTCACACACTTCCATGGGCCTTTGTTATGCCTTCGCATCCAAGACAGTTCAAATGCTGCCCCCTCGATTGTGAAGATTTTCCTGAGAGTATTAATTTCTTCCTCTTCTTTTCCCATACTCCCAGCTCTTGGCAGTGTCTCTGTTGAAGAATTGCTGGCTTCTCTGTGTCTCAAGGGCTGGGAGACCATTCATGTCAGCGTCTATGTCTATTAATTTCCATGTACCTCGGGCACTGGCATATAGTAGGTGGCCAAGAAATGGTTAGCAAGTGGAAGGTTGGCCAAGTATCAAGAACAGAACATAAAGCTTTGGTGATTCTCTTGCTTCTTATTCAAATTGCAATGATTTCTATATGGGAACTATTTGCTTTTTAAAAATAATGATGTCTGGATCAAACCCCCAGATAGGCTGATTTAATTAGTCTGGGTTGCAGCATGGGCGTTAGGAGTTTTAAAAGTTTTCCAGGTGATTTTAATGTGCAGCCAGGGGCTGAAAACTTTGATTTTGATCCAATCTCCATTTCAAAGGGGAGATTTCTCTTTTCCTTACCTCTCCCCTCACCAAGATGAACCATGTGCTTTTTATTAGCCAGTTTAGTTATACATCCCGAAGAGCTCAGGATAAAATACTTGCAAGAACCTGACAGAAACGGTATATGATACATTTAATCTCAGGAGAGTACAGTGCACTCTCATGATAATAGCTCTAGTCATGTTTGTGCATATATATATATATATGTATTTTGGTGTATTTTATTCCAGCATTTTATATGCATGTTTTTACATGGCTGTCATCATAATGTACATATTCCTTTGTAGCCTACTTTTAAAACTTTAACATAATATAAACAGAATTTTTTTTTCATTTTAATACATAGCCTTCCAAAAAAGCAAAAGCTGTATAAAACTTATGGAATTGAAATTACAGTTGGCACATGAAGATGATGATGTAGATGAAAAGAATCTTAATGGGATCTTAACATTCCTTTTGAAAAGAAGTGCACAACCCCTTTCAAGTGTAAAAGCACTCTTTTTAGTAGACTTTTAAAATTTTTATTTGGAAAAGTAATACAACATAACCTTTGGAAAATAGGGTGATGCGGTTATAGGTATGTTCCCTGCCCTCCCCGCAATGAAATATTAGCATTTCTGAGTTTTCCTTCTCAGGTCACCTCTTTTAGGCAAGTTTCTACACAGTTGTAATCATAAAGGCACATTCTAATTCCTACTTTTTTCCTCACAACATTATATTGTTGCTTGATTGTCTTCATAATGATTATTTTAAACTGCTTACTATTCCATTGAGAGTATGTACCACAATTCATCTAGCCATTTTCCTACCTTATTGGTGAACCTTTAGGGTTTTTTTTTTTTTTCTAGTTTGGGGATGAACATCTGGTGCATATAAGTTCCTCCTTCATTTGAATAATTTCTTTTAGAGTTCTAGAAGTGGGATCTTATGTTAAAGAGTTTGAGTTCCTCTATGATTGCTGATAAAGATTAATTACTTTTTAAAAAGCTTAATCTATTCCATTTTATTTTTATTAATTATTTAATTTTATAATTAATTATAAATTAATGAAATTGATTTTATTAATTAGGTTTACAGAAAAATCATTCAGAAAGTACAAACTCCCATATATAGGCAGTTTTCCCTTTCATTAACATTTTATGTATATATCTTTGAGCTTCATTTTTCTCATCCGGAAAATCAGTCTCTTTATTTCTAAGGTTCCCTTTAGTTCTAAAATGGTCAGATTTCAATTGGCAAATGTCAGGAAAAAAGGCCACATCAGAAATGGAGAAACAAGAACAGCCCACAGAGGCAGGAGCCTGCAGGGCAGTCAGTGACCAGGGAATCAGCATTTACCTCTAGAGCAGAGGAGGCTTGACAGCTACACCTGGGGCCATGTCCCAGAGGCCTTGAATGCCAGGTGATTGTGCTTATTGGGGCAGGTGATGATGGCTTAATGAAAGGCACTATCAGTTTTTTGGAAGATGAGTTTCACGAGGCTGTGCCCATGGCCAGGAGGTTGAAAGACGAGACAGGGAGGAGAGGCCCAGCCCAGCTCCAGGGGAAAGGAAAAAGGAGCCGGAGCTGAGGTGGTGGCCATGGATCAGAGAGGAGGGGCAGATGCTCATGAAGCTGCCCAGGGCCGTGAAACAGGACTTGGCCCTGGACCCTGGGAGGCAAGAGGAAGAGGGGAAAGTAGAAAGTGACTCCAGGTTTGGAAAGACTGCCCGAGGCCTCTGTTCATCTGTAAGAACAAAGTTCCTAAAGCCCAGCTCTGAACGCAGCAGCCTGCACAGTCTCTTGGCATCTCTTTTTTTTTTTTTTTTTTTTTTAAAGATTTTATTTATTTATTCATTTATCCCCCCCTTGCTGCTTGTGCTCGCCGGGTCAGCCAACCACGCCGTGCGGGCGGGCCCGCCCTCACCAGGAGGCCCCGGGAACCGAACCCGGGGCCCCCCATATGGTAAACGGGAGCCCTACTGATTGAGCCACATTTTTTACCGGGAGGTCCCGGGGATCGAACCCGGGTCCCTCCATATGGGAGACGGATGCCCAACCAGTTGAGCTACATCCAACCCCTTGGCATCTCTTTTGGACTTAAGTTCGGATCCACAGGCTGGCACGAGAGTGCTCCTGCAACACTGCACTAGTGTTTACTTCCAGCTGAGTTCCCACTATCTCCAACGCTGACCCCTTACACCTAGACCCCACACTTGCCCTTTCCCATTGCCAGCTTGACCCATGCTGCACGCCTGGAATGGCCTCTGCCACACCCATCTGTCTCTGGCTAAATCTGAAGTTATCTTGCAGGACCCATCTCAAACGTTGCCTGTCCAAACATGCTTGGCAGCCTTGCAGTGGGGTGAGGGGTGAAGAACTTGAGTCCAGAGGAAAACAGATCCGCGTTCAACTCCTTAGTTTGTGCTGGCCCGTTCTACCCATGTGGTGTTGGTAATTGACTTAACCTCCCTGAGCCTCAGTTTCCTCACATACACGATGGATGGTGTAACAGGGTTTTCGAGAGGATTAAACAAGGTTATATTTATACAAGGCTTAGCACAAGAACTGGTGTACAGTGAGAGCTCAGTATATGTTAGTTGCTCTTTTTTTTCCCTCTCTCTCTCTCACATACACACACTCCAGCATTTTAATGCCCTTTCTTTTGCTATTCTAAAGTCTTCTATATCCAGTTTCCGAGCGGCTGCCCCTGCCATCTTCTCCCTCTAGCCAGCATCTTTGGAATGAAACCTTCACCTGGACAGTGGGGGGCCCCAGGTGCAGCACTGTAGGCTGCTAAGGGCTCACAGCTGTCCCTTCTCTAAAGAATTGTCCTTGTCCCAACAGGAACGGCCCCACCTGAATACGCCCCACCCCTCCCACCCCCCAATCCCCAAAACTAATGTCTGACTGGCCCAGGGTATAAACGTCTAGTTGCTTTGTCTCAAGCTGGAGTCAACTCCATGCTGCAATTCTTGCTTCAAGCTCCCGGTGGGGTCAGACTGAAGCTAGACCCCAGCTGAGACCACCCCTTGCTTAGCTCCTTCCCCTGGCTGCTGCTTCCCCCCTTACTCTCCACTCCCCCCCCCCCTTTTTTTTTTCTCAATCAGTAAGTCTCTTAGTTCCCTATTGCTTTGGCAAGGCTATTGCATAAAAGAAATGGTTGTATCAGACTCTTAGCTTTAGAAAACTATACATCCATGAATGCTCAAATTCCTTTGCCTATATCATGCTCAACAAACAATATTCTGGTCTTCTTTAGAGAAGCGGAAAATGCACTGTTATAGTTCTCATTTTGAATCAAGTAGTTGGTCTCTCACCAGTTGGGTTAATGTGAAGCGGCTCTCAGCGCACCTCAGAACTGTGCAGTCGCCAAGAGCTGTCCCAACCAAGGCAGCCCGCAGCCCCCGTGGGAAGCCGACGTCCCCCCCCCCCCCAGCGGTGCCACGTCCCCAAAGGAGAAAGCAACCAACACCATGAGCTAAAACTCACAGGCCTCACCCTTCACCCATTGGGGCTACTACGGAGGGGCACTGAGCAAAAGGATCCGGTGTCCTGCTGGAAGGTAAAGCTCTCGCCACTACCCCTTCTCCTGAGAGCACCTCTTCAATAAATCCCGCACTGAAGCCCCATCTCAGGCCCTCCTTCTCAAGACCGACTCTGCTTGGTTCTTGATTCCGGCTTCCCCTGGTACACTGCCTGTCCCAGCCCAGGGTAGGAAGGGGCACTGGTTTCCTGCGGCAAGGAGAGTGCGGCTTAGGCCACGCTCCAGGCAGGAAGCCCCCCACCCCGACTCCCCTCATCTGCATACTCCAGGCCTGTGACTCTGGGCCTCCCCCAAGAGGGATTCTGCGCACACACACACCCCAGGCTGCCGCTCTGTGCTTGCCTTATTGCTCTTCCTCCCAGTGGGTGCCAGCACCCAGGGAGCAGGAATTGCAGCCCCTCCCCCCGCCCCCACACTGGCCCTGTGCACAGTAGGTGTCCAGGAAATGACTGAGGAGCTGCCATTTACTTGGAATGAAAAACAGTTAGAGCCATGGATACCCAAGAAAGCAGACAGCAAATGTCCAAGGTAAGGCTCCTGCAGGAAACTACCAAGAGAGGGCCCTGGTAAGACGGGGGAATGCAAAAAGGAAGCTGCAGCCAATTGCTGAGTGCCCACGTGTGCAGAAGCTGTGGGAGTGCTCTGTAGACTCTCATTCAATTCTTAAAACCTTTTGCCCATACTATTAACTCCATTTAATATGCGGTCGTTAAAGCTCAGAAGAATGAAGTAGCTAGACTTTGTCTGGCTGGTTCTGAAACCCATTCTCTTTCTACTACCACATGATCCGAAATAATCTCCTGAAAGTTTGGAATCGCTCTTCCGGGAATCTAGGCTCCCTACTGATGCCTGAGCTAGGAAGGACTGAGACAGAAGCCGTGTTGGGGAGAGACCACCTGGGCAGTGGCATGAAGGTTGGAATTTTGAAACGAATCTATTCTTCTTTGCAGCTGCCAAGCATCAGGAGCTGGCGGTTCTGTTCTGTGGCGCTGGGGACAGAGGATGGGCTAATGCAGCAGATGATACGGGTTCCATGCCTGATTCACAGAGACCTTCTGACTCTGGGCAGGAGCCCGGAGCTGTGTAACCTTCTCTGGGCTCCATTTCTCATCAATAGATGGAGCAGAATGGCTGCTCCCAAAAACTGTTAAGATTTCTCCCAGCTCTGAAAATCCCTGAATCTAAATCAGTAAAAGGTCTGGCGTTTCCCATCCCTCTGTGCCTTCATTCTGTGTAAATCTTGGGCTGGTGACCAGTGACCCAAGTCCTTCAACCTTCCCAAGGCGACAGAAAGCCTGATTTTCCCAGCCTGAAAAGAGCTGGCACGCTGTTCTCTAGACTCCCCTCTGCAAGGAGCATTTACAAGAGCTGGAAAAGGAAGACTTTGGCACCGTAAACTTCTCGAGTTGCTCTACAAAGGACCATTTCTGTTTCCCAGGCATGGTGACAAATCCTGCTGCTCTCTCTGGCTGTAAGGGCCAGGGGCTGCAGACGAGGTTCCCATGCCTGAGCTCTTAGTAAAATTGCGAGCAAAGAGAAAAATGTGCATAAGCTCTTGGCTGTGCTTCTTGACCTGATGCCAGATAGCTACTAGGTTCAAAATTGCATCATTATTGACTATCTGAGTAATTTCTTTGTGTGACTGTCTCAGAAGAATAGTTTCCTTGGTAATGGATTGTTATCAGTTCCTTAATTTGTGCTGAAGAGCAGTTTCCTTTAGGCTGAAACTCAGAGGCCTAAAAGCTGGATCTGGCCAGCTTCATGCTCCCAGGTCTCTGAGTGGATTGGGCAGCATTTAGCATGGCACTGGGTTTGACAGCCAATTCTGTCTGTTAAAATGCAAGGACTGGACAAGTGATGACAGGATCCCCAATGTCACCTGCCTCCAACAGTGGACTCCGCTGAGCCTTGTGGATACTAGTCCCTCCCTGCCCACTGAAGCCTGTACGGGGGTGGGATGTGAGGCCACCAACACTGGCCCCAAGCACAGTCGCCCATGGGTCCTGCTGAGGCAGCCAGGGGTTCCATTCCAGACACTTCTGTCCTTCCTTGCTTCTGGGTGATTCCATCTCCGACTCACCGGACACCATGCTTCAGATGTATTTTTAAAAGGAGGGTGGATTATCAAGGAAGTATCTGAAAAGTGCTGTACTCCTAGGAGGTTCCCAACAAAACAGTGGGAAGAGAAAGGAGCCAGGGTGGTTTCTAATGACTGCATGGAAATGCAGAAAGTGGGAGGGGATTTGAAGGTAAGGAAAAGGAGCTCAGAGAGTATAAGTGACTTGCCCAAAGCAACACAGCAGTTAAGAGGTGAGGCTGAGATTCAAACCTAAGTGGTACTTCCCCGCCCCTGTAGGAGAGGGACTATTGGGCTATATCAGTGAGATCCAGTAGAGCTCAGACTGTGCCTTAAAAACAACACAACACAAAACAACTCTGTATGTATAGCAACTCTCACCATGCCTTTGATCACACAGGGGATCGCAAATGCTGCTGATGAATGAGTGAATGGCATTTGGCCACATATTCTGAGTCAGAGGCTCTTTTGCTGCACAGGTGCTTAGAGGGACAGAGCTGCCTTGCCTGCTTCAGACTTTTAAGCTTGGGCTTCAGAGGAAGTAAACACTCCCCAGTTTGGCCACACCTTCCCCACACCCTCGCAATTGCTGACTGCTGGTAGCAGAAACACTGCCCATTCCAACTTCCCCATCATCTATCTTTGGCAACACAAAAGAGGTTATGTCTAGGCCTCTACGGCCAGAGAAAAGAAGGCAGAGGAGACCAGAATTATTGAAGACCAACTCTTTCTTGAGCTAAGCACTTTACATATGCCATTTCATTTCTAATTTGCCATGACACTGCAGGTAGGGTTTTTGCACCCCATATTTTTTATTAGAACACTGGAGTTCAGAAAGGACAAAGAATCTGGGTTAACAGACACTGAATTTTTCTTAGAGTAGGGAAAGGTCTTTATTAGCTAGGATATACTTAAAAACACCTTGGGTTGGAAGTGAGGCCAGAAGGGGTGGGTGGTCAACTAAATCAGCAAAGGAGAGGCTCAGTGGCCCTCCATGGGGTAGTGGGCAGGCAGGCAGAGGGGCTGGAAAAGAGGAAAGAGGTGTCGTCAAGAGGCACAGAGAGGCTGGGGTCAAATGACTCAAAGTGCCCACGAGCCATTCCCAGGTGTGGGTGGCCACAGGCTCCCCAACCCTGCTCGAAACCTTCATAAATACTTATTTTTATTTGTTTGTGGAAACTGTAGAAAGGGGTGTTTCCTTGTCTACTTCCATGTGGTGAGAAGAAGATTCAGCCTGTGTGGAATTAGTACCTCAGAGCCCAAGGTGGACTTGAGAAAGGAGGCATGAGACTCCCTCCACATGCATTACTGGCATCCGCAGGAATCCTAGAAAGGGCTTTGACCTTCAACAGAGCATGGAAGAGACCTTCATAGGCCTCAGGGCAGTGGGTGCTGAAACTGGCTTTGCTGGCTGAGCCAATGATGCACATCGCTTCCCAGTTCCCCATTCAGTGACATTGCCTCGGGAACTCCAAATCTGCCATGGTGGGAGTACTTATATCATGGAAATGGGCAAATGCTGCAAATCAGGGCTTTCTGTGTGTTTTGATCGCCGGTTGTTGAACGTTTACCAGCACACCTCTGCAGCCTCAGGGGGCCGGGAGAGCCCTTTGACATCTGGTTACACAGCCTCTTACTAGGCTGTTTACCAAATGTTGAAGTAATGTCAAAGGTTACAGGCTCTGGAGGCAAGATCTGCAAAGTTTCCATTTCTGGTAGAGCTATGAGGGGGGATTGGCCAGAGTGGGGAAATAGGGTGAGAGCCACAATGTTCAACAAAGAAGAGGAAGAGGAAAGACACTCCAAGTAATTGACTCTTGCATGTGCAGCTGAGGGTGGAGAGTGACGAGGAGGCCTGAGATACTAGCATCTTCCAAGAGAAATGGCAACCTGATGTAGCCATAAAGGGGTGGCTATGTTCCTAGGTACCTATCGTCTTCATAGTCTGGTCCATCTGAGAAGGAAAAGGACGTGTGAGGAGCCAATTTCTTGAGCTGAAAACTGGACAGAGAACTGTGGTCTTTACAAAGCAAAAATGCCCACTTCTTAACTTCCCTCACATCTTTCAAGTCAAACCATTTATTCCAAAGCTCCCTCTGCTTAGACCTTTAATGAAGAAGCCGCTTGCAGACTCTCACCTTGGTTTCCCTGCTTTGTTGACCTTTCATTTAAAAATATATACTTAAAAAATATTGCAAAAATAATACCAAGAGTTTATATATACCCTTTGTCCAGCTGCTCCTAATGTTAGCAACATAGCTAACCATAGTACAGTTATCAAAACCAGGAAATTAACTTTAGTACAATACTATGATTCAAACAACAGAGTTTATTTTAATTTCACCAGTTTTACTCCTAACATCCTTTCTCTGTTCCAGGATCCAATCCAGGCTTTCACATTGCATTTGGCTGTTGTGTCTTCTTGGTCTCCTCCAATCTGTGACAATTCCACAGCCTTTCCTTGTCCTTCAAGATCTCAACACTTTTGAAGAAACCCAGTTGGTTATTTTATAAAATGCCTCTCATTTGGGTTTGTGTGATGTTTTCTAGTGATTAGATTGGCAAGAGCCCTCTAGGAATGATGTCTTCTCAATGTATTGTACCAAGAGGCACAGGATGTCAATATGTGTTTTTTTTTTTTTTTCCAAAGAAAAATCAGGAAACTTTAATTTGTATGTGTTAAAACATACACTAAAAGGAAAATATTTTTAAGAATAACTAAGTGTATTCTCAGGTAGAAGTGAGAACAGTTTCCTCTTCCTTTTCTCCCCTTTCCTCTTAGTATGATAGATACTTTCTTTGTAAAAAGGAACTCTGAGCAGACATAAACTTACCCTTTCCATTTCTTTGAAGTCATCATTTAGCTGGGTTCCTTCAGCTCCTCCAACCATCTCACTCACTCAATTCAAATAGAATCTTGTGGCTCCTTCCAGAATCATCCTCACATTCTTATATATCTTTAAGAACTAGCTCTGGACATGGAAGATGCAATATACCTTCCCTCCAGTATGGGACATGAATCGTGGGGATTAACATCCCCGGCAGCAAAGGATTACTACCAAGCACTGGCTGGTGATGCAACTGGAAAAAGACCTTTAAAATTGTACTTTTCATCTCTGAAATTGCTTCAGCCCTGATATCCTCAAGCTGTTTCAATGCGTGGGAAGCTTGCCGTAACTGTTCTTCACAAAATTCATCTACAGAATATGTTCAAGACCTATGCAGCGCAACCGCGAGGCAGAGGACGCGGGTCCCGACGGCGGGCTTCACTCGCTCTGCCGCCCTCCCACGTTGCGGGGCAGATACGCCTTCACTCGTCAATATGTCTTATTACTAGTCGTGTCAATTGTAATCACTTGCTTAAGGTAGTGTCTGCTGGGTTTCGCCATTAAAAAGTCACTCTTTCCCCCTTTGTAACCGGATAAGCATCTTGAGGGAGATACTTTGGGGCTATGTAAACTTTCCCCCACTGATTTTAACATCTATTGGTGGTTGTTGCCTCCCACAGTTATTACTGTGGTGTATGCCTAATAGTGATTTTGTATGTTTCTTCACTTATTAATTGAAAATTTTCTGGAAGGATGAAATGTCCCTGCTTCCCATTTTTTTTTTTTTCAGTTTGTAAATTATTTATATCAATATGGATTCATAGACATTTATTTTATTATATGGGTTAAGCATGGAATTATCATATATTCCAGCAATACCATGCTTAGGTATACCCAAGACATGAAAATATATGTCTACCCAATAACTTTGAAAGTGTTCTAAAATTGATTGTAGTGATGGATGCGCAATTCTGTGAATATACTAAAAGCTATTGAATTGTACACTTTAAATGGGTGAGTTGTGTGGTATGTGAATTCTATTTCAATAAAGCTGTTAAAATCCCTTAAGAAGAAAAACAAGCAACCTACTTAAAAAATGGGCAAGCAATTTGACCAGACACCTCACCAAAGAAAATATACAGATAGCAAATATCACATGAAAAAATGTTCAACATGATTTTTTATCACAGAAAAATTAATTGCAACCGCAATGAGATGACTACACACCAATTAAAATGGCTTAACTTGAAAAAGATTGCTCATTCCAAATATTGACAAATATGTGGAGGAACAGGAACTCTCATTCACTGCTGGTGGAAATAGGAAATGGTACAACTACTTTGTAAAACGGTTTGGCCATTTCTTACACATAGACATGCCATCTGATCCAGCCACTCCACTCCTTACCCAAGACAAATGAAAACATAGATCCATAAAAAGACTTGTACATGAAAGTTCATAACAGCTTTATTTGTAATAGCTAAAAATTGGAAACAACCCAAATGTACATCAACAAGTAAGTGAACTTAAAAAACTGCGGTACATCCATGCAATGGAATGCAATAAAAAGAAATGAACTATGATACATGCTATAATTATCCTGAGTGAAAGAAACTAGACAAATAAATATATACTGCATGATACTATTTATTCAAAATTCTAGAAAGTGAAAACTAATCTATAGTGACAGAAAGATCAGTACTTGCCTAGGGTCAGGGGATGCAATGAGGCAAGAGAGGTGGCAGGGAGGGATTAAAAAGCAGCAGGATGACACCTTTGGGAGAGAGGGATACATTCACTCATGATTGTGGTAGTGGTTTCATGGATATACACATGTGTCAAAACTGATCAGATTGCATGCTTAAAACATGTACTGTTTGTTGTATGTTTTAAAACTGTTTTTAAAAGCACAATTTCATACTCAGACTTCCAATTCCAATGCAACACCACCACCTTCATTGTTTGCCATATCTTTCTCTGACAGTGAGAAACCTGCTCTCGTTATCCGCAATATATTTACTTGTTTGTTCAGTCCTAGTATATGCATAAAGCAGCTTCATAATTTCTAACCCATGCCCTTGTGGGAAATACATTTATTCACTAGCTTTGGCATTTATGTACAGTTCTTTTTGTCCTTAGCCTTCCTCACAGTATTCAATCAAAACACCTTTTTCCTAAGTTACTTAGGTTGGTTCTTTTCTTCCCTGACCCCTTCAGTGTGGTTATAATATTCATCTGAAATACAGTTAGGTGTGTTTGTTTCTGTTTGTATTCCTTTTTGGGGTTCACTTCACATCTGGTGTATTTTAATTTGGGGAAGGAGGAGGTATTTAAAACATTACCATGGTTCTAAGATGCAAATCTATACAAAAAGGTCTTCTGAGAGAAATGTTGCTCTTCCCTCAACCCTATTAACCCATGGCCACCTGCTCCTTCTGTCACCCTCTTCCCATCTCTTTAGTTTTTGCTTTACCTTTCCTCTAAATGACGAGATACATGTGTATTTTCTTATATCCCATCTAGTATCATAATATAGATACTCTGTTGCACTTTGCTTTTTTCCAGCTACCGGTGTGTTCTAGAAATAAATCACTCCAAATCATTTCACAGAGATTTTTCTTCCTCATTCTATTTCACAGCTGCATAATACTCCATTTGTGGAAGTACTCATAGTTTATTTAACCATTGTCTGAGGTATGGGCATATAGGTTGTTTTCAATATTTTACAATTACAGACAAAGCTATGAAGAATAACCCTGTGCCTATGGATTTTTATATATTTGGAGGTGTGTCTTCATTCCAAATAGTGGATAAAGGGTAAATATAAATGTAGTTTTCTTAGGTACTGTCCAATTTCCCTTTAAAGGGTTGAGTCAATTTGCATTCCCACAAGCCAAGTATGAGTCCCTACTTTCCCACAACCTTGCCTAGAGAACATATTGTCAAATTTTGATTTTTTGTTAGTCCAATAAGTGAAAAATGGTATCTCACTCAGTGTTGTTTCAATTTACATTTCTCCAATTTTGAGTGAATTTGATCTTTTTTCCCAAGAAGTTTGAGGGTTTTTTTTAAAAAGACTTATTTATTTATTTATTTATTTATTTATTTATTTATTTATTTATTTATTTCTACCCACACCCTTGTTGTTTGCACTTGCTGTGTCTGTTGTCTTCCTTATTTCTTTAGGACACACCAGGAACTGAAACCAGGACCTCTGATGTGGGAGGGAGGCGCCTAATCTCTTGAGCCACCTCCGTTCTTTGCTTTGTTTTGTCTCTCATTTTGTTTTTTTCTTCTTGTGTCTCTTGTGTGTCATTTTGCTGCACCTGCCCATTGTGTCAGCTTGCTATCTTGCCCATCTTCTTTAGGAGGTACTGGGAATGACTGCTCCCTGCTTTGTTGTGTCTCTTACTATGTTTTTTCTTCTTGTGTCCCTTGTTGCATCATCTTGTTTTGTCAGCTTGCCGCACCTGCCTGTCACGCCAGTTCACTGTCTTTTTTAGGAGGCACTGGGAACCAAACCACAGACCTCCCATGCGGTAGGTAGGAGCTCAATCGCTTGAGCCACATTCGCTTCCTTTGAGGGTTATTTTTATATCTTTTTTTTTTTTTTTTCTTTTGCATGTGTAAATTATCTGTTCATGTCTTTTCCCTATTTTTCTATCTGGTTTTTAATCCTTTGTCCCTCAAGTTTTAAGAGTTATTTACATATTAAGGATGTTGATCCTTGGTCTGTGGTATATACTGCAAATATTTTCTCCTCATTTGTCAACTGTATTTTGACTTTGTGGTGCTTTTGCCATGTAAATTTAAAAAAAAATTACATCATCAAAGTTATCAATCTTTTCTTTTATTGTCTCTAGATCATAAGTCATTGTTAGATAGCCTTTCCCTATACCAAGATTAAGAGGAATTCACTTATGTTTCCTTCTAGTACTTGCATGGTTTCATTTTTTTTACATTAAGATCTCTTCTCCATTTGGAGTTTTATTCTTATGTGTATGGTATAAGGTATGGTTCTAATTTTATCTTTAATGGCTAGTCAGTTGACCCAACATTATTTATTAAAAAGTTATCTTTACACCAGTGCTTTGAGAGATGAATCATCCCCTTTTAGGGAATAAAATAATAAGAATATTAGCTGCTAACATTTTTTTCCAGCATTTACTGTGTCACATGAACTATAAGCATCATCTCATTTAACTTCACCATGATCTGTTAGGTAGCTATCAGCAACCCAACTTTTCAGATTAATACACTGTGGTCCTAAGAAGTAAGTGATTTATCCAGTGTCACAGAGCTAATTAATGACAAGTTGAGATTAAAACCCAGGTTTGTATGACTCTTTACTGTGCTCTTGAAAACTTAAACCTGGAAGTTAGGCCATGGTAATCTTAACCACACATGTCTGTATCAAAACTCTTTATTCACCATCTTGAACTCATGCATGTTAACTCAGACAAGGTGCATTTTGGCTAAGGTTCTTGAACTGACTCCTCATTGTAAGATGAGGGGAGGGACGACCTCTTTCTTTAGAACAGAGGATTGTGAATCCCTCAAGGAAAGGCCTGTTTCTCACTCATCTTCTGTATTAGTTAGCCAAAAGGGGTGCTGATGCAAACTACCAGAAATCTGTTGGCTTTTTATAAAGGGTATGTATTTGGGGTAGAAATTTACAGTCACAAGGCCATAAAGAGTAAGTTACTAGGGAGCAGAAGAGCTCAAGCGATTGAGCACCTCTCTCCTACATGGGAGGTCCCAGGTTCAGTTCCTGGTGCCTCCTAAAGAAAAAAAAAAAGTAAGTTACTTCCCTCACCAAAGTTTGTTGCCATATGTTGGAGCAAGATGGCTGCCAGTCTCTGCTGAGGGTTCAGCCTTCCCCTTCCTCTTAAGTCTCCATAGTTCCAGCTTCTTCTGGTCTCAGCTGTAGGCTGGCATAAGGCTCACCTCTCTTCCCGGGGCTCATTTCTCTCCAGGCTCAGCTGCTCTGTTCTCTTCAGCTGCCAACTATCCGGCTCATGTCTCTTCCCAGGGCCT
This sequence comes from Tolypeutes matacus, assembly GCA_026826555.1. Lineage (NCBI taxonomy): Eukaryota > Metazoa > Chordata > Mammalia > Cingulata > Chlamyphoridae > Tolypeutes > Tolypeutes matacus. The sequence goes on from JAKSZT010053769.1 coordinate 23,758,031, forward strand.
CTGCCAAGTCTATGGAGCACTCTATTCCTCTGTGTTCTTCTCTGTGTGAGTGTCCACCCACCAAGAGGGCAGGGACTCAAGATCCTACTGATGTGGCAGAATCAAAGCCCTAATTTTAACATAATTTAACCATACATCTCAGCTGAATCTAATACAATCAAAGGGTATGCCCAGAGAAACAGACCAGTTTACAAACAAATATTTTTTCTTTGGAATTCATATATAATATCAAACTGCCACATCTTCCCATTCCTCGCCTACCTCCCCCAGGTGCTCCGAGCTCTGAGGCAGCTCAGTCAGGAACTAACCTCAGGCAATTTACTCACTTCTCTGTGCTTCAGCTCTCTCCCTTAAAATGGGAGGGAACTTTTTCTTTAAGAAGTTATGAGAATTATATGAGGTAAAATATGAAAAGCATTTAGAACAATGCTTAGCATATAATAAGTAATCAATAATGTTAGCTATTATTATTAATAAACATTTGTTCCAGTGACTCCAACAGTGATTCAAGGGGACTGAGGACAATGTTTTTTTATAAACAAAATTGTGACAGTGTGACAATTGCTACTCAAGTACTGAGTGCCCAGTACATATGCAGTGCCAGGGCTGAGAGATTACCAAAAATGATTTAAGCTCTACTCTCAAGTTGCTCACAGTCCAGTGAGTGAGAAAGAAAGATACATGACATACAGGCAGCAGCAAGAGAAAATCTAATGTAATAGATAAGACAAGATTCACTGGGGGCACACTGTAAAAGGAAGATCAATAGAAGCTGAAATAATTAGGGAAGTGTTTATTCATTCATCTGCCCAGTCATTCCGCAAACATTTATTGAGTGCCTTCTATGTCCAGGCTATGCTAAACAAGGTTCTGGACAAAAAAAATAGTAATAAAATGTCATGTCTGATAAGTGCTATAATGAAAATAAAATTGGATGATGCAATGGAGAGTGGTGGGTTGGCCCTTTTAGATGGATGGTCATGGAAGTCCTCTCTGGGGAATTTACATTTAAGCTGGAACCTGAATGACAAGAAAGGGAAGACCATGGGCATGTCTGGAGAAAGAGTGTCCTAGGTTGAGGGGCAAGCAAATTCAAAGACCTTGAGTTCAGACCAAGTTTGATTCATTGTAAGAATAAAATGAAGTCAAGTGTGGCTGGAATAGAAAGAGGAAAGGGGATAATGAAAAAAGGATATTAAACAGAGGCCTTATCACACAGGTTGTGTGGGCCAGGATATGGAGTTTCCAGGTGAATGAGAAAACTTTGGGTGGTTTAAAACCAAGGAGTGACATCAGTTTTATATTTTGTAATACTCATTTTGGAAGATCTGGAGAGAATGGACTGGGGTGGGGTGGGGATGGGGAGGTGGTGGCTGGAAACAGGGAGAACAGGTAGGACATTGCAGTAGTCCAGGCTAGAGACATTGAAGACCTGGGTGAATGTTAGCAGTAGAGGTGGAAAATGTTTTTGGAGACGAAGTCAACAGGAATCTTTGAATGATTAGGTGTAAGGGAAGGGAGAAAGAGAAAGTTAGTGGGCAGATGGTGGTGACATTTGCTGAGATGGGGTTAGCAGGAGGAGGAACATGTGTAGGGAGGTTGGGACAATCAATAGATCAGTCTGGGCATATTAAACTGAGACACCTGTTGTATATCAAAGTGAAATGTCAAGTAGACAAATACACATATGAAATTTGTAATTTGGGAAAGTTGAGCTGGTGATAAATGCCACTGGCAAGTCATTGGCATTTAAAGTTATGGTTTGAATGAGATTGTCCAAACAAAGAATATAGATAGAGAAAAGAAGGAGACTCAGAACTGAGATACCCAAGTCTTTAAGAGCTCAGATAGAAAATGATCCAGCAAATAGAGGAAAAGAGAATCCAGTGAAGTAAGAGGTAAACCAGGAGACCATGATGCAGAGATGTTTCAAGGAGGAAAGAGTAGAGTTGAATATTGCCTAAAGCTTGAGTAAAATGAGGACCAAAAACTAACCAATGGATTTGTCAACCTAGAGGTCGGTGGTAATCTTGATGAGAGCAATTTCAGAGATGTGTGGGATAGAAACCCAACTGGAATGTGTTGAGGAGAGTATGGAAGGATGAAGTGGAATCTAACCATGGTTCAACTCTTTCAAAAAATTATGCTAGTGGGGAGTTGAGAACTTGAGGGAACAGCTGGAGGGGGATGTGAAGGACAAGATTAAAGATTGATGTAACCTCTCTACCACCCCTCCATGGTCTCAATAGTCTGGAACTAAACTTCAGGCCTCTCCCACCCCAGTTCCAATCCATCTCTAAGTTCCATTGCTGCTTCCCTCTTAAAATCCCAGCCTCCTCTCCACCTCATTGTCAGTCCTTAGCTCAGGCCACCATCATCCACCACCTCCTTGCTCTCTCCAGTCTGCCCCTCTCAGTGTCGCAACAAAACTGTTTGTTTCTCAGCTGCCAAAACAAATGCCATACAATGGGTTGGCTTAACCACAGGAATAGATTGACTCATGGTTGCAGAGGCTAAAGGCTTGGGGTCAGTATCTTCTGGCTGGTCGGGTCGGTGATCTTTGGGTTCCTTGGCTTTTTGGTCACATGGCAATATATACGGCAGCATCTTCTCCTTTATCTTCCAGGCTCTATTAATTTCTAGCTTCTGGCTGCTCCCCCTGATTTCTCTCTCTCTCTTTGCTTGTCACTAAAGGGCCTCCAGTAACAGGATTAAGATCCACCCTGATTCTACTGGCCACGTCTTAACTGAAGCAAATATCTCAAAACGTCCAATTTTCAATGGGAATAGATTAAGATTAAGAACAGGGTTTTCTGGTGTTCATAACTCCAAGCCACCGCTACCAAAATGATTTCCTAAAATCCCAATCTGATCATGACATATGCCGGAGTACAACAGTGAGTGACTCATGACAATGTTCCCTTTTCTCTCAAGAACAGTTAGAAGCTCTATTGCCAAAAACAAAACCAAACAAAAAAGTCTTAGCCCTGAAATTCCTTAAGAAAAGCAATTAATCTTTCAATAGGAAAGTTACATTTCCCTTGCTAAAGGGCTATTTATCATGCATGTAGCCAACATAAGCATTTATCTCTGAAGACTTGAAAGGCTGAGATGTGTGAAGGAAAGATTTTTTTTTTTTTTTTTTTTTTTTTTGCTGTTGCTGTTGCTGTTGCTGAAAATTTGCTATACCAGACTCCTGGAGTTTTTAGCTTGGCTGTTAGATTTTATTTATTCATTCATTTGTTCATTCAACAAATATTTATTGATGGTCCACTGTGTTCCACTTGCTGCTGTCGCCCCAAGGTAGACCTGGTCCCTGCCCTCACAGGTAGGTGAAGGGAGACCAACAATGAATAAGAAACAAACACACTAGGTGATTTCTCATAAGAGAGATAAACAGGGAAATATAATCATCACTTTGGAGAAGGTCAACAAAGTCCTCCATGCAGAGGTGACGTTCGAGGCAACAACAGAAGGAGCCAGCCATTCAAATTGCTGGGGGAAGAGCATCTGGCAGAAGCAACAGTGACTGCAAAGGCTGGCATGTAGGAAAGGAACATGTGGGACCGAGGCCATCTGGCTACTGGATGGAGAAGGTGATTTTAAGCACTCAGTGGGGGAAGCAGCAGCCAATTCCACAGAGAACCCGGATGGCAGAAGATGGAGAAGGAAAATTCTCCTACTTTTGATTAAGTAATTTGAATCTGAAGATTGTCACAACTGAAAAAGAGTTCTCTCCGTACTTTATTTACAAGATGGGCAGTACCTTGGACACTGAGCTCCAGAGAGTCAGTGCGGGACAGTGACCAAGAGCAGGGGTGCTGGAGCCTGACCTTGGGGTAGGAATTATGACCCTAAAATCTTCCTAGCTGAGGAACCTTTTGATAAGTGACCTATTCTCTCCGTGTATATTGTAATCACTTAATAAATATTAGCTATGATCATAATTACTCCATTGAGGAAATATCTCTGATAAATGGAAAGCTTCTTCAGCAATGAACCTGCAGTTCCACAATTTATTAAAACTGATTAACATTTGCAATGGTTAAGTTCACATGGCAACTTTGTTAGGTTATGGTAGGTTATGGTTAGTTGTTTGTCAAGCAAGCCCCGGCCTGATTGTTATTGTATAGATTTCATGGATTTAAATCATTAGTGAGTTGATTGCATCCATGGCTGATTGCATCTACAATCAACAAAGGAGATTGCCTTCAGCAATGAGAGAAGTCTCATGCAATCAACTGAAGGCCTTAAGGGGAGAACTGATGATTTCAGCAGTCAGAAAGAAGAATTTCTATCCCCGCTTCAGTCAGCCAGCTTCTCCCGGGGAATTCATCAAAACCTTCATCAGAGTTCCCAACTTGTGGTCTGCCTTACAAAAATTTGGACTTGCCAAGCCCCACAGTCGTGTGAGCCAATTCCTATAGTAAATTCCATAATATATATCCTGTTGGTTCTGTTTCCCTGGAGAACCCTAAATAGTACAACATTCTCTTTTCCTTTTGTTTTTTTTTAGGAGGTACTGGGAATTGAACCCAGGACCTTGTACATGGGAAGCAGGTGCTCAACCACTGAGCTACATCCTGAAAAATGTGTTTGACACAGGTGTTATAATCCCTGTCAAACACATTTTTCACATCATGAGTAATCACTAAACCCTTGAATAGTTTGAGTGTTGGAAATGATCTTTGTTTTTTATGTGTTTAAATTTGCCTTTAATTGGTTTGGAAGGAAAAGATGCTTGTGGAGGAGGAATAGCTAGTAATGGGCAAGAAGGAGGGAAGAGGTTGTTGATCCTGAATGTGGATGACTCTCCATGCCACTGGCAGCACTGGGAAATCAAGAGTGGTAAACTTCTTCCCATGTGGCTGAGATCCCAGTAAGGACAGGAGTACTTCAAAACAATGAATTTAAAAGGGAAAGATAAAAGGCAATCTGGAAAGACTTTTGACACAAGACCTAATTCCTCAGCAGAGTCTAGAGTGTCAAAGATGAAGGCAAAACAAGAAATAGTGAGGAAATGATCTTTAAATGAGTGAAGATTCTGGCATTTGTAGATGTCATGTTATGAAATCAGACCTTTAGCCCAGGCAGCAGTAAAACTAGGGCAAAATGCAATCACTTGGATAGTGTGATGTGCACATTTTCACAGCTATATGCTTCTGATCAGTGATTTTAAATATATAGTGCACCCAGACTCAAGCGTCTCAACTTCTTGATGGGTACACTTTTCTCACTCCTCAAATTTTTATAAAAAATCACGGAGGACCTTGTCAAATCTCTCCATCATGGGTATGTAATGAGATGGGGAAATGTTGTACCTCAGACTTCCTCTTAAAGAAAGCACTGTATTTTGGGGGAAGAAATTCTTTGACAAGTTCCTTGGGAAGGAGAGGAAGGGGCCATGGCCAGGTAACATAGTGCAAAGCACAAGAGATCTGTGTCACTCCTGAGAGGGAAAGGGAAGGAGAGTGGCAGGAGTTTGTTCATGCTCTCCTAGGACCAGCTCCACCATCCTCCCAGAATTCTAAAATGGTGAAATACTTGATCTAAAATGCTTGGTGTAAGTGGATTTCTAATTTTGTGTGGTGAAAAGTGGTGAGGGGGCTGAGCTTTGCCCTGGAGTGATGTGAGCAACGCTGAGAGGCAGGTCAGACCCCGAGCTGGAGACACAGAGAGGCTTGCTGGTATCTGAATTGCAGTTATTCATGGACCATGTCTGCCACCCCATTGGCACCTCTGAAAGCTGGGTGAAGGTTGACTCAAGAGTCTCCGAGCTGCGGAGAGGCTTTGCTACCTAGAGCCAGTTGCGGTGACTGTAAGATTATCATTGACAACTACCAAACAGGGCTCTCTATGTTTCCGTAAGCCTGGCTTGCCAGAGCCCCATCTGCTTGGAGTCAATGCCTCCTCTTCCGGATGCATTTAAAGCAAGCTTCCAGTTCACTCCAGAGTCATATGGGACCTGCCGTTTGGGTTTGAATGAGGTATGCATACTGATGTTTTTCCAAGGACATCAAAGACCCCATTAAACTTTCATTGGCTCTGCCTTCCCAAAACCCCAACCCAAGGCACACCCCACAGTTGCATTTCCAAGTCATCACAACTTGAGTTGCTGAGGTTGATCAATGAGAATTTGGAATCCCTGTTGGGCCACTTTGTAGTTTGGCAAGTTACCTGACTGCTTTGTATCTATATCAATTTTCTCAACTGGAAAATGAGGAGAATAAGGAGAATATAATTACCACCTAAGGATGACTAATTAAATATGATAATGTGTGAAAAAAAATGTTCATCAAATGCTTGGCACCAAGAGTGTGCTTCAGGAATGATAAATTTTTAAAGAGTTTGCAGATGAACCTGTTACATAATTAAGTTGGCTGGTATCCATCACAAAACAATCACACTGGGATAAAGTATGAATTTATCGGCAATTTAAAGGTTATTTATTGCAAAAAAGAGATTTTTTTTAGAGCTTTCCAAAATTGCTCATAATTAATTTCATTCAAATCTTCCTAAAACATCACTTGTGTCATGTTATTCTCTTACTCAAAACTTTTCAATGTTCTCTGTGCTAGGAGAACACTGAGACCACCTGTCTTACTCAGCACCTTGGGGCCACCACACATCTGACCCCACCCATTTATGAAAGTAGTAGATAATACACACGCATATGCGTATGCGTATGCGTATGAGTAAAACTGTGCTCACCATACCCCACACCAGGAGCATCTGTCAACCTGCTGGCCTTGCAAATGCCCTCTGTAATCCTAAAAGGACTGGGTGTCTTGTTTCTTCTTAGGCCACCAGCACTTGGAAGAAGCAAGTCCGAAGCAGGGGAATGGGAGGAGGAGTGGGATACATGCGAGGGAGGCACCTGGGGTGACCTGGGGGCTGGGTAGCAAGATGGTTAGTTGTCTTCTAGGGGTAGCAGCCAGAAGTGGTTGTTGATTGAAAGTGAGAAAATGAATCTAAAAACTAGGAAATGCAACCATAACAGTTAAGATTTTAGTGGAGGGACCCAGAGTCTTATATATTTTCATAGCCCATAACTCTTAGAGTTAACATGATATTCAAACACGGGGACCCAGATTTGGTAAAAAACCGTTGAAATTAGGCTCAGGTAAGTCAGTGAACAAAAAAAGAAGCTACTGATGTGGTGTTCAGATAGTACTTGAAAACTTTTCCCTTTGTGTTTTATACTTGGTATTATCTGGCTTATATACATGAAATTTGTATTTATAAAGTATTGTTTATTTTATACATTTATGAGCTCTTTCCTGGTTATTTCCTTTTTTCCCCCTACTCATTGTGCTTAAATCCCTGTGCTAGCTTCACTGTCCCAAATGAGGCACTGCCATTCAAGGAAGGAACCATACTTGGGCAGCAAATAAGGGAAAGTTCATGATATGGACAGCTGAAAAGAGAGACTCAGGTTTGAAGCCAGGGCCAGGCTTTAATGGTACCTGGAGGTGTCTGTTTCGTGGCAAGATCTACCTTTTGAGTCTCAAATCATACTACTGAAGCAAATACCAAAGCTTCCTAGAGAGACAGTCAGGCCTGCTTGAGTCCCAGAGACTGGGATTGAGGAAAGGAGGCACATATAACTCCAGAAAGGACCATCCTGAATTCTGTAGGCCTTCTTTTCTGTGGATCCAGACACAATGGAAATCCATGGATGATTTCCAAAGGGCAGAAAGAGAAGCAAGAGTTCAATCCAGGCAGATGAGAGTGGTGAGACAAGTTGTTATTTATTTTTATTATAGTTTTTTAATTTTTTAAAAAAGATACATAGATTACATAAATATTACATAAAAAATATAGGGGATTCCCATATGCCCCACTCCCAACCCCTCCCACATTTTCCCACATTAACAACATCCTTCATTAGTGTGATACATTTGTTACAATTGGTGAACACATTTTGGAGCATTGCCACTAAGCGTGGATAATTATACTTTACATTGTACAATTTTGTAAGTTATGACAAGATATACAGTGACTTGTATCTAAAATTGCAATGTCATTCAAGACAATTCCCAAGTCCCAAAAATGTCCCCATATTACACCTGGTTTTCCCTCTCCTTCCCCTCAGAACCTCCAGTGGCAACTGCCTCCACATCAATGACAAGTGTTCTTCCCTTGCTGGAATCACAATAAGTCTATACTAGAATACCAGTAAGTCTACTCTAGTCTGCCGTTCATTACCCAATCCTGAGGATTCTGGAATAGTGATGCCCACTCCACCTCTAATTGAGAGGGGGCTTAGATCCCATGGGGCAGATGAATGGGACTATCTTGCTTGCAGTTGCAGGCTCTCTTTGTTACTTGGGATGGTCATTGTCCATCATCATCTCCTTGTTAGTTGTCCTGGGTGAGCCCAATGGACTGGAGAGTAGATGTTGCAATTCTGTTGAGATTCAGGGCCCAGCTGGCACATGGGCAGCCCAAAGATTTAAGTCTCTTGGACATATACCTATCAACTCTAGTACTAATTATAGGTTCAAATAGAAGGGGCACAAGAGCCATGTGTAGGGAAACCATACCTTAGTCCAACTCTGTCACATCGGGAAATATAAGTTCCCAAGTAGGGCCCACTAGCAGGACACCAAACACCTGAGTTGTCAGCCCTGCCTATAGTGTCTGGATGTCTCCAGAGCCTTCAGGAGCCCTATTTGAGGCAATATTTACTATGGCAGTCAATTAGATCCTGCTGCGATGTGCATAAGCATAATCTCTGGAATGACTTCCTGACTCACTTTGAAATCTCTTAGCCATATAAATTCATTTGTCTTTACCCTTTCTCCCTTTTGGTCAAAGTCTGTTTCCAGTTGCACTGCTAGTTGGTGCTTGGTAGTAATCCCTTGGTGCCAGGGAGGCTCATTCCTGGGAGCCAGGTCCTACACTGGGGGGAAGGTAATGCTTTTATATGCTGAGTTCAGCTTAGAGAAAAGCCACATTTGAGCAATAAGGAGGCTCTCAGTAGGCAACTCTTAGGCACCCTGTAATACTAGGCTAAGTTTCAACTGAGTAAAGGTTCATACATGCATTCATCAATATCAGGGGCCCTTCAATAGTCCTTCCTCCTTCACTGGTCACTGCCCCTGTACTCAAGAGATTCTTCCTGTCCCATTAGAGAATGTGGCAGAGCTCCCCAGGATGGAAATTTGATATTCTTTCGGTTATAGCATGAATCTCCACCCATCATGACAATGCCCCATGAACACCTGAACACATTTATATGCCTTATAGCTATGCTCCAGGTGAACCTCTTCCCATGTATCCCCCATCACTGTCACCTTGCACCAATGGTCCTCCCTACCACATTTGTAACCCTTCTGTGATCCAAAACTTCTTCAAAAATGAAGCTAAGAAAATAACCAAATATAATTAATAAGAAAATTAAATAATAGTGATAGTTTTAAATACAACAAATAAAATACAATTTTACTAAAAAATTTAGAATAATAAAAAGTAATTAAAAATATAAAATTGAAAAAATGTGTTAACATTATGTCTTTCATGACTGTAAGATATGTTATCTTGATGCGAATATTCTCACTGTCATGATTTTGTGATAATCAGGGTAGGCTAAACATTCGCTATATTAGAAACCATGCATGTGTCACCAGACCTAGTTTTTCTCCCTAGGTCTGGTTTTTATAATGCTGGTGATAAATTAAGCTTGATTTATTATATGACCATCCTGTATGGGAAATGACTGTAACTCTAGATATCTTTGGTCAACTTTAAGAGATATAGTTGGGGGGAGGGGGTAGATGTGGCTCAAATGGTTGGGTGTCCGTCACCCATACAGAGAGACCTGGGTTCAGTCCCCAGGAACTCCTGGTAAAATTTTAAAAAAAGAAGATATCCTGAAGTATCCACAACAAAGCTACTTGAACTAATAAATGAGTTCAGCAAAGTGGCAGGATTTAATTTCAACATGCAAAAATCAGTAATATTTTTGTACACTAGTACTGAACAATCTGAGGAGGAAATCAGGAGGAAAATTCCATTTTCAATAGCAACAAAAAGACTCAAGTACCTAGGAGTTAATTTAACCAAGGAAATACAGGACCTATATGCAGAAAACTACAAAACAATGCTAAAAGAAATTTAAAAAGACCTAAACAAATGGAAAGACATTCCGTTTTCATGGATTGGAAGAATAAATATCGTGAAGATGTCAATCTTGCCCAAACTGATTTATAGATTCAATGCAATACCAGTCAAAATCCCAACAGCTTACTTTACAGAATTAGAGAAGGCAATTACCAAATTCATCTGGAAGGGTAAGTGCACCCGAATAGCCAAAAGTATTCTAAAAAAGAAGAGCAATGTGGGAGGAATTTCACTGCCTGACCTTGAAACATATTACAAAGCTACAGTGGTCAAAACAGCATGGTACTGGCATAAAGACAGACATATCGATCAGTGGAATAGAATTGAGAATCCAGAAATATGCCGTCTTCTATAGAGTCAACTGGTTTTTGACAAACCTACCAAGCCCACGCTGATGGGAAAAAACAGTCTCTTCAACAAATGGTGTTGGGAGAACTGGACATCTATAACCAAAAGAATGAAAGAGGACCCCTATCTCACCCCCATACAAGAATCAACTCAAATTGGATCAAAGATCTAAATATAAAAGCCAGGACCATAAAACTACTAGAAGAAAATGTAGGGAAACATCTTCAAGACCTTGTAGTAGGTGGTGGTTTCTTGGACCTCACACCCAGAGCACGTGCAACAAAAGAAAAAGTAGATAAATGGGACCTCCTCAAAATTAAACACTTTTGCACCTCGCAGGACTTTGTCAGAAGGGTGAAAAGGCAGCCAACTCAATGGGAAAAAATATTTGGAAATCACATATCTGATAAGAGTTTAATATGCAGGATATATAAAGAGATGTTACAACTCAACAATAAAAAGACAAACGACCCAATTAAAAAATGGGCCAAAGATTTGAATAGACATTTCTCCGAAGAAGAAATACAAATGGCAAAAAAACACATGAAGAAATGCTCAACATCACTCATGATTAGGGAAATGCAAATCAAAACTACAATGAGATATCATTTCACACCTATCAGAATGGCCACTATGAAAAAGACAGAGAACTACAAGTGTTGGAGAGGATGTGGAGAGATAGGAACACTTCTTCACTATTGGTGGGAATGCAGGATGGTACAACCACTATGGAGGACTGTTTGGCAGTTCCTAAAGAAGTTGAATATAGACTTGCCATGTGACCCTGCAATACCACTACTGGGTATATACCCAGAAGAACTGAGAGCAGTGACACGAACAGACATCTGCACACCGATGTTCATAGCCACATTATTCACCATTGCCAAAAGTTGGAAACAACCCAGGTGTCCATCAACAGATGAATGGGTAAACAAATTGTGGTCTGTTCACACGATGGAGTATTATGCAGCTGTAAGAAGAAATGAAGTCATAAAGCATATGACAACATGGATGAACCTGGAGGACATTATGTTGAGTGAAGCAAGCCAGACACAAAAGGACAAATACTGTATGACTGCATTACTATGAACCAAATATATTGTTTGATTAAAAAAAAAACAAAAACTTACATGTATCCATTAGATTTAATTGAGAAATGTATATATTTATTCATCTGTGTTTACTTTTTAGTTTTTAATTGTTTATGTTTTCAATTATTAAATGTACAAAATAAAGTTAAAAAAAAAAAAAAAAAAAAGAAGATAGAAGGTGCGCCGGCCGCCAGGCCCCGCCAAGCCACACAGCAAGATGATGACATAACAGGAGAGTGACACAAGGGAGAGCCAAGATGAGACACACCAAAAAAACAGAAACTAAGGTGGCGCAGGTGGTAGGTCGCCTCTCTCCCACATCGGGGATTCCGAGGAGTGAATCCTGGTAAAGACAGGAGGAGAAAGATGAGAAGAGAGTGCAGGAAACAGACACAGAGAATTGACCAGTGAATGGACATAAAAACAGCAAAAATGAAGGTGGGGGGGAATAAATGTAAATAAATAAAAAATAAATAATAGGGTGAGTTGGGGGGAAAATACAGCAAATGTAAGGTATGGACTATAGTTAGTACTGTAATAATATTTTGACAATATTCTTTCATAATTTCTAACAAATGTTTCACAACAATGCAAGGTATTGGTGGTGGGGTGATGTATGGGAACCCTGTATGATGTTATTCTTGTTTGTTTTTACAACTTTCACTATACACTTATTGTTTATGTATGTTCATGTATGAATGATATACTTCAATAAAAATTTTTTAAAAAAGATATGTTATCTTATATGTTACAGTGACATTTTTTTCTGTTTATTCCCCCAGTGTCTTTTTTTTTTTTTTTTTTTTTTGTCTTCAAAGAAACTTTAGGTTACAGAAAAGTCACATACAGAATATAGGGGATTCTCATATACCCAACATCCTTCCCCTTTTCCCCTTTCCCTTATTAATAACATTTTACAAGTGGATGATACATTTGTTACAATAGATATATAAATATTACAACATTGCCACTAACAATTGATTTACATTATGGTTTACATTTTGGACCATACACTTTCGTAAATTTTAATCAATTTAACATGGCCTGTATCCATCATTGCAAGATCACGTAGAACACTTCCATTGCCTCCAAAATGGCCCCTGTTCCATCTATTCTATTCCTCCATCCCTCTCATCTCAGGACCCATGGCAACCACCAAGTTTCACTCCTTGAAGAACAAGATTCATAGTTACTTGCAACAACATGGAGGGCTTGACTTACTGGCCTATCCTCCCCTATTAGGCACTGCCTATGCTCTCAAGAGACTCTCACCCCTCAATCTGAGAACATAGCAGAATTCCCCAGAATGGGAGTCCAACACCTTCCCTCTCATTATGTGGGTCTCCACCCACTGATACAACACACTATGACAAGATGAACACTCACACTCCCTAGAAGCCTGCCCCAGGTGTGCCCTGTCCCGAATGCCCCCCAAATCCAACACCTTAAACCAGTAACCCTCCCCTGCCATATTGCCAAAAGAACATTCCCAACATTGTACTTTCAACCACATACCGGCAAATCCCCAGTGTTCACCTGCTCCTTTCCCCATCCCTCCCCCATTCCATGGACAGTCCACCCCATCCTTACCACCCTACCCCCCTCACAAACCAGTACCACCCAACCCAATAGTATCACTGCACCACTGTCATGCCCATCCACTGCAGAACTATATACTTCCATCTTATCATAGATTTTGCCCCTATGGCATTGGCTCACAATCTTCTTCTTCCTTTCTGTCTCCTGTAAACCTATCTTCCAGACTCTAGCTCTGTGAGTCGGCTCAATTTGCTTAATTCATATCAGTGAGGTCATGTAATATTTATCCTTAAGTACCTGGCTTGCTTCACTCAACATAAGGTCTTCAAGATTCATCTGTGTTATCCTGTGTGTTAATGCTGCATTCCTTCTTACAGCTGAGTAATATTCCATTGTCTGTATATACCACAATTTGCTTATCCATTCATCTGTTGAGGGGCATTTGGGTTGTTTCCAACTTTTGGCAATAGTGAATAATACCACTATGAACATTGGTGTGCATATATCTGTTCGTGTCCCTGCTTTCAATTCTTCTGGGTATATACCCAACAGTGGGATTACTGGATCATATGGCAGTTCTATATTTAGCTTCCTAAGGAACCGCCAAACTGTCCTCCACAATGGCTGCACCAAGGTTGTTATTGTTTTGAATGTCAGTAGTATCTCCCTGAGACCAGACATAGAAAATACTAGCATTTGAAGGGGTCATGTTGCTAGGGTAGAAGCAAGACTTTACCTACCTGTTCCTCTTTGGGAAGCCCTGGACACAGGAACTGAGCCACACGTAGACACTTTAGACCAGGGGTTCTTAACCAGGGATCCGTGAGCTTGAATTGAAATAAAAAAAAAACACATTATTCTTTTTAGGACATGTTGGGTGCGGGTGTGATATATTTATTAAATAATACACAGTTTAGTGTGGACTTAGTAAGGGGTCTGTGGTTTTCACCTGACTGGCAAAGGGGACCGTGAAACAAAAAAAGTTAAGAATCCCTGCTTTAGAGGAGGTTGAAGTCTACTATTTATAATGCATAAGGGCTCAGAAAGTATTTCTCAGAGATTATTGTGATGTGAACTGCATTTTGCTGGTATATATGAGAAAGTTGTGAGGGGAGTCCTGGACTTGGGTGAAAAGGGGTTGGAGAAGAGGTCCCAGTTCAGGAAAGATAAGGATCAATGCAATATGGCTGCAGGGTAGGGCCAAAAAGAGAGGCAGCCAGTAGGGAGACCCATGTGGGTAGACATGGCTGCCTGTCTCTCGGGGCACTGGATGGTAGCTCACCATCAAGTTTTTAAGTTTTCTTTTTCTGCATTGTAATCCTTTTACTTCACTCTAAGGATTCAGTAGAGTTTGTTGGACACAACTGTCTCATGGTAATTCTTAGGGGTGAAGCTGATCTGGAAGAGATGGCCCAGCAGGGAAAAATCTGGAGAGGCAGTCCAGAGAGAAAGGTGACATGCAAACCCCAACCTCAGGCATTCCTATTTTCCCTTTTAGCTTTTCATCCTCCCGATCAGTCACATTCTCTCCATCTTCCTTTTAATTTTATACTCTCTTTTTTCTCTGTCTCTCTCCTTTAAGAATGAAAACAATAGACATTAGACCTGAAAGTAACTTCACAAATTCTAAAAGCAAATTCTGGGCTCCCCTTCCCCCCCCCCCCCTATCTATTATATGGGAGTTGTGCTAGAGGGCAGCTGAAACGATCCAAGTGTCTATGCTGATTTTGCAGGGATAAATAGTTGTGGTTCAAATAAATCTCTTGCTTAATTTTTCAAATCTGGAGGTCTTGTCACATAACTGTTCCAATGCCAAGAATGCATGCCCTGGGGCCCTTCCTCTCGTTGTTTAAGAATTTGAAGAAGATAATTTAGCCTCAGTACTGCTTGCCAGATTGACAGCCTTAAAAACAAGAGGTGAAATCCAATCTGGATGGAGCCTATGCCCGCTGTCTATTTTTAGGGGAAAGGTTTTTCGCCCACTTGGGCAGCTGGGAATAGAGCATTCCTGGGGGCGGGTAACAAGACTTAAAAATGCCTTGACCCTAAATCTCTTGCTCTCAGTGAGATGAAAGGGTCAAGTATTATTTTGGGGTTAGGAGGGGTGCAATGCAGGTCCCCCCCCCCCCCCCCCACCCCAAAAAAGACACTTTACAGAGAGATAAAAATAATCCTTCCTTCTAAAAATAACTGTCTTATAAACCAGAGACCTGGATTTAATATTGGGCACTATGTATTGAGCGGGTGCTAAGCTACCAAGTCCCAAGATGGTTCTTTGCAGATATTATCTGGTGTAACCCTGCTCCAACCCCATGAAGCTGATTTTCTTATTCCCACTTTATAAGTAATCACATTGAGAGTCTGAGAAGAAATTCAAAACCAGAGCACCACTCAAATGTGAGTTTCCTCAAATCTCCTAGGCCACAAGTTCCCAAACCTGAATGCACATCAGAATAAAATAAACTCTCTCCTCTAGTCCTGCTCAATCAGACTCACAGCGTTAGACATGGCAGAAATGTGTGTGTGTGTGTGTGTGTTTTAAGTTTCCAAGATGATTTGGATGCTGTTGGAGATCCAGAGCTGGAAAGACTTGTTCCGGGAGGATTCTGGGAAGTTCATCTTCAGTTGTGGCCCTTAAGTGTCCCCCAGATACCTTGGACTTCTTTTAATTCTTCACTTGAGCCAAATTCCCTCTGACCTCAGGGCCTTCCATAATATAAGCTGTCCCCTCTGCTTAGAAGCCTGCCCCATGACACCCTCTACTTCTTCCTCATATTTCAGCTTGAATGTCTCCTCCTCATAGACAAGGTGAGATGCCCTCTGTACCTTTCTCTCAGAACACCATCACCGTCTGTAATTATATATTATGTGAATTTAAAAATTAATGTTGGTCTCATCTTTTAGATGGGAAATACCATCAAGGAGGGGGCTACCTTTATTTTACCCAAAATAATACCCCCCGAGCCTCATATATGGCGTGGCACATCATAGCTGCTTATTACATGGTTGAAGGAGGGAGGGAATGAGTAGATGTACTGGGAAGAGTTGGGAACCAGGAGTTGGAGAACTGGATTCTAATCCTGGGTTTGTTCAAATTTGCTGTACAACTCCTCTCTGCCCTTCTGTTTCCTCACCTGAAAAAAATAGATGGCTGCATTAGACTCGTGGGTATCAATCTTCAGTAAGAGTTGGGGTTCCTGAGGGAGCTTGTGTAGAGTCCCAGGACCCTTCCCCAGAGCTCCTGCTTTGTCAAGTCCAGTGGGGCTGGTCCTTATTTTAAATGAGCCCCTGGAAACCCCCATGTTGGAAGGTCTCTGAGGGTAGAACAAGATGGTTTATTTTATGAAACTGGAATGAGTGCATTCCAAGGTCCTTTCTAGCTGTGACATTTTGTAATTTATTCAGTTAGCAAACAGATCCTGAGATCTGGGCATGAGGAGTATGAAGAGGACTGAGAAAAAAAGAGTGGCCTTCCCAGAATTTGTATTCCTCACACAGCGGCCAGGCAATGCCATTGGATAGAGCTGGAATAGAGACCTCAGTTGCTGTTTTCTGTGTAACACACCATACTTGGAATCACTCTTTTTAATGTATGGGGATGCAGTGCAATGCACTCAACACTAAAGTATCCTGAAAATATTTAAATGTTCTTAGAAGGTTCCAAATACTATTTGGTATCCCTCAATGCCTCGAGACCGTTGTTCTAATGAATAGAAGTTTCTGTTAAACAAAGGCTAAATAATTTTCTCTCTCTCTCTTTTTTTTTTTAAGTTACACATACAGAAACTGAATAAAATATATCTATAGTTTCATGAGTTATAATGTGAATAGCTTTTAGCACTACCCAAGTCAAGAAACAGAACTTTTCCAGCCACCCTCGAAACCCCTCCATGTCTTACTCTCTACTCCTTCCCTTCCCCTAAAGCAAACTATCTCCTGGCTTTTACAGTTATCACACTCCAGTATTTCTTTATAGTTTTATCACTCAATTGTGCATCCCAAGTCAGTATGGTTTAGTGTTGTTTACGAGGTTTACTCTTATCATTAGATTCACAGTATCCCCCTCCATCCTCTCTTTTTTTTTTTTTTTCAGTTGATTGGTTGAAGAACCAGAGGCATTTGACATACAGAGTTTCCCAGTCGGGGTTTTGCTGATTGCATAACCGTGGTGCAGTTCATCCTGTTCCCCTGTGCTCTGTATCTCCTGAAACACTTGGCAGCTGGATCCAAAGGTTTGATCGGTTTCATTTTCAATCCCTTTGGCAAGACTAAGGGTGGTGGTGTGTTCTTTCATCTGAAAGCACATAACGTCTGGTTCTCTCTCTCTGGTGCAGATGGCAACTGTTAATGCTCAATGCCTGTTTCCATTCATTCATTGGGGAAACAAAATGGGGACAGTCTAATTCCGTAAGTTCTTTCTTATTTATTAGTTAAAATACTTTTATGAAGAGATACTTTTCCTTGTCAGCTATTTGGTTACCCCATGGTACCATTCGTAGAGAAAAGGCAGGATAAATGCTTGATTCTTTAACTTTATTCACCACTTTTCAAGACAATGAACTAGTTCTGTATCATGTTCTGAAGGTCACCAATTAAAATATCATTATGAAGTCGTGCATTTAAGCATTTTTGATGGGTTTAGATCTATTGCAATGATTATTCTTATTGTAGCTAAAATCGTCCATCTTTGGCCAACTGCTTCTAGTTGGCTCCTGTGTCCTTTTGATGTGACTCTAGTGGTCTCTGATAGCTTCCTCACTGTCTGATATGACACGAGATTCCAGGATCATCTTGTATATTTCTGCGCCAGACCTAGAACTGGTTTGTTTAAGTGGAAAAGAGTCTTTCAGGACCACAATTTGGGTGCCAGGGAAGCTCATTGCTACTGGGTTGTTCTTTGTTCTTGCACCTCATCAGGGGATGGAGCTGCCAAATAACTCTTCTTTTCATATAAAATACCTCCTGAGTTCATAATGATGGTTCCATTACCTCTATACTACATTTTTGTTTCCTTTTTCTACACTAATAATTCCAGTTCTCAAGGATACAGGGGATGATAGAATTAGAATATCCTACAAAGACTCATCCACCTTATCCTGCATTACACACACAAGAACCTCAGATTAACAACAGTGATTCTACCACCACTGATATAATTATTGAGAGCAGTTCATTTTTTTTGCACACAATTTGCACATTTTCCCCAACTCCCAATTTTTTCACAGTTGTACTATATCTACCCTGGGTGATACATACCCTCATTTGGTCTTGGTTCTACAAAAGACCATATGTATAATACTCATCACCAGTCATTATGTTGATGTCCTTGTAGACATCTTATTCGTCTGAAGTTCATTGTCTAGTAGATTGTTCAGTAAGATTTCATGGGAAATGTAGTCTATGTGCTCAAGAGGAGAGGGAAATGGATTTAGTGAGTGCTAGCCAATTTCTGCCATTCCACTTGACAGGGTTTGAAGATTAAGCAGAGAATCATGCAGAAGGCCCAACATAGGTCCTGGCTTTGAGAGGAAGAGAAAGGCTAAAAGTTACCATTCCAAATGTCAACATTCTCTTGGTCTAGTTGCAGTTTTCCAGTGTGACTCGAGGGCTTTTCAGTCTGCCCCTCCTGGAGAAACAGCAAGTTTGTGAAATGGCCATAATGCCTGTAGTCCTCGGCCAGGACTTATTGGTCCCAGCTGTGAGCCTTCATCCCAAGGCACCATGAAATGGAAAGGGAGTTCATCATCTTTTAAGCTTGAAGGCAACTCATGGCAGGAAAAAGTACCATCTTTAGGGCTGGAGGAACAAAGATGAAGGAAAGCCTCTTTGAAAGCCTGCGAGTTTGCAGTTAGCTGTCAGGGAAATAGAAAGATGGAGGAATTAGAAAAACTACCAGTGATTATCACAGTAGCCTGCAGCACCAAAGCAGATGATCTGCAGGGAAATGCCTGGCACCAGTACAAACTCTCAGAGCACAGAAGGCCACATATATGCCCAACATTGCTGGGGAAGCAATAATATTGCCTCTACCTTTTTCCACCTCCTACTATTTTCAAATACCCCTCATTGGTGGAATCTAACTCAGAACCCTGCTGGCAAGGGATTCTGGGAAATATAGTTCCCAGGCCTCCAGTCCCTGCAACACAGGGGAAAGGTATGTGGGGGTCAGGTGCCCAGTTGCCAACAGATAATCTGGCCCCATACCTATATTTAATTTTGTTCATGGTTTCTGTTATAGTACAGTAGTATTTAATTTTTTTAAGATTTATTTTTTAATATATTTTTTATTTTTTCTAAAAGATACTTAGATTACATAAAATGCTACATAAAAAATATAAAGGATTCCCATATGCCCCACTCCCCATGCCTCCCACTTTCCCCCACATTAGCAACTTCTTTCTTTAGTGTGGTACATTCATTGCAATTGATGAAAACATTTTGGAGCATTGCCACTAAGCATGGATTATAATTTACATTGTAGTTTACACTTTCTCCCACTCAATTCTGTAGGTTATGGCAGGATATATAATGACCTGTATCTGTCATTGCAGTGTCATTCAGGACAATTCCAAGTCCTGAAAGTGCCCCCATATTACACCTCTTTTTCCTTCTCCCTTCCTTCAGCACCTCCAGTGGCCACTGTCTCCACATCAATGATATAATTATTTTATTTATTTATTTCTCCCCACCCCCTTGTTGTTTGTACTTGATGTGTCTATTGTCTTCCTTGTTTCTTTAGGAGACACTAGGAACTGAACCCAGGACCTCCAATGTGGGAGGGAGGCACCTAATCGTTTGAGCCACCTCTGTTCCCTGCTTTGTTGTGTCTCTCATTATGTTTTTTCCTCTTGTGTCTCTTGTTGCATCAGCTTGTTGCATCAGCTTGCCGTGCCTGCCCATCACACCAGCTCACTGTCTTGCTCATTTTCTTTAGGAGGCACCGGGAACCTCTGCTCCCTGCTTTGTTGTTCTCTCATTATGTTTTTCTTCTTGTGTCTTTTGTTGTGTCATCTTGTTGTGTCAACTTGCAGGCCTGCCCATCACACCAGCTTGCTGTCTTCTTTAGGAGGCACCAGGAACCAAACCACAGACCTCCCATGTGGTAGGTGGGAGCTCAGTCACTTAAGTCACACCCTCTTCTCAGTAGTTTTTTCCATGCTATTATGCTTTCAGATTTTACTCTTGCTTAGGAAGACCTACCCCAAGAGTTACAAAAAAAAAGATTCCCTAATATTTTCTCCTAATTGTTTTATAATTTTGCATTCTATATATAACTCTTTTACTCATCTGGAATTTTTATGTACAATGGTGTGCCAGTTCAAGTGCTCTGGGATGCAGACATCAAGTTGAGGCTAGAGGGGTAAGGGCTTTGGGGGGGGTAGTGTTTGTGAAAGATAAAGAGGAGAGGGAGCAGGAGTAGGTAGGGAAAGACTTCCGATTATAAGGAAGGTCTAACATCTATGACTAGACAGAGGGAAGGAAGGATTAAGTGTCTTGGACTACTATACATGCTCTGGGAAGGCCTTGGCCAGCTCAACGGGGTGCTCTGGAATGAAGATGGCCCACAGAGGAGACTCACGTTGGGCAGGAATCAATGGACTCTAGTACCCACACTTACTGTCATTGGCTGGGGATGCCTGGGAAAAGTGTGGCTGCAGTTTGAATGCTGCAGCAGATCCCAAAGGCTCTGCAGCTAGAAGCTGTCAGTGAAGTGGACTCCCTGCCTCAGGGTCTTTCTTGATGGGGGATCTTGGCAACACACTTCCAAGGCTGCCACATGTGGTGAGTGGGAAACTAATGTCATGTTTTTCCCAGTGGATATCCAACCATCCCAATATAATTCATCCTTAATGATATGAAATCCTACCTTGATCATATTCTAAGTTCCCAGATATACATTCCACCAATAGTCTACTATTTTAATGACAACGGTTTTATAGTATGCTTTGATAGAATGTGGATTAGGTTTTGTCCAGTTGTTCTACCTCCTCCAAATTTTCTTAGTCTTATGCTTACTCTCTTTCAGATAAATAGTGCCTTTGGGGAAGTTACTACATTGTCTGTCTTTCAGTTTCCCTCATCTATAATTGGGGATAATAATGGTGCCTTAGGTTTAGGGTTCTTGGGGAATTACATGAAACTATGCATGTAAATCACTGAGCACATACTGACATGTAGTAAGACATGTAGTAAGAACTTACCAAACAGAAATAATAATAACCTTTCACAAGGAATTCCTCTTGTAGATTTCCAGAAATATTATTGTGGTTGCTTTGCATTTATAGGGTAATTAATTTTAAAAAATGATTTTTTTTAAACTTCCTGTGATGGTTGATTTTGTATGTCAACTTGCCTAGGCTCTGGTGTCCAGTTGTTTGGTCAAACATTAGCCTAGATGTTGTTGTGAAGATATTTTGTAGATGTGATTAGCATCTACAACCAGTAGACTTTTTGTAAAGGAGATTACCCTTGATAATGTGTGAGGGGGCCTCATCCAATCAGTTGAAGGCCTTAAGAATAAAAATTGAGGTTCCAGAAGAAGAAAAATTCTGCCTCAAGACTGCAACATCAACCCTTACCAAATTTCCAGCCTGCTGGCCTGCCCTACAGATTCTGGACTTGCCAGCCTCCACAATCATGTGAGCTAATTCCTTAAAATAAGTCTCTTCATATATATGTATATATATATATAATATATACATATGTATGTTTATATGTATGTGTCTGTGTATAGACATAAAGATCCATACACATACAGAACCCATTGGTTCTGTTTCTCTAATCATCAGTGCATTGACTGCATCTATGACTGGTTACATCTACAATTAGCTGAGGAATTTGCCTTCAGCAAAGAGTAACATCTCATCCAATCAATTGAAGACCTTAAAAGGAGAAGCGATTTCAGCATTCAGGGAGAGAATTCCCATCTCTACTTCAAAACAGCCAGCATCTCCAGGAACTCATCAAGGACCTTCATCGGAGTCCCTGGCTTGTAGCCTGCCCTATGGAAGATGGACTTGTGCATCCCCATGGTCATGTGAGATAATTTGATAAAATCTTATACTATTTACAGATATCCCCTGTCAGTTCTGTTTCCCTAGAGAACCCTGACATACACTCACTCAGTTTGCTTTGTGGCTATTCCATATACAGAGTCTAATGTTCCCCTCGGTTGTGCCCAGGCTGGATGGAGACATAACCATGGGACTTCCAAGAAAACCTCAACTCTTAGCTGCCTTCCTTGTTGGAAGACAATAATTGCAGGCATTCTTTCCAAAACATCCTCAAGCTGCCATATTACTGTGACTAGTTTGGAATATTGGTTCTATGCTGACAACAGGTAAGGAGCCCTCTGTTTTGAAATTCAGATCAAATAGGCTCAAATCTAGACCATCTGGTGTGGAAGCCCCATCTCCCTTCCCAGAGGTCCCACAAATCCCCGAGAACTGTTTTTGCCCTGAAGAGCTGAGCCCACCCAGAGGGGGATGTGGGAATCTAAGGGGCTATAGGAGGTTTGAGTTTTTTGTTCTTTTTTTCCCCCTCTTTACATCACATTGTTTATCCCTCATTTTTCTAAGCCTATGTTTACAGAGGCTTGTGAAATGGTAATTAGGATCCACTTGACTCTGTTAAAGCTGCTTTTTAGAACTGAATTTTCTAGGCTGGCTGCTTTTGCTGATCACATTCTTACAGGGAACAATGGGGTGGAAACCCACTCATTCTCGCTGCTTAGCATCTGGCTCACCTAGAATGAGTTCTTCAGTCACGACTAGCCACATTTACTGGGTACGTGCAGTCAGATCAGTATTCAAAAGAAAATCACGGTTAAAACAAAAACAAAAACAAAAAAACAAACAATTCCTTCCAGTAAAGCTGGCTGGTGATAATGTTCTCTCTTTCAGAGAAGATAATAAGTTTTTGTAGTTTAAAAAATTATAACTGATTTCTCTGAGCTCAAGTACCTGTTCTTGTGTTTAGAGTCAAAGAGATCTGGTTAAAACACAGCCCCAAACCCCAGCCTGCTGAGTTGAGGAGTTACCAGTCCTGGGATCAAATAAAAACAAAGCCAAGAGGAATGGAGGGATGAGAGAGCCCTTTGTCTTCCATATGGGCCCTCTGTCTCTTCTTTCTCTCTGAGGGCTACAGAATCCACCAGCTGTAAATCCTTTTTTCTCAGCTGGTACTATTTCTGGCCGGCTCCAGTGCAGAGGCATCATCTTCCTGAAGAGAAAGGCTGAGTGGAACCTTGGCGTGTGCCCCCAGGCTGTGTGTGCCAGGGAAGCACCATCCCCACTTTACCTTCCAGGGTGTAAGCATCTCAAAGGAAAAGCCAAACAGGGAGCAGTTGCAAGAAAGAGGTCAATAAATGGATGGCTGCGTCCATCTCCCTTCCACTGCAGATTCCACAGCAACTTGCTGGATTGCTGTATTAGTCAGCCAAAGGGGTGCTAATGTGAAATACCAGAGATTGGTTGGTCTTTATAAAGGGTATTTATTTGGGGTAGAAGTCCACAGTTACCAGGCCATAAAGCATAAGTTTCTTCCCTCACCAAAGTCCATTGCCACGTGTTGGAGCAAGACAGCTGCCCACGTTTGCCACGGTTCAGGCTTCTTGAGTTCCTCTCTTCCCGGGGCTACATTTCTCTCCGGGCTTAGCTCCTTTGTTTCCTCCATAAGGTCAGCTGTAGACTATGAGGCTCTCTAGGCTTTGCTTCTCTCCACAAGGCCAGCTGTAGACTCTCAGGCAACTGGCTCGTCGCTATCCTGGGACCTTCTCTCCAACATCAAAACTCCATATCAAAACTGCTCCCTCTGTCCTTTGCCATGCCTTTTATATTTGATTCCCTGACCCACCAAGGGGTAGGGCTCAACGCCCTACTGACATGGCCCAATCAAAGCCCCAATTATAACTTAATCATGCCCAGATGAACAGATCAGTTTACAAGCATAATCCAATATAGATTTTTGGAATTCATAATTACATCAAATTGCCAGAAGGCTACAATTGCCAAGCCAATGACCTAAGCTAACAGAGAGTCCTGGGCAGAAAGCATCACAGAGTCCTCAATATCATTTGAGTTGTCTTCAACTTCTATCCTCTCTTCTCTCCCTAATTAGCAGGATACAGAGTTAGGAAAAGCAATACAAAATTTGTACAAATATGTAGATATATGTGAGATTTCAAAGCCATTTCATGCTTGTAATAGGCCTCTTTAAGCACATACACACATCCCAAACCCTGAGGGTACAAATCCACTTTTCTCTGTCATTCGAATTATTTTAATAGAAAACTAAAAAAGCTCTAACCTAAGGAAAGGGGCCCCCTGGCCAAATCTGACCTGCCACCTATTTTTATAAATAAAGTTTGGTTGGAGTAGAGACATACCTATTCATTGGCACATTTCTGAGGCTGTTTTCCTACTACAAAGGCAGAGTTGAATTGTTGCAAAATAGAAACTGTATGTCCCGCAAAGCCTAAAATACTTGTATCTGGCCCCACAGAGGGCCTGAGCATGCGCACCACATAGCCACCTGGCTGGGACAACACAGTGAGGCTTGGTAGGGAGACATGGCTGCTCATCTGCTGGCAGCCGAGACTCCAGGTGACTCGGCATCGGGAGGGCTAGCCACTTTGCAGAGGGAGCCCTTTCTTTTCTAGAGTTCTCCACGGGCTTCCTTTAGCTAGCAAGCTCCCTAAGCCTTTAGCGACACTTTGCCAGATCCTTTCACAACTCCCCTCCGCCAGCCCCCTCCCCACACCCCACAAACACAGGCTTCTTAGAAAGAAGTTCTGTTTGCAAAGGAGAAATCCACACCATCTTCAGCAATCACCTGAAGAAGAGAATCCCTCCAGGTGCCTGTATGTTGGACTCAGTGTTTCAGCCCAGAAATCCTCCAAGCTTCCCTTCTGCCCAGGTCTCAGGGGCCTACATCTTCCTATCCGCTTTACCTCTCCTCCTTACTCTGGACCCAGAGAGAAAGTCACTCAGTGAACATGGCACTGATGACCCAGCAGCCAGGGTCTTGGGATAGCAAGATGCACTACCTGCCTTGGCCTGCCCCCCTACCTCTGGGTTGTCAAAGAAGAGAAATAAAGACCTCTGGATTTATTTAAGCAACTGGATTATGGGGTCTTTATAGCAGCTTAACCTGTTCATAACAAATATAATTGCTATAAAAAGATATCAGTGACAAAATACTTGTTTGCCCCCAGTCTACCGTCTACCGGCCAGCAGGCATCCTTCCACCTGGCTGGCTCCCTTCTCTCCTTCCCCAATATTATCCTATCCTCCACTTCTCTTACACCCAAGACTTATGGATGAGGATTTGAAGATATTTCCTGCCTCCAGCATTATTTCTCTCTGGCTGTGAACATTTTAATGTCAGTGTATCTCTAGAATGCATCTTCCATATTGCTAGAAGTGTGTCTGGATTTACTTTATAAAAAATGGGGCTCTGGGTAGTTTTGGAGGCACAATTCCACTGTACAGAGCAAGGTAAACTGACAGGCAGATTAAACATCCGTCTCATGAAGAGATGTAGAATAGAGGAGCAATTAGGCTATAGTAAGGTTGGTGGGAAAACCTCCTAAAGGAAATGAATTATGAGCCAAGTCTCAAATTTGGGGATTAAGAAGGGAGGGTTTAAATTAAACAATGTAAATTACAGGTTTTTATCTCTTCTCCTTTTGAAGCCGTTTAAAATGACAGTAAAGTGGTTTTTTGTTTGTTTTTTTTTTTAGGTGTAAACCGAAAGAACTAAATAAAAGAATGGGAGGGTAGAGTAATAGCAGATAAACGATATCAACAAATTTTTTGGAAGATGAAAAGTGATTAGATGAATAGTAATTGACTCAGCAGAGCAGAGAAATCTGAAACCTAAGCCCTGCAGAAAGGATGCTAATGAAGAGGCAAGGGAGTGAACCAAGAGATAAGACTCCAGGAAATAGAGAAACCAGCCTAGCAGAGCTGTGAAGGAGTTTTCAGGGTGTGCGCTCTGTATGGTCATGGAAACCAACTGGTATG
Organism: Tolypeutes matacus; assembly: GCA_026826555.1. Classification (NCBI taxonomy): domain Eukaryota; kingdom Metazoa; phylum Chordata; class Mammalia; order Cingulata; family Chlamyphoridae; genus Tolypeutes; species Tolypeutes matacus. The sequence goes on from JAKSZT010053769.1 coordinate 23,784,159, forward strand.
GTTTGGAACAGGAGGCAGAGGGCTCCACAAAGGATGCCTGCAATTAAATCAACAAAGACAAGAAAAAAAAAATGAAGCAATTATTAAGTCCAGGAAGTAAAAAAAAAAAAAGGTACAAGAAAATAAATGACTATACTGTTTTGCTAGGTTTGGCTGTGAAGAATTTTTGTGCGAGGAGAGTGTAAGAGAATTAAATCTTCCTCTTCCAGAGTAGAAAATGAAACATGAAAGTGAAAAACTAAGGGGTATGCTTTCTAAATAGGAAGGTAAACACCAGAATAAAGAGCTAAAGGAGTTCAAATGCCTTCCCCTGAGGACAGAGAGTGGGTAGTTGGGATGGGTAGGGCACGAGTGTTACCAATCACAGCCGGAGGTTCCCTGCCCAATGCACTCAGAAGACCATTTCCTGTGATACTGAGCTTTCAAAGAGAGAAAGAGGTTATTGCTCAGCGCAAAGCAAGGAGATCACATACCTGTTGGCCTAAAATCTTTCTCCCGGAACTACAGTGATTCTGATAGTGTTATAATATCCAAAGACAGGGAGGTTTATGCAAATGAGTATAGTGGCTGGAGCCGATGAAGTTAGAGATGATCTAATTATTGGGCACACATAGATTGATGACAGGACTAGTCACAGACCCTATTTAAGAAAACGGAAGCCTTAAAATGATAATGGGTGTGATTTTTAGTATTATAATGAGGTATAGGTCACTTTATAGGTTAAAATTTAAGCTACTGTGCATGTCAGGAGGGCCAATTTTGGTTAGATCTAGCTTCATCTGGTAAGAGTTTAAGAATTGGGGTGGTTAGTTCTGGGCTGACTCAAGCGCCTTCATTAATAAACATTAGGCTTCAAAGTTGTAAAACAGGATAAGGGGGTTCAGGCAGGGCCACTTACAAGGTTTTTACAATCACAAGATAAAGGTTTTATAGCTTAACAATCATCAAAGATCAAGGCATCTGGGTTCTAGTTCAGCAAGTTTCAGTCATTTCAGATATTTGCTTTTGGCTACTCTATACTATACTAGAAAGTAAAAAGGCATCTATATATAATGATTCAGTAATCAAAATCATTTGTTAATTCTTAATTTGGTTACAATTGATGCCTTTTTTTGCCCTAAGCCTTGTATGATTTGGCTTTAAAATACAAGTGTAACCTTTGGAAAAAAAATGATTTTAAAAGAATAAGATAGTGAGAAGAGGTAGAAAGTTTATTACCCCAGGCTCCCAGATGTGGAAATGGAGGGGAGCAGAGGTGGGTGGGGATGACCCTGGGGCTCTGGCCTAGGGAATGGGCTTTTGGGGGCCCTCCCTGGCTTTGGGGGCAGCTGAGCACATGGCCCCAATTCTTCCATCACACCAGAGTCGACCTTTTTAAAGCGCTGGGGGTGCATCACCTTGCTGTAGACTCAGTTCCTCTAAGTCTGGCTGCAAAGGCTGATATTTTTTCACTGAGCACAGTCCACAGGCTCTGAGGGTCCTGGTTCTCACACTTGTAGATGAGGTGGGTGTGAGTTCTTCAGTCCTGCTTCCTGTGTTTTACTCCGCACCATAAACCAGTCTTCAGCCCCTTTGCAGAAACTGTTTGTTTTAGGCCTTCTGAGCTTTACTATTTAGAAGCCTTGGAGACAGAGCATACAGTAGGAATTCGTGGAAAGCAGGTTTCCTCCTTTTTTTTTTTTTTTTTTTTTCCTTCTTTTTTTGGCAGATACTGAGGTTATCTTGCTGTTTGTAACACAGATACACTGTAATTTTTTTTTTTTCTGAGAGAACCTCTGGATGTTTCTGTGAAATTTCATGACCTTCCTTGACAAAATCCTGACAATACAAACGTTGATACTGAAGAAACAAAATTCCAGATCTCATGGAAGGTTCAGTAATATTACAGAAATTTGACAACTTTCATCAGCCCATTCTTTGGAAACTACAATAATAAGGACACTTCTCCAATTCAAGCAGCAAAATAATTTTTTTGGTAATTTTTTTGACATTCTGATAATAATCACTTATAGACTGACCAGTGGCTCTAATTAAATTTTGTCTATTTTGTGTATTTGTGTGTGTTTATTTAACCGTAATCCTTATTACAGTGTTTCCAAATAACAATGGAGATAGGGTCCCTCTGCCAAACTGCTTGCTCTCACTTTAAGTACTAGAAGTGTTGTCCTGCAAACACTGTCTGTGCTGAAAATTCACCAGAAGAGACAGAATAGATTCCGTTTGTTCTCTTGTCAAGTGAAGCTCCATGCTTGCTATACTGTGGGCTTGAAGAGCAGAGTAGACAAAGCGAGTAAGGTGGAGATATCAGTGTCCTTTGGTTTTGTGGCTCTCCTGAAACTTGTCGCTATGGCAGTTTGTTATGGTGGTGGTTGGCATTGTACTTTTTTCTCCTGGATTTGAAGACCTGATGTTTTCTAATAAGGTGGTATACAGGTATGTTTTCTTTAACGACCCTATTAGAACACTCCTCTGCATTGTTGAGGTATGGGGCAGCCTTCTTACGGCATGGGCGACTGCCCCAAGCATACCCAGCCTCACATGCAGCCCCGTCCACAACAGCAGCCACGTGCATGGGAGAGGCGCAGCTTTCTTGGTTCTTTTCTGCAAGTGCTATCTTTGAGTTTCTTCATTTTTCTGTATCACTCTCCTATGCCATCGTAATCACTAAATTTTGGCGATTGTGTAAGGCAGAGAACAGACAATTCCAGTGAAGGACCTGAGCATCTAATTCACATGCATGGGGCTTTTCAGCATGGTGGAGCAGCTTCCAGCTATAACTCATTATTATACAGTAAGGAGACCATCTCCTGCAGAGTTCTGTAAAAAGAAAAAATACTAAATGTTTCAGATCCTCATCTGCATCATAATAACCACAAAATTCAGTTCTTTAAAATTCTGAAATGTTTTGCAGATATACTTGTTTTCTTCATTTGCACCACAAAGTACTTTGCCGTGTTCATTTCACCACAATTCCAGGAAGTTCCTGCCCATAGCTCATCTAAAGGATCAACTCGCTTTACAAAGCTGAAGGAATTCAGCTGAAGAAATCATTTGATCTAATCAAGAAGTAAAATGCTAATGTTCTGAAGATGTATTTTTACATCTTTAAAAAATACTATACTATATTATGAAAATATACTCAAGATATCATTAAAATAAATAACTCAGAATCTCTTATGTGTGACATGTAGTAGGTATGGCCTATATTTTTTAGTTTTGTGGAACACTGAAAATTAACATCGTCGAAACAGCCTAATTGCTATAATAAGCATGTTTATGCAAATCTAATGGAGCTTAAAAGGAAATTAATCTTTCAGACAAAATATTTTGTTTGCTTGTTCTACATATAACCATACTATCCTCATAAAATCTTTCACAGCATTGAATGGCCCATCATCACAAATCATATATTACACAGTTTAAAAGTATTATATTACTTTAAACTTGGTTTGCCAAAGCTTTGCTTAATTTAAGGGTTGAAAAATGTTCTCTTTCCAATTAAGTAATTTCCATGTTGAAATGGTTTAAATTGAGGAGACATAAAGCAATTATTTTCATCTAAAAAATATATCACATGTAAAAAAAAAATATGGAAATGCTGTGCTTTTTTCTAACTGGCATTAGATTTGAGATTTACAAATTTGCCTAGGAAAGTCGTTCTGATATTCAGAATAGATCACTTTTCAGGCACCAGCCAGCCGAGCTCACCTTTGCTTCTTACTTCATTTAACCTTCCAGGCTGATTCCCAGGCCTTTTGATGAGGGCAAAAGGGATCCCTTCCCCCCCCTACCCCCAGCACCAGGACTCCTCCTCACCCTCTCTCCACGTCTTTGCAATCTGCAGACTCTACTTGCAAATGCTCACAATTGCCAACTTCATATGACAATGCGCCCCCAGAAAGACTGGTCCAAGAGACTGAAGTCAAGCCCTGTTTAAATTCACCAAACCAGATAGAAGTAAAAACACCCAAAATAAAGGGGAACAGTTACATAAAAGAGGCTCAGAATACCAAAGCATAAAAATTCCTCACGACAGTAACAACACTGAGTGGGCCCTGAACCTGTGGAGCGAGGAAGCCCAGGTAGGAAGCTTTAGCTCCCCTGGTGGCCCTCTGGGGCCTGTCTCACAGGGTGGTCACTATTTCAGCCCCTCCACATGTTGTCTGTCTGATGCCTGTGGCATAAGACAAGTCTGAAAAGCCTAATACGAAAGAACCCAAATTGCCACCACCATGGAAACCAATGCACAAGGCCAGGCTATCCGTGTGTCGTTTTCATGAGCTGTAGGGCTGGGATGTCCCATGCCTGAATTTTCCAACTATAGATCCACTCTCTTTTTACTGTTAAAAAGTGACACATTCCAAGAGAAAAAAGTGATACTTTGGATCATTTCCTTTATCCAGAGCCTCACACTTGAGCTGAGGAATATTTATTATTTCATATACTTCCTGATGTCTTGCCATGTGTCAATCTGTCCTCAAATGTATCAGTCAATTCCCTGATTCTTTGGAGTAACTCAGGTCCCAAGATTAGGAGGACCACTCAGCTAAGAGAAAAATTCCTAACCATAAAAAAAATAAAAAAGCAATTAAAGCTTTAATTTTTCATGACCCATGTTTCTATAAATGTAAATGACTAATAGATACCATGAAATATTCATCAAGTCAGTAATCCAGGATTATATATGATGCCAAATTGCTCCCTATCGCCAATGAAAAAGCTATCAGGCAGCAATGTCTGAAAACAAATATAAGCTTCCAGAGTCAAAACAGGGGAGTGAGAGGGTGAGCGCTCACATGACGCCCTACTTTTTACAAGGAACTTTCTTTAGTGGATCAGGCAACTGCACCAGACTCAAGGGGGAGACCAGGGAAGAGAACCATACCCTGAGAGCAGTATCTCAGGGTCCCAAACAGAGCTTCTGGGACCAGCTTCAACCCTGGGGAGAGGCTGAACACCAGGAGGTGACATTCCAGAAGCGAGGACTGGAGCTCCCTTGGTTGATTTAGTTCCTAGAATGCAGACTATCTTTTCCAGAAGAACTACTGCATTCTGGACAGGCTTCCCCACCAGCTGGTGATGACACTGTTATCAGGGAACTAGTCATCAACTTGCTTGGGGAGAAAGACCCCCAGAACCAAACAGATCAACTAACTCTAGTTCTGTGTCCTATCTGTGCATGGAAGATGGACCAATGTGCTGCAGGTGGCATAAGGCTCCCTGGAGTTCCTGGACAAGTAGGGGTGGGCTATCCCTGCCCTTAAAAGGGAAATTCTGATTTTCTGGATAATGTGATTTATGGTAAGAACAATTATTTTGTGGCAAAGACTATTGTTTGCTGATCTAACAACTCTCCTCCTCTCCATTTTTTCTTTCTGAAAGAGCCCACTTCCCAAGATAGAGACTGAAAATGCCAAGTACTCACTCATCCAGTCTGCCTTGGTACATAATCTAGTTTTAGCCAATGAGACCATGAGATATTTACTGGGAATTTCTGGAAAAAAAAAATTCCTCTGACAAAAAGAAAGAGATAGACAAGAAAAACATGCCTCTTTTTTGTCTGTCTTGAACACAGTTTGTGTGAGGACATGTTTAGAGCTGTGGCAGCCATTTTGTGACCATGAGGGAAAGAACAAGAGAATCATATATAAGTCAACCCAGAGCCCTGACACTGCACAACCACCAAGCCAACCTTGGAAACACCTACTTCAGAACTTCCTATTAGGTGATAAAAAAACACTCCTTTCCTTTATAAGCTTCTTTTAGTTGGATATTCTATTAGTTATAATACAAAAGCATTTATATCAGTTGTGAATGCCTTTGATGATAAAAGACAGAAAACCCAACAAATTATGGCTTAAGCCATAAGGACATATACTGCTTACATAACAAGATGTCTGAAGGTAAAAGGTCCCAAAGTTGGTTCAGTGGCTCAAACAAGCCTTCAAGAATCCAGGCTCTTTCCATATTTCTTCAATACAGTCTGACATCTGCTTTTTGCCTCATGGTTATGAAATGGCTACAGCTCCAAGCATTACATCCTGACATAGAATGTAAAGGGAACAGGAGAATAGAAAAGGAGCTTTCTCCCCAGTTAACTCTCTGTTATAATGGAGGAAAATCCTTCCCAGGATCCCCTAAGAGACTTCCCCCTTACATCCCATTGGTCAGAATTGGGTCACATGCCCATCTAGACCAATCACTGGCACAAGGGAATGAAAGCCAAAATTGGTTTAAATCGGATACTTACTGCTGGGCATCTCTTCTTTTCTTCCTCCTCTGATTCTTACCTTTCTTACCAAGGGCACTGCTCTTGCTTTCAGCTCACAAGGTAGTTTCTGCAATGCTACCTTCTTTGGGTTTCTGATAAAGAACAGAGAATGTTTTCTATCCTTTGAGCTTCCTTCTGTCAGTTGGGCCCAAAACAGATTGTGTGCTCCTAATGCTACAGAGTTTGTTGCTGTTTTAGGAGAGGAAAAAAAGCAAAAACAAAAACATAATACTTGTTCAGGTGCTGCTTCCAGCCTTTCTCTCTTTAGAGCCAGACCCTAGAGCAGTGGTTCTCAGTAGGAGATGATTTTGCAACCCCAGGGAGTATTTGGCAACTTCTGAGGACTTCGCTGGTTGGCATAATTGGGCACTACCAGCATCTCGTGGGCAGAACATAGGGATGCTGCTAAACATCCTACAATGCACAGGACAGCACCCCATGACGGGAAACTATCAGCCCACAATGTCAGTAAGTGCCTAAAGGGAGAAACCTGCCCCTAGAGTGTGGTACACGACCAGAGAGCCATCTTTCCTCCTTTTCTTAATGCCTGAATGGTTTTGTCTCAGGCCTTTATCAACAAGAAGAATATCCATACCATATGCCTTACTTCTGGGCAGTAGCAGCCATCAAGTAAACCCCATGAAGGAGGCAGTGAGTAATTGTGTCAATGTACTGATTAAAGAAACCAAATCTCCTCTGGGTTTACTTTTGCCTTTGGAAAAATTGCAACAATCACTGTTTGACCTTTGGACAAAATTACTAAATGTTGCCGCATCGGTGACAATATTTCCAATTGCCATTGCATCAGAGGCAAGTGCCATCAGAAAAAGGTGGCAGGTCCGTTCCACTTCTGTTGATGAACTTTGGAAGAAAGTGAAAGGGCAATTTGGAAACCTTCTAAAATTAAACTTCCCAACTAGTTTGATTTGGGGACATAGTCTGCTTTCCCCTGTCCACTTACATTTTATTTCCACCAGTTCCAAGTGATAACTTAAAATTACCTTCTCTTTAGTGTTGTCACTCCCTATTTTTTCTTCCCTATGTTAAATCTTCCTGTTCTTATTCCATTTCTTACAAGAGAGACAGAGACCAACAAGTGAGGGGAGGGAAAGAAAGCAAGCACACATGTAGGCAGGATTCTCTTCTTGTCGGTGTTGAAGTTGGCTGTTTCAGGAGACACTTCTGTGTTCTCTCCTAAAATGACTGTTCCAGTGGGAGTATGCAGAAGCTAAGATACAGGGTTGGCCACTGTTGCAAAGGTATCCCCAGCCCAATACAGCATCTTAACTAAGTTAGAAGTTTCTCTCTTATGTAGCTGCCTTGGTAGGTTGTCTAGAACTGGCACGGTAGCTCAATGGGGTCCAGAACTCAGGCTCCTCCTATCACATTGCTCTGCCAAACTCAACAGGTGGCTCTACCTCCATGTCAAGGATGACTGCACCATTTCCTGTCATCACGCCTACATTCCAGCCAGCAGGAAGGTCCTAAAGGGAATGTAGAGCACTCCCTTTACCTTCAAGGAACATGTCCTGTAACTTGCAATTGTGACTTCTGCTCAAATCCAATTGGCCAGAATTTAGTCACATGGCTACATCGGGGTGGGAATTGGAAAAGTAGTCTTTATTTGGGGAGGCCTGGTATGCTGGGTAAAAATTGAGAGTTCTGTTACCAAAGGAAGGATGGGAGAATTGATCTTGGGGGACAGTTAGCCACCTCTACCACAGAGTAGAATAACAATTATTAACACTGACATGAAATGAATGCTGGTTAACTGTCAGGTTGTGTTAGATTTTACAAGCATCACTTTATTTAATTGTCACAATAAAAATAGATCCTCTTCTGATCTCCACTTTGCAAATGGGCAAACTGAAGCACAAAAAGGTTAGCACTTGCCCACAGTGGCAGATCCAGATGTGGAACCCAGGTGTTTTCATCTGCGCCCCTAAAAGCAGGCCTGGAGTCAAGGATTTCTGTGGGAGTGACTGGCTAAGGGATGCTCGCTGGGAAGATTGAGGGCAAAAAGGATAGGGAAGGGAGAGGAAGCCAAGCAAGGGCCTGATTTCAGGCCAAGTTCAAGTCCAAGCCCCAGACGGAGCCGCAGGGAGCTCCAAACGTAAGTCACAGCTCAGAATTTGTCCTCAGGGTGAGGCAGCTGAATGTCTGTGCTCTGATACCAGTCAGGCACTGCTCGGGCCACCCTGGAGAGAGGTAAACTCCCAGACACTCTTGGCTCTCTGCACCTCTTGCCAAATTAGTTCCAGTAGCCCAGAGGCAGATCTCTGCAGAAGGTCACAGGGCAAGCAAAGCTCAACACCCAGTGTAAGGTGCAGGGAACCAGTGGGAGGTTTCGAGGTGTCTCGGCGGGCATTGACAATGTCCACCACACCATCTATCTGCAACCTCATCGTACAGCTTCCCAGACCTGGTTAAGAAAGCCCCAGGAGCAAGATCATTCGGCAAAATATTGAGAAACAGCATTCCCACCTCCCCAACCCGTACACATACCAATTTTAATTGGGCAAACATAGAAGCTGGTCGCTGTGAGAAAGTCCTTCATTCAGTCACTCAACAAACATTTTATCTTCTATACACAGTGGTCTCTTCCCTCAAAGAATTCACTGGCTAAAGGACTAGAAAGACAGAAAAATGATTCAGAAAAGTCAATATAATAGAGACTTGCTGTGTTGGATTGACAGGGATTCAGAGGTGAGAAAGACACCTCTGCAGGGAAACAGCAGAAAACATTTGACAGTGGAGGGGGCATTTGAGTCTGGGTTTTAAAGGATGAACTTGAGTCTGTTAAAGCAGCACATGCAAAGCTATGGAAGTATAAAAGAGCTAGGTTTGTGCTGTAGACCTAGGAGAAGTTGCTGAAGGAATGAAAGAATTAACAAATGCTTGATAATTCTCAAGGGGAGAGAAGATCATCTCAAAATCATTATTGTAATTAGTTTTTCACCCAAACTATATCACCTTCTCCCTCTCATCCTCTCATACAGATCCCTCCGCCCCCCCCTCCCGACCCCAGGGCAGCAGGAGTTTCTAATGAGAACACTGGTTACCTTCAGGTATGAGGAGAAGAACAAGAGGTGGCATATCAGCACTGTAAGCCCGTAAGAATATTCTTCCCTTCCATCATCTGGTGTCATATGACCAACTTGTGACACAGCTGCTGGGTTACCTCATGAAGCTAGACAACTTTCAGAACTTCTCATCTCCTCCATTTGACACCAAGTGGGTAAGAATAGTTTGTCGGGGTCTGGAAATTACTTTGAGACTTTTAGGGAGCAGATATCCCTTAGAACAAAATATAAATATAACCTCCCCTCTCCCAGGCCCAATGGCTAGCCCCTCCGTGCATGTCCTCAAGGTCAGGTTCACAAATCCCCCATGAAGTGTGGACAGCCCGGCCTGTGCTACATGGGGCTCTAATCCCCTTCACCGCCCACCAGGCTATGCCCAATTAAACACTCCAAATGCTTTTTATTGATTAGTTGGCTGAGGTCATGGTTTTAATGACAGTAAAGTGAGTCAAGGAAAAGATGCTATATTTGCAAATAAAACAAGAAGAGACTGCTTGAATGTGCATTCTAGATAGTTTTTGTCACCTCCAGCATCATTCCCTAGGCCCTGTCTGCTTCAAGAGGGAGGTTCCTGTGAAATTCCACCCTGCAAATCCCTAGGGTCTTTTAATTTCACGCATCCTGCCTAATGTCTTATGGAAATTGCTTCCTCCAAGGTCCCCTGTGGACTCCAATGTGGCAATAGGACATTAAAAATGGACACCTCCTTTAATAGCTAAGGAGAGCAGGCGGGACCCTTGGAGTAGGTCTCCATCCCCCAGATGTGCTGATGTGAGCACGGTGCTTGCCTGGAGGTCCACAGAACGTTTTCAGATTAAGTGATGATTCACTGGGGGGGGGGGGGGCTTGGAAAATGCAAACCATGATTATGACACTCTCAGAAAAAGCTCTTGGTTCTGGGTACCAAACATTTGTTAAGAATTAGAAAGAACATTATTTTCTTTCTGGGAATTTGCAGTTTGGCCAGCTTTGGGTGAGGAATTTCATAAGTGAGCTTGGCCTCACACATGCTCATTTAATGCTCACCCCTGCCCCCAGCCTCCCCGATCCTGTGTAGTAGATATGATTGCTCCCATTTTACAGATGCTTTATAGATTTTGTAGAGTTGTAGTACAACACCAAGGCAAGCACAGTTTAAGTAGGGGAACTTGGGTTTGCACCTGGCTCTCTCTGACTTGAAAATTCCACTTTTCTGCCTCAGTGCTACCCTAAGTTCAAATTAATCCTTTTTTCATGTTTCACAATCTCTGCTCTTAGAAGACTGAGTTGCCTGTCCATCCTGTGGCCGGTCAGAGTCAGGCCTGATGGGCCCCAGTCCTGCCTGCAGCTCAGCCTCTGGGAGACTTTGGAAGAGGGCCATGATCTCTGACCTGAAATTCTTGAGCCAAGTGTGTTTTAGAATGCAGAATTTTTCAAAATTTAGAAAGGAATTAGGGTGCGTGTGCCATGTATTACTTAATAGCCACAGAGTATGGGGCAGGGCCCCAAAATGAAACACGTGAATATTTCTGCAGTGAAATATTCACACCAAATGGGATAGAGATTATAAATAGCCTCATGTCAATTCAGATCGTTTTGCTGCAAAATTAGTTATATGCCAAGCTTAGGGTTTTCAGAGTTTTGGAGATTGGGGAATTGCTATAAGGGATCGTGGACCTGTAGGTGGTATTTAAGGGCCGGTGTGCTGGTGTAAATCCTCTCTGGATGAACCTGGTGGGGAGGGGTGGGGAGCAGACACGCACCAGGAAAGGCACTCTGGGTGCCTTTTGATTGCATTGAATCTATAAATTGCTTTGGGTAGTATTGGCACCTGATATTTAGTCTTCCAATCTGTGAACATGTTTATTCAGGGGATCCTCGCAACAACCCCATTTCCTGCTCATTTCCAGGACGTGAGGATGGAGGAGTCAGGTGCGTTAAGCTCACTCACTGACTGCCACACAGAGCTGTGTGTCCCTGGGGAAGGAGCTGTTCCTCTCTGGCCCAGTTTCCTACCTACTAACTGGGATGGGATATCCTGGATGCTCTCAGGGCGCTGGGCAGCTCAGGGATCTACTGTGTAGGTACGTGCACCTCCCGATCAGGACTGGGCCTCCATACACTCTGCACCCGATGCCAGGCATTCCTTCTCTCCAGCCTCACCACTGTCTGGGGGTACGGGGTTTGGGGTCAGACTGCCTGGGATCAGAGTCCATTCCACACACCGGCTCAGCTTGGATGTGATCATTATGGAAGCTCCAGTCTCTTCACCTGGATAACGAGGATAATATCCATATACCCCACCTCCTAGGGTGAGCAAGCAGCTCAACCAAACAAATGATGTTCATTCCGCTCACTGCCAGGAAGTATATGCTACACATCACCTAAGAAATAGCTTTTCTACTCTTACCATGGAGATCAGGCCTGTTTCCATTTTCTAGGGTTGCTGTAACAAATGATCACAAATTATTCTCTACGGTTCTGGGGGCCAGAAGCCTGAAATGAAGGTTTGGCTGGGTGAGTTCCTTCTAGAGACTCTGAGGGAGAACCTGTTCTTCTGGTGGTGCCCTGCCATCCTTGGGATTCCTTGGCTTGTAGCTGCATTGCCCCACGTGGCCTTTCTACCCCCTCCATGCTGTGTCCCTGTGCATGAACTCTCTCTCCCCTTTTTCTTCTAAGAAGGCAGTCATGGGGTTTAGGGCCCACTGTAAATCCAGGATGACCTCCTCATCTCAAAATCCTTAACCAAATTACATCTGCCCAGACCCTATTTCCAAGTAAGGTCACAACCACAGGTACTAGGGGTTAGGACAGATCTTTGAGGAGGACACAATTCAACCCACCACAGCTCCAGGCACAGACAAAATCCTCCGGGGTTGGAAGAGCGGCTTACGCAGCCCACATGCGATGGGCGATTGTTAGCAGACACCTAACGGGCAACGCTCTCAGTACACGGACATGGTGAAGTAAGTAGGGGTTTAGGGTCAGACACTTCAAGCCCTGACTTGAAGCCGTGAAACCCTGGGCAAGTTACTGTACCAAAGTAAGGCTTCATTTGCTTATCTCTAAGCCGGACCCCATAAGCCCTCCCTCGAGGTGTTCTTGTGAAGCAGGAAGACGACAGAGTACACAGTGTCTAGTCCATGAAGCTCTTGGTAATTGGGAGTTCCCCTCCGTTCACCCCACTCCCTTGTTGTCTGACAACACAAACTCAGTTGTTGCCTACTAGCCTTTCTGCAGTCAGGAAGCCAAGGCTGACATCAACGTCCCATCCGGTCTTCGGGGCACAGCCGAGGCAGCCGTTCCTGAAGGCGGCTCATCTCTAGGACTCTCCAATGTCGGGCAGCGAAGCACCCCTCCACACCTCTGATAAGTGCTTGCTCACTGGGCGCCTACTCCACCAAGCCACGGAGAGCTGCAGATGCTCCCCACCCCTCACACCCCACCGAGGTTTGCTCTTCAAAACTTAACACGGAATATGGTGTCAAACAATGTAAAACAAAACAAGGCTAAAACAAAACGTCTGGGCTGGATTTCAAGGCAGCAGCCTGGGTTTGGCAAAACCCTTTGAGCAACCACACAGACAGCTCACACAGTAACAGTTCGCCGCCTGCAGGACTTGGCAAAGCCGAAGGACAGAGCAGTTTGCATAGCATGCAGCAAAGCCCCGTGCCTGGGTGGGTTGCAAAGCCCCAGCCCTGTCCCAGCCTGGGTTACGGTTCTCATTGATCACTCATAAAGCTCCTGGTGGCTGCTTTGTTTCCTTGGAACACATTGAGCCTTTCTTTTCTAGATCAATTTTTATGACACAAGGTAAGATTTCTATTTTTGTAGGAGGTGGTGAAATATTTAGCCTGTGCACCAGGCACAGCATTTTCATTCTTCAGTTCACTAATAATATGGCCAAACAATAAATGCTTTAATGTTGTAGGTTTTGTTGTTGCTGTTGTTGTTTTTTTCAAAATTTGACATGAGCTTTCAGGAAATGCAGAAGGGCAATTCTTCTTGCCGTCTGAGGAAAGTAGGGCACAGAGGGGCTAGATGAATGGCCCTTTGTCCCCAGCACCCCAGAAACCCTGTTCCCATTGTCTGCGGAAGGGAGTTAGGCCAGGGGTATCACCCTCTGTTTCTGGGTCACCCACTCTTGTACTGGAGTCTCTTCTTTTTTGGGATCCTCCCCAAACCAAACAGCTTTTCCCAGGGCAAAGGGAACCTTGACTGGGAAGGACTGGAGGAGCCACCTTTCTGGCTTCCTCCTCATTCTAAGTCTCTGAACTAAAACTCTTAATGAAGTCAGGCAGCTTCCCCACCCACCCTGTCCATCCTTTCTCCACAGCTTCCTCTAAACGGATGGGGTGGTAAGATAATAAGGATAATAATTATGTAACAAGAGCTCCCAGGCTTGGGTGATTACCTCTTCTGAGACACTAAGTAAGCAAAGTACCTTAAATGTGTTACCCCATGTTTTAGTTTGCCAAAGGGCTGCCGATGCAAAGTCCCATAAAAAGGGATTTATTTGGAGTAAAAGCTTTATAGTTCCAAGGCCATGAAAAGTCCAAACCAAGGCACCATCAGAGATGCTTTCTCACCAAAGTCGGCTGCCACATGTTGAAGCAGGGTGGCCATCAATCTCTGCCAAGGTTTGAGCTCAGCTGAGGGGCAACTAGACATAGGGCTTGTCTCTTTCCAGGCCTCCTATATCAGTCTCCACTGTTCTACTTTCCTCCTGAGTTCAGCTGTAAGCTATCAGGCATGTAGCAGGGCTTGTCTCCTCTTTAGCTGTTCCATAGTGGCTTCTTGGGGCTTCCTCTAGTTCTCTCTCTTACATGGCAGGGTCAAATATGGTGGCTTCCTTTTCCTGTGTCTGTCTGTCTGTGTTTCCATTTATATCAGAATCAGCAAGGGGGCAGAGACTCAACCTGAATCACGCCTCACTGACTTAGCCCAATCAAAAGCCTTAAAGCGATATTATCAAGTAATCTAATCAAAGGAGCAGCAACCAAATTGAATGCAACCAAAGGGTCTCACACCCACAGGAATAGATTACTTTAAAAACAGAATCTTTCTCTTTTTGGGATTCATAAAATAATTTCGAACTACGACACTCCAGTTAACACACCAGTTTACAGATGAGGAAGATGAGGTTCAAAGAGGTCAAGAATGGGACAACTGGGCTCCAAGGCAGTACACCTCTAATGGGGTTGATTAGAGGGAAAGGGGCACTGGAGACCCAAGGCTGATTTGACTTGTAGACCTGGATTCTTGAGAAGGGCTCAACTGGAAAAAGGAAAGGATGGGGCAGAAAGTTTCACCCTCTAGGGACCCACATGGCTGAGGTGGTATGGGGTGGCTGCCTGTCTGTCTTGACCCTTGAGGAAGTTGCTGCCCACAGCTGGCCAGGGGTCAGAAGTTTATCTGTCCAGGACACTCCACGGCTGTGTAGACTGAGCTGGTGCAAATGAATGGGGCCAGCTCACTGCTAAACAAATCCCACCAATCAGTGCCCACACAGCACACACTCTCCTTCACTAGCCTCACCAAATTCTCCCTGATATCAGCAATGAGGAGATATGACAAGACAAGAATACCCTGGACCTGGGTTCGATCCCCGGGACCTCCCGGTAAAATAAAAAAATACATATATAGAAGGCACATGGGCTGCCAGGCTGTGTGCCAGTGAGCCGCCAGGCCCCGGGAGCCATGCAGCAAGATGATGACGTAACAGGAGAGAGACACAGGGGAGAGTCAAGACGAGATGCTCCGAAAGCTCTGAAAGCCAGGAAGCGAGGTGGCGCAGGTGGCAGAACACCTCTCTCCTACATCGGAGGTCTCCAGGATCGAATCCTGGTGAAGACTGGAGGAGAAGGATGAGAAGAGATGGCAGGAAACAGACACAGAGAATTGCCCAGTGAATGGACACAAAAACAGCAAATGGGGAAGGGGGGTGTTTAAAATAGATAAAGTAAATAAATAAATCTTTTTTTAAAAAAAGAAAAAAAAAAAAAAAAAAAAAAGAATACCCTGGACCTAGGACCCATGTATACACTGCACCGTGAGACTCTAAACCCCTCTGAGAGCAGCAGTCCAGCTTCTGTGCTCCTACTCCTCCTCTATCACCACGATGCCCCCACTATGGCCACTGCCTCTGCCGACTGGAGATGCTCATCTTTCCCAGCAGTTTGGTAGGCCTGAGGTTCACCTGGAAACCTGGCCATCTCCTTGTCTGCAAAATGACTGTATCTATCTTCTAATTTCTAATTCCCAGTGAGTTTTGCAATATTACCTTATTGCTTTGATTATTCCCTACTCTTCTTCTGGCTCCCTGTTTAGCTATATGGGAACAGAAACGGTGCATGGATGGATGGGTAACCAGTGCTGCCCTGTCAGCAGGTCCATGTTCCCAGTCTTCTTAGATGCAGGAGTCCCAGTGTTGAAACCAGTTAGAGGGTTCGGATAGCATGCCCACTCCCCTCCATGCCATTCATTGAACTACCTTTTAGTTCAATGAGCTGGTCAGTGGGATACCAAGTTGGAAACCACAGTCCCTGCTTTCAAAGGGCTCCATGGAGGAGCAAGACACACACAAGCAAGCCAATTACAAAACAGGATACTGCACGTTTGCATCTCTATGGTGTGGGCAAGCATGGGGGCTGTGGCAACACATCCTAATCTCTTCCTTTTCCTGGGGAATTTTGAGGCAGCTCCGTGGCAGTGGAACTTTCTTTAGAGAGGGGACATCAATAAATGTTAGTAATTATTATTAATATTAATTATTTCTTATGGGAACATCACAATGACTTCGTTATTTCCCCCGTGGCCATTGGATGGGTCTTAATGGAAATGCATTTCTATTTCACTCCCAAATCCTCAGAGTCAAAATCCTGGCTCAGGAAAAGAAGTGCATAGCAGCTTTCATTGGAGAAAACTAATGGGCAAGAACAACATCAAGGCCAAGTGCCAAGAATGAAAGACTATAACTGTGGTCATTCGGGAGTTAGGACTGAGTCCTGAATAATGTATAAGTTGCCAGTGATTCTTGAAGCTCAGAGAAATTATACCAGTCATTTCATATAAATTAATACCCCCATACTCCAGCCTTCTCAGTTGGGCCCCAAAATAGAAAACTCCCTGCTCTTTGGTAGTTATTGATACTTTTTACCCTAGCTTTAAATTAACATGCATTTCTCTATTTTCTTCACCTTGCTTTGTCCCTATCAGTGTCTGTGATGGTTGTGATGGTTTTAAATTTAATCCATTCCTGTGGGGTGTGAACCCATTGTAAGCAGGGCTTTTTGATGAGATTCCTTCACTTAACTTCAAGCAGGATGGTTCATAATCCTATTACTGGAGTCCTTTGTAAGTGGAGTGAAATTCAAAGGGACAGAAAGAAAGCCGGAGGGAGCAGTCAGGAGCTGAACATCAACAGAATCCAGAAGAGAAGGGAGAGACCAGGAGATGCTGCCATGTGCCTTATCATGTGACAATCTAAAGACAAGGATCACCGGCAGCCAGCCCCAGAATGCCAGTCTTTGGGGAGAAAGCATTGCCTTGATAGTGCCTGGATTTGGATGTTCTCTTAGCCTCAAAACTGTGAGCAAATACATTCTCATGGCTAAAGCCAAACCATTGCATGGTATTTGCTTGAGCAGCCCAGGAAACTAAAACAGTATTTTTTTAAGAAACTTTTTACTTTGAAATAGTCTCATACACACAGGGCAGTTGCAAAAATAATGCAAAACCCATACAGAGAACTCCAACATACCCCTCACGCAGATACCCAGATACACCAACTTTTAACATCTAACCACATTTGCCTATCATCTATCTCCATCTATCTATCAGCTAATCTATCTATCTGTCTGTCTGTCTGTCTATCTCTCAACCATCCATCCATCCATCCATCCACCCATTTATCTATTTTCTAAAACTTTGAGACTAGGTTGCTTACATCATGCTCCTCTAAACTTATTATTGGGACTTTGAGCAAAAATTATTTGGACAAAAATAATGACAGTGTCAGTGGTCATGGGTTTTCTTTTTTCCAATGATGGATGGTGCTCCAGCACCTTCAGGAAATGGTGACCTGTACAGAACTCACCTCCACATTCCAGCTGGCTTAGCAGGCATTGCTTACACCTGCCCCTGGAGCAACTGGGAAATGTTTCCTCACTGGGTCAGCAGGGATGAGGCTGGGACCTGGAAGTGCCTAGGCTGGCCCAGGGGAGGGAAGAGATCCCTGTGGATGTGAGATCAGCATTCAGATGGAGGAGATTGGAATCTCAGGTAGTGTTTATGGTCGTGGGCAAGTTCATGGTCCCAAGTATGAGGTCAGTCCACAATGCGCTGAGTCAGCCTGCACTTACTGATAACAATGGATGGAAATCGCCATACTTGATTTGTGCAGCCCTAGGGGAGAAGCCCACATTGGGGAGAAGACGGCTTCAGCACACAGCAAGGTTGGCGCCACCAGGCGTTCATGGGCTCTCACACGGAGACAGCGACATCTTCTACCTGTTCTTACTAGTTCCCATCCCCCAGTCCCAGCCCCACCTCAATCCACCTGTCACGCAGCCACCAGAGAGACCCACCTAGACCACGCTTCTCAGACTTCAAGCTGCGTACAAATCATCTGGCGTCTTAGCTTCCTGGGACTGCCTAACCAGCACCACAAACTGGGTGGCTTAAAATAACAGAAAATGTGTTGTCCCACAGTTCTGGAGGCCAGAAGTCCAAAACCAAGGTGTGGGCAGGGCCCTGCTCCCTGTGAAAGCCGTAGGGAGAGTCCTTCCTTGCCTCTTACAGCTCCTGGTGCTTGTGGGCCATCCCTGACCTTTCTGGGCTTGTGGTGACAACATTTCTGTCTCTGCCTCGTTCAACAGTGGTGCTCTTTCCTGTGTCTGTGTTCCTGCTCCCCTTCTTAGCAGACCCCAAGTCATACTAGATCAAGGGTCCATGAGGAGTGGATGTAGCTTAAGTGGTTGAGTGCCTGCTTCCCATTTACGAGGTTCTGGGTTCAATTCCGGGTACCTCCTAAAAACAAAAACAAAAAAAAGATTAAGGGTCCACCCTACTCCAGTATGGCCTCATCATAATTAATCCCACCTGCAATGATCCTATTTCTAAATCAGGTTGCATTCTAAGGTACTGGGGGTTAGAACTTCAACAAAGCTTATAGGGGCAGGGGACACAATTCAACCCATAATACCTGGGGGTCAAGTTGAAATGCAGATTCTGATTCAGTGGGTCTGGGATGAGGCCTGGTGTTCTGTGTTTCTAACAAGCTCCCAGGCCATCCAGCACTGCTGGTCAGGTGAAAAGCAAGGACTGAAAGTCCAGCTGAAGGGTTTACGGTGAGGACTCTGGAGCCAGATTCCTCGGGTTTGAACTGGGCTTACTAGCTGTGCGACCTTTGGAAAGTCCCTCCTTCCTTCTCTGGGAATTGGAACTGTGGCAAGGAGCACGTGGCTCGGTTGATGAAACATGCCCAGGCAGTGCCTGGCATAGGGTGCTGTGTGGGAGGCAGTGGTTACATCACACCCCTGCAGCAAACCTTAAGTGTGCCCGCTGGCTGCAGGTTCAGTGCTAAGCTCCTCAGCCTAGCTGCCCTCATGCCCTGCGTCCCAGCTCAAACCCCCTCACCTACACTTTCCCCTTGGTCTTGATGCCATTCTCTTGCTGATCCACTGCCCAAGTCCTCCTCATGATTCCAGACTCCACGATCCCAGAGACTGCATCCAGGGAGACTCAGTTTACCTGGCAGAAGGAGCCCCTAGACCATGAGCTCCAGCAGACAGGAAGTGAGTCCACCCTTGAGCATTCCCAGTCTGGTACTACTCTTGACACATAGTAGGTTTCAGTAAAGGAGGAATGAATGAATGAATGAGCAAATGAGTGAATGAATAAGACAACAAATACTTCAGCTTCTCCTTCTATAATTTCTACAAGACACTATGCTCCACTTGAAGAAGTTCAACCAGTATTTCTGAAATTTGCCCATCACAGTTGCCTGTGGAGTTTTTTAAGAAATAGACATGCTTGGCTCCCACTCCAGACCTGTTGAAGCAGCATTTCAGGTGATTTCCTGGAGTAGGATTGTTTTGTCAGTTTGGATTTGTCTGGGGTTTTTTTTGTTTGTTTGTTTTGTTTTGTTTTTTTAGCAAGAGCATTTATTTATTTACCTACTTGTTTATTTAGCTAGTTATATGAGTAGGGATTCATTAATTCTTATTATTCAATGGCTTATCATCAACTACTATCACTATTTATTTTGACGTTCAAATTGTCCTAGATCTAGCCTTCAAGCTGGCTTCTGTGTCCTTTTGACAGGTCCCCACTGTTTTGCTTTCCTGTGCAAAAAGACATTCTAGATTCGTTTTGTGCCGTGTCTATTTTTTTAAAAGCACAATAGGTGATTGTGATGCACAATGGGGTTTGAAAGCCATTATGTCAACCAGTAGCCTCAAGTCACCAACAGATGATTCCAGAGCCAGAACCAGTAGCAAAAGGAAGAGGAAGATTCTTAGGCAGGAGCTGGCCGGAGGAAACTGACTGCTCCCTAAACCTTCTGGAAGCATCCATGTGGACAGCTGACTTGCCAGGTGCTGAAGCTAGGGGCCCCGCAGAGGCACAGACAACACAGGTGGGCTCTCTGGCAAAGGTCCCAGGCACCAACTGGCTAGCTGGTTACAGGTGGCAAAGTTCTGGAAGTGCCCAAGGCAACAACTGAGGGAGGAGATGACACAGCAGGATTTCTGGAGTGGAATGTGTTACCCAACAGCTTGTGAGAAGTTGTTTGACTTTGCCTGTCTGCACAGGACAATAAGTGGTCATGAGATCTGGGCTCTGTCTCCCATGGAATAAGCCTCAGGACGTTCCCTGGGAATGAAGACGCTGGTGGCTCCTGTAGACCTGACAAGGCGAGTGGTGTCACAGATGCCTCACATTAAATGGCACCTTTCTTCCAAAGAACCATAAGCACTTTCACAGATGGCCCATTTGTTTTCAAATATTTTTTTAAATGTGAAAACATTTGTAAAATTTGAACCAGGAAAAAAAAAAGTTTAAAACAGACTCACAACTTTCAGTATTATCTTTGCAGCTTTTCTGTAAATCTAAAATTATTACCAAATTAAACATTTTTTTTAAAAGACTCACCATTTATACTGGTTGTTGACAGAATAATGCACCCCCAGGAAAGATATACATGTACTTATCACCAGAATCTGTGAATATATTACTTTACATGGTGTCTTAGTTTTCTGGGGCTGCCATAACAAAATATCACAAGCTGAGTGGTTTTAAAGCAACAGAAATGTATTGTTTTGGTTCTAGAGGCTAGAAGTCCAAAACCAAGGTGCTAGAAGGGCCTTGCTTCCTCTGAAAACTGTAGGAGAGAATCCTTCCTTGCCTCTTCTGCTTCTGGTGTTTGCCAGCAACCCTTGGCATTCTTTAGCTTGTAAAATGTGTCTCTCCAATTTCTACCTGTGTTTCACACAGCCTCTTCCTCTCTTGTCTCTACAAGTACCAGTGTTCCCATTTCCTCTTCTTATAAGGACACAAGTCATATTGGATTAAGGCATACCCTAACCCAGTTTGGCCTCATGTTAATGCATCACATTTTCAAAGGCCCTATTTCCAAATAAGGTCACATTCACAGGAATTAGGACTTGAATATATCTTTTGAGGGTACATAATCCACTCCAGAAAACATGGTAAAAGAGACTTTGCAGATATGTTTAAGTTAATGAATTTGAGATGGAGAGATCATGCTGGATTATCTGGGTAGGTCAACGTAGCTCACAAGAGTCCTTATAAGAGGGTCAGAGTCACAGAAGGAGATGTGACAGTGAAAGCAGAGGTCAGAGAGATGTGAAGATGCTGCTTGCATTGAAGATGAAGGAAGGGGCCATGGGCCAAGGAGTGCAGGCAGCATTCCCTAGAAAAGACCAGCAAAAGGACTCTCCTTAGATCCTTCAGAAGGAACACAGCTCAGCCAACACCTTGATTTTCGCCCCCTAAGACCACATTTGGACTCCAGAACTGTAGGATAATAAATCTGTGTTTTTTCAAGCCACTGAGCTTGTGGCAATATATTATGGCAGCAATAAGAAACTAAGACAAACATTAATTTTTAAATTCTTTTTATTTTCCACGTTGCTGTTCTATCGACCAATTTGCCTGTCAATCACATCCTACTCACTTTTTACACCACACTTCATAAACTAGTAACACAAAAGTATAGCCGTAACAAAAATATTCTGTCTCCTATTTCTTTCTCCACCATCTGAGCCTCTCCACCCACCTTTTGTTGTTGTCATTGCTGTTGTTTTGCACTAATAAGACAGTAGTTGAGGTTTCCTAATCAACCTGAACCTCATACTCTTTCTACTATCTCGGGAACTTTTATTGAGCATCCACCACTACCCCTTTCTTGAATACATATACACATGGGCATTTCATTTTGGTAGGTGCTGCCAACATTCGCAAATGCAGACTGTCTCCAAGACATTCCTTCTCAGAGGCAGCACGTATCCCCCCCACCACCAAGCTGCCTCCGTCTGCTGGGGCAGATGTTCCGGAAAGGAAACGACCCACGCTACAGAGTTGACCCAGAAAATGATTCATGGCTCAAAATCCACTCGTCCCTTTCATGCCTGGCCATGCAGAAGCCGCAGCGGCAGTGGTATGTTCATTGTGCCTGAAAACGGGCTGGCTCTGGAGCAACACCAAGCTGAATGCTCGTACCAGCCCAGATCATGCAATTTCCCCCTTACCCATCAGAGGCTCAGACTTCCCTGCCCAGGGGAGGAATGGGCTTCCTAATTAGGCAAATCTGTATGCAGAACAGCCCTGATTAAATTACACTCCTGTGGCCAATCTTAGACTACAGAATATACTGTATTCAACTAGTTGCATCATTAACTTCTGTGTGGATGTACCAAGGACAAATAAATATAGAATGTGTCTCCCATGTGCCCTTCCAGGCCCAGAGCACGAGTGGTTGGTGAAACCTTAGCTGTGGGAAAGGGTTGAACTCCTTCCCATTGACAGTGTCTTCTTTCAGTCTCTACTGATCTTCTGTGCTCACGTACTTCCTTGTTGTCCCCCAATCTGCCCTGGAACAACCTCCCCTTCCACAAGGGCTTCCCATCCAATGGCAGAGAGGATTCCTCTCTGGCTACAGTGGCTCAAGGTTCATGCTTCCCGGGCCTCATGTGTAGGAGCCCTAGCTCTCCTGGGTGCCACCTGCTACCGCTCACATGTGGGCAGCTCCTGAGTTATGGGCTCTGCAAGGCCACACTGAGACAGCCCTATACTCTACGACGTTCCCCCCACCCCACCCCCTGGCCTCCCCATCTTTGAGTTGTGCTGGGTCCTTAAGAAAAACAAACAAACAAAAACAAAACAAAACAAAACCTCCAGACTATGTAAAACCTGGAAAAAGCCTTTTGGAGAAGAAATCATTGATTCTATGCTAGTTCTTGTGTTGCTGCAAGCCTGCCCCGGTGACAGCAATGTGAGATGTTACCGTTTAACTGTTCCCTGCCTCGACCTAAGTAGACGGCACAAAGAGGCTTTGTAAAGTTTCAGAGAAATGAATCATACCAGTCTGCTTTCCTTGACCATTGTATAGGCAATCTATCGTAGGAGGCAGATTAATTCAAAAGCTTTCTGTGATCAAGAGGTGGATTTAAATACAGGCAATACTGGAGAAATAGAAAACTGGATTTAAAAAAAAATAGAAGAAACTTAAGGGATTTTTAAGCAGGCAAGATCTACTTGGGTGTAGTCTTTCTTCCCATTTTGATTTATTCTGAAGGAATTAGTAATTCCTAGGGTGGGGAGTTTAGGGGGAAATGATTAGAAAAAATCACCTGCTGGAGTCTAAGATCATACCACTCCCGAGAAGCTGGGTGAGGTGTAAAAGTGCAGGGCTGGGCCGAGTCAGGTTCAGCCAGATCCGACAAGGCTCCCTTCCCGTGGAAGATGTGGTATTGCCAGGAGGCTGGAGTGGCTGGAGTTGTAGGTCACATCCAGTGCATCCCAGAAATTTCCATTTGCCTTTGATGGACCCAGGGAGTCTCCTCTCCAGAACTGTTAACATATCAGCTGACATTAAGTGGATGCCCTGACTGGGTGGATCAGGGCCCAGGGATTCTGCTTTGGAACATCTTCCCTGGTTAGTTAGCCACAGAGATTAGTCTCCCCATTTGAGACCAGGAGCTCCACCCCAGGAGATGGGAACCCTGCTCGGAGGAGCCTCACGGCGTGATAGCCCACAATGGCTGCCCTAAGTCACCCTGTCTGGCCTAGAGGCTCAGCACCACATACCAGATGAGCCTTTAATTTTACCATCCTTTAATTGTACTGTCTTTGTCAACCAGAGTACCTGGGAGAGGAAATGCCCCCAGGAAACACTCTGCCCATCTTTCCCTGGCCACAAGAGAAGCGGTTCAGCAGGAGGACTGTGCAGATGCCCACTTACCATGGCATGATGGGGAAAACAGAGTGCAGAGTGAGTGACTGCTCATGGAGGGGATGGGGTGAGGGCAGCTGCTGTATACCCAGCTGGGGAGCCTGAGCCGTGACACTGCCTGGTCAGCCAGAGAGCCTGCTGGAAGCTCTAACACGGGCTCCCCTGAGGCAGCCTTTAGCACAGCCCCACCCCCTACACCAACCACCTGAGCCCAAGTCAAGGCATGTCCTGGGGTACAATAACCCAAGCTTTTGTCACCAGCTTGCCCCTTCCCACATCACGATGCCATTCTGGTGGTAAGGAATATCCCTCAGTCAAAGTACACTTCTCAACAAATCCCCCTGTGGTAGCCAGCCATGGCCACCCCTAATTATCAATCAAATCCTTTCTTAGCTGCTTTGTTGACCAGTCTTAGTTCATATTTGCCTCTTGGGATTGGAGGACATTGTCCAAATCTCTACATCTCTGTACCTGCCCCCACCCCCCACCCCCCCCACCACACACACACAGACCAATAACCAAATGGAGAGTATCAGGAAAATCCCAGGAAAATCTCTATAGGCATCTAGAAGACATGGCCATGATGAGATTGGTCTGCTTGCCACATGTAATAGTCCTCTCGGCTCACCAACCCAAAGCTGCTTCTCCCTTTCTACAGAAATAGCTGCACCTCCCTCCCTAATGCCCCAGCCAGAATTTGGGGGTACTATGGCTAGCAGAATGACCTCTGAGATGGCCACCAACATTCTAGAGCCCAAGGGGAAGGTGCTATCTGGTCCTCTCCCAATCACACATGTGCCAACAGCCAGCCTTTAAGTTGGAGGATGGAGAAGTGAGGTCCTCTGAGAGAGCTGTTGGTATCCCTGGCCTTCTGACTCAAACCCCTGCTCTCTTTGCCTAACTTGTCTTCCATTGTTCCCTGCTACACTCTGCAGCTCCTGACCCATCACAAAACTAAAGACAGGAAGTAGGGGATGTGGGGAGAGAGGGCCTGGACCTTCAGAGATATCTCAGTCAGCTTTAACCATGATCCTTGGGCTTGAAGGAGCCTGGGAACCTCCCATGCCCAAAATGTGCCTTATTATCTTAAATCCTGCCACCAGACAAACCAGGGTAGCCCCTATCCACAACCTCCAGACCAGTCTCCATGCAGGCTGCATGCTAGCATCACTTGGAGAATTTTAACAAACTAATGTCAAGACCTCACCCCAGACCAATTAAACCTGAGTTTCTAGGGGGATGGGGGCAGACATTCATATTTTTCAAAAGTTCCCCAGGTGATTTTAAAGAGCAGCCAGGCTGAGAAGCACTGGTCTAGTGGCAAGGTCCATGGGGAAGGTGGAAGACATCTCGTGGAGGCTGACATGGCAGCAGCTGTACTGTAAAGCTCTTGCAGCAAGGCTCCTTTGTCACACTACCCAGTTCCCCCAGGCTCCACCTTTACCCTCTACTGTGAACCCCCCGGCTCCAGCTCGTGGCCCTGAAAGGTCTGCTTTGCTTGTTTCCCTTCTGATTCAGGTTTGAGCTATGACTTTTCAACTTGATTGCACGCCGACAGCTGGCACCCAGCCTCTCCTTCCCCAGCCCATTGCCCCGCCCAGGCTCCCAGGATATTGCGTCGCAGCCCCGGCTCACTGCTCTGGGCATCCACTCGCTCATCTGGGAGGGAGAACTCAGGAGATTATTTCCTTCAGAATGACGTCTGGATGACCCTGCAGGGCCTAGAACAAAGGAAGACCGCAAGAAATGTTTGTCAAGGCGAGAACAAATGTAAATTTAAAACCCTCATTTAAATCATTGACTTTAACTTGTTCCCCTACCCCAACTCTTACCAAATCTGCTGTCAGGGTAACTAAAATGATTGATTTTGGCCTCTCAGAGATGTGCAGCCAAGGGTGGGGGTGGGGGTGGCTGGCAGCCCACAGCAGCTGCTGGCTGATGGGCTGGGCTGCAATCCTTTCTGGATTAGAAACCAGAAGTTTGAAAACGCAGATTATGGGGGCGGGGGGCATGGAGCTAAAGGTGGATTTCTAGCTGTGTCAGGGTCCTAGCTTTCATTCTGGCTGATGGTTTTGAGGACTGTATTAGATTAAATAATTAAACCAGAGGCCTAACTAAGTAAATAGGAAGAGATTAGACAGGGACCAGTGACAACAGTGTGCCATGAATGAAGGATGGTGCTTAATCCATAATCCAATTCTGTGTAGCTGAAGGCCAGGAAATAGAATGCAGGAGTGGGTGGTGGTGGGTGGGAATCTGAAGTGGCTGCACCCGGGCCTTTGTTGATGGAAGGGGACAGGAGCTGTACAACTTCCTCCCGTTTGACACCACCATGGCAACCAGAAGGGAGACTAACAGGACGTTTGTGAACTGGCGGGGTCTGGTAAGAGGCTCCCGTTCCCTACACCCCCAGAAGAGGTGGGTCAGTCTCTGCCAGAGAGGACCTGGGCAGAAGCCAGAGGCACAAGCAACCAGGGTCCCTTCCCAAGTTTGCCCAAGTTTGCAGAGGCAGTTAGTGGAGGGTGAGGGTGCCAGCGAGATAGTAAAATCTCCCCAGCTCTCATCACAGTGGTTTCCCCTTTTGGAATGCTCAGAATGGTCTGGACCGAGAATTTACCGATGTCATCTCATTTTCTCCTCAGTAGAAAGAGTTTGTGGGGCTCAGATTGTATAAAATTCAGGGGGTCATTTTTTAGAAAAAGAATACAAATTGAACAATGTGAAATTAGGTGCAAACAAAGATATTTATTTAAAAGTTAGGGCTACCCAAGCTTTAGCTTTATTAGCTGTCCAGGCAATTTGGCTCTGGGGGTCTGTATTATCACCCTCATTTAAAAAGTCATGAAATTGAGCCTCAGTTTGGGGAAATGATTTGCCCAAGAACAAACTGTGGGGAAATAGTTGAACTAGAGTTATAACCCAGATCAGTCTCACCCAAAATTGCAGTAACATCCAACAACCTCTGGCAGTAGAAGGGAGTGGGGTGCCACTGTTCTAGAGGGACTGTTGATATGATATGCACCATAAAACGACTTATACCATCAGCCAATCACTCCTATTTATAGAGGGCTATTTTGTGCCAGGCACTCTGCCAGGGCTCTGGGAAGACAGCAGTAGTGGCGACAGACAGGGCCTGACCTCAAGGAGGTAAGTAGAGCATTAGGGCACCATCCCTGCCCTGCGGCCTCTGGCTGTAAGAACCCACATGCAGCAAATAAGGTAGTCCAGTAAAACAAACGTGGTACTTGACCAGCTGGCCACAAAGTCCTTAGGGAAGGAACTGTGTTTGTTTAGGAAAATATCCTGATGAAAGTCGAGTGCCTTAGGGCTTGAGCTGGAAGAAGACTACCAAGAAATGACCAAACCACTTTGCATTAGAAAAAAGTATGCTAGGAGTGGGGGGTGGGGTGAATGGCAGAGACAAGAGAGGGTAAGAGGGAGGAAGGAGAAAGAAGATGGGGTAGGGGGCAATATGGCCAGAAGTAGAGGCTGAGTGAGCAGAAATGTCCAAGAGACTTCAAAAAACAAACCAAGGGGAGCTGGTGCAGTTTGGTGTTGATCGCCTGCTCACCATGTATGAGATTCTGGGTTCAATCCCCAGTGCCTTCTTTAAAAAACAAAACAAAACAAAACAAAAAACCAGGTTGTATATACTATTTGTACTATTGTGATTTTATAGTGTAAATCTCCTCCACGTCCCTAAGGTTCCAGTAAAGCCTGAACATACACAAAAGCCTTGCGTAGTATGTGTGTGTTGTGTGTGTGTATGTGTTTCTGGGGCTGAGTTCCATGTCTGGGTGAGAGTAGGGATTAGATCAAAAACCTAATCACACAGTGGAGGAATGGAAGCAAGAAATTTGACGCCTGTGGCTTCAAGGAAATCCCAAGGAGTGCATTGGACAGTGTGGTGGTTGAGATAAGCTCCTCTAGATCTTGAAAGGCACATCAGTCTCATCTGAAATTGGTGCTAGAAAAGGAAACAACTTATTTTAGGCAAACCCTGTGCACAAACTTCCCAAGGCTGTGCCATATACACGGTCTCATTTGATATTTCCCACAATCATATGAGACAGGTCTTTCTATTCCCACTTTGTTGATAAAGAGATCAAGGCTCAGTCAAACAAGTTAAACTTGCCAAGACCAAGTACCTATTAGGAACTGAGTTTTCTCTGCTGTCACAGCCCAAGCTCATTCTTCAGCTCCCCCGATCTCACTGTGACATTTCTCCCACTTTAGTCCATTTCTAGACCCATTTGCTCTAGGCTTCATTGTGAGGACTAAACAGAACACTTGGCTGGACAAATCCAAGGCTGACTATTCACCCCCCCCATCCCCCCCAAATCAACAGTGTAGGTGCCCCACTCTGCTCCCTCCCACCTCCCTCTTCCTTTCCTCTGACCCCCTTTTCCTGCCAGGTTGCTCAGGAAGGCCCAGGGAAAATTACTGATCCAGGCACTCCTCCCACCTCTTAAGTGGGAGAAATTACTCCTCCCTGCTAGCCAGACTCTCCCTGAACTGTTGACCAAAAACTGCTTTTCAGTGTGAACATACACATTAAGTGAAATTCTAGAGTCAAATACTTATTTTTTTTTTTTTTTTTTAAGCCTCTTCACAGCAATTGAGAGAAAAACATTTTCATGGAATTGTTTAAATAGGAGAGGTCTTTAAAAACTTGACCGTAGGTAAAGTGCTGGGTCATGCCAAGTAATTGTAATGTGCTGGCCATCTAACTGCCACCAAGAAACAGCTACTTTGCTGGGCTGTTTGCAGATCTTTGGGTGATAACAAGCATCCAATTATCACTTCGAATGGAGTCTGGTCCCAGAGACCTGTCTGTCCTCCGAGATTTAAGAACTCTGTGTGCTGGTACAGCAAGACCCACAAAACTAGTAAAAACAAATAATACTGGTTATTTATGGAGTGCCTCCTGTGTGCTGGCCACCATGTTAAGCAAGTTCTATATGCAGCCTCGTCCTATCTGTACAAGAAGGCAGATGCCATTGTTATCTCCATTATACAAAAGAGGGAATTGATACCCATAGTCACTAGGTAGTAAGTGTGTCTGGTAGTCTTCAGGCTTGTTCACAAGCCATCCCAATCCAGGCCTTCTTCCTGACACAGGGTAGAATGGCACTTCCTGCCCCTTTATGTGAGGATCATGTGTCTCTGACAGGCAGAAGCAGTGTCCTCACCTGCCAATAGTACCTAGGCCATAACCTGCAGGGAAGATGAGATGTAATCACATAATAATGTATCTAGAGTGACACAGCAGGGTATCTGGCACACAGTGAGTGTTTAATGAATGTTGGCTACTATTTTAAAGATAGAGAATCATCTAATGTTCGCAAAGCTTCAGCAGCTTCCTATTCTTTATGAAGTCATGGCTAAACTTCTCACCCAGGCAACTTCGACCTTGATGCTTCAGTATCGGCTCAGACAGGCCCTGACGTAAGGCCACCTTGACCTTGGTGCCTGGACTGTTCCAGGGAGGATAAGAAGGTGAAGACTAGAGCCTGGACCTGGGGAGTCAGGGGCTGCTTCAAGTAGCCTTGTCTCAGGAGGGTCCTCCAGGTAGTGCCTGCCTCAGCCACCCCCTACGGTGGCTGGGAAGGCCCAACCCAGCAGGAAGCACACAGCTAGTGGAGGCCACGTGGAAGGCAGTTCTGGAAATTAGCGTTGGTCACTGTTCCTGTTTAAGGCCAGGTTCTTAACTTATTCATTGCTCTAGGTTATATATACAGACATACATATATATATATATGTAGTTTCCTGTTTGGGGCAAGATAGAGTAAGCACACTCCATCATGCCTTTCCCACTGAATGCTACTATAAGTCTTGGACAGACTGTATGGAGTAATTATCTGAGGTCACGGAACAGTCAGTGGTAGCAGGTGGATTGGGGAAGGAGATCAGAATTTGAAGCACCACCAAACCTGCAGGACATTTCCCATTTTCTTTCCCCCTCTGGTATCATCCTGCTTAGGACTCAAAAGCAGTCTGAAACCTGGAAGTGCACACCAAATGCAAACTGAAAGAGTGCCAAAAAAAACCCTCCTTCTGGACTAAGGAGTGGGAAAAGGGACTTGCAAGGGTCATAGAGGGTGGGGGAAATCTCATTGTGTTTTGTTTTTTTTCCCATTTCCTCCTCAAGAAGATACCTAGAGCTCTGAGGGAAGGGAAGCCTTCCCTATGTCTAGAGAAGCTGCTATCCAAAGTGGGGAGGGCAAAGCCCCATTGCTTTGTTCTCTCTCTCTGTCCTCCCGCTGCTCGACCCCATTGTCAGAGACAGTTAAGGGAAGTGTGCAGCAAAGTGGGAAAACTGAAGTCCCAGCCTACCATGAGGATGTACCCTTTGCAGCAACAGGCTTCTTGGGTTGTCATCTTACTTACTATTGCTTTATAGGAGTTTGCTATATATTCTGGACAGCCTCTCTAATCTGAGGCTTGTTTTTCTTCATTTTCTTATTGTTCTGAAGAACAGAAGGTTTTCATTTTGACGGAGTCCAATTTACTGATTTTTTTCTTTTCTAGTTAGTGCCTTTCTGTCTTGCTAAGGCACTTTGCCTAACCCCAGGTGGAGGACATATTCTTCTACGTTTTCTTTGAGAAGCTTTGTAACTTTAGCTCTTACATTAAGATTTATCATGCATCAGTTTAATTTATTGAGCATGATAGGAGGTAGGGATCAATGTTCATTTCCCCCCCATACAGATATCCAGTTGTTGCAGCACGAGTTTTTGAAAAGACTTTCCTTTCCTCGTTGAGGGGTGCTGCCGTGGCTCTAACAGCTGACTGTGCACACGTGAGTGTATTTCTAGACTCCCTGTCTGCTTCCATTGCCTATCTTGACACCAATCCCTCGCTGGCCTATTGATTGCAGCTTTACAGTCAATCTTGAAATCAGACAGTGTTAAGTCCGCCAACTGTGGTTTTTTTTTTTAAGGTTGTCTTGGCAATTCTAGGTCCTTCGTATTTCACATCAATTTTAGAATTGGCATATCTATTGGGATTGCATTGAGCCTAGAGATCAATTTGGGTGGGCATCAGATTATTGAGGCAAAATCCTCAGGGCATCAGGGAGAACAGGTGGAGGGAAATCCTGGCTTCAGAAAGGAGTGGCCACGGTTGGCAGCGGGTCCAGGAAGGAGAGCTGATTCACAGATCCGCTTGTGCTCCCTCCTCTCTTCAACCACTCTTTGGGTCTGACTCATGGAGTCATGGCCGCACCTTCCTCTGTATACCTTTGGCACCGACGTGAACACAGCTCTGTGTGGGCACATTCACATGTCGAGGACAAGTGCCAGCCTAAGGAGAATATGGTTTGGGTCCTCCCAAATCAATCAGACTAATTGGTCCTTTCTGTTCTGCAGACAGAAACCTTGTTTTATGGCTGCAGACCCAGGCAGGACACATTCCAGAGACTCGTGTCACCCTTCCCAGAGCTGAGTAAGCGCACGACTGGGCGGTGCGTAGAAAACGCTGTCACTCAGACACACGGCCTTGCATGAGTTTTGCCAACATAAAATCCTCCCCCACAATTTCTCCCTTTACCTCATGTGCTCTCCGGGGGCCTGGAGCCTGTTGGTTTCCTACCAGCCTCCTTCTCCCAAGTGAGGCTTCTGCACATTTTCTTCTAAATTCAAATTTCTCAGGGATAAAATTAGATCAGAGATCTGGTGTTGCCGGGAAGCCGCCTAGAGAGTGGGTGGCTGCAGGCCATTAATGGTGAGGGTAAGTTAAAATAACACTAAGAAAAATGATGTTGCATGTGGGAAGCAGAAGCCCTCACACCTATTATCCCAAGACCCCATTACATCTTTCTCCACCCTGGGTCTACTGTCTGTTTTTCTAGTTGGTTTAGGCCTCAAAATGATACCTGTTTAAGCCAAATTCTTAATTTTTCCAGCTGGTTAAATCTTGCCCTTCTTCTTCTGCTACTACTCCTGATAAATGATGCCCTTTTCTGAGAGACTTAGCTCAAATGTCACTGCCTCTGCAGAGCCTTCCCTGCTTCCCCCAAGCCCAGGTAGCTTCTCTCACGTGGCCCAGGTCGCACAGCTCTGTAGCAGTGTGCTGGTCCGTGGGCCTGCCGCCTGCTACACAGCAAGCGCCTCCCCGGCAGCCACTGGACATATTCATCTTTACATTCCACGTGGTGTGCACCCGATAAATATTGAGTCAGAGGAGTCAGTCGGTGCTTAAAACAAAAGCTCAGTGATTTGAGCACCTGCTTCCCATGTATGAGGTTCCTGGTTCAATCCCCAGTACCGCCAAAAAAAAAAAAAAAAAGTCTAAGGCTAATTCACATGTGCGGTCCTGTCACTGACAAGGCTGGAAAATTGGTGGACCTACCCCCGAGGCGTGTTCTTGTTGCCGTAGGTGTTTTCATGGGGCCGGGGGTAGAGGGGGGAGGCCTGGGAGACCCACTGGGGTGAACTCACCAAGCACCGGACCAGGTTCCACACCCCACCCAGGGAGGCCTTGCCCGGGAGCCAAGGTTGAGGGGGGTTAGACTGTTTACGAGCTTTCACTGGGCTTACCGGCCTTCAGAATAAGGGGCTGGGGTGTCATGTGGACAGAATCAGATGTCTTCCACCCCTCCCTCCTTGGAAAATTTGACTTGAAATCTAATTCCTGGCTTTGAATGAGTTGGACCCTACCTTTGATTTTCCTGAAACAAGGATTGACTTCCTTGGGTTTTCTCCTCAGTCCCCTTTCCATGTGAGTGACCTCAGTTGTTTATCCTTCACCATTTTCCATTTTAAAGTGTCCCCTCATTTAACATTACAGGCATTGAACAGGCTTGAAGTTTGTGGTCTCAGGAGGGGTCATGTTGAGGTGCATGTGGCCTACTCCAAGCTCTGTGATTCTGGTCACGTCGTGCCCTCCACCACTCCCCCTGAAATCGCTTCTATTTCAATCGGTCATGACTCCAAGAAGGGCGTCTTTCATGTGTATTTGGCCCTAACAAATGGCCAGGACTGGTTTTCATTAAAAAGCCTTCTTCATGGTTGCTGTTAGTCTTATGTAGTTTTTTTTTTGTTTTTTTTTTAGATTTTATTTATTTATTCATTTATCCCCCCCTTGCTGCTCGCGCTCGCTGGGTCAGCTAACCACGCCGTGCGGGCGGGCTTGCCCTCACCAGGAGGCCCCGGGAACCGAACCCGGGGCCTCACATATGGTAAACGGGAGCCCCATTGATTGAGCCACAGCCGCTTCCATCTTATGTAGTTTTAATAAAGGATTTTGTTTCTATTTTTCAGCACCATTAGTTGCCATGATTACAAACTTCCATTTTTAATATAACATGATTCACAGCAATGCATGGTTTTACTTTTTTTTTTTTTTCTGGGAGAACCACTTTTCTGGCACAAAACTAAATGGGAGTAGGAAGCCAACAACCATTTCTAGAAAAATAAATATTAATTAGACTTTCATTGACTTCAAAGCATAGACCACCAAACCAACTGTTGTTGTAAATAAATTTCTCTACTTTGTTCTGAATATTTTAGTTTTTCCTCCCTTTTTCTGTTCTCTACATAACCACCAGCTCTTTCAAAGCAGTTGGGGAGCTGTGCGTATGGTGAAGGAGCTAGAAACGTTGTGAGAAGAGAAGCTAAAGACAGCTGTCAGTACAAGTCATAGGATCTCTTCAGTCCTTTTCTTCTTTGGAAAACACTCTGGGACAAGAGGTGTCCCCACCCTACCTCTCTGGGGATTCTTTTTTCACATGCCATTGATTCACACCTGGTTTATCCTCAGGTGGAACCACCCTTCCCAGGCATCTGACACAGACACGAGTACCACCTGGCACCTTATCCTTGGGGACCCCAGCTGTGGGCTATGAGCGAAGCAGAGGGGTAGGGGTTTCACAGGGACCCCCCTAAAGAACACTATGAAGGCCTCCTCATGTCCACTTGGAAGTGGCAAGGTACATTTGTGGCAAAGTACACATGTGACAGGCAGTTTTACAAATTCTCCAGAACCCTAAGAGGATGGTACAGAGTGGTTAGGGAAGCTGGCCAAGGTCACACAGCTAGTACAAGGGTAGAACCTCGATAAGAACCCAGACAGTGTGGCTCCAGAATCCACACTTTTTTTTTTTTTTTTTTAGGAGGTACCAGCAAATGAACCCAGGTGCTCAACCACTTGAGCTACATCTTTTCCCCTGAATCCATACTTTTAACCACTACCAGACTGCCTCAAAATAATACATCCAAAGTGCCTGGCACAGTTATGTCAAGTGTTGGTAAGGAAATGGAGAGACCAGGACAGCCATGCACTGCAGGTGGGAGTAGAAATTGGTATAAACATGCTGGTAAGCTATTTGACAGTTTCTTACAAGGTTAAATCATATGCCATACGACCCAGCAATTAATCT
Organism: Tolypeutes matacus; assembly: GCA_026826555.1. Taxonomy (NCBI): domain Eukaryota; kingdom Metazoa; phylum Chordata; class Mammalia; order Cingulata; family Chlamyphoridae; genus Tolypeutes; species Tolypeutes matacus. The sequence goes on from JAKSZT010053769.1 coordinate 23,818,349, forward strand.
TCCATTATGTCTAGTTACATATAAACTGCAGAGTACTGAAAACCACTCAGGTGAGAGTGGTGATTGCCTCTGAGGATAGTGCCTCAAAGGGGCCAAAAGGAAGACTACTTGGGGTCCTGGTGATATCTGCTTCTGGCTCTAGGTGCTGTTTACATGAGTGTTGTCTTTGTGAAAATTTATTAATATTAGTCATAAAAAGGAATGAAGTTTCCGATGCACACTACAACATGGGTGAACCTTGAAAACATTAAGCTAAGTGAAATAAGCCAGATATAAAAGGTCACATTGTATGATCCCACTTATATGAAATATCTAGAATAAGCAAGTTTATAGAGACAGAAAGTAGATTAGAGATTACCAGTGGCTGGTGGTAATTGGAACAGTTTCCGTTTTGGATGATAAAATTTTGGTAATAGATGACAGTGATGGTAGTACAACAATGTAATTAATGCTACTGTATACTTAGAAATGGTCAAAATGGCAAGCTTTTTGTTATGTATATGTTACCACAATAAAATTTTTTAAATTACCAGGTACACACTTAAGAACTGAATGCTTTTCTGCATATATGTTTTACTTGCATAGAAAGTTTTACTTTTAAAATAAAGGTTATCATAATGCCGTAACAGAAGACAAGCCCATTGTGAGTTTCCCTGCCTCCTCTCCCTTCTGTTTGCCTGCACGGGGATATCTGGATATACCTGGCAGATTCCTCTTGCCCAGGCAGTAGCCTTCAAATGATGTTGCAGGGTCACTGTGGGGTGCCCAGAGTCTAAGACCTGGGGGTGTCGGGGATCTCCTGTCTAGACCAAGGCCAGATGGAAGTCCATTCTCTCACTGGTCATGGGAGACTGCTCCCTCCCTGCCTCTGCAGGCATTGGTGAGTAGTAGATAGAGTTCCGTACCCAGGAGAGTATGGTTTAAATTAAGGAACTGCTGGAAACTTATTCTGCCACTGGACAAATCCTTTAGCACAACTGAGCTCCCACTTGCTCTTTGCAAATGCTGCAAAGACCTAATATAGGTAGAAGTACAGTTTGTGCTACAAAGTGTGATAGAAACCTGGGCCTCATTAAAAATGATGGATTCTGAGCATGGAGAAAGAAATCCAGCCTAGCCAGAGTAGCCCAGCATTGCTCATGTTCCCCACTCAGAGTTTCATGCTCCTGGCTCTGCTTGAAAAACACTTAGGCTTAACTTCTGCTGTTTATGACATGGTCTCTGCCAATGTTCCAACAGACAAGGTGACAGCCAAAGATGCATCAGGATTGGGGCTTATTGCAAGCCCCTTCATGAATGCCACTTCCTAGGATTCACTGGATCTAAAAGCAGCACCAGATAGTGGGTTTCATCAGCAGTAATGATCCCTGCCCTTGTGAGACATCAGAGACTTCACTTGGAAGGGGGTCTCAGGGAATGTGGCTAACTCAGACTTTTCTGTTGCAGGAATCCCATCCACCATACCCCCAATAAAAGCTTGTCCCGCCTCTGAAAATCTCCAGTGACAGTGAACTTGCTATTTTCCAAATATCTCTTTCCCTAGGGCGATCTTGAAGATTCATAAATTTGAGCATGCATCATGATACTGAGAGAAGCAGGCACTGGGAGGAATTGGCTCAATATGAACAGAACCTGGAGCTCAGTCCCTGCTGGAAAGTGGCATCTGTGACCCATCCAGAAGAGCCAGGTCCCTTGCAGTATTTCTACCACATGGGACCAAGCGGCCCCAGAAGGCACCACAACTGAGGATGCCTGACCTAGGATAAGGGGTGAGAAGAGGTTGGGCAAAGGACCAGTGAGGTTCATGAGCTCTTGTTTTTACCACATCCATGACATGAAGAAGCTTGGGCTGAGGGGCAGGTACATGACCCAACCAAATTGGGAAGGTGATGCTGCCTAGTGCAGCAGTTCTCAAGCCTCAGGGTCTCAGGAAGCATCTATACAATTATTGAAGACTATAAAAAGTATTAATAGGTTATATCTAACAATATTAAAAAGTAAAATGAAAAATGTTCTTAAATATTTAGTTCGTAATTTATTTTAAAACAAGAATAAAAAAAATAATAAATAAACCCATTATTTTTTCCAACCCAAAAACATCTAGTAAGAAGAGTGGTGCTATTTTAAGTTTTTGCAAATCTCCTTAATATATGGCTTACTAGAAGACAGCTGGAGTCTCATACCTGCCCCTGCATTCAATCTGTCATGCTATCACATGCTTCTGGAAAACTCCACTGTATGCTCATGAGAGAATGAAAGGCTAATGCTGTCCTAGTATTATTGTGAAAATAGTTTTCACCTAGTGCACTCAGAAACACCCAAGCCACACTTTGAGGCCCTCTGGCCTAATGATGACTATATTTTGATGTCATATCGCCTGGACTTGAATCCCACTTCTGCCACCCAGTAAGTGCTCAATAAACATTAGCTATTGTTGCTATTATTATCATAGCATGTACTTAATTGACTTTATTTCTAAAGCACAACTTCTGGAACCTCTCACAGTACATATCCAAAAAGTGCCCCAACTTCAGTAATGAGCAATATAGTTTAAATTATTGCTGCATAAATGTGTGCCATTGTGATTTTACTTTTACAAATAGGATTGATTGGGAATGAATCCTAATAACAGAATGGAACCTTGTCATAGAAATATTGACTTCCTGGCCAGAGGACAAATGTCCCTCGTTGTTTTGAGAACTTGGGCCAGTTATTTAATCTCTCTGTGCTTCAGTTTGTCATTTCTATAAAATGAAGTTAAAAATAGTACCTGCCTCAAAGATTTTCTGTGAGAATTAAATAAGATAAGGCATGAATGCACATAGCTCAGCATCTGGCACATAGTCAGCACTCGATAAATGTTACCTCTTATTATTTTTAACCAAAGGTTTTCCACAGCAGGTCTGAGTGGCACCATCTGGGACTCAACTATCTATAAGTACCATAAGTGTGTTTGCTGTTGGCACAAAAATAACTCCCTAGATAAGCCAATTTGCAGGATTTTAGGCCAGAATTTCAAATTAAATTTCTAGTATTTTTTTTAGGTGCCTGTGTCCTCAGAGCAAAGCGTACAAATGGTTGGGTTCACAGGCCTCTTTGGGGGTGTGCCCTGCTCTTTGGAAGGAGGCAACCTGGCCATCTCCCCAGGTTCCCCACAGGCTGAGTCACATACTGGGTGGTTCTGCCAGCACAATAAACATGTCATTCTTGCCTGCCAACCTGAGGATTATGGTGGACTCTGGCATGTGGAGTCCTTCTACCTATGGATAGTGATGGTTTCTGGACTAAGTCAGATGAAATTAACAGCAAAGATGTAAACTTCCATTCTTAGCAAAAGTCCAAATAAGTCTCACTTTTCCCTCCATGATTTTATGGTCAAAATCCTTCCTGAAAGCTATTGTATGTTTACTTTTTCCTTTCCTGAGAATGATTTATAGATAACAAAGTATTTAAAATATACTTTGCAGCCAGATCCAGGAATTATTTTTTCTGTCCTAGCACTGTAACCCTCCCATCATATGTCTGGTTACTATCTACAGTGCTGTCAGGTAATTGTTATTCAACTATGAACCAAGCATTTATTGAACTCCACCTGTTTTCCAAGTAGATAACAAAGGTAAAAGGATGGGCCGCGTCTGATTCCTGGTGCGAGGAGCTCAGTCTTGGAGACATGGAGACAGCTGCACAAACAAATGCCCACAGTACAGAGGGACTTGTGCAGTGGGCACCTGGCAAACCTGCAGGTCAGAAGTGGATCGAGCTGGCAATTTGGCCTGCCAAGGACAAGATCCCTCTGTGTGGGACACACGGCACCTCGTCCTCTCCTCTTCCCCCGCGACCCTCACATGGCTGGCTCTTCTTGCTATCAGGTTTCATTTCAGATATCACCTCTGCAGAGAGATGCTCCTGCCTATCCTGAGGAACTCCCTCATTCCAGCACTTTCTATCATATTGGTCTATTTTATCATTATTCATAGTACTGATCATTATTCAGACATTTTATTTTATTTTATTTTATTTATTTATTTTTTTATTATGGGTAAAAATCAAAATTCTCACAATACATACAAACATTTGTAAAATGATATATAAATATATATGCATATATGTGTATTTGCTTACAAAAATGTTATTTATATATATATATATATATATACATATATTTTAAGAGGTGCTTAGATTACCTAAAATATTACACAGAACCCACTGGGATTCCCATGTTGCCCACCTCCCACACCTCCCACCACATCCCACACAAACATCTCCCACAGTGTGGCCCACCAACCTCAATGAACTTACACATCCTGGAGCCTTGCCACCAACCATAGACCACAGTTCACACTGTAGACCACACTCTCTCCCACCCAGTTCTGAGTGGTGTGTGCTGATTTAAAATGGCCTACATCCATTGCCACAACAGTACTCAGGACAACCTCCAACTCCCAAAGAAGCCCCTGTATTTCAACTGCTCATCCCCTCCCTACCCAAAAACTGTCAAGTGGCCACTGGCTCCACCTCATTGTTATAGTTTCTTGCATTGCAAGAATCACCATATGTGAGCAAGAGAATACCATCAAGTCCACTCTAGTCCATAGTTCTTCCCCCAATCCAGAGGCGACTGGGATGGTGATGTCCACTCCAACTCCAAGTGAGAGAAGGCTTATATCCCATGGATATGGTGGGTGGGATGATCCTGCCTGCAGATGCAGGCCCTCTCCATTCCCTGGGATGGCCATTTCCCATCATTGTCTCCTCACCAGGTGACTTGGATGAGTTCATTGAGCTGTAGGGTAGGAGTTGCAGCTCCACCTAGATTTCATGCACACCTGGCACATAGGTAGGCGGGAGGCTCCAG
>JAKSZT010053769.1:23823603-24061144 GCA_026826555.1 Tolypeutes matacus
TATATGTTTACTTGGACATCATCTACTCCCCACACCCAGTAGACACTCTGAGCATTTGTTGAATGACTCACCGACTGTCTGAATGAAATGAATGAGAAATATGCTCAGAAGATGCTGATTGAATTAATCAATCTAAATCACATGGAAAATTTGGGTAGACAGTTGAAAATGGCTCGTGTGATATATGAAATTACAGAATGTTTTCTCATGAGAATATTAGTCAAGGGTCTTCTATGATTTCAGAATGAAGTGGACTAAAGTGAACACAAGAGAGATTTTATGATAAGGCCTTACAAATCAGAAAAGTACGTCAAAGCATTTTTTCAGAAAAAAATGACCATCAGTTTTGTTGTCTTATCTCTTCACCTGCCTGAAAGCTGAAGGCTGAACCACACGTAGTCTAGAGTACTCAGCCAGCCTTGCCCCAGAGAATATTTCTGGGATCTTCAGTCACATTTGTATGTGTGTATATATACACACATAACATACACATGTTTATATATAAATGTATACACACATATTTGTACACACACATATATATACACATACATACATATATACATATATACATATATATATACACAAACACACACACGCATACACACACATGGGAACAGTATAAATATGGAGAGGTTATTTAACCAGTTCAACCTGAACTGCACAAATACCCAATAGGTCAGCTATCTCCTCTGTCCCAGTTCTCAGGCACACACTGCGATGATGCATTCTGGAACATTCTTGGCACTAATGAATAATGAGTTCATCTGCTGGCAAAGGTGCCATGTACATTTGGAGCATTATTGCAAGAGTTGAGAGCCACCTTTTCACATTTTGGAGATTTATTTTGCCAGGAACCACACAGAGGCCCGACATGGTGCCAGGCCCATTGCAGGGAACCAGGCATGCAGAGAACTTGTACCGAAGACAGAGACAAGCAAGTGATAATTGATCATCACATGGGGGAGCAGGGGGGGAGGCAACTGCTGAAGTACACCCAGGCCATCAGGAGAGCAAGAGATGGGTTATGGATATCACTGAGGTTCCATAAACAAAAATCTGATGGCTAAATAAGAGCTTGCTACACAGAATAGGGGAGTGAGGATGGCTTGACCAGGAGGCAGAGGAAACCATGTGTGCAAGGGCAAGGAGAGGAAACACAGCCTGCGGAGCTGAGGGTGCCTGGAAGTGGCAGTGGCACAGATGCAGCTGCAGAGGCAGACAGGGGCCCCACGGCAAGGGCCTTGTGTGTAAAGCCAGGAAGTAAGTGTCCGGTAAGGTAAGGGGTGCCCCTGAAGGATGGCTGCAGATGTATCTTTTAGAAATAAGCCTTCAGCAGCTGTGGAGAGCACTGGATATGGATGTTGGGGCATTTAACAATTCTGGGGAGTAGAAAGCAAACAGAGGAGATGGACATGAGAGTAAAATGGGAGATGCCGCAGGACAGGACCCGAAGACTGATGGGCCATAACAGAGAGGCTGAGAAGAAGGGAGGAGTTACCCGGGATGAGAGCAGCTATGCACCAGGCCCTGCTCTGGGGCAGGTGATAGGGTCCACAGTGAACAGAGCAGACCCCCAGACCTGTGCTCCTGGCTCTGGTCACTAGTGGGAGGGGCCAGACAGAAACAACCAAGCAAGTCTGCAAATGTGTAGGTCCTTAGGAGAACTCTAAAGGAAAGGAGGGATGGGCAGCACTAGCAAAAGGGGCTGGGAGGTTTGGACTTTTGGGTAAGGTGGCCTGTAAGGGAGGCTTTCAGTGAAGACCTTCAGGGTGTGAAGAAGCCAGACCAGTGGCCCTCTGGGAGAAGCACCTTCCAGGAGGAGCAAAGGGCAAGTGCAAAGACCCTGAGGCAGGAGCATGCCTGGCTTGTGCCAGAACCTCAAGGGGGTGGGTGTTGCCAGAAGGATCTGGGAGGAGGACAATGAGATCAGAGAACTGGGGGTGTGGGTAGTGGCAGACAAAGACCACCTGTTCGCCTGTTAGGAGGCTACTGCAACAATCCAGGCAGGAGATGTAGGTGGTGGCAGTGGAAGTGTGGAACTTCTCAGATTTGGGATTTATTTTAAAGGTCAAGCTGCCAGCTGTTGCTGATAGATTGGATGTGATCTGAGAAACAGGAGTCAAGGTTGACTTCAAGATTTTTGACCTGAGCTTTTGGCAGATTGAAACTGCTGTCTCCCTGGGCCAGGAAGGCAGGAGGTGGAGCTGGTTTCTGGATGAGGGCTTTAGTTTTGGACAGGTGAAGTTTGGGAAGCCAGGTAGAGATGGCCCAGTTAACAGTGAATTGTAGAGGCCTGGGGCCCTGCTGGCCTTCAGAGGGAGCTGTGGGACAGGGCAATAGGAAGCCCAAGTGAGAGGCTCCTGATGAGACCATTCCCCTAACTCTTACAGGGTCTAAAATTCCATCTTTAACGTCCTGCTTCCTAGTGGACCTGCGCATAATAATCACCAGTGAAGACTTTTGAGGTACAGATTCCTGGGTCTTACTTCAAACCTATCGAATAGGAATCTCAGAGGTGGGACCCAAACAGATTGAATTTTTCAAAAACCTCAGGGGATTGTGATGGGCACCAGTGGATAAGCTTCTCCAGATTGAAGGGGGCTTTCTGAAGGTTTTATTTCTGTTTTTAAAGTAAGGGGGTAGAAGGTATGGCAGAGTACCAGAAAAAGGACACAGTGATTTAGCTCACTCTAAAGCATTAATGACTTATTGAATGTCATTCAATTTTAAAAAATCTATTGTGCCAGGCACTCTGTGGGTGTTAGAAATGAAATAGTAAACGCAAAGGTGCAATCTCAGCCCTTGTGGAGCTTACAGTCTAGAAAGACTGCTTTAAAAGCATGGAGAAGGGAGGGAAACCGGTGACACCTGGCAATTGTACCCAGGCTGCCTTCCCACTCTCCCTGCCTGAAGAGTGGTTCTCTGTGGCCTGAGCACAGAGAGGTGGCGTGCCCAGACCTGCAGGTCAGGATGAGACCCAGAGAAGTGGTTCCTTGTCCTTCACCACCTTCTTGAACTTCAGCTGAGTACTCAGCATTTCAGCCCTAGACACCCCTTCAGAGACCAAATGGGGAAGGGACGCCCAAATCCAAGAGAGCAATAGCCCTGAGAAGGTACCCCCTGAGAGAGCGAGACCAGACCCAAGGGGCAGTGAGGGGACAGGACTTGAGCGTGAGGGAACCTCACACCTTTTTGCTTCTGATACTCCCTGCCAGCGTGAGGGGCCCAGAGAGCTTGTCCGAGGGCTGTGGGACTGCCATCTCAGCCCTCTGTCAGGATCAAAGAGGTCTGAGCTCTGCACACCCTGACCAACGCTCAGGGCTTGGTTTCCAAAGTTGGCTCCTCGGCATCAACGGCAACTTTCAGAGGGGTGGAGGGAAAAGAGCAGGACTTCTGTCCTGCCGCTAGCAGAGAGCTGGCCAGGTTCAAGACAGCAGCTCTCAGATGTCTGTTAAGTTGAGAAAAAGAACGATGATCACCAGTTCAGAAGACAATGCCTCTACTAACAGAGTTAGGCTCTTTTGGGAACCAGGACTAGAATCCTTCTCAGACTAGCTCAAGAAGGGTGAGTGGGTGGGGACAGACCGCTCAGAAACCCCACCCCAGGAGCTGTGATGCAGCTCCCTAGTCGCCCTGGCTTGCTCCTTTTCCTTCAGAACACTCGCTCTACCTCCTGTTCTCTCCTCACAGGTGCTTTCACCTTCAGCAAATGCTGCTTGCTGCCTCCTCTCTAGCTCCCATTTCAGGTTTTGAAGGAATCAGGTTGACCACCTCAGTCTAGGGAAAGAGGTGCCTGGTATCTGGCAAGCTTATGTGCTGGCTGCCCTTGGTTTAGGGGCATCTTTGTCAGAGTAATGGGCAGCCTGCTGGGGCAGCCTGGGCGGCAGGGCTCTGGCCTGCAGTTCTCCTCAGTAGAAGCAGTGGGTAGCAGGGACTATGACAGGAACTTACTAGAACACCACTACCTTAACCTGAAACTTCAAGATTGGCTTTTTCCATGTTCATCCCAAGTCAGCAATTCTCTCTTGTTCCCCGTCCCCATAACTTTATTTCCATTATTTATTTTGTTACTCATTTACTCTGGAGAGATAGCAAATTCCTTGGAAGGCAAGGCTGGCCTTATGCGGTTTGTTTTGTTTTTTTTTTTTAGTTAGGCCAGTAAAAATAATTTATTTGGGAAATGGGGGAAAGAACAGAGCTTGCTGAGAAATGGGAGAGAAAGACTGAAATACACACCAAGATTTGGTGCGGGCCCCTCTAGGCAAACAGAGAGAGTTCTGCCTCATGTGATTACCTTTTAAACTGTTATTTATTCCACCCCCTTGCTAATGATAAGGGGATGGACCCCAGCAGTTATTGGTTACCCCATCTGTGGTGGGGGCCAGTGGTAAGGTCTTTGTGGAATATCCAGGGCCAAGGGGAGGTACTGGAAAGAGAAACTGGGACCTCAAGGTTAAATTCAAGGTCCCAGCAAGGTCTTGCGGCCATGTTATCTGCTGGCCATGTGGTCTGCAGGCCATGTTGTCCATCAGCCATGTTGTGGGTCATCTTCTCCTCCATTACCCTGTACTAACCTGCCTCAACTCCCCCCTCAGAGAGTTCATGCCCTTATTCTTAAGGGGGTGCTGAGGGCAATGATCATTCTTCTGTGGTTACTTCCTGCTGGTTAGGGCAGTAGTCCCTGCCTGACAGGGAGTAAACCTCTCTGGCTAGTCTATTGAGGCTGAGGGAAGACAGGTCCGACACTGTGGTTGGAACTGGCTGAAATCCCTGCGTGACTAATATCTTGTTTTGGAAGGCGTTGAATTTGGAAGAAATAAACTTAGAATTTTGAAGATATATGGCCCCATCAAAAGGATAAAGAAGATGGCAGTAAGTGGACCCAAAAAGGGGGACCAGCTATGAAATATTGGACCACGAGAGTGAGAAAGGCCAGGTGATTCCAGAGGCTGAATCCTGAAGTTGGTGGGCTTCATCTTGCAGGTTTTGAATGCTATTTAGGACCATTCCAGAGCAATTTTTTATAGAAACAGCATTTTCCTTGAGAAATAGGCATGTCCCCCATCACCGCCACCCCAGTGCTGCTGTTAATATGTTAAGGGCTCTGACATTTTGCAGCACTACAGCAGCAAGAGAGTTTGCTGTTTTAGGACTTCTAAGGCACAGCTAGTTTCTCTTATGCTGTTAGTTAGAATAGATAATGGGGTTTGGTATAAATTGCCAATCCCAGTTTTCTATGGTGGTGGTTATGCTTAAGACAGTTAGCTAAGAGGGGGAGGAGAAGAGGCATTGCCCTTTTAGTTATTGTATAGGGAGAAAATACAGGAAATGAACAGACAATGTTTCTTAAGGGGTGCCTGGCTTGCCTTCCCCCTCGCAATAGGCGTTTGGGCTACAGTTAGAGGGAACAGTTGGTATTGACACAGATACTACTTAGCTTTTTCTCTTGAAGAGTTGTTTCAGGCCATCCAATGACTGGTACGTGTACATCCCCCCATCAGGTGCTTTGGTGAGTTAGCACTTCCTTGGGCAGCTGGTTTTGACCTCACTCGGGATAAGTGCACCCAGCTGGCAATCCCTTTAACTTTAACAGCAGTTTCTGGCAGGGGTCTGGGAGCGCCACTCATGTACATTTCTACTGGCAATGGCTCGCCAAATGAAGATGGAAAAGCATTGGATTCCTCTAGGCTCTTGGCTATGATGCATAAAAGAATTTATGAACACGCCAGTTAGTTAGGCCAGTAAAAAGAATTTATTTGGGAAATGGGGGAAGAACAGAGCTTGCTGAGAAATGGGAGAGAAAGACAGAAATATACACCAAGATTTGGTGCAGGCCCCTCAAGGCAGAGAGAGCCTTATGTGTTTTTATCTTCACCCCCATCACCACATGGTAGCACTCAAATGTTTATTAGTATACTAAGAAATGGGGAAGAGAAGAAATGGAGCACTACTGGATTTGGAAATTGAAAGCATAAGTTTGAGGCTCACAAGGCCCTTTCTCTGTGTGACCTATTCTCTCTGAGCCTCAACCTTAAATTTTGCAAAATGAATGGACTAGAATCTATCAGTTCAGAACTCCAAAGCATCCCCCTGAAGGACTTGAATGGGCATTTTTAATATGCTAATGGAACATTATTAACCTCTCAGAAGGAGAGTAAAGTGTAGAACACTTCCCATATTCACTTGTCCAGAGAATCCATTATACGTGGGACTTCCTATGGGGCTTTGGTTGGGAAAGATGAAATCCCTGTTGAGGGAACACGTTACCTCTAAGTGTTGCTTTAGCTCTAAAGGCTCTCTGACCATATATGAGTCTGTTTGATGCTTCCCATTTACTGGCCCGGAATAAATTGCTTTGGATTTACGTTTAACATGATCTTGGCTACCTTTGGTCATTTCCTGCCTACATCACATTCATAGTTGTCTGAGGTTCATTTCCCTCGTTTATCTGTACCCTGACTGACAGGTAACCAAGGCTACCAAGTCAGATTCTACGAAGTTGCTTCTCCTTATCTTGGGGAATAATATGGTACCTCCTGTCATCAAGAAAGATAAGATGCAGTTATTCTGCTGCTGACACACATGTCAAGGTATATGAGTGGGCAGCTTTTATCTCAGAAGTTCCCCTGAGTTGTCATTTCACTGCCCAATCGTTATCTCACCCCTGCGATTAGTGGGAGGTACAATCTTGACTTGCAGGTTTATTGCAGCAATGTTAAGTATCTTTCATTACTTTGATGAATGGCCAGGTATTATAATTGACTGGGGAACAAGGAACAGGGAAAACACTGTCAAATGCAGAAATATGTGGGTGGCCAGGGCTGCCATTGGACTTGGGGTGTGCCCCTTATGTCAAGGAAAAGCATGTTTGGGTGCCAGCTGCAGGCAGCATGCTGCACGCAGCCCTCTGAGCCATGTCTGTGAACAGTGAGAATCGAATCTCTCCTTTTGAGTCCTATTCTTGGTTTTCAGAGAGGTAAGTCCAGGCACATTTAGCACAAAAGGTATCCAAGGTTTTATTTGCAGATGAGAGTACATTCTGGAATCACAATAATGTGAGCTTTGGAGCCAGCTGGTGTCTGATTTACATTTTGCCTCCACCACTTGGTGACTCTAAGCAAGGTCCTTAACCACTCTGAACCTTGGCTTCCTCATAGGTGAATGGGAATTACACCAACCCCTATTGCAATGGTTTGCAGCTGGGGGAAATTTTGTCCCCAAGAAGATCTGGAGACCAATTTTGGTTGTCACAATTAAGGAGGGGATGTTGCTACCAGCATCTAGAGGGTAGAGGCAAGGGATGCTGCTAAGCATCCTACAATGCACAGGAGAGCCTCCCACAACAAAGAATTACCTGGCCCCAAATACCAATAGTGTTGAGGTTGGGAAACCCTACCCTATCTTTACAGGGTTGATAATGAGCTTTGGAAATGAGGCATGCAGGGTGTTTGGTATGTACCTGGCATGGAGTCAGCCCAATAAAGAGGTGTTCTACTCACTGAAAATCAGGGAGTTTGTGACAATCACATAAAAATATTTGAGCTCACTAGAATCTTCAAAATATGAAAAGGAACAAATGCTCTCATACCCAACACAGTCGCTGCTACATTATGAATGCCTAAGAAACATAAAGAATTTTAAAATGATTGACTGGAGCAAATAGTGAGGAATAAAGGAAAGTATCCATGACTGTTGGACAACTCCAAGCAGTCTAATATATGTGTAATTAGAGTCCACATAGAAGAGGTGAGAGAGAGGAGGATTGAAAAAAAAATCCAAAGAAATAATGGCCAATATTTTTCCAAATTTAATGGTAACTGTAAACCCACAAATACAAGAAGCTCAATCAATCGCAAGCTCAGGAAACATGAGGAAAACCACACCAAGACAATCATAATTAAATTGCTCAAAACCTGTGATAAAGAGAAAATCTTGAAAGCTGCCAGAGGAAAAGAGGCATGTTATATTCAGAGGAGCAAAGATAGGATAAAAACAGATTTTTCTTTGGAAACAATGAAAACAAAGAAAACAACAACAACAACAAAAAAAAAACTGTCAACCTAGAATTCCATACCTAGCAAAAGTATTTTTCCAAAATTAAAATTAGACTTTTACAGACATGAAAAAACTAAAAAAATTCATCACCAACAGGCCCACACATGCAAAAAAAATATGATAGATGGAAATGTGAAACTACACAAAAGAATGAAGAAACACTGGAAATGGCAACTAGGTGGGTGAATCAATGAGTTTTCTTATTCTTTAAATATCTTTAAAAGATAATTGACTGGGGAAGCGGATGTGGCTCAAGTGACTGGGCTCCCATCTTCCATATGGGAAGCCCGGGGTTTGATTCCTGGGGCTTCCTGGTGAAGGCAAGCAGGCCCACATGGCACAAAAAGCTGACGGCCCACATGGCGCGGAGAGCTAGTGCAGCAAGATGATGCAACAAAGGGAGACAAGGAGACATAGAAAAACGCACAGTGAATGGACACAGCGAGCACAAGCAGCAAGGGGGGGGGGCGCGATAAATAAATAAATAAAACAAATCTTTAAAAAAAAAAAAGATAATTGACTGGCTAAACAATAGTAATAACAATGTAAGGTGAGGTTTATAACATTTGCTGAAGTAAAATGCATGACAACAATAGCACAAAAACCAGGAGTGGAGAAATGAAAATGTACTCTTGTAAGGGTCTTGAACTATACATGAAGTGGTATAATATTACTTGAGGGTAAGACTGTGATAAGTTAAGGATATATACTAGAAATCCTAAAGCAACTACTGAAATGATATGAAGAGTGACAGCTAATAAGCCAACAAAAATAGATAAAATGGAATCAGTTCACTGAAGATGATATACAAATGGCCATTAAACTCATGAAAAGATGATCAACATCATTAGTCATCAGGGAAATGCAAATCAAAACCACAGTGAGATACCACTTCATACCCACTAGGAGGGGTAGAATCAAAAGCCAGATAATAACAAGTGTTGGAAAGGATGTGGAGAAATCATAACCCTCATACACTGCTGATGGGAATGTAAAATTGTGCAGCTACTGGGAAAACAGTCTGGCAGCTCCTCAAAAGGTTATACATAGGACCAGCAATTCTACTCCCAGGTATACCCCCAAGAGAAATGAAAGCATATGTCCACACAAAATTTACACATGAATGCTCATAACAGAATAGCCAAGAGGCAGGGAAAAAAACAAAGGTCCATCAACTGATGAATGGGTAAACAAAATGTGCTATATCCACACAATTAAATATTATTTGGACATAAAAAAGAATGAAGTACTGATACATGCTAAAATATAGACGAGCCTTGAAAATGTCATGCAAAGTGAAAGAAGCCAGTCCCAAAGAACTACATATTATATGATTCCATTTATATTAAATGCCCAGAATAGGCAAATAGAGAGAGACAGAAAATAGATTCATGGTTGCTTAGGGCTGGGGCACATGGGAAAAGAGATGGGGGGTGGGGTTGATAGCTAAAGAGTCCAGGGTTTCTTTTTGAGCTGCTGAAAAGGTTCAACTATTGACTGTGGTGATGGTTGCATATATCTGTGAATATACTAAAAATCATTAAATCATTACCCACTTTAAATGGGTAAATAGTATGATAAGTGAATTATATCTCAATAAAGCCACTACCAAAAAAGTAATCAGTTCAATAGAAGGCAGAAAAAGATGAAATGAGGAACAAGAAACAAATGAGACAAATAGAAAACAAGTAGGAAGATGGTCAATCTAAACGCAACCATATCAATAATCCTATTAAATTTAAATGCACTAAATGCCTTAAATAAAAGGCAGAGATTGAGAGACTGGATAAAAAATAAGCAAGCACACTCCAAGAAACCCACCTTAAGTATAAAGACACAAATAGGTTAAAAGTAAAATGATGGGAAAAGAGGTATCGTGCCAACACTAAAGAAAAAAAAAAAAAAAAAAGCTGGGTTGATACATTAACATCAGACAAAGTAGATTTCAGAGCAGAGACTATTATCAAGGACAAAGGTCATTTCATATCGATAAAATGGTCAATTCATCAAGGGGATATATAACAATCTTAAATATTTATGGGCCTGATAACAGAATTTCAAAATACATGAAGCAAAAACTGATGGAACTGCAAGGAGAAATAGGAAAATCCACAATTATATCAGATCTTTAATTTAGGCAACCATCCTACAATAACTGAAGAAGATATTTTAAAGCTGTCTACTCTAGTCCACCCATTTTACAACATGAGAAAAATGGGGCCTGGAGAAGTCAACTGATTTGCCCAAGGTCACAGAGTTAATTAAGTGCCAGAGACTGTACATTAGCCCCAGGGTCCCTAGGGGTACTTATTTCTGTTCCGACAGCATGTAGACTCCCAAATTTAGCCTAAAGTTGTAGGGAGAGACCTTCGGTTAGGAGGAGGACTACTAGGTTGCAGCCATGGTTACCTGTATTTTAAGGGAGTATCCATTCAGTTCTTTTCACAAATAGTTATTAAGGGCGAGGTCCTGTTGGAGGTGCTGGGGATACAGCAATGAAATCAAAGTCCCTCCCCTCGAGGAGCTTATACTTTAGTGGGGAAGACACAGGTAATAAACAAACATATGTAATAAATGCTATAAGGAAAATAAATCAGGGTGTATTAGTCTGGGTTCTCTAGACAAACAGAACTGACATTATATATAAATTAACATTTTATATATTCATATATATGTGTATATATATATATATATAGAGAGAGATTTATTATAGGAATTGGCTCATGTGACTCTGGGGATTGGCAAGTTTGAATTCTGTTGAGCAGGTTACAAGCTGGAAACTCTAATGAAGGTAAAGTTGAATTCCCCAGAAGCTGGCTGGCTGAAGTAGAGACAGAGATTCTTTGACTTCTGAAATCCTCAGTTCTGGCTTTAAGATCTCCAACTGATTGGATGAGGAGACTCCCCTCGTTGTTAAGGGCAAACTCCTTTGTTGGTTGTAGATGCAATTAGCTGTAGATGCAATCAACTGACTATGGATGCAAATACCCTCACAGGCCAGCGTTAGTTTGACTATACAACTAGACACCATAAGCTAGCTTAGTAGACATATGAAATTAACCATTATATAAGGTAAAAGGAATAGGGAGTAGGCCAGAGCTTTAGGAAATTGTGTCCACTGAGCCTAGAGGTTTTTTATTGTTTTTTTTTGTTTGTTTGTTTGTTTGTTTGTTTTTTAAGAAAGGCTAGTTCTGTGAAATGTTCCACGTAAAAGGGTAAATAAAGGATGGCATATACTGTCTTCCTCTTGGCAATTCTCTGTGCCTATTGGTAAATTAAAGACCCCGAGAAGTCCTGCAGTGATGCAATTCATTTCAATTTGCTTAATTTACCACTTTGAACTGTGGAACATACTTTGGGGAATGACCCTGGTGCCTCTTAGGCTCCCTACAACATCTCTCCTGCCCACTGTCAGCATCTAGGTTGAAGAGGCAAACTTCCAACTTTTGTTTTTTAGCTTAGGCCTCAAATGGAAATTTTGTTTTGTAATTGCCTCAATTTGCAATTTACATGTCCCCACAGAGGCAGCAGGGTGCTGGGGAGGAGGCCTGCCCTGGGCTCCTAGAGAGTGATTCCTGACAAGTTTCTCAAATTTTCTTCCTCATGAATTAAATGAAGCTCTGGACTCAGACTCCCTGCTGCTCTACAATTCTATAATTCTCTGAACTGAGGTTTTTAATACTGTGGCCACCCTTGGGCATTAAAATACTCATGCTCCCACAGCTGGTCCTGCTGCTTTGGTGAGGAGAAAATGCAAGGTCTCAAGCCGACCTGAGATGGTTCGGACCTAAGATCCCTTAGATCAGTGGTTCTCGCGAGCTTGGCTACGTGTTGGAGTCCTCTGGGGAGCTTTATCCAACACTGAGACTGAGGTCCCAGCCCCAGGCTGTCTGATGTAATTGGTCTGGGGAAGGGCTGGGCATGGGGAGTTTTACAAGTATCCTGGGTGATTCTAATATGTGCTGCCAAGGTTCAAAACCTCTGCCTGTAGGCCACTGCTTTCACCTGCAGCCATCCGTGTTCACCTCATGTTTACTGCTCTCGGAGCACCATCTGTACGTGGGAATCTACGACTGTATGTGGAACCTCAGGCTCATCTGCCATAAAAATAAACTCAACCAGGGAAGCGGCTGTGGCTCAATCAGTAGGGCTCCCGTTTACCATATGGGGGGCCCTGGGTTCGGTTCCCGGGGCCTCCTGGTGAGGGTGGGCCTGCCCGCACGGCGTGGTTTGCTGACCCGGTGAGCACGAGCAGCAAGGGGGAGATAAATGAATAAATAAATAAAATCTTTAAAAATAAATAAATAAATAAAATAAACTCAACCAAAAGAAAACAATGCCATTAAATTCTAGCTACATACTATTGCCTGCCAAGGTTCTGAGCCCGAAGCCAGCGTTTTCTCTGTTGAGAGAGATTAACAAATGTTAGAAAGGTGAGATGGTTACCATGGCCCCAAACTGAGAATTTATCCTGGACTGAAAGAGAAACCAAAAACAGGGTTTGTCCAATCTTATATAATGCTATGTCTCCTAAATTCTTCCTCCTTACTACCATCGTTTCATATTTTGGGGGACACTGCTTTAAGGCCTTCAAGGGTATTTCTTAAGCAACCAGCCTCATCATACCTTTTGTTTTCCAATATCTAGAAGATGTATGGTTAAAAATGAACACCAATGGCAATGTTGAAAGAGAAGGGGGGAATCAGAAAAGTGCATATGAGGTTGAACGGAGGAGAGTGTTGAAGGGGAATGAAGTTGTTACTGCTGTGGCCCATCTGAAAGGGGCAGCAGGGCAGGGGAGAGCTCAGCATGATGGTCTGTATAGGAAAGCCTTCCCCCAACCCCCAGCTCCAGCCAGCAGCGCCTCCTTCTTCCAGCCTTCTCCTTTACTTCCCAAGGCATTGATTCCTGCTGCCTGGCTGAGAGAGCACCCCACCCCCACCCCCACCTCCCAGAAATTCATGGTCCAGGATCTTGTTTCCTCATAAGGTAAGAACAGTTGCTTCACCCCCTCTTCTACCTCAGGATTATTTTGTGCTAAAAGAAGGCTCCTAATAAGACATCCAGAAACCAAAATAATAGACTCAACCAAGAAGAATATTTCATAAACCCTTAAATTAAATAAACAAGAAAGAATAAACTTCTGTGAAAAAATGGTGGTCTGAAACTAACTGGAAATGTTGCTGTGTGGAGGAAATGAATAAAGCAAATGGGAGCTAGACTTCCTAAGTATGACTATTATAATTACATCAGTTTTAAAGATTAATGATTATTATTTTCTATAATAATAATTCTGGGGGGAGACGCAACACAGTGGCCTCTGATGGTAAATGTTTCTCATTTCTGTGCTGTTTCATTGGGGCTTTGCCACAAAGATCTCCAGCCAAACAAACCATAAAAAATAAAATGCCAATTGGAAAACGCATTTTAGAAGATGCAGAAATGGCAAAGGCCTTTAATTGCCAGCCATGAAATGAAGTAACGTATCAGTCAGTAGATTTTGAGTTCAAAGGAGGAATTTGATGCAGAGAAACTGACAGGTACTGCCAAAGCTTCATCCCTGCCTTTGAATCCACTTCTCTGGGAGACGGCCAACTCCACTGAAGGAAGAAGAAATAACACTTCTGTGTTCCAAGAAGTTGTGAATGGAGGTGCCTGTTTATAACTGGTATTGAACTCTGTTGTGGGGGCTCATGCTAAGCCATTTAGTAAAACCCAAAAGGTGAATGTTTGCATCTAAGAATGAGTGGAAGCTGTTTCTTCCTCAATATCTATGTATCTGATGAAAAGAAATAGGTTTCTGCATTTCTATCAGCAGGCAGTGACCCCTTGACAAATATGCTGGCACATCTGCAAGCAGGCAGATGGAAGCTAAGAGTGGAAAAAAATTTTTCATGATTCTTTCTGTTTAGTTATAAAGTTATTCACTCTAGCATCATGATGTTGGCAGCAACCTAAATATCCAACCATAGGGGGTTGCTAAAATATAATGTGGGTCATTCATTCAATGGAATATAACAGAGACATTTAAAATCAGATTGCAGAAAAATGTTATTGGCATGGAAAGAAGGTCAAGATAGAATGTTATATAAGTGTGTTATATGGTATTTATCATGTCACAGAAAAAAACTATAATTCTTGTAATTAACGTCAAGATGTTAACCAAAGTAGCCTGGGGAGGGAGGAACTGATTAAATTACCATTGTTGTTATGTTGATCCTTTAGCTAGTCTAAATACAATTTTTAAAAATAATTACCATGTACTGATTAATTTGGTTAAAAAAAAAAAGTACCTTTGGAAAAAAAGGCTTTAAAAATATATGCTCGGGGGCAGATGTGGCTCAAATGGTTGGGCGTCTGTCTGCCAAATGGAGGGACCTGGGTCCGATTCCCGGGACCTCCCGGTAAAATAAAAAATATATATATAGAAGGCGCATGGGCTGCCAGGCTCTGTGTGCTGCTGAGCCGTCGGGCCCCAGGAGCCATGCAGCAGGATGATGACGTAACAGGGGAGAGACAAGACGAGATGTTCCGAAAGCTCCAGAAGCCAGGAGCTGAGGTGGCGCAGGCGGCAGAATACCTCTCTCCTACATCGGAGGTCTCCAGGGTTGAATCCTGGTGAAGACTGGAGGAGGAGGATGGGAAGAGATGGCAGGAAACAGACACAGAGAATTGCCCAGCGAATGAACACACACACAAAAAAACAGCAAATGGGGAAGGGGGGGTTTAAAATGGATACAGTAAATAAATAAATCTTTAAAAAAAAAATATATATATATATATATGCTCATTTACTGTTTAATACAGTAATTAAAAAACAACAGAATCCCTGCTTTATTAAAACATCTGGCACAAGACATTTGTCTATAACTTTGTAAGGGGAGGGCCCTCAATCCTTCAAAATTCTCTTGAGGCCCAACTGAAAACAAACAAACAAACAGACAGACAGACAGATGAAAAAAAAAACCTTCCTTCAATGGAAACCAAAGCCCAGGGAGACCATCGTAAGACTGGGACAAATATCAATGAATTGTACACGGGACTATATTTAGGAGCTCTTTCCTTACTGGGAAAACAAGACCTGAGGGTCACATCTGTAAGATAAATATTGCTGTGAAACAACCATTCCAATATTTAGAAATCTGAAACAAAAACAACTTATGATCCCTCGCTGTTCTCTGGGATGGCTGGGTTCAGCTGGGTGGTTTCTCGTCTCCATGTGATTTCTGCTGGAGTCACTTCTGTGGGTGCATCCAGCTGGTGCCTGTGCCGGGCAAAGGTCTAAGAAGGCCTCTCTCACACATTTGAAGGGTCAGCACTGACTGTGGCCAAGGGTACCACAGTTGTTCTCCATGTGGCCTCTCTCTCACAACAGGACAGCTGGATTTTCCCTACAGCATGGTGCCTGGGTTCCAAGAAGTAACCTTCTAAGAGGACAAGCCCCTATGGGTTGGGCGAGTGCTTACCAAACCTTGGCTTGTCTCACACTTGCTAATGTCCCATTGGCCAAAGCAAGTCCCAGAGTCAGAGTCTGTGTGGGAAGGGATTACACAGGGTGAGAATACTAGGGGCCACCTATGTAATAGTCTGCCACAGACAGTGGTATCTCGGTACTCATTGTTAATTGGTTCTGGAAGGTGCGACGAGTACCAAAAACAACAAGTACCAAACAAAAGTTTCCCATAAGGTATAATGTAAATAAATTTAATGCATTCCCAAACCAAAGACAATGCACATTTTTAAGGCAATATGTAAAAAGGTAGGTTTGTATATCATTACTTTACATGAGAAATAAACCTAAAAATTAATAAATACTGAGATTAAATACAATAAAAACTTCACTTTGCCTGTACTGAGAAGAGTCCATAGCCTAATAGGATGGTGGGAGGAGATTGGTGAGGAGGAGAGGTCACATGGAATATTGCTTTGAAGGAGAGCCCCCTCCAGTAGAACATCGGGCACTTGCACTTCAGGTGTTCTTTCTCTTTTCTGCCTTTTTTCAACTTGCACCACGGGCTCTGACACACTTTGTCACCTTCACTAAAAACTTATCCAATGAGGACTGCTTCTGTCTTCTTTTCAGAATTCCTCGAAAGTGTGAAATTGTTTGGTCATTCAATAAATTCACATTTCTGCTTGTCAGAGCTTTGTCCGGATGGTATTTCTCCACAAAGTTTGAACTTCTGCCCATTTTGCACATATTTCTTAAATGTGTGGGGGCATCCTTTCTTATCTCCTCCTCACCTGAAGAAATCTCACTAGTCACCTCTTGTTGCTGCTCCTTCTGTAGTTCCTGCAGCTCCTCAGTGCTGAGCGCTGAGCGATGTTTCTCCACTAACTCATCAATATCAGCAGCATCGACCTCCAGACCCATGAATTGGCCCAAAGATACAATATCCTGCACAACTGTATCTTCTCTACCTGCAGGCTTGGGGTCAGCCTCAAACCCTTCGAAGTCTCTCTGAGTCATAGCTTCTGGCCACAAATTCTGGCCTGGTAATGACTTCTCCTCTTCTGTGATGTAGGTTCTACTCAGCATTTTTTTCCCCCAAAAAACTCCAGTTTCATCACAGTTAAAAACTTGGTAGGGAATAAAACCCTCAGTCTCTATGTAGTCTTGAAATACACTGACAAATTCATCAGCAGCCTTTTTATTAGCACTCACTGCCTTGCAATGCCTTATGACACTGGATGCCAGTCCTCTTTTTAAAATTATCAAACCAGCTGTGGCTGACCTTAAAAACTTCAACACTCTCTCGGTTCCGGTTTGTTTTTTAAAGGATCAGCATGCAACACTTAAGTTTTTTCACATATCATAGCTTCGGATACACTGTTGACGGCTAACTGCTTCTCATTTACCCAAATTAATAACAGCTTTTCAACTTCCTCAAGTGTTTGGAACGCTGCTTTGTTACTGTTTAACTCCTTTTGCAACATCAGCCTTTTCTATTGCTTCTTTATTCTTGGTGGTGGAGACCGTTGCCCTAGGCATACCACATTCCCTAGCAAGATCAGTAATCCGAATACCACTCTCATATTTACCTATTATTTCTTTTTTTTGCTCAATGGTGGTATGAAGTAATTTTCTTTTCAGCTCAGTGCTATCACTGCTCATTTTCTTAGGACCCATGATAAGCAAAAAAACACAAAAATATACAAAATGACCACAGAAGCTAAGATAAGACCACAGTGGGATGTGCACAGGGCAAGAGCTACTGTGTGATCAACGTGTGACCCTTTGTTTTGGCTGGAAAAGGGTAGCGAGTCACAAGGCAACTGACACCGACAGATTCTAGCTTGTGCGCTGAGTACCAAATAAACAACAAGTACTCACACAAAATTTTTGCGTCAAAATGTGTCAAGTACCAAATTCAACAAGTTTCGCAGTTGAGTACCAAGGTATGATGTACTGCTGTATCTATGTGCAACAGTCTCATTTAGAGAACTGGATGAAGAAGCTCCTGATGGTGGGATTCATGGCTGAGCATCTGCACCCAGAGCAGAGGAGAAAGTGGAATTCCAAGACTGAGCATGCTGAAGATACAGCCATTGCCACCGTCCACAGTTTCTGCCTTGTGGTCATTCTGTGCCACGTAGGCCACAACTCCCAGTGAGATGGGGTCTGACTTAGAATTTTCAAGTGCACTGCCAATGCCTGGAGTTTCTTCAGTTTGAAAACACAAGGAGCCTACTTTGGTAGAGAGAGACAAATCTACTTTGAGGGCACACCAATAGAAGAGGTTGCTTCTACAATGCTATTTGCCACACTGATATTCAGGACAGCATCCAGCTTGGCTGACGGATAGGTGTTAGTACCAAGGTAGCTGACAGTTGCCTGGCATTGACTGGGCAAATGGGGGGTACTTTGCAAGGACTGAGGGTTTGGGGGTTGGGTATCAATTGGCCAATATTATTCATCCTTAAAATCTCATCTTAACCCCTACTTCCCAGGGAAGTGCCCTAAACTAAGTTATTTTTCATTCACATCTGTACTCCCTTTTCTGCTTTTTAAAGAAATATGCATTGCACTTTCTGATTTAATGTCTGCGTATCTGCTGGCCTATCTGGGAATAAAGGAATCATGTATCTTGATCAGCTTTGCATTTCCAGTGCCCAGAAATGTGGGTTGCAGAAACTGAAAACCCAAAACAGCTTTCCCTTCTTCCCTTTTACCTGAATCACCATTAACTTTTGAAACTGCTGACTTTGAAGCAAAGGCCAGTGACCTCGGTTCTCCCTGACCAAGGCCCCAAGTGAGAACTATGTTGTAAGGAGTGGTGGCCACAGGATGCTGTGCTTTGCTGGATGATGTAACCGCCTGCCCTTTGTCATACTCATGTAACTCAGATGTCAGTCAGGGGCCCTTGTGTCCTTTCCAAGTCAAATAAAATTGGCTCAAACCCCCATCCCCTGTAAAATGGGACCCCCAACAAATTCACCAAGCTCAATGGGGATTCTTGACAGTCCAATTATTGCACCGGGTCACCTCAGTTCCTGATTTTCTGCTTCCAGTGAATCCTGGATCTTTCTTTAGTCACAGACATTTTCACTGTTCCCTTCTCACTATCCTTCACTACCTACCTGGAGAGATTCAGCTCCTTCACCTTATTTCTCCTAAACCGCATTATGCAAGGCCATCACATTTCTTATTAAAGATTCAGGATGGGGCTTCCATCAGAGAATAGCACAGAGGATAAAGTAGACTATTAAAGGTCATTAGTCTTAAAGGCATCCAATGCCCCCTTTCCTGGGACTCCTAACTCTAATTGGGGAATGTTCACAGGTTCTTTCTTCTGCTAGCTCCAGATTCAACTTCTTGGCCTCCTTCACTCCCCTTTAACTTCTTCCTTTCCACCCTGGCTTGCTTACTCCAAACCCTCTAAAATGCTCCAAAATTTAAAAATTTTTTATTTGTGTATTTAGTAACATAAATACAACCTAAAAGTTCCCCTTTTAACCAATTTAAATATATAACTCAGGGCTGCTAATTATGTTCAAAATGTTGTGTTACCATTACCACATTTTTTTTTTAAGTCTACAAAGCATTCCTTCTTCTTTTTTTTTTTTTTTGAAGATTGTTTTCAACTTTATTGAAGTATAATTGAAGTGCATGAAACTGCCCATATTTAAAGCATACATTTTGATCAATTTTGACATATGTATCCACCTATGAAACCATCACTGTCCAAGCAACATTTCCATCACCTCCCAGAGTTTCCTCATTCTCTTTTTAATCCATTCCTCCCTCCACCCCCATCCCCAGGCAACCACTGATATGCTTTCTAAGCAGATTAGTTTACATTTCCAAGGGCTTTATATAAATGGAAACAATATGTACTTTTTTTTGGCCTAGCTTCTTTTACTCAGTATAATGATTTTGAGTGGAATAGATGGATGGTATACTAGGTAAATGTTTACCTTTTTAAGAAACTGCTAAATTCACTACCAAAGCAACAGTATTCCCACCAGCAATTTATGAGAGTTTCAGTTTCTCCATCTTTGCTCACATTTAGTATGGTCAGTCATTTTAAATTTAGCCATCTCAATGTGGGTCTGCTATCTTTTTTGTTTTGTTTATTAATGCACGGTCTCTTGGTTTCATTTCTACTGAGGGAGGGAGCACATGCTTCGGCTTCCAGGGAACAATACCAGATTATGCTTCCAGGACAATATTATTAATGACCTCTCCTACCAACCCTAGTGGCTCGGTGTGGATAATAAAATATGTGGTTCCTCTACTTGTACAAATGGCCATGGCCCTAGGCTGTCCTTCCACAGCTAATGATCCATCCAAGTGTTTGCTCAACAAAGACTTTTCTCCACTCTAAAGGAATTTTCTTGCTTTTCTTAAACAATCTTTCCGCCTTACCACAGCAGGATTACAGAAGGAATGGAGTGGCATAATATACCTTAGTGCTACCCCAGAGCCATTCTTGACTTCAGGTGGGAAAAGCTTGCCTGAAAGGGAATCCACCATCTGGTGAGGGTGTCAAACCAGGTCCTGATGACATCATTTGAGCTTCTGGATGCAATATACTTCATATAGATCTAGTTCTTAACTTTTCCACTGGAGAACCAGGAAATCCTTTTTTTGTTTCAGCTAGTTTGACTTGGGTTTCTGCCACTTGCACATAGGAGGGGAATATACCTCAGAAAGGCAATAGTCTTGGCTGCCCCTCATTTCAGACGCAATGTACCCTCTGCCTTCCCTGGGAATTACTCTTTTTGTTGTCCCAGTCCCCGGAATTTAAAGCAGAAGCATGGGTCAAATTAGCTGTAGATGATACTTCATAGGAGAACACTAAAAGCAGAGGGTCAAAGTGTTCAAGTAACACCATGCAGTTTGCTTAACCGAACGCTCTATCTAGATTAGTATATCCACTGTAATGCATCCAGCTCAGTAATCTTTAAATCGTCATTTAACAGTGCGATCCAAAACCAGTTCAGAGTTTTGGGAAGCAGCCTCCATTTCGAACTAGCCTTTCTTTCCTTTTTAAATGATTAGGTTCAATACTTATAGAAACGTACTCATATTTGCTCAGCGAGCTAAACGTGCAAACGACCACTATAAATGATACATATGAATAGATCTTCTAAAAAAGCGATGGTGCGTGCCCTCTAGTAACTGCTGGCGTTCTTTAGGACCTCTCTCTGCGGGCAGAGCTACGGTAATGCGGATTGGAAGAAATCAGGAGAGTTACAGCGGAGGGTAGACATTAAGAAGGTTCCATTCCGTCTCTTCTCAAACGTTTCAGCCCGATTTTGGTCTGTGCTTGTCCCCTGCCCTGCCAAACTAGAGACTGCAGAACTGGGAAAGGCCCCAGTATCTCAGGGTAGCTCCCCCAGAGAGAGTGCCCCGGGTCCTGTGCCAGCGCATCTAAAGACGACTAAACTCGGGCAGGCGAAAGCCGCAACCCCCTCGCCCTCCTGTGAGCCCCTGTCCAACACAGTCAGCACCCCCGCCCCTAAACGCAGTCGAACCCGGCCGCAACCCCAGCAGTGGAGCAGGAGACCAGAGGACCGCCTCCGGGCGAGACTGCCCCGCAGCCGCGGGGTCTGCCCCGCCCTCGGGCCCCTAGCCCCGCCCTCAGCCCCAGCCCCGCCCCCAGACCCCCAGCCCCGCCCTCAGGCCCCTAGCCCCGCCCCCGCGCTGCCGCCTTCCGCCCTCCACTCCGGGGCTGAGTCCCTCGCGCTCCTGGATCAGGGCCGCCGCGACTCGCTCGCCACCCTATGCTCCAGAGCCCCGCCTCCGAGTTTTCCGGCAGGGTCCCGGGGTCCTGGGTCCCGCTCTTCGCTCTCCACGCAACCGGCCTTAATTCCAGCGCGCCACGGCCCCGCCCCCAGCTTCCTGGCCCCGCCCCCAACTCCCGGAGCCCACCTCCGCGCTCCGGAGTCCGGCTCTCCCACCCACGCGCCGGGCCCCGCCTCTCGCGCTCCCAGGCCCCGCCCCCGCGTGCCCCCGGAGCTGGGGGAGGAGTTGCCGCGCGCGGGGAGGCGTGGCCGCGGTGCAGGCGGTGGCGCGGGTGGCGCGGGCGGCTGGGACTTTGGCTTTGACACGGGCCGCGAGCGGGAGCTGTGGCGCTGGTGCTGGGGACTGGACGCCGCTCTGCGGGATCCCGCGCCCAACTTGGGCGCAGGACTTTGTGCCTGGGTGAATGCAACTGCGGCGACGTCGCAAGTCTTAGTGCAGCCGCGGCGGCCGCATTTCGTTGCAGTTGCCGCTGCCGCCACCCCCGGGTTGCCCTGCTCCCTCTGCCCGCCCTGGGAGGGCGACGCTGAGAGTTTCTCCGCAGAAAGCCGGGACGCGCGGCCGAGGCGGTGTGGGACCGGGCCTGGGGCCCGGCCACAGACTTCCCCCCACCCGCGCGGGCACCAGGGCTGGCTGTGAGGCAGGGGCCAGCGCGATCTCGGGCCGGGCTCGGGCTTCGCAACCGCAGGTGGAGGAAGGACGGACGCCCTGGAGAGCGGCCAAGAGGTGGGCGCGGGGGCCGGGAGCCCGGAGCGAGTCGGTGGGGATCGGAAACCCTTTCTCAGTGCCCGCACCGTTGAGGACTGAGTTCCCACGTTGCGAGTGGCGCTCGGTGTCAGGCGCGGATGCAGGGTGCTTCTTCCCTTTGGCCGGAGCCGGTTGGGACGACCAGGGGGTGAGATGGCCCCAGCACCGCCGAAATTGAGGGTCGCGAGGAGGAGAGGCTGGGGCTGATGGGGATAAGTTTCTTCTCAAGAGAAGCGGCTCATAGCCTTTTTGAACCCCAAGGTGACAAAAACCGGATGAAACCCAGACCTCTCCAGAGGAAAATCTACATGGGTCGTTCTCATGTATGCATATTCAGTAGTTCATTGACAACACCAGCCCAGGACTCCTGGTTAAGAACTCCAGCGTTAGATGGGGAGTGTTGATGCCAGTTGATTAATTCAGTTGATTTGTGTATTTATTATTTTGTTTTCCAGGTGGCCAAGTGAAAGGTAACTTTTGGACTCACTGGGCATGGACGATTTTGCCCTTGCCTGAGGTAATAACCACTTCAGCTCCTGAATCCTGCATCTTCCATTCTTCTGTGCACATCTGGTCCATACGGCTTCCTCCCTAGCCAGAGAGTTCTTCAGAGGTGGTGAGGCCTTCCGGGCTCCTAATCCTAGTCAGCCATGGGGAGTACCCTGGGCTGCCACCGCTCCATTCCCAGGGACCCCTCAGACCTGTCCCACAGCCGCAAGTTCAGTGCGGCCTGCAACTTCAGCAACATCCTGGTGAACCAGGAGCGGCTCAATATCAACACGGCCACGGAGGAGGAGCTGATGACACTACCTGGGGTGACGAGGGCAGTGGCCCGCAGCATTGTGGAGTACCGCGAGTACATCGGAGGCTTCAAGAAGGTGGAGGACTTGGCACTGGTCAGCGGTGTGGGGGCCACCAAGCTGGAGCAGGTCAAGTTTGAGATCTGCGTGAGCAGCAAGGGCAGCTCTGCACAGCATTCTCCCAGCTCCCTGCGGCGGGACCTGCTCACCGAGCAGCAGCCTCACCACCTGGCCACCTCCGTGCCCCTCACCCCTCGCGTCAACATCAACACGGCCACCCCGGCTCAGCTCATGAGCGTGCGAGGCCTCACGGAGAAGATGGCCCTCGGCATCGTGGACTACCGCCGCGAGCATGGGCCCTTTCGCAGCGTGGAGGACCTGGTAAGGATGGACGGAATCGGTGCCGCCTTCTTGGACAAGATACGGCACCAGGTGTTTGCCGAGCGGTCTAGGCCCCCGTCCACCCACACCAACGGGGGCCTGACCTTCACGGCCAAGCCTCATCCCAGCCCCACCTCACTGAGCCTACAGAGTGAGGACCTGGACCTGCCTCCAGGGGGGCCCACCCAGATCATCTCCACGCGGCCTTCGGTGGAGGCCTTTGGAGGCACTAGGGATGGACGGCCTGTGCTGAGGCTGGCCACCTGGAACTTGCAGGGCTGCTCGATGGAGAAGGCTAACAACCCCGGGGTGCGAGAGGTGGTGTGCATGACACTCCTGGAGAACAGGTGAGCACAGGTATCACCAAGGTGCTGGGTATGAAGGCATCTCTTGCATGGCTTATGTTTATCTGTGGATGCAAATGAATGGACTTCTTTTGGGGTTGGTGGAGGCAAAAGCATTTAATCAAGTGTTTTGGAGGCCCCAGACAATATTGTCACCTGAAGGTGGGCATGCCTGCTCCAGAATTTTCTGAATACAGTTGTGGGGCCTTGTGGCCCATGTCTTGAATGTCATATATCTGAGACTGATGCATAAATTTGGGGTAAGTGGAGATGGTGGTGATGTTACTGCTTTGGTGAATATTGTTTTGACTCTCAAGACTTCGTGGGGTTTACACCAGATTAGGAACTTGGAGCCAGAGAACCATTGGGCAGTTTTCTATGCAAGAAAGAGCTAACTGGATTTCTTTTTTTTTTTAATGGAAGGGAAAAATCACATTCGTTTTGTCAAATATGCATATTTGTATGCACAAAACCATCTTAAAGACGGGGTATTTGCAAACACGTGCACTCTGTAAATTTACGAAAATGCTGTGAATGATCACTCTTCATTCTTTTTCCTTATTTAACCTGAAGTTGGTTTAAAGTCACACAGTTGCAGCCCCAAATGTATGTAACCTCTCTTGTCCCGGGACCACATGAGGCCAAGCCGATGAGTGTGTATTGGCCAGATTTTCCCATTTGAACTAAAAGAGAACTAATTGGCAGATAGGCTGTTCTCACAGAGTATATCCATTATTCACAATACTGCTCTCTGTAGGAACTTCCATTAACCCCTCATAAAACAGAACCATATTATCGCAGCAGTGACTCCTACTGTTAGTAAAATAGTGTTCTGTGTAATGTAATCAGCTTTGGGAAGGAAAGGAATATTTTGAATGGACCCTTCCAGATCAGAAATGCTCTGATCCTGGACTTGAGGGATTTTGCCCTGCCACCCACCAGAGGTACAGTCTGTGGGTGACCGCTCACTCCCTGCTTTGCTTTGCACCGAGTTGTTGGTGAGGCGGCAGTTTGGGATGTGAAATGAGCTCTCGGCAGGGAATCATGATGCATCGTGGCAGGGCATCAAGATAAATGAGCAAGGAGAAAAGCAGGTCAGAATGGTTCCCTGGCACAGTCCCGGTAGCATGCTTTCGTCACTGAGGACAGAGGGGACAGGCACCGGTCAGAAAATTCCCAGGCAGAGGAGCCCGGGAATGCTCCTCCTGCACTGCTGTGTCCTCTGTTTTGCTCCATTAATGCACTCCTTTTGGAAAATCATCTTTTATGCCAGCAGGAGCTATACTCAGCTCTGGGAGTTATTTATCAGGCAGGGCTTGTTAATTGCTCTCTTCCATCATTAGCACCATGGATGTATGAATGGGAAAAGGAGAGGGGAGGGAAAGGGAGAGCCTGCTATCTAATTCCTGTTACACGTTTTCCTGGGGAGTTTGGGGGTGGCAGTGGCATTGGTGGGAGAATAAAATATGGGAGCTGCACCTGTAATGAGGGCATGACTGAATCCGGATCTGAAGCTGTCCCAGTGGGAATGATTGACTGAGCATCTCCTGCTCATTTACTGTGACGGTGGTTCTCGAACCAGCATCAACTCCTGACTTGGAAACTCTGGGTTTCTGTGTTTTAACACTCCCTCCAGGTGATTCTGATGCACACTGAAGTTTGAGAATCATTATACTTTGTGGTGGGCAATCAGTTGTCCTTCCGGGTTTCTCTTAAAACCTCCTCCCCGCCCCCCCCCCCCCAAATAAACCCCTTCCCCTGCACTGGCTTTTCTGAATTGCTCAGTGAATTCATGTGGTGCTTTCCAGGTGCTTTTGTTTGTCCTTTCACTCTTCTGACCATCCCTACAGTCATTCAACCCTACGATACTTTTTCTGGCTGGGGTTTGAGGAGCTTGTTCATCTTCTAGGCCATATGAATGTGAAGGGTTGAAGGTAGGAGAATGAGCAAGAGACGGCTTGCCTCGACGTCTGCTCCGCTCTGCAGCAAGGGCCTCTGAGGACGTGCCCAGGAAAAGCAGGGACAACTCTTGTCCGGCGTGGAGTTGTTAGGATTCTTCTGGTTTTTTCTCCTTTGAATTTCCTAGTGGGGTGATGACAATTAGCAGAAGACATTCAACTGCTCTCCTCAGGTGCGGGTTTAGGAAGAGCTTACCCTAACCCAATGGGGTATAGAAGATAACCTGTGCCCCTTCACATTTATCAAGCGTGGTGACGTCTGTCGTCCTGCAGATTGGTGGTTCCTTTTGCCTGGTCATGTTGTAGTCAGTGCTCTAGACACTCGTAGCACATTGTTAGTGTCCGGTAAACATGAAATATTAGGCTTAGGGCCTAACCCATGCAGAGCTAGGATGGCTGCTCTAGGGTACCAAAAGATGGCTGACTGTGACAGTGGTCCCTCAGAGACAGCCATGCTCATGCTCCAGGAGCTGTTTGTTCATCCCAAGTCACAAAAAGCTCTTATATACCAATGGTTCCCTTTATTAATAACAGGATATACATAGTTTGAGCAAGAATCGATGCAGGTTGGTTGGGTCTTATTTTCATATATGTATATATTTCATATATATATTTCATATCTGTATTTTCATACAGATAGAATACAAGTTATCTGACATCTGCATATGCCTTTATATTTTTCCAGCAGCTTTCATATTCATTTGATTTTTCCAGTAACTCTGGAAAGTAGGTAATGCTTGCTTTTATTAATGACTCTCCATCTGTGGGTGAGGAAACTACAACCCAAGAAGTGAAATGACTTGTTTCTGTCACATAGCTCATTAGTTACTTAGCTGGGGCCAGGACCCAGACCTTCTGACTTTAGACCCAGAACTTTTGCAAGTATGCTGTAATCCCGTCCCCTTTAACCTCCCTCTTGTCCTGGCATCCCATGCTCTGCCTAACAAAGGGATCCTTGCCAAAATGTGTACCGGTGACATTAAAAAAAAAAAAAATCCCATTTTAAAGGCATTTTAAAGAAACTCTTGGGAAAATTTTTTTTGCAAAGGGTAGCTAGCTCTTGGTTTTCCTTAAGTTTGCTTTGGTAGGTGTGTTTTCTGAGACAAAAGGGCACCTGTACAGGATGAGAGTCAGAGCCCTTTCTTCCCCTGAAATGTTGCTGCATCAGTGGACAAGCAAGAAAGTGTGTTTTGTGTGTTGGAAGCCCGAGAAAGGACAGACAAAGGTAGACAATCACACAATCATTAGGCTCCCTGAGGACGTCATCCTGGGCACAGAACTAATGGGGTTCTCATTAGTTTCTTCTGCCAACTCTCAGTCTCAGGTAGTGTTTTCCCTTGTTCAGTATTTACGGAGCAAGACTAAAAGAGGAATGCTGCTGCTGCTGAATATCCTTGCAAAATTTTGGTGACAGTCCACATATGGAATGAAAGAGTAATTTTTTTTTGCTAAGAAGTTCTATTTTGAAAAGTTCAAGTCCCTTTGGTTGCTGAAAGTACAAGCCTTGGGGGAACTGCTAAATAACCTCCAAAAGATATAAGGAGATTTAATATCCCAGTTGCTCACTTTTTTCTTCGTCTCCATCAGAAGGGAACTTGAGCATCAGTCTTCAGCCTTTTGATTACTTAAAGCTGTTTGCTTGCCATGTGTCTGCAGTATTACAGCACAAGATGGGTTAGTGCCTGGCAGTGTGCACTGATTATGAAAAGAGAGAATTCATTTTATTTGACTTGATTAGTAGGACCACTTTAGATATAACCTATTTTGTCATTTGATTGATGCATTGAAAACTCAGTGTTGAATGCCTGCTATGTATGTGCATAAGCTAAATTCAGTGATTGGCTTGGCCCTGTTACTTAGAGTTAAATAAACGCGGATCAACTTCTGTGATTTCAGCATCAAAATAGTCTGGTAAACCTAGATTTTTGGGGTAAGTCACTGAGCATGACTGATATCTGGCTTTTTTTTTTCCCATGTGAATGATAGGCTTATCCTGAAGGATTGAAGTCAGGGTGGGTGGATGGAGCCAGACGTAACATCCTTAAAGTAGAAAATGGGAAATCTGTTTTGACAGCTATAGAAACCGAGGCCCAGAGAGATTAAATCACATCCGTATCACCTTCAGAAGTGTAAATGTTGCAGTCAGGCTTTGCAGCTTTTCCTAACTGCATGTGTAGTTGCCATTGTCCCCCGGGCCCACCTGCTCCTTCCTTCCTATGTTGGGGGTGAGGTGACCACATTGCAATGTCTCAGGAGAAGCAGGGTGTCACCTAGCATCCTGGGGCTGGGGCAGGCCTTGGGAGGCTTCTGCTCTCTTCCTTTTTTTGTTCCTCTAAAGGACTGGGCTTATGGCCAGAGATGAGCAAACCCAGAGGGCTCCAGAGCCCCTCCACCCAGTCCCTCAAATGCAAGTCTATAACCTTGGGACCGACTCCAAGGCGGAGTTCCAGTTTTCCAAGCCAGGGAGCTCTGGCTCATGTCCAGGGAGAAAGGTGGTCAGTAGTAGGACTGCTGTGGATTCATTAGAGAAGACAATGTGAATGGAGGGAAGTCCTGGTTTGGTTGGTAAAACTCAATTCTTTTTCTCCCTGGGGTTTATTTCCCTAAAGGGGAAAGCTTTAATTTTTAGCTTTCAAGTAAAGCTGGGCCTATTTTGGGTCTGATTTCAAGGATCTTTGGAGATTTGATAAAATTGATCTTCCCAGTGGATGTTCATTCTTTTATAATTCATTCATTCATTGAACAGATATTTTTTGGGCTCTCTCTAGGTACCAGGTTCTGTGTTAGGCCCAGGTTATGAAGTGAAGATGACAAAGCCCCTGCTCTTGTGGAGCTTCCTGGGAAGGGGATGGGGTGGACAAGGTAGTAAATAGATAAATAATTGCAGATAGTGGTGAATGCTGAGAAGGATGACGGAAGCGAGTTGAAGAGGAGCCTGTTTAGATAGAGGGGCTTCAAGGAAGGTCTCAGATGATGGCTGATGGATGAGAAGGAGCCAGGCATGGAAAACCTGGGGAAAAGTGTTCCATCTGAGGGACCCGCAAGTGCAAAGGCCCTGTGAGGTAGAGTGCTTGTTCCGGAGTCGGACAGAAGCTGCCAGAGCTCGAGCGAGGCAGCTGGACATGGTTGCAGCGAGATGGAACCAGATCCTGTAGGGCCTCTGAGGCTTTTAAAAAAAAATTTATTTATTTATTTATTTTTTTGAGGCTTTTGTTTTAACAACGGAGGGACAACTGCTTACCCAGGTTGTCCAGGCTGCTGGGGGCTGCTTGGGGTGGGCTTGGGAGTTAAGAGACTGTTGGCAGGGTCCAAGCTAAAAAGAACAAGAACAGTGACCGGGAATCTGGGTGGAGATGAGAACCTTTTGAGGTAAAAACTGGAGTGACTTGCCTACAGTTTGGATATTATATTAACTGGAGGTCTGTTTGAAATATGCCGAGAGTCCTAGAAAACAGGCCCAGAGGCATTTAAGCAATTCTCGGGCTGACCGGTGATGCCTTTGCATTGTGTCACCATGATGCAACTTGCTGACCTCACACCTCCCTGTGCTGCTGCTGACAGTTGTGGACAAGTGTGGGATCAGGGCCTCTCATTCCATATAAGAACCCCTGGCCCATCCTCTGGGCCAACAGGGCATCTGACGAGGCCACATTTGCTTTTCAGTATCAATTACATATAGAACAAGGGCATACTTTGGGCATTCCATAAATTGAAGTCAATATTTATTGATCACGTACCCTGGGCTCACTGTCTGATGAGGTCAGGGACTCAGGGAGGTCCAGGTCTGTCGCCAGGGAACTCACAGTCTCACAGAGAAGACGCCCTCTCAGCTGGTGAATGGTTAGGAAGGAGGAAGTTAAGCTCCTCCCTAAGGGACTCAAGAGGGCATGGGGTTGTGGTGCTTGCTTATTTTGCTCTGAAGATATGTAAGAAACTTCAGCATCAGGGGAAAACTGAGGGGAAAGGGCTAAGTCGGGTGGTTGGGAAGGAGTTAGTTTGGAGGGGCAAGAGAGTCTAGGAGAGCCCTCAGGTGAAAGGCAGCAGCCCCCCCCAGACCACCCCCACCAGTCATGCTCAGGAGATTGACTGGCTTCAGGCTCATAATCTGAAATACTCCCACAGAGAACACAGCGGGGGTCTTACACAAGGTGCCTCAGAGAATCCAGTATTCAAGGGCATTGCTTAGGAAGCAGTGAGGTGTGTGATATTCAGGGTGTATTATTTTTATTTCACAATCACCCTACCTTACACATGATTTCCACCCCAAGATTCCTTAATAATGATTTTCCCTGACACAATTAAAATGATGCATTTCACTAAAATTTGATGTGCTCATCACAGACACCCTCATCTGTGTGGGACAATATATAGCTGTGTGGAAATTCCACACAAGTGACTTCTCACATCAAAACATCCAGGAGATGCCACAATGCCCCACTCCACCTGACAGTCTTCCAAGTCCTGAATAAACATTTGGGAACCTTAGAAGTTTCCTGATCCTGTTCTTGATGACTGTACACAGACCTGACTCTAGACAACAGTTCTTATTTTGATTTGACAACTGCCAACAGAGCTGAATTCCACTGGACAGAAACTCATTCATTAGAAAGAAATGTCTTGACTCCCTCGATCAAACTATTGGATAAAGAACCCCTGGATTTTCTTTACGGAGTAGAGTTCCCCAACTGTTTTCGTTGTGTTTTTCTAAGGAGCCCTTTTTTCCTGTGAATTCTGTTTTAGTTCAGCCACTATCTGATTAAGCTATTAAGTTGGGCCTCCAATTGTTTTAGGCCACAGCAATCTCCTGAAATGAAGTGCTTCGGCCAAGGGAAAGTTGTTCCCTGTTGACACATTTAAAGTTGCTGCATTTTTATGTGTGGGTTTATCATGTTCTAGGGATCAGCAGTCTTGCTTGCTCACCCAAAAGCTGGAGGGGGGAAATCAGAACTTTTTCGTTTCTCAGCTCATGCTAAAAGCAGGGTGTCCTTTATGGTATGAAGTCTTGAGTGGTTTTTGGTTTTTGAAATATTGATCCAGTACCCCGTAAAAGAAAACTACAAGTTTTCCAAAATGTATTTTCAATTAAACAATTTCATTCTGACTTAAAATTTTCAGCAGGCTGTTAAATGGGGAAAAGTTAACAATTTTGATGGCCTCAATGTACTGATGATTGCTACTAGGTCTTGGACTCAATTGCCAGTAGACCCAGGGGTTCTTCCTTCCTTTCTTGGTGGGCGACCCCTGACCACTGTGTCATTTTATTGGTCAGTTCTTTATAAAGCAACTTCCTAACCTTTTAATTTGAGCAGCAAAAATGCTTCATGCCCTCCCCTTACCTGGTGGTGATTGGTCTTTGTGTCTACTTGATAGTAGTGGTATTAGTAACAACAATAATTAACAATGACAATTGCTGTGGGCGGGGCCTGGGTCTGAGTAGCTTTACCTGTGGGTATCTTTATTTCCCCTGGTTGACAGGTGCAGATGCAGAAGTAATGGCTCAGGCCAACTAAGTCATTTTGCCCAAGGTCACACAGCTTTTAAGTGGTATAGCCTGGGTTGGAACCCAAGCAGTTGGATTCCAAAGCTCGATGATGAAAAACTAGTCTGAGTTCAGTAATACTTTTCCATGTATTTGTATTTTATTCATCATCCCAGCCAGACCAGACACCCTCCTCTCCAACTTGAGTTTGAGTTTTGTATGTCATGGTCTTTATAAGTATAATGTTACATGTGAAATATACGTGAGTGTGTATACGTAAAAAATATATATGGATCTTCACTGTTTCTTCAACTTCAAGCAGGAAGTTAAAGATATTTGTGAAGTACTCTGAGTGCAGGATACTATATTTTTATGACTTTTTCAGTCCTTTGCAATTGTCTTGCCCATACCTATTCTGACAGCAGTTTCTTTAAGCAACTTGCTTTGATAGAATCTTTCCAAGCATATGTCTTGGTTTTCTTAGAAACAACTTCCCTTTCTGCTCATACTCATGTTTCCTCAGTTGATGTCACATTTTGAGACCATAGTAATACGTACAGCTGGCTTAAACAAGTCTGGGGACAAACACAGCTGTCTTTAGATAAACAGCCTGATGCCACTGGTGAGAGTGGAAGCCGATCCAGCCCGGGAATGCCCTCAGTGTATTTTACAGAGGGAAGGGGACAGTCTGTGATACCCTTGAGAAGAGGTTGGCTAGAAAAACATTTGTTGTGTTTTTAAAATACTAGTCCCTGTGCCCAAGTCATAGTATTTATTTAGTCTCTATTTAGTACAGAGACAGTCCAGTAGATTCTCATAACTTGCTGTAGTTGTTTTATAAAGTCACTGAAAACCCTGAATTAGTCCCAGTACAGAACCATTGCTCTAGGGGAAATACAGGATTAGGTTTCCTCGAGCCTCTGGTCATAACATTTTCATTAAAAGCTCAATACATTACCGTGTTTTGTGTGTGTTTCTGTTTAAAGATGCTTTCATATATATTATTGATTCATAAACACTGAATTCATGGCTATCAGCACTATAACTCATGCCTGAACGAAGCTTACCTAACACATGTATTTTCTCAGTACAACACATCACAGCCTTCTTGTGCTTAGGAATGCTAGACAGTTCTTCATAATGCTTGGAGCTGTTTTGAATAGTGAAATCACCAACAAAAAGCACAGAAAAGTGAAAATACGTGGCACTAAATATACTGTGAAAAGGATACTGTTTACAGTATGAAAGCTGAAACAAGGCAGAACATTGCCTTGTTTGACCTCAGCTGGGAATGTGCAAATTTTTCACCACTCTGTGCCTGTCTCCAAATGACCATGAAAGCATATATTGATTTTGTGAGTATTGATTTTGGCAAACTGGCAAATTCGCAAATATGGAACTCGCAAATAATGAAGAGCAACTGTATTTGGGGTATATGTATATTGCAGACCCTTGCCAGTAACTCCAGGTTGTTACTGACTCACCATTATTTTCTCTAGAAGATTGACTCAAAAATGGAACTAGTTATAAGGTCAATAGTTCATCAATATGTTGCCCCAATTCCCTCCAAAATCTCCTGCAGCTCTTAGAAATAAAAGTGGTAAAGTTGTAATGGGTTTTTTTTTTGACTGAAGACCTGTGCTAGTCATCATTTTCTTTGGTGACATGGGCTGCTTACAAAAGCCAAGTATCTGGGAGAGATTTAAACAGATGGATTGGACCCAAGGTTGTAGTTCTGCACTGTCTCTTTTGAAGATTCTGAATGGAATTTTTGAAGTTTGAATTTTTAAAAAATGTCAATACATTTCCACACAGATGAAATTGCACGAGAAACCAAGTATTACATATACCTGCACTGAACTGAGTTAAGGGGCAGGGCAAGGCTGTTTGGGGTTGATTTGCATCTTGTATTATGTTGGTTTTTAATGCTTCCATTTGCAATAACGTGCAAGTAGCTGTTAGATACTGTTAGAGATACAATTTAGAAATGAAAGCTGCTCCTGTCTTTCAAGCATTGGGATAAATTTAATTGAAGAGTACCTGCAATTACGGGATGGATGTTAAAACTGTTGTCATTTGCAACCACTTACCGCTGAAAACTCAGAATTTCTTGTCATTGATCAACCACAGCAAGGTTTAGAGATAAACTGGATGATGAGTGAGTTATAAGACTGAAAGATCACCCATAACCCCTGATTTCAAATACAATGTTTGTGTTCCTCAGAACAGCTGTAATATTTTTATTGATTGATTGTAATGGTAAATATGGTATATATAAAGGCAAACTTTTTTTTTTTTCAATCGCAAAAGTCCCTTCCAACCCTGAGGCTTTTTTTTCCCACAGAGAGGGAAAATGATCACTATTTCTGCCAAATACCCTTCAATTCTTAGAAGGAAAAGTGGCTGTTCTTAAGGATGAGTTTGGCTCAAGAAAAATTGCCCCAGGGCTTTCTTCTGGGTTGGTTGTGAGGAACCTGGATAAATAGTGATGGCAAGGTACTTGTTTCATAGTTTAAATTCTGTATTAAAGTGACCGGAGGACAGTCTGCTCTTTTAAAAGGACAAGTTCAGGGGCTGGGAATCGTTTCCTTACACTTCTGTCCTTCAAATTTGCCAGCTCTGGGTTGTCTCCTGATGCTACAGCAGCGACCTGAAGTCTTCTACCCCCCAAGGCAACAGAGAGGCCAGTTGGCCAAGTTGCTTGCACGCCCTTGGCTACAGGTAATGTTGACACATCTAGGGTTTGCCAAACCCTAGGCACCAATTTCCACCCCTTCTGAATTGGAGCAGAAAGGTGAGACTCAGAGCGACCAGAACAAAGCCAACCCTGTGTGGCCTCCCTGGCCTCTGTTGATAAGCACTCTAGCTGTGGGCACCTCTACACCCCTATGGTGATTTCCCCTACCCTTATAATTACATGTGCGATGCCATCTGCCTCCTAGACTGAAGGCTTCATAAGAGCAGGGCCATATACCTATGGCATGTTTTGGTACAGCAGCACTTGGGAATTTGTGGAAAGAATAAATCCACCGCTAACATTTGTGGAATATTTATTTTGCTCCAAGGGCAAACTAATATAACCCCCACACTTTCACAGTGAGGTAGGTGAAGTATCCCGTTTTATATTAAGGAAACTCATCTCAGAGTATTCTTGCCCAAAATCACATGGTAGGTGAGTGTGGAACGGAAATTCAAAGCCAGGCAGAATTACCCAGAGCCCAGACTGTTTGAGTCAGATGCAGAGTATCCCTAAACACCTGGGGAGGGGGTCAGGAAGTTAGGCAAGGGGACATTTGTTTCCTAGCCTTTTTCCATCTAGTCATTATGACTTGGGGGAGGGGGAAGGACACCCTGTCCTCTTGGGGGTCCTCTTCTGCTGTGGTTCAGATCTGACCCTTGAGGAAGTCATGCGTCATCCCACTCTATCATCCTGTCAGGTTTGGGATGCTGCGATGCTGGGCTCTTGGTGGGCTGTTTTCTTGTTGATTTTTAATTGAGATGTAATTCACATACCATACAATTCATTCTTTAAAATGTACAATTCATTGGTTTGTAGTCTATTCACAAAGTTTTGCAATCATCACCACTACCTAATTCCAGAACATTTTCATCACCCAAGAGGAAACCCCATACCCATTAGGCAGTCACTCCCCATTCCTCCCTCACCTCAGTCTCTGGCATCTACTAATCTACTTTCTATCCCTGTGGATTTGCATACTCTGGGCATTTCTTATCAGTGGAATCGTACTCTGGGTGGAATTGCACTGTGTCCTTTTGTATCTGACTTGTTTCACTTAAAACATAATGTTGTCAAGGTTTATCCATGTTATGTGGCATGAATCAGCACGTCATGCATTTTTAAAGGCTGAAAAATACTCCCTCGTATGGATTTCCACATATTCTTTCTCCATCAGTTGGTGGACATTTGGCTCTTATAGGAACATTGGAATTGCTGGGCCACGTGGTAACTCTGTGTTGAACATTTTGAGGACCTGCCAGACTATTTTCCAAAGTGGCTGTAGCATTTTGCATTCCCACCAGCAGTGTATTAGCGGCCCAATTCCTCCGCATTCTGGCCAACATTTGTTATTGTCTGTCTTTTTGATTATAGCCATCCTAGTGGGTGTGCAGTAGTAGCTCACTGTGGTTTTGATTGCATTTCCCTGGTCATTGATGATGTTAATTATCTTTTCAGGTGCTTAATGGGCATTTGTGTATTTTCCTTAGATAAATATTTATTCAAATCAGGGTGGGCTGTTTTTAAACCTGTTTCAAGCTGATAAAATGCAGTGTGTCCTTCTGCTGACTCCCTGCTTCCTTGCCCCTTAGATCTGGGGTATTATACTAGAATAACTGCTTTAAAGCAGGGAAAATAATCTAGAATAATTGCTTTTTGAAAGGGAAAAGTTTCAGGCTTCTACACAAACAAACCTCCCATCTGAGAAGGAACCTGGAGAATTTTTTGGCATGCTTTATGATTTTGTCTGGAGTGCTCTGTCTGAAATGGACTTTTACAGGTATCTTTCAGAAGTACATGGTGTCCTCTGATTTATCACATTGAAATGATATGTTTTGGATGGAACTTTAGCTCTTTTTATCTAAAGCCAAATGTAACTAACATTATGCCAGGATTTGCAATGAGGTGTGAGCTTCAGAAATTTCATCACCTTATCTGCAAATCACAGGACTCTGGATGAGGAAAAAACCTTTAAACAATACCTTCTGGGGAGAGGTTGTAGTTCAAGTGGTTGAGCACCTGCTTCCCATGTACAAGGTCCCATGTTCAATCCCCGGTACCTCCTAAAAAAAAAAAAAGAGCACCTTCTACAGGATACTAAGTCAACAGACAAATGAAGTTCTATATGTGTGTGTTTGTATGTCTATATGAATATGTATGTGTGTATGTTTATTTACTTATTCTTTTGGCCCAAACTCAACACCATATATGATGTTGAGTCATTATACCCTTCAGTTTATGGCAGTTGCCATCAGTCAGTGCAAGGTCTCACTTCTGTTTGTTTTTATTTAAAAATATATTTTCTTCTCTATTCCCCACCCCCATTCATTTCCCACCACCATCACCACATAGACTCCAAGAATAAAGTGTTAAATATATTTACTTAGGCATATCCTTGAAAAAGGTAGTATTTTCATCTACAAAGAGAGTACTATGCTCCAGCTTCATTCAACTTTTTGTTTTTAAGATTTCTAGCTGGTTCTTTCCTTCTGACTGCGCTTAGTAGTTCATCATGTGCATCTATCCATTCCCCAGGCTCTCTCGGACTCCCCTGTGAGGCTGGGCATCTCCTTGTCAGCCATTTGGATTTCCCTTTTGGGGCACTGCTTTTCTCATAACTTTGACCCATTTTTTTAAATTGCTTTTTTTTTTTTTTTTTTTTTTTTTAAGTATTTTTGAGGTGTTCATATATATTCTAGGTGTTAATCTTTTTGGTCTCTCCTAGTCTGTCACCTTCTGTTAACTTGTTATATAGTGTCCTTCACAAGAGCAGAAATTATTAGTTTTGATGTGGCCAGTTCTGTTTCCCTTTTGTGTATTGTTAAAGAAATCCATCTCATCCCAATTTCATGAAGCTATTCTTTTATAATTTCCTTTATTAATTTTATAGTTTTATCTTACACATTTAAGTTTTTAATCTGTCTGGAGTTTATCTTTGTATATGACACGAGGTAGGGATCCAATTTTACATTTTTCAATTTTTCCAATATCGTCTACAAACAATTTAGTCTTTCCCCACTGATTTGGGTTGCCACCTTTATCATATGTAGGCATCCAATTTAGTTGTCTATTTGTGTGTTCCTGTGCCATTGTCACACTTTTTAATACCATAGTATCTAGTGGATGAGTCCACTTTTTGGCTGTTCTTAAAAATTTCACTGACTGTATAAATTTTGGTATCAGTTTGAGTTCCTCAATACATCCTGTTGGAATTTTGACTGAAATTGCAAAGACTCTATAGCTGAAATTTTAGAAGATGTGACATCTTTGCAACATTAAATCACTCTGTCCTTTAACACCTCTACTTCCTATTTCAAGTCTTCTTCTGGGTCTTTTTATGGAGCCTAGCAGTTTTTCTCCGTGAAGATCTTATACATTCTTTGTTAGATGAAATCATAAATACTTTTATACTCTATTTTTAAAGATTCCCAGAAAATAAAGTTCCACAGTTTTGCTGAGGTACTCATTCCAGGTTTAATCATCCTTATTAACACCATGCTCTTTCTTCCACCTGTTGTACATCTTTGATTTGTAATTGAGGTTCATTTTTCTCAGTCTTTCCTCAGTAGACGTGAAAACCAGCCAGTCACAAATCTCTTTGTAATGAGCGGGTGTAGCTTAGTGGTTGAGCACGTACTTTGCACGTACAAGGTCCCAGGTTCAATCTCTGGTACTGCCTTAAAAAAAAAAAAAAAAAAAAGCTCTTTCTGTATATTTGGAGACCTCAGTTAAATCTCCTTCCACCTTATGTTCTTACCCTGGATAATTTTAGTTCATTTTACCTTCCTCCATGAGCCATATCTTTCTAGCATAAATTAAGTCTCTGACTTTACTCTAAACCCCAGATTAGCTATATATATATATATTCATATTCATATTCTTATATAAATAGATATATGAATATGAGTGGACCCAATGGAGAAGCCAAAGCAAATGCTGCTGGCTTAAAACAAATATAGTGGTCCTAAATTGTAAATGTTTACGTTTAAAATTAATTTTAGTTTTACACAACTCTTAACAGTGAGTCAGACTTTATTATAAGTCAAATTTGAGATCAAAGACCTT
This sequence comes from Tolypeutes matacus, assembly GCA_026826555.1. Classification (NCBI taxonomy): domain Eukaryota; kingdom Metazoa; phylum Chordata; class Mammalia; order Cingulata; family Chlamyphoridae; genus Tolypeutes; species Tolypeutes matacus. The sequence goes on from JAKSZT010053769.1 coordinate 23,861,419, forward strand.
GGAATTATCTTTTATAGTTCAAACATCATTTACTGAGTCTTGTTTTTATAAATCTCTTTTGCTTCTCACGTGTCTGTGGATTTGTTTGTGTCTGACCACAGACATATGTTTGTATAAGTCTCCACCCACAGTCTTGGTGTGCATGAGATATAAATATACCCATCCAAATATATCCGTCCAAGTATACCCATCTTTTAAAATAGATATTTATCTTTACTGTTGTGTCTTTGCTTCTTGTACTTTCTCAGTGTGTATGTATTTTAGTGAAGATCTGTGTGCAGCTGGCTGTGTACTGCCTTCTGACTAATGATTTGTCTGTCTTCTCTTTAGTTTCAGCTAAGCCCTGTGGTACCTGCTACCTGATTTAATTTAAGAGCGATGCAGATGAAAATTAGAAATCTCTTTTTCTATAACTAGGTTTCCAAATGGCCTGGTGACTGGTAAAGTCAGAGCCAGGTGCCATGACTACGGTCTTTTGCATAGTTCAAGGCTAAGCTTGTCTTTCGTGCCCAAGTAGGGGCCTTTAATTTTTTTAAGAACTATTTGAAATGTACAGAAATTATAAATGATACATGGGCCCTTCCTCCTCTTTCCTGTCATTGTATTTTTATTTTATTTTATTTTTTAATTGTCTTGGAAATGTAGTGTCCTCCTATTGCACTGGAGTGGATGTGTGTTGTTCTTTAGATGCCCCATCCCCACCCTTTCTGTGTTGCCTGATGGGCAGCAGAGTCCCCTACCCCCTGGGGAAGCTAAAGATACAGAGGCTCACTTTTCTAGAACCCTTTGCAGCTAGGGACTGGGTTCTGTGGGCTTGTTCACCTGTCTTAATCTCTGATCTAGGAGCCAGGGTCACCGACTGTGCAGGGACTTTAGAGAACTCCCTCTGGCCAGGGGCACAGTTTATATAGGATTGAGTCTCTAGAGCAGCAGACAGTGTGACTCTCAGTGTGGTAGCAGTAAGTGCTACCCAGGGCAGGCGTTGTCAGCCGCACAAGCTGCAGCCTTGAGGGTTTGCCAGTGCAGGTCCTTACCAGGCCAGTTCTGAAGTATGCTTGGCTTTTGTCCCTGACTTCCCAGCCCTAGCTCCTTAATATCCTTTTAATGAAGCACCTTTCTGCTTAAATCAACCCGTGTTAGCTTCATTTCTTGCAATTATGAATATCAACTGATTGATCCAGTCAAGCCGCTATACCCCAGTGCTCTTGACCAGTGATTTTGAAACTCTTTTAGCCATGGAAACCTTTCCTTAAGTGAAACTTTATGGGGAGCACGACATGTAAAGCAGATAAAAGGGGAGCTGCTCTGGGTTAGGGGCCTAGGAGGCTCTCCACTACACAAGGAACGCTTTAAATCCACTACTCTGGACCTTTTCTGACCCTGGCTCAATTCCTGCCTCCCCGCCTGTGTTCCTCAGACCTGTTCTCTGCCAGGCGGCCCTTGGACAAGCAGGAGGTGGCATTTGCTATGGATTCTTCACTGGTTTGGGTTTCCAGGGCCCATCACCTGCTGTTCCTTTCCTTCAAGGCCCTGACCTTCCCTTTGCCTTCTGATAACTTTCACTAGATGAATGGTTACTTATCTGGCCCGGGTCAAGACCCTGCACAAGTGTGGATGCTGGGACCAAAGGACATTTTTTACATGCCTCTCTTAGACTCGTCTTCAAAATACAAATATTTATCATACATATATGGTAAAATTTAACATAAAATTTGCCATTTCAGTCATTTTTAAATTGTATAACTTGGTGGCATTAATTACATTTACAATATTGTGCTACTGTCACCACCATCCATCACCAAAACTTTTTCATCACCCAGAGCAAAAACTCTGTACCCATTAAACAGTAACTCTCCAAGCTCAAGTAATCTCTAATCTACTTTCTGTCTCCATGGATTTGCTTATTCTCTATATTTCATATAAGTGGAATCATACAATGTTTCTCTTTTTGTGTCTGGCTTATTATTTGACTTAGCATATTGTTTTCAAGGTTCATCCATGTTGTTGCATGTATCAGAACTTCATTCCTTTTTATGTCTAATATTCCATTGTGTGGGTATACCACATTCTGTTTATCCACTCACCTGTCAGTGACACCTAGGTTGTTTCCATCTTTTGGCTATTGCGAATATTGCCGCTATGAACATTGGCTTGCATGTATATGACAAACCCATTTTTAAAATAAAAAGCTTGGCAGTCATCTAATCAATAAGGGCTGGTATTCACCCTCACACATAAAGAAGAGTGTGCTTCAGAGCATGGTGTCTCAACCTTAGCACTGTTGACATTTTTAAAAAAAACTTTTGTCTTGAAATTATTGTAGATTCACATTCTAGTCGCGTTTAGAGCTGGACAATTCTTTGTTTTGGGGGTCAGCCTGTATGATGTTCAGCAGCATCGCTGGCCTCTACCCCCTAGATGCCAGTAACATCCTCCCCTCCTCTCCAAGTTGTGACAACCAAAAATGTCTCCAGACATTGCCAAATAAATGTCCCCTGGGGGAAAATCATCCCCATCCAGGCTGGGAAGCCTTTGCTCTAGAGCAGTTCCTAAGGATGGCACAAGGTGAGGCATGCCCACTCTGTTGACCCTGCTTAGCTGACTGATTTTCCTTGGCTATGGATAGAAGTGCTGGACCCTGGGGCCTTGACTGGACAGGGAATGGAAGTGGAGCCAGAGGGCCTGAGAGAGGGAGAAAGAGGAGTCAAGAGGCTCCTTGGCTCTGGTAAGGTGGAGAATAAGCCTGGGTGGGCTTATCATAGTTGAAGAGCTGGAAGGAGGGCAGCCCGTGGAGGAGAAGGTCTCAGTCATGGCACAGGCCCTGCTGGCAGAGCTGGTGGGACATCCGGCAGGTGCAGAGGTAGCATAGAGGGCAGGGCGCTGGAGTTGAGGCCCAGGGAACGCTCAGCTGCCCTTTGCTCCTCACTGGCACTGAGTAAAGGTGGAATGTGAGGACTCCAAACCAACCCAGTCCCTGGTGACCAGGGTGAGCTCAGGATAGGGTGCGAGGAGGTGCCGGGAGGGCAGAGATGCTACACAAGGCCCTGACTGAGGCACACGTCCTAACGAAGATAACAAGGCCTTCTGGGGAGGTCCATGCCTTTGCTAGGAGCAGCCTGTAGATAATCTTCTCCGTCACACACTCAGGGAAAGAGCAGAAATTTGAAAGAAGGAAAGAAGGGGTCGGGTTTCTTATCCCTATACTACCTTGTTCTAGAGTAGAAAAATTAGGACTCACAAAAGCCTAGTAAATTCAGCAACTTCTCTTATGCGATAGATATCTGAATAAAATTATTTCAGTCCAGATGCTATGAGGTACCGCTATTATAGCATTATATGCACAGAAAATATTAGCAGGGTTTAAGAGCTGCAAGGGCTCTTAAATGTGTATATCACATGTTGTATATCACATGTCCCTTAGCTATTAGCAGGGTCTGAGATACATATCAGTGTTAGTACTTCTGTAGTACTTAGTAGTGACCCCCATAACATAAAAATGAATGTTTAATTGGAATAAAGTGTTATTTTTTTTGTGTACAGAGAAATGTTTACAATTAAAAAGATACTGTATTTGACTTTATCATATCATGCTAACTTGATATGTGTTGGACTCTCTTGGAAATATGATTCTAAATAAACTGAATGCCAAAAGGCAGAATAAATCATTGTCAGTGAAGAAAAAAAAGGTGGGAGGGAAATAGCAAATAGTATAAAGTATGTGCAACCTAAAAATATATCTGATTCTCCTCAAGTAGCACTTAAGTACTTTTGGCTGTCTTCAGTAGAAGGAAAAAAATAAATCCAAAATGATTAAAATACATTTTCAGGGAGCAGATGTGACTCAAGTGGTTGAGTGTCTGCCTCCCACATGGGAGGTCCTGGGCTTGGTTCCCTGTGCCTCCTAAAGAATACAAACAAACAATGAGCAGACAACGAGCACAAAATGAGAAAAAACAAGCAAAAACAATGAGCAGACAATGAGCAACAAAACGAGCAAAAACAAAAACAATCAGAGAGTGGATATGGCTCAAGCAGTTAAGCGCCTGCCTCCTACATGGGAAGTCCCAGGTTCAGTTCCCTGTGCCTCCTAAAGAAAAAAAAAACAGACAACGAGCAAACTGATGAGGAAGCCATCTTGGCGGGGGGTGGGGGTGGGGAGTGGATTTCACTTAGAATGTTATTGCGTAAGTTTTTTTGTGTGTGTGTGTAAGTTTTTAGAGAAAGCAAATCAGTAGTGGTCTGGAGTTGGCAGTGGCACTTGGGATTGACTGCAAATGAGCACAAGAAGAATTTTGGCATGATTGAAATGTTCTAAAAGTGGATTGTGGCAATGCTTGAACAGCTAATAATCATTGAATTCTACACTTGAATGAATGAATTTTATGGTGTATAAATTTTAACTCAATAAAGCTATGAAAGGATTATTGCTTTGTGCTTTAAGTGAAATCTTACCATCAGTTTTTATGTCTCCCAACAGTTGTTTCATTCTTCCTTCACTTCTTCCACTTTCAACAAGTGCCTGACTTAAGGCAGGTTGTTGAGTCCCTTCTTCTCCTGGAAAATGGGAATGATAGTCTACCTACTCAGAGGGTTGTTGTCAGAATGAACTGAATTAATAAGTGTCAACAACAGCACCTGGTACTTAGCATTATCACAGCCATCCTCTTCATCCTCATTAACTGCTATTTTCTTCTCTATCTCTCGCCCTCTAGTCCAGGCTACTGCAGAGCCTCCGGTCCACACGCTGCAGTCTGAGTGGGACTTCTAAAATGAAAACCTAATATTTCTGAAAATGCTCCATGCAGAGCTCCATCTGGATAGAGTGCAGACTCCCCATCCTAACAGGGAGGCCCTCCCTCTATACTTTCTTGGCCTCATCTTGAGCCTCTCCAGCCATCTCTCTATCCTCAATTACCCCTACTGGTTGAAAATTCTTCCAGTTCCCCATTTGGGCGCTGTCTGGGCTGGTTGTCCCTGCCCTTCTCCTGCTAATGCCTGCTTGTCCTCTCCGTGCCCGCGTCCTGTGGCTCCTGGGAATCCGGCCCTGAGCCCACGTTAGCTCCTCCTGATTCCGTGGCCCCTCACAACACCCTTGGGATTACAATTACCGTAATTACTCATGTGTCTACTAAGAGCCCCGGGGGGTACAGGGAATGCTCTCCTCCACGGATGTCCGGATGGCTGCAGTCAGTCCATATTTGTCATGTGAACGGCCTACTAGATAAATGTCTTTGCAGGATTGAGTGCTTTCCTCTTTTAATTGCCCTGGGCAAATAACTTGATCCAAGTGCTGTTCTGTTCATCTTAGGGAGCCTTCTAGAATCCTGTCTCTCTTTGGGTCTTGGTTCAAGAGAAAACTCTTTTCTGTTTTCTAGGGGTTTGACTTAAACGATAAAAGAGTTTATGGCTTTAGCACTATATGGGATAGTGTTTTCCCAAGGAGAAGATTCTTTATCCATCTGATCTCCCAGGGTCTCAAAGAGTTAGAAATGCTGTATTTGCATGGAATAAAAGGGATTACCTGTTAACCAACTGTTAACCCTCAAGCCATCTTTTGCTTGAGGAGATCCTCTTTCTTTCCCCACACATGTATTTAAAAAATATATTAAAACATAACAGTGCTCAAGTTTTAATCTGAGAGATTCAGTGGTCTGTTTCTACCCTTGGTACCTACCTTTCCTCCCTCTACCACTGCTGGGCCAGTGGGGGCTGATAGTTTCCCTGAACTTCTATTTATGTCTGTTTTCTCTCATCCTTTTAACCATTTTGGCTGTGTTTTATAATGTACATAATATCACATTGTACTTAAATATGATTTATCAATAAGTAATATATACATATTTTGGGGCTCCCTGCTCAAAAATATTTACTGATAGTGCTGCAAGGGTGGTTGAGGTCATGGTGCATTTTTAAAAAAATTAGCTACAAGCTACTGATTGTATGAAACCTATCTACATATAGTGGTTTATCGACAGAATCAGCAGAAACCTCTCCTAGAAGGAAGTTGTAGGTTGAACTCCAATATACACTCAATATACACACTGATGACTAAGTGCTCAAGAGCAAGACCCCTGATTGTGGTGCTCAACCCTCTTTGTGCTTCACAATTACCCGAGGAGCTTTGAAGACTTGCTCTGCCTCTTCCCCCAGATGGGGTGGGGTCTGGCCAGGTTGAGAATTGCTCTGCACAAGCAGAGTGAACCCTGGCTTTCTAAAACCTAACCCAAAGGGATTTGGATGCAGGATCTATAAAGCAATAGGAAAGACTTTTTTTCCCACCAAAAATAAATTAATAATGAAAGGAATTAGGTATTCAGCAGGACCTTGGCTGTTTGGAACAATTGTGTACCACTGGAGGAAGCAGTGTGCTGGTTCTCCACAGGCCCATAGCCGGTTCAGTCTCTTACTTGATTCCCTATTTGTCCTGGGTGGTGTCAGTTGTCACATTCCATTGTATTCTGAGTGGGGTTGGGGGCGGAGGGCAGAGGCGACTACCTTTTCTTCCTTCTCTCCTTCATACCCTGCCTGCTCACATATTTTGCATTCTGGGGGTAGTGGAGGAAAAGTGTCCAGAAAGGGGATTGGCTGCAGGGCTTCCCCCCAAACCCCACCCAGAAACCAGGGCCGCTGTGCCTTGCCCTGATTGTTGTTGGAATATCTGGGATTCCGTAGCTTGTCCTAGACCAGGGAGGTTGGCAGGAGACACCCAGACGCACATAGGTGTGTACCTTGAGGGTGGCTTTTGTGGCTCCCAGAGCTCCAGGAGGTTTGGGGATATACATGCACGCCTTGAAACACTTGGCTGTGTTTTCAGGAACCCATGTTCTGTTGGCTGACTCATTAATGCCAGCTCATCCTTCAGATCCCTGTGTAAAATCACTTCCTCTGGGAAGCTGTCCTTCCCTGCTCTGAGCCCCTCGGGACAGTGGGTTTGCATTGGTCCTAAGCCCGGCCTCTTCCACCTCGGATCTGTCTCCTGCTCTGCAAGCCCACATCTCGGGCCCCCATCATTGCACACCTGGACCCCAACTCCGAGGGCTTCTTGTTTCCTCTCCGCTTGCGGTTACCCGAGTGACCTCTGACACAGTCAGGGCCGTCTTACTCCTGTCACCCCACACCTCCATGGCCTTCAGCAGCCTTTCCTAAAGTTGAGCTTGGATAATCTGCAGAAGAATTACCTGGAGTGCTTTTTGGGGGTGGATACCTGAGCCCCATGGAATATATACTAAATGAGATCTCTGCAGGTGAGGCCTGGGGAATCTGCATTTGACAAGACCCCTGGGGTGCAGGTGGAGGCAGAACTTCAGAGGGCCCACCAGGTGGTTAGCAGGCTCCCTTCCACATGCCCTCTTCTTGCGGCCCTCCCCTCCTCCCCTTCACCTCCCTGCCTTTATTTCCCCTGCTGTGCCTCTGCGCCTTTTCATCCTTGGAGTGTTTTGCAGTCGGTGCCCACAAATGCACGTTGGGCAGCGCTAGTGTGCTCCCTCCTTGTGCCCCAGTCTTACCTCTGTGTTTCAGTGACTGTGGAATTGAACTGCCCCTTCCAGATTTGACTTTATGGGCCTCTCAAGATCAGTGATCCCATCTTTGTGCTCCTAACACCTAGCACATCTGGCACGTGGGAGGCATGAAAAGAGGTTCTGAGTTGAATTTGCAAGTCGGAGGGTGGCAGAGTTGAGAAGCACCTTGAGTTTGACCTCTGACCTGTGGATCTCCCATGCTCTTCACCCCCCTCAACTCCCACCCCATCCCATTTTAGAGGGAATGTGGGTAAAGGTATAAATAAATCTGTAGGGGTTAAATAAATATGGCAACAGAGTTACAAAATGCCTGGATTTTCTCTTGGTTCCCCCGGGGGCCTCAACTCTTAGACCAGCAAGTGAAATGGAGCTGGAGGCTTCCTTTTTCATAAGTTAGGCACACTTATTTTTACATCCCGTATGTTCAGTTGTTCTTTCTTCACCTCTCTGTCAGTGTTAAGAAGGGGGAGAGGAGAAAGGGCAGGAAGATGTCCTGTCTTGCCCCAGTTGTATTTGTTTGTTCTCAAATATTGCTAACAAAAACAAGGGTTCCTTAGATTGTCACTGCCCCAGTTACCATCTTTTATGTTTCTCAGCATTGACTGAAACCGTTGACAAAAATAAAGGTTATATACATATATATATATGAATATGTATATAACCTTTATTTATATAAATAAATGAGATCCCTGATATGCTTCTGGAAATTTGAAACTGCACACATAGCAGTGAAGACTGGAAACAGCTAAGTGTCCATGATAATCACCTGTGCTGCCTCCATCCAGCAGAATACCCTGCATCTGTAGCACAAGCCTGAGAAGGCCATATGGAAAGATCTCCATTCAACATTGTTAAGGGGAAAAAGTAAGGTATAGAACAGTAGATATCACATGTACATTTTTGTGTAAGAAAGGGAGAGGAAAAAAACAATAATATACATTTGCATTTTTTCTTTATAAAATTTTATTGAAGTATATCATTCATATAGGAACATAACCTAAGCAGTAAGTGTATAGTACAGGTGGAAACTTACAAAACAAACCTGCATATCATACAGGGATCCCATATATCATCCCACCACCGAAACCTTGCATTGTGAAACATTTGTTACAAACTATAAAGAGCATCATCAAAATATATATTTTTTAAAGATTTTTTTAAAAAGACACTTAGATTATACAAATGTTACACAGAAAATATAGGGATTCCCATATGCCCCACTCCCCACACCTCCCACACCCTCCCACATAAACAACATCCTTCATTAGTGTGGCACATTCATTGTGATTGATAAACGCATACCGGAGCATTGTCATTGAGCATGGACCATAGTTCACAAAATATTACTACTTATTTGTATTTACTTTTAAATACATTGAAACACTGAATGGACACCAAAGAACTGATAAAATGGTACACGGTGGGGGAAGGGCTTGTATGGGGGAGGACAGAGAATGGGAGCCACATTTCTTAATATTTCTTTCCCTGTAGCATCTTGATTTTTTGAACCAAGTGAAATATATTACCTTTCAAAAATTATATACAAATAAAAATAGTACTTCTGATGTGTTTTTTCAAGTCAGAATTTCATAACTGGACTGATGATTCTTTTGTAATTAATGTAAGTTCCATGGAGCTTCGAGGCACCTCTCATTTAGTCTTTACAAGACACTTAAGGACTCACCCAGGGATACATAGCCAGAAAGTGGTCAAATCAAGATCAGAACTCCTGATAGCAAACTCTGGGCTCCATTCATGCTGTCATAAAATAGAAGCAGCAGTGAATGTAGGACCAATATGCAGATGCAGGAGACTAAAATGACACCCAGAAGTTAAATCCAGAATCTCATAACTTTTTGCCCTTTTAAAGTTTTGCTTGCTCAGCTTGGACTTCGTATCTGTAGATAGATGCCCTTTTGGTATCCACATCCAGTTGTACTTGACTGTTGATGTCATGCTGACATTTGACCCCTGTTTCTCTGTGACTAGCTATAGCCACGGCAACCCTAAGGCTCTGGGGTCAGGGGTTCTTAGATGGGCAGGAGTCAGGCAGGCTGCAGAGAGGAGGGTGCAGAGAGGTTGCCAATCCTCGTGTCTTAAATTGCCCATTTTTGAGTCAGTGCACTCGCCAATTTGTTATAACTGTTCACCGCCCATATCTGAGCAGCTGACTGTGGGCTGTTCCTAAGTATCTTTGGGTGTGCAGATGGTACACACATATCATCATGTTCTCCACAGAGACTAAAACCTTGCTTGCTTGGCACGGATTTTGTACTTGGCTGGCACATAATTTAGTTTTGCTCCTTGTGGATGATGAAGACCCCGGTAAGCCTGAGCATAGGTCTCTTTTTTATAAAAATCTGGCCACGTCCATCTACTGGACCAGCCCCAGAGCGGGCTTCACATTTGAATCCCTGGTTCCACCGAATTGCCTTTTTCGGGTTGCACATGAGGATTGCACACTTGGCTTCTGTCGCAGGAAGCCCCAAAGCCTATTACTGCTCTCAATGAGGGAGTGTTGGCAAGACATTGCCAAGGGCTGGGCTCACTCATTGCCGCTGCAGAGCTATATAGCATCAGCCTCACACCTGGTGGGAGAGCGTGCAGCCTTGCTTCCCAGTAACTGTTCTGTTTTTGTTTGCTTTGTTCCCTAATCATGTACCTTTCTGCTTTGGGTGCTCAAAACACCGATTTATATTCTAGCATTGATAATTGTACTGCCCTGTCCCTCAGCCCTCTAGGCCTCTCTTCCCATTCTGGCCACATTATTCCCAGCCCTGGCTTTTTATGTATATTGAATTTTGTGATAGTCTCACAACCAGCCACAGATTCTTTGTGGAATGAGGCTCGATATAAGCAAAGAAGCAAATTCTGTCTTAGGTTCTTCTGTATTTGACCTGATATTGTCCCCCAAACTTTTCTCTAGTGCAGGGGTCAGCAAACATTTTCTGTGAAGGATCAGGTAGTAAATATTTTAGGCTTTTTGCCAAATGGTTTCTGGTGCAACTACTCAGCTCTTGTATAGCGAAAGCAGCCGTGGCTAATATGTAAATGGATGAATGTGTTTCTGTTCCAATAAGTCTTTATGGACTGTGATATTTGAAATCCATAGCATTTTCCTATTACAAAATATTATTCTTCTTTTGACATTTTTTTCAGCCATTTAAAAATGTAAAAACCATTCTTAGCTTAAGAGCTGTACTAAAACAGGTGGCAGGCCAGGTGTGGCCCAGGGGCCACAGTTTTCCGCCTTCTGTCCCAGGGCACAATTGTGTTTTGATCACTTCTTAGAAAGATATGGCATTAGAATTGGCAGTCCACAGTGTTCAATCCTGAGTTCATCTTTTCCGAGTGATGTCATAGAGTTGGTACACCCTGGGAATATCAGACAAGAGACTATGTGTGGGCAGGAGAAAGCTCTGGAACAACAACTCTGCATCTCTTCCTTCCCCTGAAGATTTGCAATCCCTTCAATTTGTGGCATGAAAGACTTTATGGTTCTCATTCAAGTGGCAGATAGACTTTCTTTTGCTTTTTAAAAAAGCGTTTTTATTAAGTGAAACTTTTCTGAAATAGATGTAAGATATATTACTGCATTACTGGTATGATAAACAACCGGTATACCCATTACTCAACTTTAGAAAAAGAGCATTGTCATTTTTGAAGTTTCCTGTGAGCGCTCCCCACACTGAGATAACTACTTGCTGGAAGTTTTTGTTCATCATTCCCTTGTTTTCCTTGAGTTTTACCACATACAGAAACAGATGCAGGAGCAGATGTGGCTCAGTGGTTGAACACTGGCTGCCCACATACAAGGTCCAGAGTTCAATCCCCAGTCTTGGTACCTCAAAACCAAAAATAACAAAAGCAAAAAAAAAGAAACAGATGCATAGTTGTGCTTCATATCAGTGGAATAACACTCCTTGAATTCCTATGCAGCTTGCCTGATGTTCATCCATGCTATTGCATGTAGCTCTCATTTATTCAGTTTCACTGACGTCCCATGTACCACTGTGTGAGTGCACCATGATTTATTTATCCATTACATTGTTGGTAGACAGTCAGATGGTTTCCAGTTTTTTATTATTACAAAGAGGACTGCTGGGAACATTCTTTTATATGTCTCTTAATGCATGTGGGCAAGAAGTAGAAGTAGAATGGCTGGCTTTTAGTATCTGATTGAGAAAATATCTGGTGAAAAGTTACTATAATCTGAGTAATGCTTTTAAATGAATTGTATTTAATTGCTCATGCTAGCAGCATGCATCTGTGCCAGACGTGATTTACTAGTTTTTGTTGAGCACATGGATTCCCGTAACTTGCCGTAACTCCCAACGGCCATGGCCTCCCACTTTTCTATCCTGGAAGGGTGCTGCCTTTTTCTACTCCTGAAGACTCTGATCAGATATTGGCATCCTGTAGGGTAAGGAAAATCACGCTTCTGTGTCTGCTCCTGGTTCCTAATCAGCCTTGTTGTTTCACTCCATGCCCTTTGTGTCAGTGGCAGCATGTTTGTTTGGTGTGTCATTAGGATTTGCAGGGATCATATGTTCTATATCAAGTTTCTTTTAACCTCCATCAAAAGCCCTTGCCTTGACATAAAAGTGTATGGTGTAAGTCAGAACATCCCTTTACTGCTGGCAAAAGGGACCTTTTAACCCCAGAACAAGTTTAACGGGCTCGTATATAGATATTTGAAGTGCATTTAACGTCACCTTTTCTTTTCTGGAGATTGTGTTTAATTTGCTTGGTGGAGTGGTTTCTTCCTGACATATGTAGAAAACAAGCAACATATAATCTTAGCTCTGCATTCCCCCGGGGCCCAGAGTCCAAATGGCTTAGACTTTGTGGGCACTCGGGCGCTACTGCAGCACCCCTTCTGAGCCTGACCACCTCTGGGTAGCCACACACCTCTTTCTCCTGACCTTTTCTTTCTTTCTGTCTTTCATCCTTTCTCTAGGTTCTGCTGTGTCCCCCCACAAGATATGTGATCACTGGAATTTATGAATGTGACCTTATTAGAAATAGGGTCTTTGCAGATGTAATCATGTTGAGATCATAAAGGAATGGGGGGGGGGGCCTAAAACCGATGGCTGATGTCTTTATAAGAGAATGGAGAGGCAGATTTAGACCAAGACTCAGAGGAGAGGCAGAGAGAAGAAGACTAGGTGAAGACTGAGGCAGAACTTGGAAGGATGCCGTTACAAGCCAAGGAGCCTGAGGATTGCTGGCAACCCCCGGGAGCCAGGAGATGGTCATGGAACAGAGTCTTCCCTAGAATCTTGAGAAGGAGCATGGCCCAGCTGACCCCTTGGTTTTAGAATTGTGGCCTCCTGAACTGTGTGAGAATACATTTCCTTTGTTTTAAGCCACCTGGTTGGTGATAATTTGTCACAGCAGCCCTAGAGAACGAATACTGTCTTCCTTTTCCTCAATATTTACCTGTCCACTCTCCTGTTTGCCCAGGTTACCTCTAACTGCCAGTTTGAGGAAGGTCTGAGGGACAGGTTGGCTCTTCTGACCCCGAAAGGTGTACCCATAAGTAGGATGGGCCTGATGTTCTGTGTGATTCCCAGAGGGAGAGGCAGGGTCTGTTTCTCTGGCCCCATCTGCAGACCTTCATTGGGAATCTTAAAGGATTCTGTCAGCCTCATTCAAAGACAACAAAAATTGGTCTTCACATCCTCCTTTATAGAAAGATTATGAAAATATAGCAATAACCTACTGGAAGGACCCAATAATTGTTTATTTTTCCCTTCATGAGCAAATCAAAATTTCTGCACTGATCTAAGGAAAATAGGATTCCAGGACAGCAATTAAAAGTAATTCCAAATAAATATACGGTTAAGGATACATGAGTGTGTACTTATTGGGTAGAGGTATAGGCAAAAGTTGGACTTCTTCAAATTTGGTGAACTCACCATTCTTTCAATAGTCTTAAACCATTACAGGAAATGTCAAATACCAAGTGTTTTGCTACAACATGTGTTTCTGTAATGCAGGTCGACTTGTGCTATTATTATTATGACTACAAATGTGGGAAAGATGTCCTATAACATGGAAGTTAAGTTTTCCCCAGCTTGTTAATATTAGCTGAATGCAAGGTACACAAATCCAGCAGAGCTCAGGAGCTAAGGAGGAATACAGAACCCATTCACCTTCTTGAGTCATTTTGGTCCCTTACTCTGTTTCAGAAATGGTTTTGCGTGGTTCTCTGAGCTTTGTGCATTTTACCCTTCTTGTTACAACTCAACCGGCTCTGGTCTTATCTCCATCAAGTGACCTTCACCTTTTAAAAATTTTAAGTAAAGTCTTTTTTTTTTTTTAACTCATTACTAATTCACCCTTTTTTTTCTAACTGCCGGCATTAAAAAAAATCCTTGTTACTGTCTTGTTAATTTTTCGGTAACTAAATTTGCATCGCTCTTGAATGGTCTTTTTTTCATAAGCTCTGTTATTAATGCTACAGAATTTAGTAGAACTTATGCTTTCTTTAATAATCGATACAACAAAAATGATTGTATTTCCCAGAAATGGGTAGAAAGAGGCACCTCCTAGTCTCCCTGATGTCAGTCAGTTAAAAGGCTGTAATGGTGTTGGTCATTCCAAGTGTAGCCCCTACGGGCCTGGGCTGGGGTTCTCAGTGACAAGGTGTGGCGGATGCATTCGAGTCCCCCAACACTCTTCCAGGAAACTCTGTAGGATGCCGAAGACACTGTCCTTGTGACTGCAACTAAGACACGCAGACTGGCTGTTCACCGTCTGTGTTTTGCAGGGATTCCTGTATGTTGGAATGAGGGCCATGAATCAATATTCAGCTTCAATAAAAATTAAAATTCCAGTCAGGGCCTTTCCTTCTCTCAGGTGAAATCACTGGTAAACAGTCCCTGAGTGTTTTCATTCTACATCCTTTTCCTCTTGCCCTCGTTCCTGTTTATCTGCTGACATGATTGGTTTGTATTAAAAAAAATATTGAACTCTGATATGTGTAAATAGCTAATTATTGATATTTATTCTTAAACATGTTTTGGAAAATGAGTAGATAAGTGCTTATGAGGGCCCGTTGGTTACCTTGATGTTACTACAAAAATGCTAAATATTATTAAAGAGTTATGTAATTACATATTTGGAAATGCTTTATCATAATTTATTAGTGAATATTGATTTCCATGTTTAAAAAAAATACCTTTTTCATGTATGAAAAATTGAGTGTCGTTTAGTGGGTTTAATTGACAGCTACAGTGAGTGGGACTCTTCAGTAGTCTCATGCAGTGACCAGTGCTTTCAAGACATCCCTTCCCTTCACCCTGGCCCCCTGCAGTTGGTGTTTGTGGGAGTCAGACCCTTTCCAATGTACCAGCCTCCACAGGATGCAGAATGCAGCGAGGATAGCCAACGAGGTGAGGAAGAGACCTTGCCCAGAGCCGACACAGATTGGGCCTCAAAACTCTTTGTTGATGAATCCAATTTACAGAGATTCCAACATGAGTAATGATCTCAGTTCTGAAGGAGGGGATAGTTGGTTGAAAAAATAGAGATTTAAAAAAAAATGCCACATCCTAGAGAAAAAAAAATAATCAGTGAATGGGTTTTATTTAGTCTGGAAATATTAATACTGGTGTTATTATTAAATATGCAATAACTTTGAGGTAACATCTCCCTCTTCTTTTTATGTGTTGCATGGACATTAATTTTCTTAAACCTGTTTGAAGTTCTCTTAACTGTATTATCTTTTCTAGGTAAATTTTTGTTGAATGTGTGAATCTTGAAATCCAATCAGAAAGTGTTTATTGAGCCAAGGGTCAGGAAGGCCATGAGGCATAGGTGCTATAGGGATAGAAGAAAGTGCATGGCTGCCACTGCCTAAGACAACCAACAAGGAAGGCTTCCAAGAAATGGATTATCCCATTTATCCAGTAGGTTGCTGCTATATCCCGTTATTCCCACGCAGGAAGGGTGGGAGTCTACAGATAAACTTCATTCAAATCCTGTGTCTGGCGCTTGCTATGTCTCACATGTTAGGCAATTCCTTAACCTCTCTGTGCCTCAATTTACCCTTCTATAAAATAAAAGTAATAAAATGAACCTCTTTGATTTCTTATGACATTTAGATGAAAAATGCACGTAAAGCTTCTCAATTTAGGTTGATGACTCCCAGCGGGTATTAAGCACACTAACCATATTTTTCGTTTGGGCTAACTCTTGTTTTGGCTCCCGTAGCTGTCTTCCTCTCTGATTCTAGTGACATTGTCAGACAAAAATTAGGATCATCCTGACCAAGAAAAGGATCCTTGTTTGCTTTTTCAAATGCTGCATATTTCATTTTTAGGCACATGTCCCATTCACGAAGGTGAAAGCTTTGGGAACAGTGAGCACACAGGTTGGCCTTCTTGGACTTGCAGGGGGGAAAACATCTGGCAGCTTCCATCAAGGTGCCTTTGTTCCTTTAGGTTTATTTTAGTCCTCTAGTCTCTGATACCAACGGAAGCCTGGCACACGAAAATAACACTAGTCTGAGTACAGTTATAAAACAAATAGCTCTTTGGAAGGGAGAGGGTAGGGCTTGGGATAAAGCCTATGGCTTGGTTATCCCTGGGTTATTTTTAGAGGGGACCCACCTTTAGTGACTTCGCATTCTTTCTGGGTTCTGACCTCTTGGTTTTGTCCCTTCACCCTGGATCTGGGACCAGTGGAGTGTGACTTGCATTCAAACTTATGACTATTGGGCTTCCTCTTTTTGGTCACTGACCAGCCGATTTCCCTTAAGTCACTACCGGTCAGTGACCTCTTCTCCAGAAAAAAAAAAATGCTGAAGAAGTTTCTCAACTCAAAACAATTTCTACATTCTCTTCTACTCAGGAACTTGAGAGTTCCCTTGTCTGGACTGGGGTGGCATCAACTTGAACAGTGCTTGGAAGTGGCCATATTAGTATCAGATTCGGAAGTGTCCATTGTTTCTGTCAAGGAAACAGATTCCCCTGTGACGTGTTGGTTTGTTCCAAATTCCGTTATCTTGGGCAACTAGGTTCCTGGTCCTATAATTTAGCACATGCTTGGAAGGACAAGAGTGAGTTAATAGGACAAGGAGACAATGGCCCTCGGCCAGCCAGTCTGAAATGTTTTTTTTTTTTAAGAATCCCAAATCTACATTCCAGCCCCTAGCCCTTGCTGAGGGTGGGACCTTTATGACATAGCTGTAAAGACAGTGTGGGAGAGGGTGGGAGCTGCACATCAGAGAGATGGGAAGAGGGAGAGGAAAGGGCAGAGAGTCAGACAGACTAGGAGAGAGAGGGAGAGGAGAGATGGAGGCCCTGCAGTGGATCCTGGAGGAGCCAATGGCTCTGCCGATGCTTGTGGCTGCCGGGAAGCAGCGGCCACCTGGGCCAATGAGTCTGACTCCTGCCGTGGTGGAAACCCAGAGGTAGGACCGGCTGGAGCTAAATATAATTTGTTTTCCACTGTGAAATGTTCCCCACGTGCTGAAGAAGAGAGAAGGGACTACAGATCGTGACTGTCAACAATGGTGTGTGCAGCTGCTTGGTCAAGTCTGAGCCCTCCCAGGCAGTGCAAATCTTAGGCACTTCCAATGAAAAAAAAAAAAAACAACTCAACCATATGCTCTGTGCAGTCCAGAGAGGAATGCTGCATCTCTGGTCAGACGCTTCTCATTTCAAGAGTTCATCTCTGTAGTGATGACAGTTTATGACCAAGACTGTAGCCTTTCTGGCACGGAGTCTGAGCTTCCAGAAGCTGATTCCTGCCATCTGCCTTTGAGAGGGAGGGAAAGGGTTAGGGGCACGGAGACTCTTCCCAAGTTGTCAGAATCGCAGGTTAAAATGCCTCATCTTCCTGTGCGGTTCACAGGCCTGAGTCGAATTTAAAAGTGGGCTTCAGGCACCCAGGTCTTTCACCCGTTTCTAAAAGGGGAGCGCGTGAGCTTTGCATTGCAGATGCGATTTTTATTTTTAAATGCCATGAGTGACGGCCTGTGAGCGGTGACGCATCCACAGCCAGCTAATCTGTATTGTGTAAAAACACACAAACCACAAATTATTTTTAAAAGGGAAGAAAGCAAAAGAACAGATGCAGCAAACTCCTCGTGTCACGTGAGTTGAGGGAAAAAAACTGCAAGAGTCACTTCTGGGCAGCAGCACAGGGAATACCATCTTGACCAGAGTGGGCTGGAAACTGTCCTCTGGGGGTGGGGGTGGGGGTGGCTGACACCCTTTGTCTATAACAAATTTCAGGGCAGTGATGCTAATCACCTTTTGTGTGCATGCATTTCTTTCTCAACACAGTTTAATATTTTACGTGTACTTCTTGAAAAGTGCAGAAATCAGAAGTGTACAGCTTGTGTTATTTCAAAGGGAGTCAAGTTGTGAACCAGGAGGAGGTGCCTACCCGGTGGGAGGTCTGTATCTCTACACTGAGAAATACTGGATGGCCCTGGTATGCTAAAGTCATCGACTATATTATATAACCCAACTCTCCTTATCTAAAAAAATGAGCTTACAATCTAAGAATAATAGAAATAGTACTCCTTGGGCCACCATAGAACTAAACTGTGTTTCCATGAATGAAGTCAGAGGCCTTCTGGATCAGGAATTGGAAAGCGTCAGAGCGGAGTGCTTTCTTCACAGTCCCTAGTTCGGGCTGGCTGGGCCCTACACAGTGATGCCGAGATGCCCCTGGGCACAGAATGGAAGGCTGTGGGGGAGTAATCCTGCTCTCCTTGTGTCCTGGGTAGAGCTCAGATCATTGGAGGGAGGTGTGAGGGGAGGTTCACATGCTTGGGCGGGGCAGCCCAGGCCGGGATTGTTCACGGATCACCTCCATGGAAGCACGAGCCTGACGCTGGCTGGGCATGGCTTAGAGGCTCACGAAGGACCTGGTCCGTTGGGGAGGCAAGTAGAGCCCAGAGCCGCGAGTGATGGCAGGTGGACAGGGTCCCATGGGCACTCACAGCGAGGATGCCTGACCACATCTGGGAGTACATGGGTGTCAGGGATGGGTCCTGGAAGAACTGGTAATGAATGACGAGATCTAAAGTGCCAGCCAGGGGAAGCGGCTGTGGCTCAATCAGTAGGGCTCCCGTTTACCATATGGGAGGCCCCGGGTTCGGTTCCCGGGGCCTCCTGGTGAAGGCAAGCCCGCCCGCACGGCGTGGTTAGCTGACTCAGCGAGCACAAGCAGCAAGGGGGGATAAATGAATAAATAAATAAAATCTTAAAAAAAAAAAAAAATAAATAAATAAAATAAAGTGCCAGCCAGAAGTGAGACCTAGAAGAGGCCCAGAGAACAGGGGAGAATAGCATGGAAGCCTGGAGGCAGGAGACACCAAGTTGGCAAGGCAGGAGGAAGTATGGCTGGAGTTCCAGGGAAGGTAAGGGAGAATTGAGGCTGGACAAGAAGGAAGGGGCAACATCCTGCAGACTGGGGAGGCTGCTCAGAGGTGAGGCCATTGCTTGAGGGCAGAGGGAAGTGTGCATGGAGCACAGGAAGGGGCAAGAAGGCCAAGGGAGCCCTGGCGTGTTTATTATGTTTTGGTGGGGTTTGGGGCCCGGAGGTGGCCAGGTTCCCTCTCCTAGCAGGGGCATTTGTCTTAAGAACTCCAGGATGGTGGCCTGCAGATACTGCCTTTGGGCACTGTGGAGGGGGGGGTGTTTTGCATTCCGTGAGGTGCAGTCTTTAAATAAGAAAACATGCCTAGCACCGTGTTTCCTGAGGAATTCAGGATGTCATGCCCTCAGTTCCCACCGTTAGTAGGTAACCAGTAGCCGATCAGCTACAACCAGTCCTGGTTCACTCTCCTGAAGGCTTTTTTCCAAAATAAAACTCACCTCACTCTCAGGTGGATAGGGGGGCCATACCACCATGGTGTGGTAGAGCTGAATGTAAAATTCAGTCATGGACATAATGTGAGGGGTTTGGAGAATCTTGCCTGAGCAGCCCCCACCAATCCTGAGACTCCATTTCTGGGTTTATTTTGTGTGGCCTTAGGACCCCATATTTTTAGTCATTTTCATTTTATAACTATGGCCACTTCTCTTGTTAGGTCAAAAAGAAAGAACTGAGGTCATCTAAGAACACTTTCATTTTTCTAGTTCCACACGGAGAAGAGGATGTGGACGTCTGAGGTCCTGATGTTCGACAGGGCGCCCCTTGTAACAGACTTCATCTCATTTGGCAAATCTTCCAGAACCTGAGGGCCTCTTGAGGAATAGCTTGGACATAGCTTGGACATTCATGCTTAGAGTCAGATTCAGGTCCAGACACCTCAAGTACATTTTGAAGGAAGAAATCCTTGAATGAATGAATGAATGAATGAATGAATTCCTCTTCCATCTGAGTTTTTGGGTAGGTGATTTTTATCCTCATAGCTTTTTTGGCATCCTGCTACTTCCATTTCTTGTGACTCCCCTCCAAGATGAGTATCCCCTTGTTCCAGGGGTAACACACTGCACTCCCCCAGTCCTGGCTCCCTGTGCTGCCACTTTCTTTCTGGGGCTTGTTTCCACTGTGTTCCCCTTGCATCAGAATGTAAGCTTTCTGAATCCGGGCACCTCAGAGCTTGTATATACCGATCTCAGGTCTTATTCTCCTGGGAAAAGCCCCCATGTGGCTTTTCAGGATACTCCTCCAGTCCAGGGATGGCAAATGGTGCCAACTCTGATTGTCCCTTCTTGCTTAGAGCAGTGGTCTTCAAATTTCCCCCCACTGAAGATTCAGCGGGGCATCTCTTTAGCCATGCAGATTTCCTCACTGAGTCAGTAAGTGTGAGCTCAGATCAAGCAATCATAAGCTCTAACAAAATCCCATATGCTTCTGGGGAGGTAGATGGTGGGTTGTACTTTAAGAAGCACTTCTAGGAGGGACATTGAAACCTTACAGACCTTGAGGTAAGAAAGGAGGAAGGAGAAGTACACCTGATTTGCTCAGGGAAGAAATGAGGCCAGATTTTGAGCACCCCTGACTAGGGAATCTGAGTCAGAGCCAGGCTCAGCAAGCGGCTTCCCTGACAGAATGCTGCCAACTGTGATTCCATTCCCTGCTTCACACCCTGAAAAATGAGTCTGAAAAATGCCTCCCCTCCTCATGACCCATAAAAGAAGCAGAGGAGGCCATTAGACAAGGCCTGATACCTTTACGAAATGAATTGGTAGTGACCTTTCTAATTTTATTTAAGAAATCTGAGAAAATGTGTGGAGGTTAACAGTGTACTCTTTGGCTCTGCACACACAAAAAGAGCCCTTAATGCCATCCTCTGTGACAATAAAAATGAAAGTTTAAAAAGATTCTGTATTTCCTGTTATGGGTAGACAAGGTGAATGCCATCTGTCAAGGCATGGTTTCAGATTGTTAGTCATTCCCCAAAGACCTCAAGAGGCCATCTCTTGGGGTGTGCTCATGTTGGTTCCCCTGGTGAAGCCCACCTCCCACCCTTTTCCCTCCTACTCGGCCACCGCCTTCTTTGGGGGCCCAATTGACTGTTCAGTTGTGGCCTCACAGCATGGCCGGTGGGCCCTTCTGGATTTGCAGGGAGCTCTCAACAGTGAGGGGAAAGACCCCAGCTGAGGCCCCAGGAGAACTTCTCATTTCTTCCTGCATGGTGGCAGGGGGCCCTACACACTCCTCACAGGTCTCAAGATTGCACACTCACCAAGTGGCTCAAACATGAGACAAGTTCTACATAATGCAGTCCACATAATGCTTTCAACTCAAGTCTAGGCCACACATGCAGGTGGGTACTTGGGAAACGGGAGCTCTTTTTTCCTCCAAGAAATCAGAAAAACATTTGCCAGAAATTAGTGTCTTGCCAACACTCAGCACATACCAGTTCACATTTATCAAGGATGATCCCTCACCAGGAGTTTCTCCTTTGGGAATCAGGAAATTGAGTAACCTTGTGTTTTAGTTTGCCAAAGGGCTACCGATGCAAAGTACCAGAAATAGGCTGGTTTTATAAAAGGGATTTATTTGGGATAAAAGCTTAAAGTTCCAAGGCTGTGAGAAGCCCAGATCAAGGCACCATAAGAGGTACTTTCTCACCAAACTCAGCTACCACATGGCAAAGCAAGGTGCTGCCAATTTCTGCCGAGGTCGCTGCATTTCTGAAGAGCTGTAGGTAAATCTGGCATAGAGCTTGTCTCTTACTGGGTCTTCTCTCTCTCTCTTTCTGTGTCTCTGTCTCTGTTCCTCAGCTCTTTGAGCCTCTTGGGGGCTTCTCTCTTTGCAGCTCAGCTGTAGGCAAAACCTCTCTCAGATGGCAGGATCAAATAGGCAGCTTCCTTTTCCTATGTCTGTGTCTCTCTCTTTGTCTCTGAGTTTCTATCAGACCCAGCAAGGGGGTGGAGACTCAACCTGAGTCATGCCTGACTGACATAGTCCAATCAAAAGCCCTAAATCAATCTTATCAAGTAATCTAATCAAAGGACCCTAAACTGAATTTAATGTAATTAAAGGGTATCACACCCACAGGAATAGATTAGTTTAAAAACATAATCTTTCTCTTTTTTGGGATTCATAAAATAGTCTCAAACTGCCACACCTTGGTTTTCCAGTATGGAGAGAATCTTTTTTTTTTAAATACACTTTAAAATTTTTTTTAAAAAGAAACTTAGATTACATAGATGTTACATTAAAAATATAGGGGATTCCCCTGTGCCCTGGTCCCTAGCCCTCCCACCTTTTCCCGCATCAACAACATCCTTCATTAGTGTGGTACATTTGCCACAGTTGATGAATACATCTTGGAGCATTGCCACTAAGCATGGATTATGGTTTACATTGTAGTTTACACTCTCTCCTGCACAATTTTGTAAGTTATTACAAGATATACAATGACCTGTATCTGTCATTGCAATGTCCTTCAGGACAATTCCCAAGTCCCGAAAATGCCCCCGAATTACACCTGTTTTTCCCTCTCCCACCCATCAGAACCTCCAGTGGCCACTGCCTCCACATCAGTAAGAGTTCTTCTATTGCAAGAATCACAATAAGTCTATAGTAGACTAACAGTAAGTCTACTCTAGTCCATTGTTCATTCCTAATCCTGAGGATTTGGGGATGATGATGCCCACTCCGCCTCTAATTGAGAAGGGGCTTAGATCCCATGGGGCAGCTGGATGGGACTATCTTGTTTGTGGTTGTATACTTTCTGTTCCTTGAGATTGTCGTTGTCAGTCATTATCTCCTTGTCAGTTGTCCTGGGTGAATCCAATGAACTGGAGAATAGGTGTTGCAATTCTGTTGAGATTCAGGGCCCAACTTGTACATGGACAGTCCAGAGATTTAAGTCTCTTGGACAAATACCTATCAACTCTAGTACTAACTATAGGTTCAAATAGAAGGGGCAGAAGAGCCATGTGTAGGGAAACCACCACTGAGTCCAACTCTGTCACAGTGGGGAGCATAAATTCTAAAGTAGTGCCCACTGGCAGGGTGCCAAATTCCTGAGCTGTAGTGTCTGGATGTCTCCAGGGCCCTCAGGAGCCCTGCTATTTTAGGGAATATTTACTTTGGCAGTCAAAGAGATCCTGCTGAAACATGCATAAGTGTAACCTCTGGAATGACCTTCCAGCTCACTTTGAAATCTCTTAGCCATGTAATTTGTCTTTACCCTTTCTCCCTTTTGCTCAAGGTCTTTTTCCAGTTGCATTGCTGGTTGGTGCTTGGTAGTAATCCCTCGGTGCCAGGGAGGCTCATCCCCAGAAGTCATGTCCCATGCTGGGAGGAAGGTAACACATTTATATGCTGAGTTTGGCTTACAGGGACCCACATCTGAGCAACAAGGAGGCTCTCAGGAGGTAACACTTAGGCACCCTATAATACTAGGCTAAGTTTCAATTCCAAAATTAAAGGTTCATAAATACAGTTGTCACTATTAAGGGCCCGTCAGTGGTCTGTTCTCCTTCACTAGTCACCGTTCCTATACTCAGGGGATTCTTGTTGTACCATTAGAGAATGTGGCAGTGCTGCCCTGGAGAGAATCTTAATAAGAATTTTTGGGAATGGTGAGCCAGTTTTATTATTAAAAGCTCATTATCCTCCCCTTTTGTATTTTAATTTTTCTATTTATTGGCTTGGCCTGTGGAAAGGGGGAGAATGGGGACTTGCTGAGAGGTTGGGGATGGCGGGAACATGGCATTTATGGAAGGTGCAGCCCTCATGGCCCTGACTAATATTCCATGGCTTCTCCTAAAACTTCCAGGATGCCATATTGGGCTCCTGGATGCATGTGGGCCCAGCCAGACTGAGCCAGCCTGCAGAGCCTTCAGGCAAATAGAGGGGAGAGCACAGTCTGCCAAGTGCATAGGCCTGGTTTCAGCTATCCACTTCCTTCTTTCTGCTGGGCAGTCGCATCTGCTCTGAGTCACAGCATCTTCTTCCTTAAAATGGAGATAACATCATTTGCTTTGTCACAGTGGGTGGCAGCCTTGACCCTACATGCTAAAGCACTGGGCAGATCACCTTGGGAAACCAAGGTGCCCCCCAGCAGTGGGGGAATGAGCACCTTGCCCTGGGGACATGGAGTGGGGTGAGTATCAGAACAGAGGTGCTGTGTGTGGAGGAACAGTGTACTTTGGGTAGAGCCCCCAGGTGACTGTGATGTACCTCCTTGCCACCCCCACGGGTTTTGGGAGGCCCTGCACTGGTGTATGCAACACAGAGCATCTGGCCCTGCAGAGGCATTTATAAATGGAGCCTCAGTTGTTAATTACCCTTCTAAATCTTCCTTCTTGCTGCTCTTGTCTAAGATTTATGGGTCATTGTCTTCTATATCATATTCTTTAAGCATGCCCAGGTTTGCTCAAGATAAGAGCCCCATTCTAGAAGGAAAAACTTATTTTAAGGAACTGTTACCTATGCCTTTTGGTGTATTAGCAAGAACACTGTGGGATGCTAAATTGTCACTCAGAACATTCCTTATGGGAGGCTGACATTGAGATTTGTTTGTGTTTTGGTTTGTTTTGTATTTGGTCACTGAGATTATGAAATTTCCCAGACTAGATTCATGCCTGAGTTTTTGCAGATAATTTCTGGAGTCTTCTGCAGGTTGTCCCATTGTGCTAATTCTCTGTTAGCACATATGTACCCAGATTTCAAGTCCTTCTGTACTCACTGCTCCTGGAGGCCGATGGGCCTCAAACAGGAGCGTGCATCAGAATCTCCTGTTAAGATATTTGGAAGTCCCAAAGTATCTCCCTACAAGATGCTTATAAATGATAAAGGGAAGAGGTAATGTTACAAAGGAGATGCCTGGGAGATGCCACCTTAACCAGGGGATCAGAATTAAAGTTAATGTCAACAGTAAGGAGACAGATCGACTTCATGGATTTCCTGATAGGATGGCCTGAGAAAAGGACATCAGTTTCGTGGTATTTTTTGCCAAAAATGCATAATCTGAATTTAGTCATAAGGAACCAACCGACAACTCAAAAGTGAGATAGTCTACAAATAACTGGCCAGTATTCTTCAAAAATGTCAAGGTCATGGAAAGTCACACATGGACTGAAGGACTGTCTCAGGTGGAGGAGACAAGGAGACGTGACATTCACTGCAGTGTGGGATCCTGGGCTGGGACCCTGGAGCAGAAAAAGAATATTAGTAGACAGTTGACAGAGTCGTTAGTGTATTGTATCCGCAGAAATTCCCTGATTTTGCTCTTTGTGCTGTGGTGATGTAAGATGTTAACATTTGAGGAAGCTGGGCAAAGGGCCCCAGCATCTTTTCCATATCAAGGTGTGGAGGAAAACCTCGTTGGTTTTGGAGCTGGAAAGGCCTGGTCTGGATTCAAATCTTGGCTCTGGTAATGATTAACCATGTGACATGGGGCAAGTCATATTACCTCGCCAAGCCTCCGTTTCCACACCTGAAAACGGGAATAAACTGCTGGCCTCTAACTGTTATTGTGACGACAAGTGAGGCGTTGCATCCTGCATAACCCCCAGGATGCAGTGTTCTCCTCCTCTCTTAACCCCTTCCTAAACCATCTTCTTTCTCACCTTCCATCCTTTCTCTTGATCTGTCCCATCTCTGCCCATGCACCCTCTCATGTGGTATTTTCAGAAGCCTGCAAAGTCATTTTCTCTCAAGGACTGGAAATATGGTTCTAGAGATGAGAAACCCTCCCTGATTCTTGCTGAGTGAGTCCTGGCCATCTTGCCTCAATTGCCATTTTGCCAGCCCTGCCTTCCTTTAGGATTCTCATTCAAAGGGTTCCAGCCTCCTGCTAGTCAAAGTGTGTCCCCTGGACCAGCAGAATCGACATCATCTGGTAGCTTGTTAGAAATGCAGACTCTCAGGCCCCAGCCAAGACCTGCTGAGTCAGAATCTGCATTTTAGCAGGATCCCCAGGTGATTCGAGTCTGAGCAGCTGTTCAACTTGAGAACTTGATAAAGAAGTGGATTCCAAGCCAGGAGAGCAATTTGCCTTCCACTTAAGCATCCCAGCAGCGGGCGAGCAGAACAAGAGTGGATAGGAGAATTGAGAAGCAGGAAGACTGGTTAGGAAAATGGTCAGGATGAGGATGGTTTTAGCCAGGTGCTTGTGTAGAATTTTCTTCCCCAGAAACTCCAGGGACCTTGAGATCCTGCCCTCAGCCTGCACTTTTGGCTAGGGATTCTGCCTGGGTTTGCCCAGGCTACAGCCTTGCCAGGGAGGTGCTGTTTCTTTCCTGTGGGGACTTGGGTTTCTTGCCTTGTTTACTGTATACCAAACTTGCCTGGGCTCCACACAGTCAATGTATACTGCCAGACCAAGGACAGTAGCTGGTTCTGAAGGGAATAGGGCTGTTGTCCAGTGCCACGAGGGTGTCCATGAGAAATGAACAACAGACTGTTTTTAAATGATAGAGGCTTGGCTCTTGCAACTAATATGTCGCTGTAGGCTCTTATGGCTCACAGGTTGTTTTTAAACTAAGCTAACATTTCTTGGAGGATTCTGTGTGTCCAAGAATTGTGCCATGGGCTTTGTTTGCCTTATGTTTAACCTTCACCACTACCCTATAAGGTGTGGCCATCCTGGACACTGGGCCTTAGAAAAGTTACTGGTGATCTGAGGCTTATAACTGGAGCTGGGATTCGAACCCAGAACTCACCAAGTCCAGAGCCCAGCTCTGGAACCCTAAGCTATCTTGACCCAAATTCTCTTGATGTCTGAAGGAGGATGGAGGAGATTACCCTGCGGGCTCCTTCCTGTGTGTCTTTGCTTGCCCACTGCTTTCTGGTGGGGCCGGATGCACTGGGGGTCACTCATAGCATGTCAGGGGCAAGTGTCAGGTTCTAGGTTTTGGTCTCTGGTTCCCAAAGAGGGAAGAGTCGGGGCCGGGAAATCAAGCAGAACACTCCCTTTTGGCTCCTGTGTGCAGGAAACAGTGCATGTCGTGTGTGGCTCCTTGTGAGAGGCTTTGCCCAAGAGCTTTTTTTTTTTTTTTTAATTTGGTTATATATATATATATCTTTTTTCTTTTTTTTTTTTTTTTTTAAGATGCTTAGATTACATAAATGTTGCCCCAAAATTACAGGGATTCCCATGTTCCCCACCTCCCACACCTCCCATAACATCCCACATAAACATCTTTCATTAGTTTGGCAAATCACTTGCACTGGATATACACATCCTGTGGCTTTGCCATTAAGCATGGACCATAGTTCCCATATCTGCCCAAGAGCTTTGGCGCCACCTCTGGGGCTGGGGCCGGGCCTGGGCAGGCACCGAGTGAGTTCACATGGAAAGGAAGTAGCTCAGTGAGGCACCATAGGTTGTGCCCACACTATAGCCCCATTTCCATTTTGTGGTCGTTTTCCTTCCTTTCCCCTTCCCTTTCTAACAGAGGAGCATAGGAAAGCGGAAAACCACTAGAAACTAAATTAATACCTCATCAGTTTGGCATATCCTCTCCACGGTGCAGGCTGGTGTTTTTAAAACTCAAGTTCTCTTTTAGACTCAGCTGAAAGGCTCAGAGGTAATTAGCTGTTAGAGAATGACTGTACAGTCATTTTAAAAAGCTTCCTCCTGGGCGTAATCATTATCTCTAGGGGGATAGAAACATGGCGGTAAAAATAGACCTTGGACCCTCGTTTGCAAGAACTAAGAGAAATCAGCCAGTGGGTATAATGAACATTAGGCAGTGGGCAAAAATTGGTTGCTCCCAATTTTTCATTATTAAAAAATGTCATAAAAAGAATACAGCTTTACTGTGAAAATTTAGAAAAGCACAAATAATAAAGAAACATTACTCTTGATACCACCAGTCAGCATACTTGCTCATAATACTTCAGGAAAGGCACTTCCAGCTTTTATTTTCTGTGCTCACGAATAAATATGTTTATATTTACAAAATTGGGATCACGCTGATGGTTGTTTTATAAACCACATTTTGTACTCAAGAGCATTTCAGACTTTTCCTAGTGCCATTAAATGTTCTCTCTTTTTGTAACATTTAAAATGGGTCTGCATTAGATAAGAGCATCGTGGCTTATCTAAGAACAATAGCAGCAAGAGTGATGATGGTAAGTAACTTTTATAGAGAACTTGCCTTGTGCCAGACACTGTTCTAATTAAGCTTTACATGTATATAAACTCTCTATGTCATTACACAACCCTCTGAGATAGGTATAGTTGTTTATCCTGTTTAATCTCGGTCGGTTGACATTTAAGCCACCCCCCCCCCTTTTCTTGCTATTTTAAATAACTCTGTGATATGCATTCTGGTAAATAGGTCGTTTTCCATAGGTTGACGCTATGTACTTTTAAGCTTTGATACATGTTCCTGATTGTCCTGTATAGAATAAGTCTCCACTCCCTTCTCTCTTGTCCTCTTCCCATTAGCTTGGTTGGTTGCTGGCCTTGTGGTGGCCTCATGGTGGCCTAAATGGTGAGAGGGAGAGAAACTCCCCGGAATTTAGTGAACATACTTGCTTGTGGCCCAAAGATATCATCTCTGGATTCCTCAAGCCAGGATCGCTCGCTTGCCCCTTTCCTGCCTTGTATTGTTGGTTAACTCCAGTCCCTTGGTTTAGTGTCTCTCAGTTAGACTGAAGATTCCCACATCTTCACCCAGCTCAGCACCATCCATCCACAGGGTACTTGTTCTGTAAGGGTTTGGTGATTGAGCAGAGAGGACGAAAACAGTGTTGGGAAATATGGGTGAGCTAATGTGGATTTTACTAGTAGCTGAAATAGATTGGAGGGGGGTAAATTGTGTATCCAAGACACTCTGCCAGGCCAACTCCCCGGCCACTGGGACCCCTACAGAAAGTCCCTTCTGTGCATGGGTATGAGTTGTTTGCCTACCTAAGTGAGGGCTGACCTTGCCTTCTGGAGCCCTCACATGGCTCAGTGGTGTGTGACACACACACCCCGCCCCGATTCTTTGCAGCTCCCAGCACTTTTCTCTTTCCGAGAAAATGAGGGCTTTGAGTCTACTGGAGAGCTGACCTCACCTCTCAACCATGCTGATTCCTAGTGGGAAGGGGTGATAGGTGTGCATGGAGCCCTGCATTCAAAGAGCTAGTGGTATTGGGGTGAGGGGGGATAGGGAGGGCAAGTAATAGAGACGTGACAAAAATAGACAATCATCACGTTTCATCAGGAATGAACATGATTAAAATGAGAACAGGGTCCTGAAGATTGCAGTGGCGTGAACTTTCTTTCACTCTTATGTTACTGGGATTTAAAAAAAAATGAGAATGTAGTCATGTATTATTTGTATAAATGTAAAATAATTTAAAAGAAAAACTACACTTCCGGGAAGATGGCGGACTAGTAAGACACGGGAATCTCTTCTCCGGAAAAATAGCTAGAGGACAAGCTGAAACAGACCCGAAAAAGATCTTCTAGGGTTTAGGTAAGCAGGTGAAGGCTGCACACCACCCAGAGGAGAGAGGGACAGAAGAGGGAAATCGCGACTACAGAATTGTGAGTTGCAAGTAGCAGCTTCTGCTGCTGCCGGCAGCCTCCCCCACACTCTTCAGAATTCTCGGGTCCCGGGGCGACCACAGACAAAGGGGGCTTCAGGGATCTGCCACTCCCGGAAAAGGGAGAGAGAGGGACACAGCCTTAGGCTGACTCAGGTTCTGACCTGAAATTTGGGCTGCAGAGCCCCATGGACCCTTCCACACGGCAGTTTGCCCTGGGAGCCTAGAAAAGACTGGAGAAATCCGACCCTCGCAATCTACCTCTCTTCTAGCCTGGACTAATTGTTGAGGACACCACGGGAGAGGGGAGAGAGAGCCTGGGGCTGTCCCTGCTTTGGACTCCCAGGTTTGGTTTGCCTGTCCCGAGAGCCCTTCCAGGCTGGGTGGGGCTGCGCCATTGTTTGCCTTGGAGCCTGCAAGGGGCTAAAGATATACAAACCTCCCAATGTCATCCTCTACTAACAGGGACTGATTGTTGAGGATTCAGAAGGGAGTGGAAATATTTCCTAGCTGGGAAAAGGGGGGCACTACTAGAGAAGTCTGGAGAAATGTCTCAGAAAGTTGGAATCACAGGGCTCCTAGCCAAAAGACAGGAAGCTATAACACATTGATCTGGTCTGTGTCACAACAAATACGCTCCGACCAGGCATTGAATTGAGAGCAGCCAACAAGTGCCATCTCCTGGCAGACCAAGGAAGTTCACATAAGAAAATTAATAAGTAAGAAAGTCTTTTCCTGGCCTCTATAGCCTCCCTGCCCAAGGCCTTAGGAAACGACTCTACAACCAATTACTGGGTCCAGTTCCCAGTTTTGAGCAACCAGCAGAACAATCCTAACAATCAAGGTTGAGCCAAAAATCAAAGAGCGGTGGTAACTCACAGCCTCCAGCCACTAAAACCCCATAAAAGAGAAAGAGATAGAGCATTTAAGTAAAATACAAACTAACCAGATGCCTAAGCACCAGCAAAAAATTACAAGCCATACTAAGAAAATAGAAGACATGGCCCAAGAAAAGGAATACAGCAAAGTCCCAGAAGAGATGCAGAATTTGAGAGAACTAATCAGTGAGATGAGCACACATTTCCAAAATCAAATTAATGAGATGAAAGAGAATATAGTTAAAGAGATCAATGACATCAAGAAGTCATTGAGCGAACACAAAGAAGAATTTGAAACACTGAACAGAAAAGTAACGGAGTTCATGGGAATGAAAGACACAATAGGTGAAGTCAGAAATACATTTGAAGCATACAACAGCAGACTCGAAATGATAGAAGAAAGAATAAGTGATACTGAAGACAGAGCAGCTAAAATTGAAGAGATAAAAGAACAGAGAGAGAAAAGAATGGAAAAAATTGAGCAGGGGCTCAGAGAGTTGAATGACAACACAAAACACAAGAACATACGTGTCATTGGAGTTCCAGAAGGAGAAGAGAAAGGAAAAGGGGCAGAAAGAGTATCTGAGGAAATAATAGCTGAAAATTTCCCAACTCTCACGAAAGAAATGAACTTTCATGTCCAAGAAGCACATCGTACCCCAATATGAATAAATCCAAATAGACCTACGCCAAGACACATATTATTCAGAATGTCAAATGTAAAAGATAAAGAGAAAATTCTCAGTGCAGCAAGGGAGAAGCAAACGATCACGTACAAAGGATGTCTAGTAAGACTTTGTGCAGATTTCTCTTCAGAAACCATGGAGGCGAGAAGACAGTGGTATGATACAATTAGGAAACTGAAAGAGAAAAACTGCCAGCCGAGAATTCTTTATCCAGCAAAACTGTCCTTCAAATATGACGGTGAATATAAAGTATTCACAAACAGAAACTAAGAGAGTTTGCAAAAAAGAATCCACCTTTGCAGGAAATATTAAAGGAAGCCTTAGAACCTGAAAAAAAAAGACAGGAGAGAGAGGCTTGGAGGAGAGTATAGAAGAAAGAAAAGCAGAAAGGAGAACCAAAAGAGTAAAAAGAGAGACAAAAATAAGATGACATATGAAAACCAAAGAATAAAATGGAGGAAA
The DNA here is from genome assembly GCA_026826555.1 of Tolypeutes matacus. NCBI lineage: Eukaryota > Metazoa > Chordata > Mammalia > Cingulata > Chlamyphoridae > Tolypeutes > Tolypeutes matacus. The sequence goes on from JAKSZT010053769.1 coordinate 23,892,886, forward strand.
TAAATAATGCATTTTCAGTAATATCATTGAATGTGAATGGATTAAATTCCTCAATCAAAAGACACAGACTGACAGAATGGATAAAAAAACATGAGCCATCCATATGCTGCTTACAAGAAACTCACCTCAGACACAAGGATACAAGCCGGCTGAAAGTAAAAGGTTGGAAAAAGATACTCCATGCGAATAGTAAACAGAAAAGTGCAGGGGTAGCTATACTAATATCAGACAAAACAGAATTCAAATGCAAAAAAGTGATAAGAGATGCAGAAGGCCATTATATATTAATAAAAGGGACGATCCTCCAGGAAGATATAACAGTCATAAATATCTACGCACCTAACCAGGGTGCCCAAAAATATATGAGACAAACTCTGGCAAAACTGAAGGGAGAAATAGACATCTCTACAATAATCGTCGGGGACTTCAACACCCCTCTCACATCATTAGATAGAAAAACTAGACAGAAGATCTACAAGGAAACAGAGAACTTGAACAATATGATAAACAAGTAAGACCTAACAGACATATACAGAACACTGCATCCAAACTCAGCGGATTATACATTCTTCTCAAGTGCCCATGGATCTTTCTCCAGGATAGACCACATGTTAGGTCAGAATACAGCTCTCAATAAATATAAAAAGATTGAAATTATACAAAGCACCTTCTCAGATCATAATGGAATGAAACTAGAAATCAATAACAGACAGGAAAAAAGGAAATTTGCAAATGTGTGGAGACCGAACAACACACTCCTAAATATTCAGTGGGTCAAAGAAGAAATTGCAAGTGAAATCAGTAAATATATTGAGACAAATGAAAATGAGAACACAACATATCAAAACTTATGGGATACAGCAAAGGCAGTCTTGAGAGGAAAATTTATAGCCCTAAATGCCTATATTAAGAAATAAGAAAGAGCTAAACTCAAAGATTTAACTGAACAGCTTGAGAAACTAGAGAAAGAACAGCAAACCAATCCCAAAGCAAAAAGAAGGAAAGAAATAATAAAGATTAGAGCAGAAATAAATGAAAATTAGAACAAAAAAGCAATAGAGAAAAATCAACAAAACCAAAAGCTGGTTCTTTGAGAAGATCAATAAGATTGACAAACCCCTCGCTAGACTAACAAAGAAAAAAAGAGAGAAGATGCAAATAAATACAATCAGAAATGAAAGGGGGGAAATTACAAATGACCTCACAGAAATAAAAAGAATCATAAGAGGATATTATGAGAAACTATATGCCAACAAACTAGACAACCTGGATGAAATGGACAAATTTCTAGAAATTCATAACCAACCTACACTGACACAACAAGAAATACAAGAACTTAACAAACCAATCACAATTAAGGAGATTGAATCCGTCATCAAAAATCTCCCAGCAAAGAAAATTCCAGGACCAGATGGCTTCACAGGTGAGTTCTACCAAGCATTTCTAAAAGAATTAACACCAATCCTGTTTAAACTCTTCCAAAAAATTGAAGAGGAGGGAAAATTACCCAACACATTTTATGAAGCCAACATCACCCTAATACCAAAGCCAGATAAAGATTCCACTAGAAAAGAAAATTACAGACCAATCTCTCTCATGAACATAGATGCAAAAATTCTCAACAAAATACTTGCAAATCGAATCCAACAGCATATCAAAAGACTTATACATCACGACTGAGTGGGATTTATTCCTGGTATGCAAGGCTGGTTCAACATAAGAAAATCAATCAATGTAATATACCACATTAACAAATTGAAGGAAAAAAACCACATGATCATCTCAATAGATGCAGAAAAGGCATTCAACAAAATCCAACATCCTTTTTTGATAAAAATACTTCAAAAGATAGGAGTAAAAGGAAAATTCCTCAATATGATAAAAGGCATATATGAAAAACCCACAGCCAACATCATACTCAATGGGGAAAGGTTGAAAGCTTTCCCCCTAAGATCAGGAACAAGACAAGGATGCCCACTGTCATCATTGTTATTCAACATTGTAGTAGAAGTTCTAGCTAGGGCAATTAGACAAGACAAAAAAATTAGAGGCGTCCAAATAGGAAAAGAGGAAGTAAAACTCTCACTGTTTACGGATGACATGATCCTGTATTTAGAAAATCCTGAAGTATCCACAACAAAGCTGCTTGAACTAATAAATGAGTTCAGCAAAGTGGCAGGATATAAGATCAACACGCAAAAATCAGTAATGTTTTTGTACACTAGTACTGAACAATCTGAGGAGGAAATCAGGAAGAAAATTCCATTTTCAATAGCAACAAAAAGACTCAAATACCTAGGAGTTAATTTAACCAAGGAAGTACAGGACCTATATGCAGAAAACTACAAAACAATGCTAAAAGAAATTAAAAAAGACCTAAACAAATGGAAAGACCTTCCGTGTTCATGGATTGGAAGAATAAATATCGTGAAGATGTCAATCTTGCTCAAACTGATTTATACATTCAATGCAATACCAATAAAAATCCCAACAGCTTACTTTACAGAATTAGAGAAGGCAATTACCAAATTCGTCTGGAAGGGTAAATGCACCCGAATAGCCAAAAGTATTCTAAAAAAGAAGAGCAATGTGGGAGGAATTTCACTGCCTGACCTTGAAACATATTACAAAGCTACAGTGGTCAAAACAGCATGGTACTGGCATTAAGATAGACATATCGATCAGTGGAATAGAATTGAGAATCCAGAAATAAACCCTCACCTATACAGTCAACTGGTTTTTGACAAACCTACCAAGCCCACGCTGATGGGAAAAAACAATCTCTTCAACAAATGGTGTTGGGAGAACTGGATATCTATAACCAAAAGAATGAAAGAGGACCCCTATCTCATCCCCTATACAAGAATCAACTCAAATGGATCAAAGATCTAAATATAAAAGCCAGGACCATAAAACTACTGGAAGAAAATATAGGGAAACATCTTCAAGACCTTGTAGTAGGTGGTGGTTTCTTGGACTTCACAACCAAAGCACGTGCAACAAAAGAAAAAGTAGATAAATGGGACCTCCTCAAAATTCAACACTTTTGCACCTCACAGGACTTTGTCAGAAGGGTGAAAAGTCAGCCAACTCAATGGGAAAAAATATTTGGAAATCACGTATCTGATAAGGGTTTAATATCCAGGATATATAAAGAGATGTTACAACTCAACAATAAAAAGACAAATGACCCAATTAAAAAATGGGCCAAAGACTTGAATAGACATTTCTCCAAAGAAGAAATACAAATGGCAAAAAAACACATGAAGAAATGCTCAACATCCCTCATGATTAGGGAAATGCAAATCAAAACTACAATGAGATATCATTTCACACCTATCAGAATGGCCACTATGAAAAAGACAGAGAACTACAAGTGTTGGAGAGGATGTGGAGAGATAGGAACACTTCTTCACTGTTGGTGGGAATGCAGGATGGTACAACCACTATGGAGGACTATTTGGCATTTCCTAAAGAAGTTGAATATAGACTTGCTACGTGACCCTGCAATACCACTACTGGGTATATACCCAGAAGATCTGAGAGCAGTGACAGCAACAGACATCTGCACACCGATGTTCAAAGCCACGTTATTCATCATTGCCAAAAGTTGGAAACAACCCAGGTGTCCATCAGCAGATGAATGGATAAACAAACTGTGGTTTATTCACACGATGGAATATTATGCAGCTGTAAGAAGAAATGAAGTCATAAAGCATATGGCAACATGGATGAATCTGGAGGACATTATGTTGAGTGAAGCAAGCCAGACACAAAAGGACAAATACTGTATGAATGCATTACTATGAACCAAATATATTGTGTAATATATTTTTTGATTCACACACAAATAAAAACAAAAAATCAAACAACAAAACAACAAAAAATTTTACATGTATCCATTACATTTAATTGAGAAATGTATATATTTATTCATCTGTTTTTACTTTTTAGTTTTTAATTGCTTATGTTTTCAATTATTAAATGTACAAAATAAAGTTAAAAAAAAAAAAAAAAAACTCTAAGTTTGCCACCTGTAAAAAAAAAAAGAAAAAAAAAAAAAAACTATAGGAATGTGGATGTGGCTCAAGCAATTGAGCAGGTTTGGTTCTTGGTCCCTCCTAATGAAGACGAACAAACAACGAGCAGACATCAAGCAAAAATAAAGGGGAAGACAAAGAGCAAAAGCAACGAGCAAGACAATGAGCAAAAACAAACAAGCAGGGAGCAGGTGTGGCTCGAGCAGTTGAACTCTTGCCTCCCACATGGGAGGTCCCACATTCGTTTCCCAGTGCCTCCTAAAAAAAACCAGAGCAGACCGCGAGCACAGACAACGAGCACAAACAACGAGCAAACAGCCAAGGGAACCATCTGGTGTGGGGGGAGGTATCATAAAAAAAGAAAAACTACAGAAGAAAAGAATTAATCTTTGTCTCCAAGCCTCCATAGATTGATCTTCATTGACAGCTCTATTGTATCTTAGTCACTGCAGTGTGATTACTGATTACTGTTCGGTGTGGGAGACATGTCCTATATTTTCTATGAGACAGAAGGAGGGAGTGGCCTGTAAAATATTTCTGACCTCCCCCGAGCCTTGCAAAAAGTTTCAAGTTTCATTGCCCACGGCGGCCCTCAGGTTCCTGGTCCAACACTGAGTAGGGAAGGGAACAAGCATTTGTGCTAAGTGTGGTCTGGATAGCATGGAATGTGATTCTTTCACCCTCAGTGGAGGGCTTTTTTTTTTTGAGATCTTTTATATTTTTTTATTTTGTTTTCTTTTTTTGAGGTACCAGGGCCTGGGGATTGAACCTGGGACCTCATGTGTGGGAAGCTGTGCTCAATCACTGAGCGACATCGACTTCCCTGTGTTGGTTTTATCATTTGTTTTGCTTGTTGTTTGTTTTTGTTTTTTCAGGAGGCACCAGGAACTGAACCCGGGACCTCCCAAGTGGGAGGCAGGTGCTCAACCACTCAAGCCACATCTGCTCCCCTGGAGGGCTATTTTGATTTTGAATTATATATTGAACTTTTGAAAAACCGAAACAAGATCCCCAAGCAGGCAGTCCTTTTTTACTGGGAGGAGCATGCGTAACCCAGATTTTTTTTTTTTTTTAACCCTGGCTATTTTTAAAGTTTTAGCACCTTAGAAAAGTGGTGTTTTCTGCAGTGAGGGGATAAAGGTGGCAGAGTGGCAAAGACAAAAACCCCTCAGAAATTCTTTCTTGGACTCAGAGGCAAATAGGTCTCTGACTTAAATAAGGACAGGGATCCGCTGAGTACAACGAGCTCACGCCGCCAGGGCACACTGAATTGAGGCCGCAGCAGCTTCATTCACATGCTGGCTCTCTGCACCTTTGGGCCTAGAGGACTTGTAGGCCACTGTCCCTCGCCAGCCGGACCACCCCTGAGCAGGCCCCCAGAGGGTCTTCTGGCCCCAGAAGCCTAGCTGAAGGCTGGATAAGAAGAGAGCTAGATCCCTGAACAGAGAGACTGACTAAGGAATAGGATTTTATCATAAGAATCCAAAGAAATGGGCCAGGCTCCTTGGGCTCCAGTGCTATGTCAGAGAGAATGATTCCTAGAGGACTATCTAGAACAGCAGTCCAACTGGAAAAGCAGTATGAGCCACATGTGTACTTTAAAATATTCAGGTGGCACATGTGAAAAAGCGAGAAGAACGGGGTGACATTAATTTTAATATTTTTATTTAACCCAGTATCTCCAAAATATTATCATTTGTACATGTGATCAATATAAAAAATAATGAAATATTTTACATTCGTTTTGTGTACTCTTTGAAATCTGAGGTGTAATTTACCCACAATAGCGCATTTCAGTTCAGACTTGCCATATTGCAAGTGCCCAATAGCCACAGGTCATGTATTATTTGTATAAATGTAAAATAATTTAAAAGAAAAACTACAGGGAGGTGGATGTGGCTCAAGCAATTGAGCAGGTTCGGTTCCTGGTGCAGGTCTAGGAAGTTCTATCACTAAGCACCTTACAGAGTGCGGTTGGACAGCCTGCGAGGCCCTGCTGTCTGCGACTGTGACATCACGACAGCATTTGCTGTAGGGTGCCCATAATATTCTTCTGCTATTTTTTTAAAAAAGCTTCAAACCTTAATAACTTAAGTTATAGATAATAATAATACGTCACATTTTCATAAGGCATTTTTGCTTATAGGAAACTTTCAGTACGTCTTCCCTTGCAACTATAACTCTGAAGAAGGCAGGCAGGTGCAATTCCTGCAGCAAACATTTATTGAGGTTATATTAGGTCCTAGGCTCTGATTTGCATATAACACTGCTTTGATGGGGCTCAGATTCTAGTAGAGTGGAAAAACAAATTGTGATGTTACTGTGTTTTGGGGGATGTGAATGGGGCTTGCGGAAACACAAGAGACACCTTAACTTTGCCCAAGACGTCAGGGAGGGTCCTTCACAGGAGGGCATATTCAGAGTAGAAAGCTGAGGATGAGTAGACCCTTGCTGATGAGTGCATTCAGAGCTTGGCCCCAGTGTGTGGGCCAGAAAGAGCATGGTCCAGTTGGGGCAGGACTCTTGAACCTGGTGTGTGTCATTCACAGCCCCAGAAATCATGCCATGGGCTCACAAGCAGAGGGAGCCTGGAGCCCAGGAGTTCCGGTGAGCCCACCTGGAAAGGCTTGAGCAAGGTTTTTAGAAAGGGGTTGGGGACAGGTGGGGGGAGAAGGGCCTCAGCTCTGGAACCTGCTATCAGGTAACCTCAATTCCAGAGCTCTTTTGTGCCGGCAGCCCCCATTTTTTGTTTTGATGTCTGCAATAATAATGTTTTGCATACAGTTCTGCAGCATCTTCACCCTAAAGTGCCCTAAGGATGCTAGCTTTAAAACGCTGTTCAAGGGAGCGGACGTGGCTCGAGTGGTTGAGCGCCTGCTTCCCACACGGGAGGTCCCAGGTTCGATCCCTGGTGTCTCCTAAAAACAATAAGCAAACAAACAAAGGAAAAAACCAACTCAGGGGAGCCGATGTGGCTCAGTGGTTGCATGCCAGCTTTCCACATACGAGGTCCCGGGTTCAATCCCCAATACCTCAAAACAAAAAACAATGCTGTTCACACATGTTTCTATTGTAGTCATCTGGGAGTCTTGGGGGAGAAATCAGTGTGGCTTGCACGTTTAGAACTCCAGGTGAACTGGCTGCCCATCTGGAATCTCAGGGCAGGTCTTTCTATCCCAGACATGGAGCTTGGCTCTTGCCTTTGTCCACAAGGCCCCTGGCCACCACTAGGGCAGAAGAGAGACAAGGTCTGGGTGCCTGCCTGAAGCCCACAGCCCTCCAGCATTGGTGTATCTCCTCTCTGCTCAGCAGTTTTTATTTTTGTCTCATCTGTGTGTTCCTCATTTTAAAGTGTGAATCCTAGTGACCCAAGGGAGCTGTCTGCCTGGGCCTGGGCCAGCCAGGCCAGGTTACTCCAGTTCAGAGGCTGCCCTGGGCAAGGTTTGCAGGGGATGCCGGTTCCCTGTGTAGCTGGCTTGGGGGCAGAGGAGGGGGGGCATGGCGGGAGTGTGTGTGGGGAGGCCAACGTGGCCTGCCAGAGGGACCAGTTATCAAGCTGGGGAAACCTTCTGTTAAAAATAAACTGGGGCCTGTATTCCCCTCTTTCCTGGCAGCTCTTTTAAAAGAGTAAGCAAAGTTTGCAAAATGGAAATGTTAATATTTAGAAATGCAAAATCAAGCCTGCGTGCCTCTCAGGGCTTGTCCACAGGTAGAATTCATGCCTGGTGGCTCTGATGTTTCCACAGCTCTGCCTCCGCTGAGATTTTATCCGTGCTGATGCATTGGAACAGTGTGATGGAGAGATGGCTTACTACTCAGTGGCTGTGCCTTTTCCTGGCACTGAGTGGTCAACAGTGGTGGCTGATGCTCTGGTGGTACATGGGGTAGCATTTTAGAAACAAAGGCAGGCAGAGGGCCTGGCCCTCCCCTCTGCTGGCTGATGCTAAAACTCACTGGATTCAGGGGTAAAAGAAATGATTTTTTTTTGAGGTACTAGGTATTGAGCCTGGGACCTCCCATGTGGGAAGCTGGCTCTCAACCATTGAGCCACTTCAGCTCCTGTGAGTTGGATTTTTCATTTGTTTGCTTGTTGTTTGGTGTTTTTTTTTTTTTTTACGAGTCATCAGGGACTGAACCTGGGACCTCCCATGTGGGAAGCAGGCGCTCAACTGCTTGAGCCACATCCCTTCCCCGGAAATAACATTTTTGTACCAGGAGCTATGCTAAGTACTTTTCCTATGTAGCCCCACGAGTTCCACATAGTGGTTCTGGGAGCTTATCCTCCTTAGAGGCAGTATTCCACACTGGAGTGGTTTTCTCCTGGACCTGCAGCATCGGTGTCCCCTGGGAGCTTGTTAGGGAAGCACCTTCTCAGGCCCCACCCCAGACCTACTGAGTGAGAACTCTGGGGTGGGGCCCAGGCAGCTCTTATGACCACTAAAGCTTGAGAACTGTTACCAGTGAGGTTTAGAGCACAGACCTGGAGCTCGGCTGGCTGGGCTCAAACCTCAGCTCTGCCACTTGCTAGGTGCTTGGCCTTAGGCCACCCCTGTGTGGCTCGGTGTCCCCATCTGTAGATTGGGGGTAATAGCAGCACCTACTTCCTGGGCTCGGTGTGGGGATTACAATAGGTAATATGTGTTAAAAGTGCTAGACAGGTGGTAAACACGCTGTATTTGCTCTAACTTGCTCACTCAACCAGCTTTGATCCTAGGTCTTTTTTACTTTAAAGCCTGCCACTCTCTCAATCAGTAGGGCTCCCGTTTACCATATGGGAGGCCCCGGGGTCGGTTCCCGGGGCCTCCTGGTGAAGGCAAGCCTGCCCGCACGGCGTGGTTAGCTGACCCAGCGAGCACAAGCAGCAAGGGGGGGATAAATGAATAAATAAATTAAAAAAAAAAAAAAAAAAAGCCTGCCACTCATTTTATTGTATTGACTGTCCCTTAGAAATCTAAGTCATTTAGCTCTTAAGTCTTCAAATTCTGCAAAAAAAACCCCACAAAAACAAAAACAAAAACATAGGGGACTCTTTAGGCCCAGGCTGGCAAGGAGGTTTCCTTGCTTATCACCTGGTCTGGTTTGATAGCAGGGGCTGCATGGAACACGGTTAGGAAGATTTGAAGGCTGTGCCCGCACTTAGCTTCTGAGTATATTTATCCATTAGGGGCATCTGCCATGGGTGCTTGGGGTTGGAGGATATTCTCCCATCCTGCCATTGGTTGTTGTCCGTCAACTTAGCATGAATTTCTGGTCCTTTCCTGTTACTGGATTTTAAAGGGAGTGACCGCTGAATAGTCCAGGCCAGAGGAAGCTATGGGCTGTGCGCGTTCAGGGCAGATGACCAGGGGACTACGCTGTGGTTTGTGAGCCACACTTGGCCTAGTTTTTAAAGTGCGGCTTCACCTGGGGCTGGCTCTTTTGGGACTTGGGGATGGCTGTGACCACAGTAAAGGTTGGCTGAGCATCTGAATGTTCAGAACCCAGTTATCTTTCCACTTCATTGTAACTAGCAGGAGCTTTTAGCCCCATCTTGCAGATATGAAAACTAAGGCTCGAGAAAGTCAGGCGTTAAATTGCAGCACGTTGCTCTTGGCCACAGCCCCAGAGGGTGAAGCTCTCAGAGTCTGTTGGCCTTCTCATCAACCTTTGTTTCCAGATAAATCCTGTCAGGCTGGAGTAGGAACAAAGACCAAACCTTCTCCCTCAAAGCTGTCTCTCTTTGTTCTCCCTCTCTGTCTTCTATTCATGTGACCAGAGTGCTAGGGCCGAGGGCCAGCCTTTCTCTGTATTTTGAAGGCGCTCTCTTTTCTCACAAGGCACCAAGCCAGGTGCTCCTGCCCTGGCCAGGCCTAGGATGAGCAGCTGAGGCCCAATTGGTGCCAGGCTCTGGGGCATTATGCCGTCTCCTGCCCTGCTCCCTCTGCTGAGGCAGCTGTGGCCTCAAGTCCCATTGGAATGGGAGTGGGAGGTTCTAGGACCCAGGAGAATGGGCAGAATTGGCTGTTTGGGTTCAAGGTCATAGAGGCCCAATTGGCTTAGGAAAGGGACCCTCTGTGGGGCCCTCTATCTGTACTGGGGTGCCACCCCTCCTAGACTGCAGGAATAATTGTAGCCTCCTATTATCCTAAGTCTGCCTGAGTCCAGTTTTACAACCTTTAATCACCCCCATATTGTCATCCTCAACATATTATTTCTAACAGCATATTCAGAGGAAGAGGTACCTTTCCCAACATCATCTTTCCTTTTCTCTTGTGGTCAAATTTTTGTAATTGCATCATGTCCCCATTAAGTTGTATGTAACAGCCAGCAAATTCATGACCCTCTCTCTCCCCATACCGTTTTGTTCCTGTCTCTGCCCTGTGATGTGACTGTTTCATATTTAAGTTGCTCAGCCATGGGTGCAGGTTTTTTCCTTTTGGCTCTCAGTTCTTCAGGCCTGGGAAGTTGGTTGAATTACCTTCTTTGTCCCCTGAGGCCCCAGTTAACACCATTGTCCTAAACCTTCACCCACTTCAGGGGTGATGTCACATGGGGCGTTAACTCCTACTCGACCAGCTGGGCAGGTGTCTCTCACAGCAAGAGATTATGACTTCCAGCAATATAGGGACTCTGAGTTTTCCTGACAGAGTTTTGCACATAGTTTGTCCTCAAGATGCCTGAGGTATTACCTGTGGGTACCACCATCCTTGGGAGTCTCCCTGGAGAAATTATTGGAGTCTCATGAGGAGACCAGGGCTTCCACCCAGACTGTAGATTCCCTTGCATAGCAGTGTTAGAGACACTGTGGAGAAGTCTGGCATTTGCTTTGCCATATACCTGAGGAAGCTGAGAGAGAATCACTGTTACATTCCTTCCACAGGAGAAGACATTAGGCCCTGACAGGTTTGTTCATCCAGCCATCATATAAGATGGGATTCTAGAGGCTTACAGAGAAGAATCAGACATAGCTGGGCAACCCCCATCAGTGTGAGGGTCTCTCTGGTAGGGGGAAGAGGATGGACAGTGGGCCTCAGCAAGGATCCTCTTACCTCAGAGAAGCCATGTTGTCTTCCAGGAAAGGGCACAGTCCCTGGCGGGGGAGGGAGGGAACTCTAGAGGCAACTGAGTCCACTCAGTGCAGGAGAGGAGGAAACGCCTCCTTAGAGGAGAGGAGTAGGACTCTGGGCAGCCTGGGAGGGGCATCAAGGCTGGCTGGACATCCTGTAGGCAAGAGGGCAGGCAGGGATGGAATGGAGGACTGAAGTTTTAGGAGGTGGTTGTAATAGTGCAGGTGAATGATAATGAAGACCCAGAAATACAGATTGGATCTTTTTGAAGAAAACTTCAAACTTTTTACTGATAGATTTTTTTTTTTTTTTTTTTTTTTTCCAGGAGGTACCAGGGATTGAACCCAGGACCTCATACATAGGAAGCAGGCGCTCAACCACTGAGCTACATCCATGCCCCAATGAAAGCTGTTTTTTTTGGTTTTGTTTTGTTTTTAGGAAGTACCAGGGATTGAACCCAGGACCTTGTACATGGGAAGCAGGCTTGAGCTATATCTGCTCCTCCTGATAGATTTTTTATTAATATATATTTTTATTTTTTTAAAGATACTTAGATTACACAAATGTTACACAAAAATATAGGGATTCCCATATGCCCCATTCCCCATACCTCCCACACCCTCCCACATAAACATCCTTCATTAGTGTGGCACATTCATTGCAATTGATAAATACATCCTGGGGCATTGCCATTGAGCATGGACCATAGTTCATATTGTAGTTTCACTCTCTCCCACACAATTCTGCAGGCTATGGGAAGATATATAATGGCCTATATCTGTCATTGCAGTGCCATTCAGGACGATTCCCAAGTCCTGAAAAAGCCCCTGCATTACACCAGTCTTTCCCTCCCCCTGCCCCCAGAGCCCCCAGTGGCCACTGCCTCCACATCAATGCTGTAATTTCTTCCATTGCTAGAATCACAACAAATTTATTGTAGAATACCAGTAAATCTACTCTAGTCCATAGTTCATTCCCCAATCCTGAGGATTGATAGATTTTTAAATGACTTGAATAAATGGAAAGATATGCCAGGTTCCTGGATGAGAAGACTGCATTTTGTAAAAGTACCACAAACTTGGGGGCTTAACACAACAGAAATTAATTTTCTCGTTGTTCTGGAGGCCAGAAGTCCAGCATCAGGGTATCAGCAGGGCTGTGCTCCCTCTGAAACCTGTGTGGGAGGATCCTTCCTCGCCTCTTGAAGCTTCTGGTGTTTGCCATTAGTCCTTGGCGTTCCTTGGCTTCCAGATGCAACGCCTCCATTGTCACGTGGCGTTCTCCCCTGTGTCTGTCTCCAAATTTCTTCCTCTTATAAGGTCACCATCATATTGAGTTAGGGCATGCCCTGCTCCAGTTTGGCCTTATCTTAACTAATTACATTTGCAATGACCTCATTTCCCAGTGAGGACACATTCTGAGGTACTGGAAGTTAGCAATTGAACATGTCTTTTTGGGAGGATGCAATTCAACCCACACTCACTTCACATATGCTGCAGCCTCTGCATAGAACTTTTTCTTTCTGGCCTAGACTTTCTCATGGCTCACTCTTCCTCATCATTCAGGTATATTATCAGGTTCCACTTCCTTGAAGAGGCCTTCCTTGATATCCCTAAGTAGCACTCTCTCCTGGCGTTCTCTAATCTCTATTTTCATCTGAACTATTTGCTTTATTTATAGTGGGGTGGTTCATATAGTGGGGTGGTTCATAGACTGTTTGCATTCACATCTGGCTTGGCCAGTTACTGCTGTGTGGCCATCTGGGCATCAGTTCTCCTCATCTATAAAATGGAAATAATACTACCTATGCCCTAGGACTGTCATGAGGATTAAATGTGACATGCAAAGTGCCCGACAGAGCTGGGCACACAGGACGTTTTCAGTTGATGGTGGTGGTGGTGGTTAGGGTTACTTGTTCATTGTCCATTGCCCACCCCAGAAAAGGAAGCAAATAGATAACTGCTTGGCTATGTTTACTGCTGTATCTTGGTGTCTAGAATGGTGTCTGGTATACAATGGGAGCTTGGTAAATATTTGTGAGTAAATACATGAAAGCACAATGGTAAAACTTATTTTAAATGCACAGTAATTAACCTAGTGTGATTGATGTGTGAGTCATCACAGATTAAAAGAACAGAACCAATAACTCTAAAGCTAACCCTCGCATTTATGAGAATTTAATACATAATGACAGAGCATCACAAATCAGTGGGGAGAGGGATGGATAATTTAGTAAATGACCAATGCAAAAGAGAAAATATTGATCCTTTCATAACAACATATACCAAAATAAAGTTCAATTAGACATTTCAAATTAAACCATAAAAAAAAAAACTAAGAAAGTATATGGGAACATCTTTCTTAGGGAAGAGTTGGCTTTCTAAGCAGTACCACATGGGGGGGGGGATCAGAAAGTGAAAAGAGCAGTGGATTGGACTGCTTTTAAAAATTAACTTCTGTATATAATAAGCACGAGAAAAATTAAAAGTTAAGGTAGAAAAGCTGTCACAAGTGACAAAAAACAGTTTAAAACTCTTAATATAGAAATTGCTCATGTAAATCTAGAGGAAAAAAACATTATCACAATAGCAAAATTAGCCAAAGGAAAGAAAGAGACCATAAACAGAAGAAATATAGCCAAGTACTACAGGGAAAAGTGCTTAACTTATTGGTAATCAAAGAAATGCCAAATAAAATGAGATAATTGTTCACCTATCACATAACCTGGCAGGCATTGTGTTGAGAAAGGTCCTTTCTTAGATTGCTGATGAGAATATAGCTTGTTTTAGCTTTTCTGGCGGTTTGAAACTATATATTAAAGACGTTTAACTATATACATATCTTTTGACCTAATAAGTCCAACTCTAGAAATCCAGCCTGTGGAAATAATCAGAAAGCATACAATATACTTGCAAAGATATTCATTAATTCTGAAAAAGAAAAATGTGAAAAAAACCTAAATTCTCTGCAACGAAGGAAATAGTAAGTAAATTATTGGCACATTAGCCTTTTAAAAATTTATGTATACTTTAATATTATTTAATGTGGTGATTCTTAACCAAGGATGCTTTGTGGGATTTTCTAAAAAGTATACAGGCCAGACTCTACCTGACAGAGATTCTCATTGAGTAGGTCAGAAGCGGAGTCCGGGATCTGGTCTGTTTACAAAGATCCATGTGTGATTCTCGTTGTTTACCTCTTGTTGAAAACCTCTGATTTAATGATACCGGGAAATGCTCATGGTATAATGGGAAGCTAAAAAGCAGAATATAAAACTATATTGCTTCCCTTATCTCTTGTTGTGCAACAAACCATTCCAAAGCTTAGTGGCTTAAAAACAACAGTTCTGCTGGTCTCACCTGAAGCCACATGCCTTCAGGCCTCTCCCCTCATGGGGTCTCTCACCTTCAGATGATTGGCCTGGGCTTCTTACAGATTCTACAAGGGAAAGGTCAAAAGAGATAAGCCCCAATGTGCAAGGACTTATCAAGCTTCTGTTTGCATCATGCTCACTAATGTCCCATTGGCCAAGGCAAGTTACACAGTAATGTCCAACCTCAGAGGGAGTACACAAGGGGTGAATAATGGGGGCTACTATATGTATTCATAATATGATTGCAATTTCTAAACCAGATGCACTGAAATACACCAGTATTTCAGTGGCTATTTGCTAGTTTATTGTTCCTTGTATTTTCAGAATTTTCTATAATCATGTATTTTCTTATCATAATTAAAAAGTCTGCCTTGAATAAAGAAAGTATGGGGGGTGGTGGTGGATGTGGCTCAAATGGTTGGGTGTCTGTCGCCCATGTAGAGGACCTGGGCTCGATCCCCGGGACCCCCCGGTAGAATAAAAAAAAAAAAAAAGAAAATATATAGAAGGCATACAGGCATGCCAGGCCCCCCTGAATCATGCAGCAAGATGACGACATAACAGGAGAGTGACACAAGGGAGAGCCAAGACGAGATGTGCTGAAAAAAAAAGCAGGAAATGAGGTGGTACAGGTGGCAGAACGCCTCTCTCCCACATTATAGGTTCCCAGAATCAAATCCCGGTGAAGACAGGAGGAGAAGGATGAGAAGAAAGGGCAGGAAACAGACACAGAGAATTGCCCAGCAAATGGACACAAAATAGCCAAAAATGGGAGGGAGAGGGGGTTAAAATGGATAAAAGTAAAATACAAAATTTTTTTAAAAAAGAAAGTATCGTTATAGGTCTGGAGAACTTGCTAGATGATAATGTAGTCAAGATTGGTTGGATAGATGGAATTAACTGGAGTTGGTGGCTTTTTGAAGTGGCGAGTGGGAGTATTGGTGGTAGGTGAGTTCAAAATAATGTAACTTGGGCTCTGGGTGGATGGTTCTACCTCTCACCAAGATGGGGAAAGAGGACATGGAGCAAATTTGCCTGGGGAAAGTCTCATTTATCATTTTCAATTTGAGGTCCTGTGAGGCATTGTACTTAGAGGTCCAACAGATAGTGAAATATGGAGCTGGCGTTCAGAAGAGAAGTAAGAGCTGGAGAGAGATATTTTTTTGAATCATTGGTAGTTATTGAATCTATGAGAGAACATTTATTTGTCAAGGAATTACACAGGGAAGGATAGAAAAGAGACTAGAAGGTGGATCCTTGAGTTCGCCCACATTTGAGGCCCTCACAAAAGAAGTGCCAGGCCGGTTCCAATTCCAGACACTGCTTTAATTTAACTTCCCTCTTAAGGCCTTCCCTTCCTCTAACTCCCCAACCCCCGCCCCCATCATATGCAATCTCAGCACCCTAAACTTCTCATTTGGAGCACTTGACACATTTGCAATTAAACTGCCAGCGTGTAATTAGTTGTTTGATGTCAGCTCCCAGAGAGCAGGGGCAGGGCCTGTCTTGTCCATTGTTGTTAATCAGTATGAAAGCATGCAGCAAGCAAACAAGCCAGCTTGCTTGATAAGGAAGATCATTCAGAGAAGGTCCCAGAGAGTTCCAGGAGAAGAGTTTCAAGGTGAGAGCAGGAACCAGTGCCAGTCATTGGATATGGTTGAGAAAGACAAGGTCTAGAAAGATCTATGGAGAAAGCAGTTTTGGAGTTGGGGTGGAAGCAAGTCCTGGTGGGGTGAGGAGGAAATCTGATCAATCAATCAGCTTAGGTAGGTAGAGTGGTCTTGGAAAGAAGGAGAAGCTCTTCTGATGAAGGAGGGACAGCAGAGAGGATGGGAGGAGTAGTATATAAGGAGAAGGAGGTCACAGAACTTCATGGCACAGGGTCAGCTGGGCTGACTCCTCTCAGGCTATGGACATTTGATTTTTCAAACAGAGTGCCCGCAGGAAGTAGTTGTCCTATTTGTGAAATGCAAGCTGTCCTGTCTCATCTTGCACCCTCACAAAGCCATTGGTGTATCTCCCTGACAGCCTTTCAGTGGTGCACCCCACACTAGTAAATCTGATCAGAGACATCTTAGATGTATGCCATGTAAAGTTGGCTCTGTTGAAATTTCATGAAAATGGCATTATTAGTTCAATATTATACCATAATTCAGTGGTTCTCAAAGTGTGGCTCCCAGTTTGGCAGCTTCAGCATCCCCTGGAAATGTGCTAGAAATGCAAATTCTCAGACCCTACCTCAGACCCACTTAAATTCAGAACTCTGGAGATGGGGTCCGTCCATGAAAGTTTAACAGGCCTTTTGCTGAAGCTTGAGAACCATTGTCCTACACCAAAAATACAAGCAAGCAGTTGTCACAAATTAACTAGCTTGGGCTGACATTTATGTAGGAGCCTCCAAGCAGAGACGTATGTTTCCCTCTGGAAGCTTTTGAAGTTGTCAACTTGAAATCTGCTTTGGAATTCCCTGAGCTTGGAGAATTGGACGGACAAAGTTAGAGGCTTCCATATTTCGGGGTCAGCAGTTTCTGCTGGGATCCCGAGCAGCTGTCCCTGCCTGACTGCACCACGGAGGTCGTGAGCCAGGAGGAGGGGAAGGTGGGGGGCCTCCTGTTCCTCCCTGAATTCAGCATTTGAAAATCCAAGACTGTGAAGGATCAGAGGGGTCTGCTTTACAGGCTGGAGGATAAGGTTTCACACAGAGCAGCTGGAATTCATAGTGCTGGCGTCTGAGACCCGTAGCTTTGAAGACACAGTGAGATGCTGTTGCTTAACGAAAACCAGACCCAGACGTACCAGCTGCTGGCCTCGCTCTGGCTCTGGGCCCCGCAGCTTCTCTGCCTGGGCAGTGTGGGCCACGCAGGGTCATCAGGCCCCCAGGTGCACTTCCATGTTCCCTGGGAGATGGAAGTCTGCCTGCTGCTGCCACTGCAGTGCTTACTTTCAAGGGACTTGACCTCTTACTGCAGCTCTCAGGATGGACATCCTGCAGCAGATATTCACTGTTGGAGAGGTAGAGTGGTTTTTCGCCCCTTTGTAATGCCTAGGCACAGGTATTTCGAGAACAAACAGATCCAGACACACCTCTCAACTTGACTCCAGAAACTGGGGCTTGAAATTTTACAGACAACCAAGGCTCTCAGCCAAGTCTGAGTGCCCATTTGTTTGTGAAGTGGGATGCCCACTGGGGGCCTTGCTGCTGGGGATGGGGGTGGGGGAGGTGGTTATTCCAGTCTGTTCTACAGTGTGGAGCCAGTGTTGGGGTTCAAGGCAGATCCTGAGGAGGAAGAGCCTGACATCTTCCCCTTGTGTTAGGGCTCTTCCTGGGTGGGAGACACGAGTAGGTGAGTGACAGTGACGTTGCTGGCAAACCTGTGAGCTTCCTTCAGACCAAGGATGTGTGCCAAATGCCCACCTTCTCTTTCTCTGAGCCATGTGCAGGTGGCCTGTTTTCCTTGGCCCTTTCACATTGCTGAGTTCTTTTCTACCTTTTATTTGGTGTCGTTTAGGAACCTTTTTTAAAAAATTCCTAATAGAAGGAAGAATTATTTTTCTTCAGGATATGGGGTCCGTGGTTTGATTTCCCCCGCCCCCTCTTCAATGTTGGTGGTCAGGCTTATGTGGGTAAATCTTCCTCTTTTGCCAGCGCTGCAGGGAAGGTGGTAGGGCTGAGTTCTGGTCTAGTTTACCCACATGATTTGGAGCGAATGTGTAAATCTTTCCAAACGCCTTTTTCCCCCCTCCCCAGTAAGCTCACTTTAATCATACTTCTTGGCCCTCATGCAAAACTTTTTTGGGCACAACATTGATATTTATTGAGGATGTTTGAGAATCTGTTCTCAGTGTATCCAGAGAAATTATTCAGTTAACAAAGGAGAGGAAGGCGAGAGAAGGTTCCGGAACGTCAGCTAAGTAACAGAAACACAGTTGTTAATTGAGTCCCTTAAGCAGGGCTGCTGAGTGCCCTCTGGCTTTCCACTGAAACTGATGGGGGTGGAAGACATTTCCCTGGAACTGCCACCCTCCCTTCAATGCCACTCCCTAGTTCTGATGAAAGAATTGAAAATGGCCAGTAAAATGTTCAGTTCCTCTAGTGGTCAAATAAATATAAGCTTAAATAGCATAATACCATTTTCAACCTAACAGATTGGTAAGGATTGAAAAAATCACCCAGGGCCAGCAAGGGTGTGGGTTATTTCAACTACTGGCTGAGGTCTGAATCTGCAAAGCAATTTTGCAAAAGTTATCAAAAAAACCTTCAAAAGGCACTTAGCACATCTGGGTATTTAATTTTTATGGTTCGATCTAGTAAAGTTGTGCAGAAAATAGAGGTTCAAAGTCTTTTACCAAAATGATCATTAGAACAGTGAAAAAATGGAAACAGCCTTGATATCCAACAAGTCTTATTATTTTATAGCATATATATCTCCATTAAAATTGTCACATAATACTTAATGGCATGGAATCATATGTTAATTAATAATGACAATAATTTATAACTTTACTTGATGGCAATTTAAAATATAAAACAGCATGTATAATATAGTCCCAATTTTATAAAATGTTGATACTTTTTTTTATTTAAGTCTGGAAGGTATACCTAAAGATGTTAGTGGTAATTCCTGGGTAGCAGGATTATCGATATGTTTTTTATTTTTTCCTGTATTTTCTAAATTTTCTGAAATAAATATGTACTTTGTAAATTACTTTTAAATAAATAAATAAATAAGTTTCTTGTGAAGTAATGTCCTTATAATTGTTGCTTCAAACAACTCTCTACCCAAATCTCGCTGGCTAGTTTGCTTTCCCCAGTGGTGTTGGCTTGTTGTTGATTAACAAGGCCTCTGCCTCTGACAAAACCCAGAGGTGAATTCCGTCTGGCCTAAAAGGAAGAGAAGCCTTGCTAAGAGGGGAAAGGTCAGCACTGAAAGCGAGATGAAGAATTTTGGCTGAAGCATTAATTTGGAATCACAGACACGGTATTGTGTCTGATAACTTTCTGATTTCCAGGCAAAACCCAGTTTGCTCTGAAAGCAGAAATTTCTCCTTTTTCTCTTACATGTTCAGTTAATCACTCTCACTCTTTCCTAGAAAAATAAAGAAGGGCGTTCTTTAGATGGTGGCAATGAATAGCTGAAAATGGCAATTTTAAGTCTTGCTGGGCATAAATGGAACTCCAGTTGTTACAAAGAGTTAGGCATTGGGCGGGAGGGGCTGAAGGCAGCGTGGGCCTCGTTTCTTCCTGTAGTTCACCAGGAGGAATTATTTATACTGCGTATTTTCTGTGAAAATATCACCCATTTCTTGGCCTGAAATGTGTGAACAAATGTAGAGGTGATTCGTTTCGTGACTCATTTCATGGTGGTTTGACCGACAGAATTGAAACATGAGAGGGAAGAAGAGGAGGAGAAAGACCTGTGGGAGGAGATAAATGGTGGTTTGGTCCAGATTAGGAGGGGCTTTGGTGCATGAAAGGAACACATTACCCTAACAGGTTTCTCTGAATTTAAAGAGCTTGAAGCTAACGCCTGACGGAAAGGCCTGGAGGACAAGCCTCCGTATGGAGAACTTTAGTAGGGCCCAGAGCTTTACTTGGGTCTGGACATCTGTAGGGAAATGAAAGGAATTCCTCAGAGGGCAGCCAGAAGTGATCCAAGTTCTTGATGTGAAATATCCTTATCCAGATCTTAGAGATGAGGAAATTTGATCTCTGGTCAATGTCATCTGGTAAAACAGATGACCGCCCCATAGTTAACAAATTGTCCACACTGTGCTGGCCACTCACTGCTGCCTTATTGCCCTGCTTTATTTTTCATAAACTCAAAGCCACTAGACCTATTATATAATTGTATAATTTATCATATATTCAATTCATCATATAATACATACAATAGAATATTATGTATTGTATAATTATTTGTTGCCATCCCTCCTCACCAGTGGTGTGCTGGAGCTGGCATGGACAGGCTCGCAGGAGCTGATTGTGCATGTCTCTTCCCAACTCTGTTGTCACATCAGGTTGGTGACTTGAAAAGGGCCACGGTGGGAGTATTGACACCACGGAAATGAGTAAAGACACTACAAATCCCAGAGAGCCAGTGGTTAAACATTTTCCAACAGACCACTACTCCCCATCTCCCACTAGCATGTAAGTTTCCTGAGAGTAACAGCTTTGTTTTGCTCATTGCTCTACTCCTGGTGCCTAGAACTCTGCCCGGCATATAGTAGATGCTCAGTAAATAGTTACTGAATGAATAAAAAGTAGCAAGCACTTTTAAGTCCTATAGACCTAGGCTTAATTCGTCACCCACACCCACTTCATATTTCTGAATCTATAAAATGGGAGTTGAATTCCCTGCCTGTCCAACTGAGGATGAAAATATCCCAAAACCTGGAATAAGAAGGAGAATGTTGAAAAACTGTTACTTTAGCATATAAATCATATAATCAATCCCAGAAGACTTTGGTTTACTTTGGAATCAGCAGCTTTTTACAACCATATCTGCAAAAGAAACTTTGAGGTGTGAGTGAAATAAGATAATAAAGGCTTAGCAGACACTCTGTTCATGGCATTTTCTTTCTTTCTTTATTGGTTACCTCTACATGTCCATCAATTCCTGATTCTTTCAAGGTTTTATAAGTTGCTCAGTGTACTGTAGTTAAGTCCCCTGCAGTTAAATCATGCCATTAACTTTCTAATGGGTTTTCCTGTGAGGCCTTAGCCCTTTTAGATTAGGTTAAATGTTTTATTTAACCTTTTAAAAAGTGGTCTTAAGTAGGAAGTTTGCTACTGGAAAAACAAACAAACATGCAGGTATGGAAAAGTGTTTCCCAGTCTCCATACAGGAGCCAAGTGACTTCTACTGTTCAGCCAGCAGGGCTTTGGGCTGAAGTCAGGCTTCTTCACCTCTGGCAGTTCCAGTGGTTTTTGCTTGAAGAGATTTCCAGAAGGTTCAGTCCTGGTTCCAGGTTGTGAGTTTCCCTGGAAGCCAAGTGGGTGTGCCTGCCAGGTACTCAAGAGGCTGGAGGCTTGAAGCCTTGGGCGGCTGAGGTGCCAAACCTGCCTGAGGGAAAAACAGATTTTTTTTTTCTTTGAGGCGCTTTTTCCCATCTTAGAGGATAAAGAGCCCTGCAGTTTGAGGAGAAGCCAGACTTTCCTTTGCCAAGGATCAAGCCAGTTGCTAAAAACAGAGTTGCCATCTTTGGAAGTGTATGACTGCTATGGAAACCACAAGCTTCTTCGTCAGAGAGGCACAGATTCCATCCTGGTTCAAGTGCCCTAAGGCTCGCGGTCCCTTTTAATTTCTCCCTGAGGACACATGAGGACACAGAAAAATAATGAGCACTCACAACCCAGCAAAAACTAAGAAGGACTTTCAAATACCAGAATCTTGAAGGGCTGATGTGAGTGATTCCTAGGACGTAGCTGATCACAGGAAGGTTCATGAAGAGAACACCCCACCTCTCTACCACCATCACCCTGCTTGAAAAAAAGGCAGAACGTAATTTTATACCTTCTCCATCATTTAGTTCCTGACTTACGCATTTGAGGCAAATTCCAGGTGCAGAATTAATCTGTCTTTCCTTTCTAACCCTCAGTTACTGTCCTCTGAAAAGGGCCCTATAAACCCATCTTCTTTGTTTTTCTTTTATATCTGAGTAGAGAAAGAAAACACCAGAATACAACCAGATGGGAAGTAGGGGGAAACTGATATGGTGTCCATGCATTCTAGTAGAGGTATTCCCCAAAATTGAAGGGCCTTAAGTGGAGTTCCCTGGGAGCTGTGGATGCTGGGAAAAAATGCTTTGTGTCAGACAGGTACAGACGACCTGAGGAAGGAAGTGACACCTCAGCAAAGCTGAGTTTCCGAGTTGGTTGGAAGCTGTGCTTCCACAGTATATATGAGGAAAAGAGCCATCCTTTATGCAGGTGAATGGAAGACGGAACCACTGACAGTCCACACAAAATGCCAGTTAGAAGTCATTAGTCTGGACAAAGTTTTCCTTGCTCAAGGATGAATAAAGATTGTAGAAGTCCTGCAGAACGAGGTAAAGGCAACAGCTTCTGGAATACTGAGAAGCAATGTCATCTACAATAGGATCCAGAAGAAAATTTGGGGGAAAATGTGTGCCATCTTCAATAGTCTACAAAAAGACATGGCTTTGCTGGAACAGGAACAGAAAAGCATAAGGAAATGAAAGAAAATGGAGGTATATTATATAAGGAAAGGTTTTGAGAAAACAAAATCCAATAGAAGAACTAAAATCCAAATTAGCAAGAGTATAAACAGCATTAATGTGAGATAGGCTGAATATCTACCACCAGCACCCCCTGTGGTGGTTTGAAGTATATGTACCCCAGAAACACATGTTCTTAAATTTAATCCACTCCTGTGGGTGTGAACCCATTGTAAGTAGGACCTTTTGATGAGGTTACTTCAGTTAAGGAGTGTGCAACCCAGACTGATCAGGATGGGTCTTAATCTTGCTACCGAAGTTCTTTATAAGTGGAATGAAACTCAGACAGTGGGAGAAAAGTGACAGGAAGCAAGAAGCCAAACAGCAATGGAGCCTGGAAGAGAAGGAAGAGTGCAGGAGACACTGCCATGTGCCTTGCCGTGTGAAAAGCTAAGGACCAAGGATCATCGGCAGCCAGCCCCACAACGCTGATCTTTGCAAAGAAAGCATTGCTTTGATGACACGTTGAAGTTGCTTTTTACTTTTTCCCAGCCTTAAACTGTGAACGAATAAATTCCCATTGTTTAAGCTGAACCATTGTATTAGTGTTTGCTTGAGAAGCCCAGGAAACTAAAACACTCTTCTCCCCCACTCCCAAAAGATACTGTCCATCCTAATCCCTAAAACTTGTGAATGTTACTGTATATGGTGAAAAAGGACTTTGCAGATATGGTTAAGAATTTTGAGATGGTGAGATTATTTGACCCTAAATGCAGTCACCGGTGCCCTTGTAAGAGGGAGGCAGGAAGAGATTTGATAACAGAGGAGGAGGGAAAGTGACCATATAAAGGCAGAGATTGGGCTTTTTTCCTCCCTGGCTGCCTGAAGAACTCCAGCCATCATGAATGACACTGTAACTATCTGGACCAGGAAATTCATGACCAACAGACTACTTCAGCGGAAACAAATGGTCATTGATGTCCTTCATCCTCGGAAGGCAACAGTACCTAAGACAGAAATTCGGGAAAAACTAGCCAAAATGTACAAGACCACACCTGATGTCATCTTTGTATTTGGATTCAGAACCCATTTTGGTGGTGGCAAGACAACTGGCTTTGGCATGATTTATGATTCCTTGGATTACGCAAAGAAAAATGAACCCAAACACAGACTTGCAAGACATGGCCTGTATGAGAAGAAAAAGACCTCAAGAAAACAGCGAAAAGAACGCAAGAACAGAATGAAGAAAGTCAGGGGACTGCAAAGGCCAATGTTGGTGCTGGCAAAAAGGAGTAAAGATTCTTCAGTGACTCGATTGGTGATTGTGCAGATTTTTCACTAGAGGATTAATAAAACTATAAAAACTTTGATATGTTTCGTTGTTTGAAATATATTTGAAGTTTACTGGAAATGTTATATAATCAGTCTGCTGTTATAGCAGATTTAGATTGATCCTCAGGGTTCACATATTGTCCCATTAAACATTCAATGATAACTTAAAAAAAAAAAAAGGCAGAGATTGGAGTGATACAGCCACAAGCCAAGGAATGCTGGCAGCACCAGAAGCTGGGAGAGGCAAGGAATGGATTCTCTCAGAGAGCCTCCAGAGCAGGGGTTCTTAACCTTTTTGGTTCCAAGGACCCGTTTGCCAGTCAAGTGAAAACCATGGACCCCTTATTAAGTCCACACTACACTGTGTGTTATTTGATAAATATATCACACCTGCACCAAAACGTCCCCTCAAGAATTTTTTTTTAATTTTTTTATTTAAAAAATTCAAGCTCATTGACCCCTTGTTAAGAACCCCTGCTCCAGAGGGAGTGTGGTCTGCTGCCATCTTGATTTCAGCCCCGTGATGGCTGATTCTGAACTTCTAGACTCCAGAACTGTGAGAGAATAAATTTTTGTTGTCTTAAGCCACTGAGTATGTGGTAATTTGTTATAGCACCCATGGGAAACTGATACAGATGCAATGGAAAGTCTAATCGGTGATATGAGTGAAGGATAAAAATGAGAAATGGTTCCGGAAAATACAAGAAAGAAAGAGAACAACAAAAGACAAGGTTATATAGGTGGAAGACAATGGACAGCCAACATTCAGATTATTAACATTAGTGACCAATCATCAAAGCTAAGACGGAAGAATGTTTCCCCGAAGTGGAGAGAGACTGCATAAGTATCACAGGGCTCGCTCACCACCCCCCTGAACCAACTTGGGGAAGGAGGCCCACATCTGGGCATACCCTATAGAAAGTATAGAATAACAGGGATAAAGGGGAAAAAAATATGTCAGGAGCATCCAAACAGAGAAAAGAGTAACCAAAATTAAGTTGACTTTGGATTTGTTCTTTGTAACCAAGAAGCCATGTCTATGGGGGGCAGATGTGGCTCAAATGGTTGGGCGTCCGTCTGCCATATGGAGGGACCTGGGTTCGATCCCTGGGACCTCCCAGTAAAAACAAAAACAAACAAACAAAAAGAAGCCATATCTACAGAGAGGCTCCTGAATCTGTCAGAAGATTAGAACCACTGGGATTTTTTTTTTTTTTTTTTAAATTCAGACCTCATATTACAACTATCCAGATGTGGAGCCCAGGAATCTGAAACACAAAAAGTTCTTCCAGTTAACAAGTTTGCAAACTGTGTGCAATGTTTTCGGGGTTATGTTGCAACCCAGTCATTTAAAACTCAACTGAGTTGTCTTTTGTGTACGCAGCCAGGGAGAAAGACATTCTCAGACATGCAAAGGCTTAGAAAAATATACAAACACAATTCTTTCTTTAAAATTTAATTAAAGATACGTTGCAAATGCTCAAGAGAGGAAACACAGAGCTCAAGAATAAGTCACATAAACACTGGAATCAGTAAAACTAGACAGCAGTTTAAATTATTGTGAGTCTGGTTATCAAACAAATGCAAATGTCAAAAATTGTTAAGATAAGCCATATAATGGAAAGACAACACTATGACTGTATTCTGGATATAAACCCTGGAGTATTATTAATGGCTATCATAAAAAGGCAAGGGGAGATAAAGGTTTGTTATATTGCTTATCTGAAATAGGCTGGATACCAAACAAAAATGTGGTATCTTTTCTTGATTCTAACTTCTAGAGAAGTGTTAATGGCTCAAGAAAGATCTGAAAAATATTAGTAATGCTATCTACCTTTTATGGAAAGGTACCTTTTTTACTCTGAGCCATGAAATATGCTCAAAACTTTACCTTCTCTCCTCATGGCCACCAAGGTGGGTGCCAGACCCCTCCTTCCCATTTCCTACTGAGTTCTGAAAGGTTCTTTAAGATCCTGCAACCAGTGGGTGGTACAACTTAAACCCCAGGCAGTCGGACTCTAGAGCCCTCTACTTTTCCCCTATAATTATATGAAAAAATTAAGGTATAAAATTGGTAGACCCAAAAACAAGTCAGTGGACTGCCCAAACACTGAGATACAGAAAAGTAAAGTTTCATAAATTAGACAAAAACAAAACCAAGTAACAATAAATTTTTAAAAAGTAGTAAATATATAGGTACTTATTCTAACTACAATGTACTATAATTATAGAAAATACAAGATAAACAATTTAAAACCCAATTACTTAGAGATATAAAAACACAAAAACACACATCCAAATAACTATTGGGTCCAGCGAGAGAGCAAAACTGCAACTGCAGACTATGTAGAAAGTAACAGGAAGGATACATGCGAAGTTTGAAACAAGGACAAATATATATATTTAGAGAAAATTTTATGGCCTTATAGACAAAAAAACATTTAAATAAATGGGCATCCAACTTGAATAAAAAAAGAGCAAGTTCAGAGAACAATGGGAGGTTTAGACAGGAATTAAAGAAGATAAACGTAGACAATTAGGCAAAAATAGTACAATCGACAAATCCAGGTGTAATCATTTCAGAAGACCAACAAAGTAGACAGATTTCTCAAGAATCTAATTTTTAAAAAGGGGGAAAATATCTACACACATTAAAGAATGAGGAAGGGGGAGTAACCACAGATTTAGAGGTTGTTTTTAAGTTAAAAGGGATTACTAGTACAATTCTATGCTCAAAAATGTAAAAATCTGAATGGATTGGACAATTTTCCAAGAAAATAGAAATTACTGTGATTGACTCGAGCAGGAGAAAACTTGAATAGAACATAAACCATGGGGGACTCTTGTGAAAGAAGGTTCTTACCCAGACTATTTTGCAGACTATGTCTTTCAAACCTGCTAAAAACAGTTACTGCTCGAGCTAAATTTCATTTCGATTGTTCTGATGCTAACATTATGCTAATCCAGCACTTCGATTTGGAGAGGAAGAGAAGACAGTGCAAGCACATGTTTTGGCAACATTGGGCACACGATGCTTTAGAGGAAATATCTGAGAAAAGTAGCACCTGCCCCAGGAGGTTGTCCCCTTCTCCCAGTCATGTCCACTGACATGCCTAGGCAGAAGTCACCTTACTTTTCTCAACTCTGAGCTGATGGTGGAAGAAAATAAAGCAGTAGAGAAACAAGTCTGCCTCTAACACCAGTAAGGTCTTCTAAAATTTGCTGATCAAGAAAAAAGAACTCTACTTTGCTCAGAGGGAGTTAATTTGGAACCTTCCTTGAAGGGGAAGGGAGACAAACTGGATTGACTCAGTTTCTGAATTTCCCTTCCATGAAACTTCCTAAAGTGACCCCTGTGTCCTGCATGGGGAAATGTGAATACAGCAGCCATTGCCCATGGCCACCAGCCCTGGCCATGATGGCTCCTCCTCTCCGTCTTCTCCTCGTGCGTCTCTCCCCCTTCCTGGGAGGCTGCCTGAATACCGGGAACCCCTCCCCTACTCACTTGCCTTGTTCTCATCCCCAAGACAGTTTGGGCTGTAAACTGGGCACAGAGTTTGCATGGCCAGGATAGCTGGAAGCTCTGTTTTATTTTTTTAAAAGCAGTTTTATTGAGATATATTCATACACCATACAGTCCATCCAAAGTGTTCAGTCAGTGGTGCTCAGTATGATCACAGAGTTGTGCATTCATCACCACAATCAATTTTAGGACATTTTCATTACTCCAAAAAAGAAAACCCCCCTACCTCTTAGCAGTCACCTCTCAATCCCTCTGTCTTTCCCAGCCCTACATAACCATTGATCAAATTGTCTCTATGGATTTATTTAATTTACATTTTATACAAATGGATTTTGACGTGGGCTTTTAAATTTGAGGCCCTTCACGTTTTCTTCCTCTGTTCCCACAGAGGACATTGTAGAAATACTGTATTATAAGACAAAACAACCCCTGGGCATTCATTGTTGAGAATCTTCACAAACTTTATTCCCCCACCCCCACCCCACCCAAATCATGGAAATGGTGATTATGCTCTGAGAGGAAAACTGGGCTTTGTTGTTTGGGGGAAAGGGGTAGAAGGAGAGAGAGAGGGATAGAAGGAGAGAGCCATGCTCTTGCATGCTAGCTCCTTGAGAAAGAGGTCGTTTGCACTTCAGTAATTACAGCTTCCCCTTGGATAGGTGAGACCTCTTTGTTTTGCATTCTACTCCATGGCAGATAGTGCTGCCAGAAGCTACCTTAGCTCTTAATCTCCTTATTGGTTTTTCTTTACCTGCCTTTATTAGTCAGAGTTCTCTAGGGAAACAGAACTGACAGGAGATACCTGTAAATAGTATGAGATTTTATCAAATTGTCTCATGCAATCATGGGGCTGCCCGAGTCCAAATTCTGTAGGGCAGGCTGCAAGCTAGAGACTCTGATGAAAGTCTTCAATGAGTTCCCCAGGAGACGATGGCTGTCAGAAGTAGAGATGGGAGTTCTCTTTCTGAATGCTGAAATCGCCTCCTTTTAAGACCTTCAACTGATGGGATGAGACCTCGCTCATTGCTGAAGGCAACCTCCTCAGTTGATTATAGATGCAATCAGCTCACTGATGATTAAAGTCCATGAAATGCCTTTGTATTATAATTAGCCCAGTGCTTGCTTGACCACACAATTGAGCACCATAACTGGCCAAGTTGACACATTAGCCTAACCATCATACTCCCATTCATGCCTCACCACTGAAACCTGGTTTCCTCTTCCCCACTCCCCTGAAACTGCTCTCACCAAGAACAGCACCCTTAACTTACCTGCCTTTTTGCAAAATAGGAACCTGTTGTCTTCCCCTGCCTTCTTTTTTTTTTTTTTTTTTTTTTTTTTTGAATAAAAGCCTTGTTATATTTTGTAAATATATATGCATATATGTGTATTTGCTTACAAAAATGTTATTTATATATATATATACACATATATTTTAAGAGGTGCTTAGATTACCTAAAATATTACACGGAACCCACTGGGATTCCCATGTTGCCCACCTCCCACACCTCCCATCACATCCCACACAAACATCTCCCACAGTGTGGCCCACCACCCTCAATGAACTTACACATCCTGGAGCCTTGCCACCAACCATAGACCACAGTTCACACTGTAGACCACACTCTCTCCCACTCAGTTCTGAGTGGTGTGTGCTGATTTAAAATGGCCTACATCCGTTGCCACAACAGTACTCAGGACAACCTCCAACTCCCAAAGAAGCCCCTGTATTTCAACTGCTCATCCCCTCCTTACCCAAAAACTGTCAAGTGGCCACTGGCTCCACCTCATTGTTATAATTTCTTGCCTTGCTAGAATCACCATATGTGAGCAAGAGAATACCATCAAGTCCACTCTAGTCCATAGTTCTTCCCCCAATCCAGAGGCGACTGGGATGGTGATGTCCACTCCAACTCCAAGTGAGAGAGGGCTTATATCCCATGGATATGGTGGGTGGGATGATCCTGCCTGCAGATGCAGGCCCTCTCCATTCCCTGGGATGGCCATTTCCCATCGTTGTCTCCTCACCAGGTGACTTGGATGAGTCCATTGAGCTGTAGGGTAGGAGTTGCAGCTCCACCTAGATTTCATGCACACCTGGCACATAGGTAGGCGGGAGGCTCCAGTCTCTGGAAGTATACCTAAGAAACTCCAGCATCACATGTAGGTTTGAATAGAAGGGACTGGTGAACCATGTGCAGGGAGGACTTATTTGAGTCTAATTCTGTCACTCTCAGGAGCACAGATTCCAAAATAGAACCCACTGATAAGGCATCAGTCTCTGGGGCTATCCCCCCTTATATAGGACCAGGTTGTCTCCGGAGCTCTCAGGAACCCCACTGAGTGGGGTGATAGGCACTTAGATGTTCTATGAGCTCCTACTGAGGTGTGCGTAAGAGTTACCTCTGGGATGACCTCCCGACTCTCTTTGAAGTCTCTTAGCCACTTGAACTCATTTGTCTTTACCATTTCCCCCTTTCATTCAAGGTCTTTTTCCAGTTGTGTTGCCAGTTGGCACTTGGGAAAAGTTTTCAATTAGCAATAATCGTGCCTCGGATAAACCTCATTGGCTTTCCCCTGCCTTCTTGCACTGCTTTCCCCACCTTGGCTTTGGGCCAGGTGCTCTGGGTTTCCCTGCTTCCTCTCGGACAGTTCCTTCTCTGTTTCCATCACAGGCTCCTGTTCAGAACCTCTACCCATCTGTCTGTGCT
The DNA here is from genome assembly GCA_026826555.1 of Tolypeutes matacus. Taxonomy (NCBI): domain Eukaryota; kingdom Metazoa; phylum Chordata; class Mammalia; order Cingulata; family Chlamyphoridae; genus Tolypeutes; species Tolypeutes matacus. Next base: position 23,923,089 of record JAKSZT010053769.1, read on the forward strand.
CCTTGGGGTTCTGCCCCTGGCTGTCTTCTCACTCCACACAGCCTCCTGGTCCCTTCCGTGACCCTCCGCACGCTTGTGACATCCAAATCAAGAGTGCAGAACTTGCCAGCTGTCTGATGACATCTCCACTCGGGGTACCCCAGGCAGATCTGAGGCTGACCTCACCACCTCCAGCCTGCTTTAACCCCCTGAGCAGATGGTCCCCGCAGCTCCCGGTTTCACAAGCTGGAAACTGAGGTGATATTTCTCATGTGTGAAATGTCATCCCCCACATCCACTCATGCATCAGGTCCTGCCAACTGCTGATCATCTAGAATTAGCCTGGTGCCACGTCCTGGCACAAGCCACCATCATCTCTTACCTGGCCCCAATCCATTCCCCACAGTGTAGCCATTTTTATCCTGTTATTGGGTATCTTCCGTTCCTGGGCCCTAAACAATACCACTGCCCTAAAGCATTGGTGGCTACTCCAAATATAGCCTGAAGATGGCTTACCAAGCTCTTCTGCTTCTGCAGAAGAATCTTTTGGCTCCCATAGCCACTGCCTGTTCCCTGGCCAGTATGTCAACCTGAGTGGGCCATGCTAGCTCTCTGCCTCCTTCCACAGCTCATGCTGTTCTTCCTACCCACCTGGAATGCCTCCATCCTCCTTTCTGCCTCACAAGCCATAGGCATCAGCTTAGAGGTCACTTCTAAGAAGCCTCCCTGCTCTGGTTAAATGCCCTTCCTAGAGTGCCACATAGCACCCCACACCTGCTTCAAGAGAGCACACGCCTCACCTGGTCCCCCACTGGGACCCCAGGGATCTCACCCAGGTCCCCCACTAACTCAGCTCCTTGGAGTCAGAGGCTGTGTCTGCTCATCATTGAATTCCCATCACCCACTAGTGCCTGGCACATAATACGTTGTCCTTAAATATTTTAATCCATTAAATGAATGAGTGGCTCCACCTATCAAGATACTACTTTCTTTATGCATTTATTGCATATGCTCTATCCCATGCACTATATTGTGTCTCTGAGTAAATGCAGGTGAAACTCAAAGTGCCAGAATTCTCAGAGATAGGGAACTAGAGTGATTCTTGACTCTGGTGCCCCTTTAGGTTTTAATCCATTCTAGTAGAGTGAGTTTCTAGAGTCAAGAATTTACCCTTTAAGTGATTTTGCAGCACCTGTAGAGTTATCTCATATCTGTCTTTCCAGGGGCCACTGAAGATCATTCCATTTGCAGCCCTCGCCAATGCCCAGACTGCAGGGGTAGCCTCTGTCTTCTGTCCCTTGACCACTGCTTCTTTTCCTCTCTGCTGCCAGTGTCTGCCTGGCACTGCCCCCAATTGCCTCTTTTTAATTCAGCGATAGACCTCATGGTGCCAGACTCTTCCCACTAAGACGTCTGCCCTTACCTCCATGTAGTTTCTTTAGCAAACATTAATTGCACACAGTCCAGGTCTCCCTAAGTGCTGCTTCATGGGCTACTGAGCTGTTTATAACTTTTCAGGACTTGCCCTTGAAGTTGTCATTTTTCTAAATAAATCACTGCTGTCAGCTGCTTTTGTGTGATTTGTCTCTCTTCTAAAATTAGATTGCAGTAAAAGGAATTGCAATTCATTGCAGCTCCCATTGGATCAGAGCACTGCTGTTGTTTCAGGAGCATGCTGACAAAGCCCCTGGCTCCCCACAGGCATGCCCTGCTTACCCAGCGCCACAGGTCCACATTGGAACCCAGCTGGGTTCTCAGAGACACGCCTCCCGGACATGTGCCCAAGTAGCATCCCAGCTTCTGGGAGCCTGTTGAGGGCAGGGATGATACTGTGTTCTTCGTCTCCACGCTGTCTGGCACAGTTTCTGAAATATAGGAGATATTTAAAGTATGTTTGTAAGAATTAGCAAAAGGAGGAGAGGAAGGAAAGAAGGAAGGAAGGGGTAAAAATTGAATATGAGAGATCAGACTTTCTTCCAGAGCATCAAGAAGTTAGATGATGTCGCAGGGAGAATTTGGTAAGTGGATTTGTTGCTGCTTCCCATGTGTGAAATTTCCTCCCAGGGAGTATATGATGTGCTGGAATAATCTGTTACCATAAATACTAAAATAAACATCCCAGACTTGGAGAGTTTCCAAGAATTAACATTAGGATAGTTATATAAACATCTCAGAGTACTTTTAAAGACTGTAGTTTGAAGAAGGCAAAACGTGGCCTTCCGAAGAACTCTAAGGTCACAAGCAGCTGGAGCAGTATCTTATTAACAGGCATTGTTTCCATTTTGAAACTCAGACTATATAGATCTTTGTGTCCTGTCATCTTTTTTTTCTCTCTCTCTGCCCCTACAGCTATCCCATTCTGTATTTCTGTGTTTTAGTAGTATGAAGGTATCTCCGTTTTTTCTGTCCCCTCCCCAATACTTTGATACATTGATACCAATTGGTATTGGTTTTAGAGCAGATTTTAAATGGATTTCGTCTCACGTACAAATTTCACTGGAGTGTTGTGAAAGCTTCTGAGGGTTATCTAAATTCACTGGGGAAAAGTTCCATAGAAAACACTGGAGGGAGTTGGAGAGTAGCATTAGGTATGCCAAGTATTTGCTATCCTAGTTCCAGAGGAAAGTAAAGTGATGAGTGCAGGGAGTAGTATTTTTAAGGTTTCCACTTTTAAAAAAATTAACTGAAAACTTTTATTTTCATTCAAGAGCCTGAAACCATTGGTTTTCAAATCATGCTCTACAGTGGTTCCACCATAGCGTCTTTGTGAATAGGGAGAAGAGGAGAGCTGAATACCTTAACAGTGTTTTAAACCTGTTCTGACCTGTCGATATATGATACTACATTGGCCTTTAGGACCGTGGAGGTGGGGGAGACAGTAGCAAGGAACTGGAAGTCCCTCCAGTGTAAATATTTTCCAGTGGTTATTTCAGAGGCAATTGAAACTTCTGAAACTTGAGTTACAATGAAACTCTTACCTAGCATATATGTTGCTGTCCAGATGGGTAAACTGGAGTCTAGATTTGTACCTTGGGAATCAGAATGCTTGGAGGAGTAACCTATAGCTTTGACCTGCCATCAGGCGTATTTTGTTAATGGCAATAATTTATACCAATGCATGTAACATCTTTCACCAGGGGAGACTCCATTCTCATTTGAGGCATTCTTTTTTAGATAGAGAAACTGAGGCATGGGCTGTGATTTTATCCACCCAAGCTGGAGTGGGTGAGCTGTAATAGCAACTTGGTCCATAGGCCCAGTGAATCAATCAATCAATATCTCTTGTCTGTTCCCCACGCATCATTTGTAGGCATTGCAAATGTAGTAGTGAGCAAGAAGTGGCTGAGCCCCTGGCCTCAAGGAGCTTCCATGCTCGTTGGGAGAAGACAGATAAAAGCACCTGAACAAATAAATGCTTTAGGTACCAGTAAGTACACTGCAGAAGATAAAATGTGGGGGGCTGGGGACTCTGCCTTACCTTGGGTGTTCGGGGAAAGCTGCCTGCGTTTAGAGCAGAATGATGTGATGAGACAGAGTTGGTGTTGTGAAGATCTTGAAGTAGACCCTTCCAAGCCAAAGAAATAAAAGCAGAAGTGTTCCAGAGACGCAGCAAAAGCCATTGTAGTTGGAGCAGAGTGAGTGATCAGAGTCTATCCATGCTCTGTGATATTTGCTGAATTGGTGGTGGTGATTTCTCGTCAGCCTTTGAAACTTTTGTTGCACTCCTTGGAGCTGCTTTTAAATAACTCTTCATATTTGGTCAGACAGTACTTGCTTCCTTGTCCAGAGACTGTGAAGAATTCTATTAAATTAAGGTGAATCTTATCGTGGGCATAACTCCTTTTGCAGCCCTGGGCTGCTCCCTGGGGAGGGGACAAGCTTCTGTCACAGCCTCAGCTGCCTGCCCATTGTGCCCACGAGCATCTCAAAAGCAACAAATCAGAAAAAGCTACACCTGCTTCCGAACGCTCTTATCTTGGTGGCTGACTGCAGTCTAGACTCAGGCCGCTGAGCTGGAAAGGGGGCCGTCATGCATGCCCTGTGCCTTCTCTGGCCCCTGGGTGCCTTTGGCCTTGCTGTTGCTGGCAGGGTCAAACAGGTCCCTCCTCCACGGAGCCTTTTCTGACCTCCCTCAGGCTGGGCTTTCTCTCCTCCTCAGCACGTCCACTTGGCACAGTGTGTGTTAAATTCTGGTGCCATGGTGTCTTCCCAGAGGCCATGAGCTCCTTGCAGGCTGGGATAGTGTCTGTCCTCTTATGTCCTCGGCTACCTGCACACAGTAGGGCACAATAAATGTCTGAGCAGAGCCTGATCAGGCCCTTTTAAAAGCAGTGATTTCATCTTTCTCATTATCATCAAAGGGACATCAGGTGAAGTCATACTGATTATGGGTAACTTTTCTTCTTTATCTTCCTCTGAGGTTATCCGCATTCCTTACAGGAAGCAGCTATTACTTTTAGCATTTAGAAGCATTTTTTTTTTTCTCACAAGTTCAAAAATGATCATCTCGGTTCAAACCACAGATTACCTTAAGATGGGAGGTGACATAGAGATGCAGGTTGAAATTTCAGACTTTTGTTTTTGTGGCTTGTGTGATGCTTGGTGACATGAAATGGTTTGTTTTCAAATGTGGGCTTTTTTTTCTTACAGCATCAAGCTTTTGGCCGTGCAAGAACTACTTGACAGAGAGGCCCTGGAGAAGGTAAATTATTTTGCTCTTCCTATCACCGATTCACCAATGTAGAGCAGACTTCTCTGATGAGGCCAGAGTCTCACTGGGCCACATGCAGGAAAAATTCAACTCCCTGTTGCCAGAGACAGCTCTTATCACAAAACTGGTCTCTTCTTTTGTCTGTGAATCGTGAATGGTGCATCAAAACTCACCACATTGCTCATATCCCATTTACACGTAGAAGCTCAACTTTGCTTGGCTCCTTTTGGGTTGGTAGAAAGCAGAGGCTTGCCCTGCTCTGGAGCCGTGCTTTGGAGAAGGCTCTGGGTTTTGAAACCGCGTGAGCTGGATACCTCCCCTGTGCCCGACTCTGCACCAGCGAGCCACTTCCATGTGCTCACACTTCTTTCACCTTCGCAACCGGGTGTGTGCCTTTGTCTAGGTTTATGGCTGAAGAACTTAGAGCCCTGTGAGGTTAGGAAACTTGCCCAAGGAAAATGAACTAAATGGCAGAGTGAGGATTTGAATCCCAGTAGTTCCATTTCTAAAAGCAAGGCTTCTCTATTTAACAGGCAAGCTCATGAGTTTGAGAATGTTTTTAGGCTATTTCTGAGAACTGGGAAATGCCCTCTCCACTCCCAAACAGATCTTTTCATTATGCCCTGGAAGAGATATTCTGCTGTCTAGGCTCCTACATTCACATCATGCACACAGATGGAGTCCTTTGTCGTTGTGGGTTCAAGTCCTATGCAGGGTGGAGGGGGGCTCCCTGAAGCAGGCTGGGCAGGTGCCACACAGGCGCTTCCTGTTCCCGCTCTGCCTCCTCCCTACCCCCATGGGCCCCCCAGTTCACACCAAGTTGCTCTCCCCCTGAGTAGCTTAGGACCCTTCCTGAGTATGTGGGAGATATTGGGTATTATTTAGAATCTCTAACATTGACATAGAAGAAAGCTGCTAGAGAGATAAGCACCCAAAGTGTATTATTTTCTTGTTAGGATTTAAAATGTTTGAATTAGTAGTCAGTCTGCTAGCTGACACCAAAATGAATAAAGTGTTAAAAACAAGAACCAAGCAGTTCTGTTGCGGAAAGGGTCTCAGCTCTGGCTGTCTTTCGAAAGTCCCTTCAGTCTCATTTCCACCGTGGGTAACCCAAGGAGGGGGCCGCCTGCCTGGCCTCAGAGAGGAGACATGAAAACCAAATGAGCTCATGTAATGCTAGAGCACTCTATGCCTGCTGATTCTTAATTACTTATATTAATTCTTAATATGCATCCAACCAGTAAAAAACACTAAGTCCAGCTATAAAGGATGTTATTAAGCCGAATGACAACATTGGAATGCAGATGGGAGATTAGATAAAAGTGTTATATCAATGTGACTTGGACTGAAGTTGGTTGATAACTGTCTTGTGATTATGTAAGTGAACGACCATGGTCTTAAGTATACACTGATGAATTTAGGAATAAAGGGGCCTGATGTTTATAACTTGTTCTTCAGGAAAATCAAAAGTGGGCATATAGAGAGAGAGTCAGAGGGAGAAAGTACAGTGTGAATGATAAAGCCAATGGGACAAAATGGAAACATTTGGTCATTCTGGGTAAAGGGGTATGTGAAAATTATTTTTAAGAAGTGACTCCCAAATTCTCTATTCTCAGAAATCGCTCAAGTTATTTGTTTTACTCCTTGATAAAGGCCATCAGACAAAGCTGGCAGACATGCTGAGGTGTGACAGTATAATGAAAACCATGGATTAGATCTTTTCAGCTTTGTTAATATCCGATTTGGGGAGGCCCCAGGCAAGTCACTTTGTGGGTACAGATGGCAAAATCTGACAGCGCTGTGGGATCAGGGCTTTTGGAGGCGGGGGGAGGGGGCTGTCTCACCTTCCTAACTGTACTATTGTGGGTTACTTACCTCTCTGGGCTGCAGTTTCCTGGTCTGTAAAAGGAGAATCGTAATAATTCCCAGTTTACAGAGGTTTTGAGAAGGTTAAGTGGTCAGTCTATGTAGAGGACTTACCACTGTCCCTGACACTCAGTGATCCCCACAGGAAGCTGCTGCATATGTTAGGTTCTCCCTCCGCCCTTCCCCCACTTGCTCCACCCCCATTTCTCTCCTAGGTCAAATGATGGTTTTGTTCTGTTCCCCACATGACCAGCGGAAAGATGGTTTACACACGACTCTAAGCCAAGTTCACTGTTTCCTCCTTCCTTCTCTTGTTCATTCATTCATGCCACAGGCACATGATGAGCTTTCTGTGTGCTGGGCAAGTAACCAACACTTCTAGAAAAGTCCAGAAGCATCCAGTCCTTCTGAGCGTGGCAAGGCAGTCAGTTGCATCTTGAATGACACACGATATATTGCCTAGTGTAGTATTTTTTTCTGTAGAATGATTGGTCCTCCTTATAGGTGGGAATAAAATAAGTTCCCTAAAGAGCCTCGTGACTTAGAGATCCTTTTCCACCTGGACAAGTTGGAAAATCACTGAGAAGTTCTTGGTAAATTGTAAATAGAGCTTTGCTACTCAAAGTATGATCTGCAGAGCAACATTATCTGAAGTTTTTTGGAAAGGAAGAACCTCAGGCCTCATGCCTAGGCCACCAAATCGGAGTGGCATTTTAACAAGACCCCAGGCCACTAGCATGCTCATGAAAGTCTGAAAAATGCTGCTGTAGAGTATCATTTATCATCACTAGTATCAACCAGTCCCACTTTTTGCTTTGGTTTTCACACCAAAACAGAAAAAGTAAACATCATCATTCTGTTTATAAAAATCCAGTTTTAATCTTCAGTTTTCCTGCTTCTTCCTTTCATGAAGGAAAGAGTCTTATTTCATAGGTAGGACTATCAAGAAAGGCATCAGTGACATACACATCCTGCAAACCTCAAAACTCTTTGAATAATTTGCGCCTGGGGAGCAGATGTGGCTCAAGCAGTTGAGCGCCCACCTCCCACATGGGAGGTTCCGGGTTTGGTTCCCAGTGACTCCTAAAGAAGACAGACAAAGAGCAGACAATGAGCAAAAACAACAAGCAAGACAACAAGCAAAAACAAAAAAAATGAGCAGGGAGCAGATGTGGCTCAAGCAGTTGAGTGCCTGCCTCCCACACTGGAGGCCCTAGGTTCGGTTCCCAGTGCCTCCTAAAGAAAAAAAAAAAAACAGACAATGGGCAAAAACAATGAGCAGACAATGAGCAAAAACAAGACAAGGGAGCCATCAAGGAGGAGGGGTGCAATTGCACCTGGGATTCGAATGGCACGATACCGCCGTGTTTTGTCCCAACTGAACCCCCAAGACCTCGCTGGGAAGGAGTTGGTCAGTTCTGGACAGTCATTCCAGAACAGTGGAGACCTGAACATGCTTCCAAACGGGAGCTTCTCTGAAAGGGTCGTTGCCCTCACGTACGTGTGGGTTCCATCTGAATAGCAGAATATTCCACTTCCCTCAAACATAATTTAAAAGGCTAAAAAAAAAAAAAGAAGCACCGCTCTTTTGGGGTCTCCTAGACAAGAGGACTTCTAGGGCTTTTTCCTGCTAATATTAGGAATTGTTATTATGATCTTGGTATTTCAGCTTACAGTTCCAAGCCATTTGCCTGATTTGTACTTTACCTGGTTTAGCAAGGGAGCCTTTCCGTTTTTAGATGTGCTGAGATTTTCCTGGTTTCTGTGTGCATTGAACCAGCTCTGGGGAGGCTGCAGGACCAGGCAGGGGGCCTCCCTCTCTGGGCCTCCTTTCCCCCTCTGCCAAACTGCACTTCTGTGGTTCCTTCCTGCGCTAAAACTCTTGGCTTTAAATTTGTAGGGTGGGTCCTTGGTTGCATTATGAAGAGGGGGAGATTTGCCTCTCTGTACTCAATGTTCTAGTATTTTCTCTGCCTCCTAACTCCAGTGCTCCTTTCTGAGCTTTGGACCCCTTGTGTTTCACCTGCCCCTACTCACAATCAAACCACATTTTGCAGAAAGAGGTGAAGGCTAAGCGCTTGCCCAGCGACGCCCTCACACAGATGGGTAGCTTCCAGTTTTTAACCTCTGCAAACCCTTTGTCTTAATTCAGGTGCAGTGGAAATGTCAGGACATGGCACATTTCTGTGAAAAAGCATTTTGGGTTTAGATGTGCCTTTTTATCAAACATCCATTCGGTACCATGAGCAAGGCCTCACTCTAAGAAAGGGGCACATCATAAAACTCTGTTCTCTTTCCTTCGAGAGTGGAACTCTTCTTTTTTCCTGAACTTAAGTCACACAGACTTGTTTCCCAGGCTTTATAAACAGGCCCATCTAATGCCTTTAAATGTGACATTGCCTGAAAGGAAATAAAAATATTGGTACAGCTTGATTTAGAAAGATTTGTTTTTCAACAACCCTTTCAAATAGCTTCCTGCAAAACCGCAAACAATAGTTTGGCCAGTGACTCCAGCCGGCCGGAGGTCACTCTTTCCCTGGAAGGGCAGAGGGTGGGGCATGCAGCTAACCCAGCCCAAGACCAAAGCCTGCTTGAAAAGCTGCCTGTGTGAGGTATCCTTGGAGGCAGGCACAGGCCACCCACTCATGACCATTCCCAGTCCTAGCCCGGGCTCTCCCAAGCCGCAGACCTAGCCGTTCACTGGAAGCTCATCTTTCTAGAACTGGGCTCTGAGTGCCACAGGCCAAGGTTGTACCAGCTCTGCTCTTTACTGCTGGGTGATCTCTTGAGTAATTTACTGGCAAGCCTCAATTTCTTTATAACATGGGGGTCACAATAATACCTGGCTCATTAGGACTTTTAATGAGCATTTAATTGATCTAATATATGATGATTAGAGAGAGAGAGCAGGCATCAGAGCAATGAGCTAATCCTATCCCTATTACTAATTAGCTGCTGCTCTCGTCATCATCATCATCATCATCGTTATTGATATCTTTCTTCTTATTCAAAAGTCCAACCCCTAAAACACATACCTGCCATATTGTCTAGGAGAAGCTGCCTGCCAGTTATCCCAGGCCTGCTGCTGCTAGGTCTCTTTCTTAGAATCGAAGCTTTGAAGTCGAACTCCATTTTGTTTTTCCCACTGGTAAAGCAGATGGTCTCTAAGCCCACTCTTGGCACTTTGTGTGTGTGTGATAAAGTGTGTACATTCGACCAGCAAGCCTGGGACAAGAAAAATCAAACTTGATATTTGCATGCTGTGGATTAGTCAACAGTTCTTCCAGCTGAGCCCTAGTGGTGGGAAACATTGGAATTAGAAATTAACAGCTTTCTGGGACTCTTCAGGAGGAACTAGGAGGTAGACTGTTTTCACATAGGTGTGTGTGAATAACCTCAGTAGGCTAAGAGCTTAGATATTTAATTGGTGAAGGTGTTCTCTGAATATACATACATCCACAGATATAAGCACTAGCTGTATTATGGCATGCTTTCACAGGAGTTTTCACTGTCATTTGGACTTCCAATGAATTTAGTTTGGGCAGCATTTGAGTGCTTGCTCTGTACCTAAATTGCACAGAATGTAATTCTATGTACCAGAATGGATAGAGTTATAAAAATACTTTACATTTGAGTGGCATGTATCTAGAATCCCAGAACATCAGAACCGAGGGGGACTTTTAAAACCATCTAATCCAGCCCTATTCTTTCAGTTTGCCAGGAGCACCATGACAAATTCTACACACACTGGTTGGCTTAAGTGACAGGAATTTGTCTCACCGTTTTGGAGGCTAAAAGTCCAGCATCAAGGTATCACCAGGCTGTGCTTTCTCCTGCAATCCGAGGTGTTTAGGTGCTGGCTTGCCAGCAGTCCTTGGCTTGTAGATGCATCTCTGCCTCCGTCATAGGATGATCTCTCTCCCCTTCTCTGGCTTCTCCTAACTGACTGCAAACAAATTTCCTCGGCTTGTAAGGACCATTCGTAATGGGCTAACACCCACCCTCATTCAAAGTTCCTACTTATAGATGGATTCACGTTCACAGGACTGGGGGTTAGGTCTTGAACATGTCTTTTGTGGGGGGCACGATTTAATCCCCCACATCTGTTGTTTTGCGGGCAGGACATTAAGGCCGAGGGAGTTGGGTCGCCCACCCCGGGGCCCTTAGCAGGGGTGTTGGCAGAACCAGAACCACCAACCCGAGCAGCCCAGGCTCTATCCCGGGGATCTTTGCAGTACAGTCCGCCGCCTCTCTTCCATGATCGCATTTAAACTAGACATCAGCCTTACAAGACATTGTGGGAGCATCTGTAGGCATATTTTCCAGAGGTGGAATCCTGCCCTGGAGTCAGTCCTGACCCAGAAAATGGAGAACTGAAACCCGGTTTTCTAACAGTGTTACTTGGAGTGAAACAGCAACATTTACTATTTGTCTCTGGGAGCACTGACTAGTCCAGCCCAAGGAAACAGGGACTGTGGAGTGGGGGTGGGGGGTGGGCAGTAGGCCGTTCTGGACTCCAGATGTGGAGAGTGTCAGGGGACATCCAGAGTGAAGGTGGTGTGAGGGCTGCCTGCCAACCCAGTGGGAGGTCCGAGGAGGCATAAGGGAAAGATTAGGGACCTGCGGGTGCATCTTTTATTTGGACTCGGTGTCAAAATGATTTGCCTCAAGAGTCTTTATTTGCATTCTGGCATGATCTTTCAAAATTCTCCAATGAGATTCTTCAGATCTTTTGGGTTATGCTTTCTCCCATGCTTAGCCTTTCATGTATCTGAGCTTAATTTGAAATGCCCTTTTGAGTGGTCAGCATTCATGCGTCTGTTAGATTATTTTTAGTGACATGAGCCAGATCCGTGTTTAATCGTAATTAAACTTGTAACCATTTTTCTGGCTAAACCCCTTTCAGCGGGAAGCTCACTGTTTTCCCTTGAAAGGGCCATTAAGCAGACATGGGGAAGTCAGCGTGGGACTCGAGCTCTGGCTCCACCTGGGGCCTCCACAACCTCTCACTGGCTCTGCTTAGTAAAGGTGGGCCTGCTCTCTGTTCTTGGAAAGGTCCCTTGGCTGGCGGTGTTACTGAATTTTGTCTAGGTTCTTGACTATGCTGCAAAAATGAATTTCAACAGCACGTCTGGTTAGCTAGGCTAGTAATATATTAAGGAATGGTGAGAAGAGAAATGGGAGAAAATAACAGCTCATAGGTCCCAGGTAGAGAGGAAGGGGCTGAAGAGTGATAAAGAGGACCAATTTACAGACTACAATTTCCCATTATAGATGATCAATGCCCAGCTTTTACTTGCGTGTTGATCCATGCGGGTTAGGGACACGGGGAGAGCAGGGTGCAGAAGGCAAGAACAGGGGTCAAAAGGTGAGAGAGAGAGAGATCTGGCCTTTGCACTTGCTTGCTTTTTAAACCATTAATTATTCTGCGCCTTTGTTAATGGCATGGGAGGAGACCCAGCTGTTTGCTGTTTTAATTGATTATCCCACCCATCAATCCCCTGGGAGGGCCCAGTGATAATATCCCTGGAGAATATCCAAGGGCTTCTTCTGGCTTCCAGAGGAAATTTCATTGAGAGGGTCTTCCAGCAGCTATCTTGGGGGTTATGGATGTCTACGTGGACTTCTTGCCAGGTTCCAGATCCATCTATTGATTCCCTATTTTACTAGCCTGCTTCAATGGGGCACGATTTAATCCCCCACATCTGTCCCCTCAAGACCTCAGCTGCGTCTTGGTGAATTATTACTCAGGCTTCACCGATCATTCATTAAGAAAAAAAAGGAAGGTGATACTTTTTTTTTTTAATTCTTTTAAAATCATCACAAGATGCCGTGTAAAATGAGGGAGTCCCACTCTCTCTCTTTTTATGAAAAGCTTTTACTTGAAGTGGGCGAAAAATTAGTCCCCTAAAAGACTTTTCAGTTCCTCTTAGCTTCATCAGCTATCACAGAGATGCAAGTGAAACAATGAGGGGTCATTTTAAATTTATCCCATTAGCAAAGTTTTAAAAACAATGACATGTAATCTTGAAGTTGTGATAAAACCGGTGTCCTCATTCATTGCTGGCAGCCGATGAGGTTATGCTGCCCTTTCATAAGCTCTTTGGCAACGTTTTAGCCTTTGAGATGCCCCTACCCTTTGACCAGTGATTCCATTCCAGGAAATGGCCCATAAAAATGGAAAAATAATAAGCATGTTATAGTATGCTTTATAATTAGGAAAACTTGGAAGGAAGTTCAGTACTCGGTAGGAAGGGAGTGGTTCCACAATCTGTGGTAGATTTGCCTGATGGACACTGGTATGTGGCCATTAAAAACAACTCTTTTGGCGTTGTGGAAATGCTGATGATATAATACTTAAAAAAAAAAAAAAAAAAAGAAGGGATAATGACCCTTTGTACCTGCTGTGATCACTACGATGTAAAAATATATTCTTTCAACTGATATTTATTGTCAGGCATTGTGCTAGGCTGGAAGAGGCACACAGCTGTGACCAAGACATTTATCTTTATGGAACTCACATTATAACGGGTGAGAAAAATATTAGCAATTGCAGAAATGCTTATGTAAGTGCAATAGTGGTAAGTGCTACAGAAAATAAACGCAACAACAAACATAACCACAACCAGGTTGTTGGGAGTCAACAACCCTAATTGTTAATAGGGTCAAGGAAATATGAAAAAACATAATGAATTCAGTGACCTAAGTTTTTTTTTTCCATTTTAAATTTCCTTTATCATTGATTTATTATTCCTGGAATCAACTAAATTACTCCTTTTGGCAGTGGCAGTTGGAGGAGCAAGAAGAAAAGTCACAGAGGTTGAAAGGGGCCTTTAGAAATCTAAAGGGTGGGGTAGGGTGGGGTTTCACAGAGTTGGAGAGGGGCCTCTGAGTGCCCAGGAAGCCTGCACAGGCTGGTGGGGGAGTATGTGTCCTTCTAGATCAGGGGCAAGCCCATGAGTCAAATCCAGCCCACTGCCTGTTTATATAAAGTGTTATTGGCACACAGTCCATTCATTAACTTACTGTCTGTGGCAGCTTTTGTGCTACAGCAGCAGAGCTGAGATGTTGTCTTAGAGATGGTATAGCTTACAAAGCCTAAAATATTTACTAGTTGGCCCTTTACAAAAAGAGTTTGACAGCACCTGTCAGTGATACTTGGCCAATGACCTCTTTAAGTGTCAGATGAAAGCTATATACCGTCATCCCAGAAAATGTACATTTGTATCTGCAGGCACAGTTGAGTTTACACATTCTGGGGCTCACAAACCACTTGGGGCTTCCACATGGAGCCCCCAGGCCAGGGTGAGGGTAGGATTCATTTCTCCACCATGGGAATGTTGAAAAATATTCTCTCAACTACAAAACAGTAGCCCAACGAAGAAATGTTTCCAATAGTGGGATGGATCAACCATTACCAGTGGGAAGGTCATCTGTGTGGTTAGATTCAAGTCAGAATTGAGGCATTTGCCCAGAAACAACATCCCTTCAGTTATTTGTCTGTGGATTATGGTCTGATACCATATGATTTATTCTAAGGGAATTATCAGGTTTGTAGAGTATCCAGCTCGCATTCTTAACCTTTTCTTTCTAATATCCTCTCCTTTATTAATGGCTTCGGACATATTTAGGTCCCCCTAAACCTGAAATGCATCAGTATTTGTCTTGCTTTCCACTTTGTTTCTGTCCTATTTCTTTACTTTCCTCCACTGCTAGGTTTCTTGAATGTAAAGTCTCACCCTCCAGCCAGCCTTTACCCTAGTCAGCGCTCCTTAATGCTTGGGAGCCTGGCCCCTGCCCCATAGCTTATCATAGCCAACCTGTAACCCAACCTAAAGAATTCTAATTTTAAAAAATGTTTTCTATTTTTTAAAATATTATGATATAATTTTACATGGAATTAATTTTATATGCTATTTTCTGGGTTTTTTTGTTGTTGGTTTTTTTTTTTTTGCAACTTCCATATAGCTATTCCTATTTTTATAAATATATGTTGATTTTTATATTAAAAATATGTTTTTACATTTTAAAGCCATTTAGATACAATGATTTAGGGTTGGGGAAAGCAAAGACCCAGTTCCTAGAGCTGGTCTTAGGTGAGCTGAGCTGCCATCTTTTACTCACAATGGTTGTATTTTGATGATGTGTGCCTTGATGATGTTAATTCATTTTTGTTCATATGCTAGAAGTTCCAATACCACGTCCAGGTCTCCTAATCGATTCTGGGTTTGTAGACAAAAGAAACAGAAATCTTACAGTGCCCGTGAGGACCACAGGCTCAGGCACAGGAGGGGCCTACCAGACCAGAAAGATCATTTCATTCGGGCCTCAAGGTCAGGGGGCCTGGCCTTTAGCAGTTGTTCAGGACAAAATGTGTACAGGAGAGCGAGGTTTATGTTAGCCTTGAAAACTCACCCCTCTCCATGTTTTTCCAAGAATCCTAATCCCATCAACCAGAGAGAGTTTGGCTGGCCTCTCATGGTGGCTCATAAATGGCGGGTTGGTTTTAGGAACTTGCCCGCCCATGACTTAAGCATAGTATGTCCACATTAAAACTTTCTATCCTGACCCTCCCTCCTCAAGATGCTCTCTTTGCTCTTCTGAGAGGGCATCTGGAGGTTCCCATTCTGGTGATAGCAGAGTAGCCTGTTTCGGAATGACCCTCCCTCAAATAAGAATTATAAATGCTGCATAAATTATAAACAACTATTGAAGGCATTGGAGAGCAGCCAAAAACAGGCAGACACTCGAGGGGTTTCAACCCTTGAAAGGAGGAGATTCACATCTATAGGACTTTCCCCGCTAAGGGTACACCCGAATACAGGTAGAGAGTGGAGGTCTTTAGTGGGGATATTGTGACAGGAGTCCCTGTCTTCAGGGAGCTTTGGCTAGTGAGGGGAGCAAACATGAACACTTTGATATACAATAAGATGTTGTATGTGTCCAATAGAAATATGTACAGAGGGGCATCAAAGGAGGGGGAGGGGTTCATATCTAGGAAAGGCATCAGGGAGATGCTGTCTGGAATGTACTTTCAGGTAGGCAGGGGGAGAATGTTCCAAGCTGATGTAGAAATAAAGGAGAAGGCACAGAGCCAGTAAGTATTGACAAGAGTTGGGCACAAATGGAGAATACAGAGGCGAGAACGTGAGCTGCGTTTGCCAACACTCTGGCCTGACTTATACCTTTTGCTAAATTTGGGCTACTTCCCATGTTTCAGAGGAATAAGGCATTACTATTAAGAATCTTAGTAGCAGCACAAAAAGAAGGCACCAGAGCTTCTCATTCTATTCTGCAAGTTACTTTTGTGTCCTTCTGGGAATTTGTCCATTTCCTCTAACTTATCTAATCTGTTGGCATATAGTTCTTCATGCTTATAATTCTTCTTATAATTTTTATTTCTGTAAGTTTGGTAGAAATGTCCTCTCTTTCATTACTAATTTTAGTAATTTGGGTCATCTTTCTTTTTTCTTAGTTTAGTTAAAGGTTTGTCAATTTTCTTGATCTTTTCAAAGAACCGCTTTTTGGTTTCATTGTTTTTCTCTGCTGTTTTTCTGTTCTCTATTTCATTATTTTTCACTCTATTCTTTTATTATTCCCTTCCTTACACTTGCTTTGGGTTTAGTTTGCTCTTATCTATCAGAAGAGTAAAGGTATAAGGTTAAGATACTGACTTGAGATATATATTTTTTTAATTTTGGTGTTTACAACTATAAATTTTCCTCTAAGCAATGTTTTAGCTATATCACATAAGTAGTGCCTTCATTCCTTCATTTTCATTCATGTCAAAGTATCTCCTAATTTCCCTTGATTTCTTCTTTGACCCATTGTTTATTGTGTGTTATTTAGTTTCCACATATTTGTGAATTTCCTAGCTTTCTTTCTGTTTTGTTTTTTAATTTCATTCCATTGTGATCAGGAACATACTTTGTATGACTTCAATACTTTTATATTTATCGATGCTAGTTTTATGGTCTAGCATATAGTTTATCCTGAAGAATGTTCCATGTGCACTTGAGATGAATGTGTATTCTGCTGTTGTTGGGTGGAGTGTTTTATGGATGTCTGTTAAGGCTAGTTGGTTTACAGTGTTGTTTAAGCCTGCTATTTCCTTGTTGACCTTCTGTCTAGTTTTCCTACCTGTTACTGAAAGTGGAGGATTGTGGACTCCAACCATTATTGTTGAATTTTCTTTTTCTCCTTTCACATCTGTCCATTTTTGCTTCATGTGCTTTGGGACTTTATTTTTAGGTGCATATGTGTTTAAATTGGTATATCTTTCTGATGGATTGGCATTTTATCATTATAAAATTTCTCTTTATCTCTAAAATTTCTCTTTATCTTTATCTTTTGCTCTAAAATCTGTTTTGTCTGATACTAGTTTAGCCACAGCTGCTTTATTATGGTTACTGTTTGCATAATATTTCTTTCTCTTTGAGTATGTTATCTCACTGCCTCATGGCCTCCGTGGTTTCTAAAGAGAAATCAGCTAATAGTCTTATTGGGAATGAATGACTTTTGAAAGCTCGGTGTGTTTCTGGAGGTGGAGGGCACTGTGTTTACTGAAAGGGTATTATTTTACTTACTGGGTTTTTGAAGAGTGACTCACACTTCCTCAATATCCCATAGCCACTCTGGCTTTAGTAATGCAGGTTACTTTGCTGAGGAGATTTCTAACATATTATTTGCATAAAGTCCAACAAAACATTTCACTTGGTTTTAGCAAAGAGAGAAAGAAAAGGAGAGGAAAGAAATTGTGACCATGGCCTCGTGATATTCTCAAAAGACCAAAGAATTTGAATTCAGATACACTTGAGTTTGGCTTTCAAATCATGGGTCATGAAATCAATTAGTAAATCTCAACCAGCATTTGTTTCAGTATTTATGAATATGTATGCATGTGTGAATAAACAGATGGAAAGATTGATGGACAAATATATAGAACATACCAGGTTGCCATGTAAAGTTATATTTATTGCTGTAAATGATGGTCAAAATGTTTGCAAACTGCTGTCCTAATCTGTTTAGGCTTGGAAGAGGGGAAGAGGGTCTGCTCTGGGATTTTCCCACTACTGGAAAGGCCTCTGCTTGCCCTCGGATATGTCCTAAGCACTTTTCTCTTCTGCTTGGGGACTTGTGAGTCTGTCGACTCTGTCTTGCTTTTCAACAGAAAGAAAATGTACCCAACAAACTCACTGCTCTTCTTTCACAATCTGTTGCATGCAGCCACCTCATACACACTCAGCTATGGTGGTGGGAGTTATGCAGTTTCCAGGTTTATTCAATCCACTTTCTCATATCCGGAAATGCTAACAATTAGTACTGAGAGAACTCTCAATTCGGTTTTTTTAAAGAGAATTCTGAGACCTTTTGTGAATGAGTCATTCATTCATTTTTTAAAGCATGATTTTGTATTCAGCAAAGTTTTGTCTAGCTAGTAATTTTAAATGAAACAGAAGGGCAGACAGGTGAAATTGCTTTGCTTAGTTGGTAAAAACATTAATGCTGGATGTTCTCAGCAGGTAAAATTATTATCCTGATTGAGCTGGTCAGTAAGACTTGCTTTGCCAGAATTAATTCAATGAAGAGTTCTGTCAAATTGTTAACTACCCATTTAGAATGAGTAATTCCTACAGCTGATAAAATATTTTTATTAGCCTTCAAGCAGCACGGAAATGATCCATTTCGGCCTTCAGATTCTGAACTTCTGGGAAAGCATCCAGCCTGCTTTCAAAGATTTTCCTCTCTGAGAAGTTCAGAAAAATGTACTGACCTCCTTTATGAGCATTATCTACTACCCCCTTCTGAATCCTGAACTTGAGTGTCCCCACTACACTCCAATGTACTGCCGTAATCATTCCCTGCCTAATTCTTATCCATGAAATGCAGGCTCATTTTATTTTATTTTATTTTATTTTATTTTTAATTTTACCGGGAGGTCCCGGGGATCGAACCCAGGTCCCTCCATATGGCAGACGGACGCCCAACCATTTGAGCCACATCCGCCCCCAGGCTCATTTTAATTAGCACAGAAGACAGCCCGGGAAAGCAAGGCAAAGCCCAGAAAGCAAGGCAGCTACCCATATATATGAGTTACTTTAAAATGATCTGTCCTTTTGGTATCTGTTAGCGGTTCCTACACAAGTAGATGGTTAAAAGTTCTATTTAAATGGCTCCTTAAATGCGCTGTTGAGCCTCAGAGCATCTTCCCAATGAGTCCAGCTCCAGGATCCACAGGGATCAAAGTGCCCAGGACTAGGGGACCAGATGTTGCTCAAGTGGTTGAACACCTGCTTCCCATGTATGAGGTCCTGGGTTTGATCCCTGGTACCTCCTAAAAAAAACAAAACAAAGAAAACCCAGCTCTCATTGGGGAGCGGATGTAGCTTAGTGGTTGAGCACCTGCTCCCCATGTACACAGACCTGGGTTCAATCTCCTGTATCTTCTTAAAAAAAAGTGCCCAGGACTGAAACAACACCCTCAGCATTGAGAGGCATTGAACCTGGAGGAGAAGGTGACAATTGCTGGTTTTTTTCCTGAATCCGGACATTTGCGTCAGTTCCTGGGGGAGGACTTAGTTTGCCAGGGTCATGATGACAAAAACCAGCTACTGGGTGGCTTAAACAGCAATAATGAATTGTCCTCATCTTAACTAATAATAACATCTTGAGAGGTCCTATTTACAAATGAGTTCATACCTGCAGGGCCAGGGGTTGAGACTTGAAGATGTCTTTTGTGGGCGACATGATTCAGTCCCTAGTAAGGAAGCATTAAAGCCTTTTTTCCTTTGGTTACAAAATGGAGAGGCTAGTTTTTGTTTTTGTTTTTTGCTAGTTTTGTGTTGCTAATCTCCTATATCAAAGCAAGCTTTGTCTTCCCTCCCTCTCTGCCTTGCTGCAATCCCTAATTGGCAAATAAATCGCTATATATTGATTGTTCCTTTTGTTTCTCTTCACCTAGACATCCTTGTCATGCACTTAATTCGTATGGCTGTATTTTTGTGTAAGAAGGGAAGAAATAACAAATATTTGTGTTCTTCCTTTCAAGATGTGGCAGGGATATAATTTGTTGTTTTGGGTACCTAATTTATTTCATAACAGCACTTACCTCAATCAGCTTTTATTCATGAAAGAGAAGTGTGTGTGTGAGTCTGTTACATGGGTAATACCAATTAATCAGTATTTATAATTATGACTAGAAAGGTGAAATTTCTAAAAAAAAAAAAAAAAAATTGAAAGCAGAGAGAAAATTTTGAACATATAAAATTACTATTTGGTCTCTCTAATTTCATTTTGTCTCCTTCCCTCTTTTATATCGTTACCTTCTAAAACACAAGTGTGATCCTGTTACCCGCTCCTTTAGAGGGAAACCAAGTGGCATCGTGGTATCAGATAGAAGCGGATTCGGATCCAGGCTCAGCCACTTATTGGCTGGGTGATCTTGAGCCCGTTACTTAACCCCTCCCAGGTCCACCAGGGATAATAATGCCTCCCTCCTGGAGCCATGGTGGGGTCCCACCATGTAGCAAGTATAAACAGCCTGCAGTGGTGTTCGGCACACGGAGAACACTCAGTAAACAGTAGCTGCTGTGGTAATGATGTTTTATTACCAGTAAGCATCTCCTCATGCCCTCCAGGGCTCGATTATGACATCCACGATATGGCCCTTGCTTGACTATTTTCTTGATTTTTTTTTTTTTAAGATTTTATTTTTATTTATTTATTCCCCCCCCCCATTGTTTGTGATCACTGTCTGCTCTCTGTTCGTTGTGTGCTCATCTTCTTTTTAGGAGGCACCAGGAGCCAAACCCAGGACCTCCTGTGTGGGAGGGATGTGCCTAATGGCTTGAGCCACCTCTGCTCCTGCTTGCTGTGTGTTTCCTTGTTGTGTCTCTTCATTGTGTCATCTTGTTGCATCAGCTCGCTGTCTTGTGCGTCTTCTTAGGAGGCACTGGAAACTGAACCCGGGATCTCCCATGTGGTAGGCAGGTGCCCAACTGCTTGAGCCACATCTGCTTCCCTCTCTATTTTCTTTTTTTTTTTTTTTCCACTGGGAGGTCCCAAGGATCGAACCCGGGTCCCTCCATATGGGAGACTGGACACCCAACCATTTGAGCCACATCCGTCCCTCTCTATTTTCTTTTAACCCTTGTTTTCTCTCTGTCTTCTTTGCTTTCTCTCCATCCACTCTCAGTCTGTTGGAAGGGACAAAAAAAGCCTCAGAAACTAACATCAGGCATTCTGGCTATTTTTAAGTGCCTCTGGCCAAAGATTTAATGGGAAAGAAGGTTGTATAAGATAGTTTAGAGATTTGGCTTTCCAGTTCTCCCCTTAGCATGGAAAATGGACAACCAACAAGTCTTAGGGCATTCTCCAAAATGAGAAAGCTATTTCAGGAACTGCCACCTAAAGGTCTTGCTGCTGTAAAGTGCCCGGGAGTGAAAAAATGCAGGTTTCTTCATTCCTTGCTGCCTACACAGAAAAGAACAATCAAATCTATGTGGTTTGCCCTGAAATAAAATAGGAAGTATGCAGTCTTTAAAGACAAGGATTTGGCATATGCAAAACAAAACAAAATAAGTCGTGACTCAGTAATACTTTCACCCACAGCTTTAAAGTCTTTATTTCTATGATTCTTGCTGCTGGGAAAAGCAGGATCCATAAACAGCATTTAAAATGGCTGAAGGCTGGCGTTTTATAAGAAACAAGGCAACTGGAGCAGTTTCTCTGAGGTCCCGTAAGTACTAACTCTATTTCACATGAAGCTTATTAAATAACTCTGGGTTCTTCACTGAAATGTGTGGGACATCTGGGAAAACTTGCAGTCTAGAGCAGGGGTTCTTACCCTTTTTTGTTCCATGGACCCCTTTGCCAAGTCAGGTGAGAACCACAGACCCTTTACTAAGTCCACACTATACTGTGTATTATTTAATAAATATATCACACCCGCACTAACACGTCCCCACAATAATAATGTTTTTTTTTCAATTTCAATTCAAGCTCATGGGTTCCTGGTTCAGAACTCCTGGTTAGAGTGAGTCTAAGAGCAAAATAGTTTTCAGTGCTGATGGACTGAAAAAATGTATCCCTAGTGTTTAAAAAAATATTTGGGATTCATGTAAGATCGTAAGAATGGGGAGCTAATGTAAACTACCAGCTTCATTCTACTCCCAAGTTGTTTCCTTTGGATTTAAGAACCTAAATAATCATTTCCTTCCTTTTTGTGTTGACTTTCTCCTCCCATCTTTCTTTTCCCAGTCCCTACCCTTTCTGTTGCCATATATGGCTTATAAAAACTCAGGGATAAAAATGGTCCTGTTAATAAATTGTATTTTGGGGATTATTTGGGTTCAGAGACAGCATCTCTAGAGCCATCACACCCATTCTTTGAGCCTGTTCACCTGAAAATATCAAAAAGGGGAGAAGACTCTTACAAAGGAAGAGCTATGGTTGACTAAATCAACATGGTTTGTCTTAGGAAGTAAGTTCTTTTTATCTCAGAAGCTCAGGGCAGATGCCTTCTTGCTTATGAGAAAAATGTTATAACATATAGGGGTGACATTTCCTTTCAAGTTCCTGGGTCAGCGTTTCAGTAGGAAGTACCACTTGAAAGTCTGTGTTCTTGACCATCATTGTTGGGATGTTTATCAAGCGATGCAAAAAAACCCATTAGAATCTATGGAATGGCGTGTTTGGTGTGAGCTGTGGCGAGGCCATCCCAGCATTTCTGCTCTGACTTGGTGTGTACTTAAGTCTGCCTGCAGCTTTCCTACACACTCCCAAAATAGCCACAAAAGCCCCTAAAAGTCATTTCTATTTTCAGACCTGCTTCCACTTAGAATAATTAGTTTCAATCATTGCTCATAAGTTTAGTGCCTAATTTTGGAAGATGTACTTACTTTATTTGCCCTAAAACTGTCTTTTATACGCTTCAAAGAATAAGGATTCCAAGAATTACTGGGCCGCAAGCTCCTCTCATAGGTGCTTGATAATTCTGTGTGGAAAGAATGTTTGAATAAACTCCGTCTAGAGGCAGAGTCTGACCTTGCTCTCGGCCTGAGGCTCCATGAGGTTGGCCTGAACAGCTATGGCCTGGAATAATCACTGATACATACTAAAAATACTCAGGAAGTGTTTGTTGATGGGAAAGAGTGGTTCCCTGGCTTTGCCTTCAGCGTCTAACCCATCACCCAAGTCACTTTGTGAGTGTGTGTGTGTATGTGTTTCCAGAAGAGAAATTTAATCTAACTTAAACACTTCTAGGTACATCAATAACCAAAATGTGGCCACTGAAAAAAAAATTAAAAGGTCAATCACCCCTCTCTCTCTTTTTAACCTGGCCCAGGATTACACAATAAAAAGATCAACATTCCTTAGTCTTCCCACCAAACAAGTTTTTTAAAAAGCTAAAGGTCTAGGGAGCTGTACATAGAAAGCAAGAGTAAAAATGGGGGAATGGGGCAAGGGTAGGAAGAGGAGGGTCCCCCTCTGGGGGCTGTGACGCAGCAGGGGACAGCTGTCAGCTCTGGGTGCTTCCCAGCAGGAAGGCCCCTCTGGGGGACGGCCAACAAGGATTTCTGTGGCATCCTGGGTTCAGTGGGGAGGGGGGCTCCCAGGCCCTGGGGGTCCCAGCAGAAGGAGCATAGCTTCCCTTGAGCAAGCATTGTGGCATGACATGTGTATTAGTCAGGGTTCTCTAGGGAAACAACCAACGGGAGATATCTGTAAATAGTATAAGATTTTATAAAATCCTCTCACGTGACCGTGGGGAGGTACAAATCCAAAATCCGCAGGCAGGCCAGGTCCTTTATGAGTTCCCAGCAGACGGTGGCTGTCCGAAGTGAAGCTGGAAAATTCTCTGAAGCTGGAAAATTCTCTGTGAATGCTGAAATAACTTCCCCTTTTAAGGCATTCAACTGATGGATAAAACATCACCCATTGCTGACGGCAATCTCCTTAGTTGATGTAGATGTAATCAGCCATCTATGCAGTAAACTCACTGATGACTAAAGTCCATAAATGTCCTTGTATTACAGTTAGCCCAGTGCTTGCTTGACCAAACAACTGGGCCCAATTACCTGGTCGAGTTGACACATTAGCCTAACCATCACAACATGGTTGCCCAACTTGGGAACTGGGACAGAACCTGGTCTCCAGAGGTGCTTGCGTGTGAAAGGATACTCACAGGGGCAAGAGGGATCCAGAACACAGGTCTTTGGATTTTTTGCAAATGGCCTTGCCTGGCTGTTAGATAGAGGGAGTACTGTCCTCCCCTGAGACCCAAGTCAGTGTTATCTTCCAATTATCTCTCAAATTTTTCCCCTGTTCTCCTTTTTGTCAAGTTACTCTCATCTCTTACGGCACTACCTCGCTGGTATATCTGCTACTGCTCTGACCCAAATGCAACCTGCACTCACACTGCTGCCCCGTGATCTTTTCTTAATGCAGTTGTTTACTCCTGCTCAAACCCTCCAGCAATGTGAGGTGGCTTGTAGGATAAGGACCGAATTTCTGTGAGGACTCCTGGAGCCCTACCTGGTCTGGCTTCTGACCACCCTTTCAAGCTCATCTCACCTTTGTGCCCCCTCGCCATCTGTCCTATAAATTCTCCATGCTCTGTCCCACCACAGGCCCTTTGCATATGCTCTCCCTGCTGCCTGGACCGCTTTTCTCTCCTCTTTGCCTAATTAACTCTGCATCCTTGAGTTCTGAGCTCAAGCATTACCTCCTTGGGGAAGCCTTCCCTGGTAAGTTAACCACCCCACTCCCACCCTCATGGATGCACATAGGCTCTTTAAACCACTCCTTTGTAGCACAAATTCCACTTGCAGTTTTACATTTAGGTACTTATTTATTTTTAACTATGTGCCTCCATTACCCACCCCAACTCACCTCATCCCCAGACTTTGGGGTAGGCAGGGACCATGTCTTATGCTTACCAGTATAGCTCCAGAGCTAGCCCAGGGATGGACACAGAGGTGGCGCTTGTTACTGTTTATTGAAGGATTAAATGAGTCCATTTAATGGAGTACAGAGGAGAGTACTGGCAATTACAATTTCCCGTTCCTCTAGCTGTGCCTGCATTGCTTTATTTTAAGAAACTCTACTTCCTATCATGCAGTGTGCTGGCTCTAGGCCCTTACTTCTACACCCCACCCCCGCCCCCAACTGTTGTGTTTTGTAAATTTTGCCATCAAGTATGGAAAGTTGAAGGGGGACCCCTATATGTGTGGCCCTGTCCCAAGGGGGCATTCCCAGTCCGTGGAAGGACTGCAGCACATACCAGGCCCTGTGCCCTACTTCAGAATTGTCAAACTGGTGATGCAGGAACAATAATTATCTGCTTGTGACAGATGAGGAAACTGGGGCATGGAGAAGGTGAGCTATGTGCCCAAAGTCAGAATTCTTACAGGTGCAGCATTTGTAGAGTCTGTTCTTAGCCTCACTAATAAAGAGTGAACATGGCCCCACTTAAGCCTTCAGAAGCTGGGAAAGACTCTTCTCCACAGAAGAGAAACCCAAGCGATGGAGGTGGCGTTCCCTGCCCGCATCAGGGCAGGCGCTCTTCAAGGCACGGCAGCGGACAGTAGGCATGCCTGCCGGGTTCTGACTTAGCCATCCCACAGCCCTTCTAAACACAGAGACCAAACCACAGCTCTCTCGGGGCTTTACACACACCTGAGGGCCTAAAACATCCAGGTCGCCATTGAGTCATTTTATTAAAAATGAAGATAAGGAGAAAATAAAGGTGAGAATTGTTTATCCGGAGATGAAGGAAATTATGCTATTTATGAAGACTCCCATCTCTTGTGTAGGTCAGAGATTCAAAAAGAAGGTGCCAATTCCCTTCTGATGGTGTGCTCAGGGGGCTACTGTCTTTGGCCATTCACTCTCTGGGTACCTGTGCTGCTGTCTATTTATCATGCATGTGTATCTTTTTAAAAAAACAACTCACTTTCACAAAACAAAGACACTATAATTCTTTTTTTTTTTTTTTTAAAGATTTTATTTATTTATTCATCTATCCCCCCTTGCTGCCTGCGCTCGCCGGGCCAGCCAACCACGCCGCGCGGGCGGGCCCGCCCCCACCAGGAGGCCCCAGGAACCGAACCCGGGGCCTCCCACATGGCAAACGGGTGCCCCACTGATTGAGCCACAGCCGCTTCCCAAGACACTATAATTCTAAAGTCTAACTCAACTCACTCAGGATTTTGTAAAAAAAAAAAAAAAAAAAAAAAAAAAGTGGATGAAAATAACTTTGAAGTTGTGAGGGAAAATAAATGAGGATTTATTGCTGCCTTGTAAGGTGATTTTGGGGTGTATGTAATGGAAAGAAATGAGCCCCAAAGGCAGAAATTCCTTCCAACAAACTGAATATCCATCAGCAGGGGTGTGGTGTGCTATAACCACAGGAGCACATGTCAGGCAGCCCTGGAAGGGATCTTAGAAGAGTTTGTAATAATGCAGCATAATTGTAAGTGGGAAAAGCTGAATGCAGAAGTGTGTGTGTGTATGAAAAGATAGATATCAATATATTAATAAAATGCATAGGAAACAGCAGATCTACCAAAAATGTTAGCAGTGGTCATCTGTGCACCTGGTATTACACTTCATTTTTTCTGTTTCTCTTTTACAAATTATCCTATAATGAGCCTGTGCTTATTTATATCAGGACATAAGCCTCAATTTAAAGCGGGGCTTAACCTTTTTTGTTCCTCAGACCCCTTTGCCAGTCAGATGAAAACCACGGACCCCTTACTAAGTCCACACTATACTGTGTATTATTTAATAAATATATCACACCTGCACCAACACGTCCCCACAAGAATGTTTTTTTTTTTATTTCAATTCAAGCTCATGGACCCCTTGTTAAGAACCCCTGATTTAAAGAGAAGGAGGAAAAATCATGAAATTACTCTTAAAGTCTTAACTCCCATCTAAGATTAAGAGTCTTAGTATCTAAAGACCTTTGGAGGGCAGAAATAAATGATGATGACAACAATGACAGTTGAAGAGGAGAATCCCTTACACAAGTATTTCCATGTCCCATGCATCTCCCTCCCTGTTCCTGAACCTCCAATTTCCATGGATCATCAGATCCCTCTTACTTTCGGTTTTACAAGTGTCCTTGAAAAAATAAAACAACAAAACTTTTCCAGTTGCCCTTGAAGATCCCCCCTTCCTTCATTATTTTTAACTATCTTGTTCAGGAAACACGTGCTTGGCATCTTTGGGGAGCACGGAGCTGTTAACATAACCAGCAGCGTCCCATTGGCAGGTGTCCATGTGTGTCACTTCCCTTAGCTCTGTAAAAGCAGCTAATGATTAGCTGGTTGTAGGGGCTAAGGAAATGTCTCCTTGTTTGCTTTTTTTATCTTCCTCAGCGTGATAAGGATGTTTAAACAAGGGTGAAAATTCATCCAGAATTCCTTTCTGGTTCCCTGGGAAGGGTGTGTCCAGGAGCTGATCTAGACGTGGCTCATGGGCAGACTGATGGAGGAACTTCCCTGCAAAGAAGGATGCGGTTCAGCCTTTTCCAGAAGGGTCTCCCTCCCAAAGCTCTGACCACTTGGCTCTGTGACCCGGGTGGATGTGTCCCGCAGTCTTTCCGCCCTTCCCAGGAAGGAGGCTGTCATCTGGTTTTGAGAGCTGGGTTGCTGGCTTCTGTGCCACCTAGGGCATTGCTGATGAATCTTTAGCACTGTGGGGGTTGTACCGGTTTTAGCTCCAGAGAACACAAAAGTTGGGATGTGCCTGTGCCACGTGAGCATATACACACCCAGTCACTCAATTCATTTAATTGGTATTTTCTGAGCTTTCTCTCTCCATGCATTTGAGCATTAATTACCCAAACCTGGGTTTTCATCCTGCCTGGCAGTGAGTGACCTTCTGAACCTCAGTTCTCTCATGTATAACATGGGAATGCTACAGATTTGTCATTAGGATTAAATGCGGTAATATGCAAAATGCACCTCCCTTATAACTGGCACTTAGTATATGTTGGTCCCCTTCCCCATTCCTCTTCCCTCTGATTGGTACAGGATTTGGAAGCTAACCTGCTTATAGATTATTGGCCACCTGCGTCTTTTTACTATTGTTGGATTTACCCAAACTTGACCTATTAGGATTACTACATATTAATAGTAAGCTCTTATCCCAGGCAGGTTAGCAAGGGGTCTTTAGGTGGGGTTTGGAGGACATTAAGGGAAGCCGATGCCATTTTTTTTGAAGGGTGGAATGCATTCCTCCTGTTTGGGTAAACAGAGCCTTTGGAAAGTTATCCCAGTGTCCTCTCAACAGAGTTAACTTCTTCATGGCATGTGCACAGTGATGATCACATAGAAGGAGGTAAAAAGGAGTTTGAATATTGTTTCCTCTCCCACGTTTACACTTCTCCCCCCCTTTCCTCCTCCCTGCCCCTCTTTTCTCCACCCTTTCCTCCAAGAGTTCTAGAATTGTATAACTTCAGAGCTGGAAATGCCCTTGGGTGGGGCAATCAACTCCAATCCCTTTACTTTTACAGATGGGGAAACTGAGGCCTAAAGACGTTAAATGATATGCCCAGTGTCCCAAAGCTTCTCCATGATCCTCTTCTTCTACCTGGCCAGCTGTAAAGATGGCACTCCAAGGAAATCTCTGAAACTACAAAGAAACAAGCCCAGTTCTTTCTTTCAATATTGGAAAATTAAGGGCTGCTCATCGATCGTCTGAAGAGGGCAGAGGGAATGCTTTCCCTTTTCTTCCTTCACAGGCTCCTGGGCTTCTAGGAATGTATCTTAGAGGCATTGCTCTAGCAGGATTATGTGGGGGGTTCAGAGTGTCCCTGGAGTCCCAAGGCATTGTTTTTTGTCCCATGTTAGACCTTTCTTCCCCTCTGGGGTATGTACCTGTGTGTGTGTTTGAGCGATAGCTGCACCTTGTCCTTGCCCTGTGGGAGCACAGCTTTTCTCTTTAAAAAACATATGCCAGGGGGCGGATGTGGCTCAAATGGTTGGGCGTCCGTCTGCCATATGGAGGGACCTGGGTTCGATCCCCTGGACCTCCCGGTAAAGTAAAAATTATATATAAAAGGCGCATGGGCTGCCAGGCTCTGTGTGCCCCTGAGCCGTCGGGCCCCGGGAGCCACGCAGCAGGATGATGACATAACAGGGGAGAGACAAGGCGAGATGCTCCGAAAGCTCCAGAAGCCAGGAGCAGAGGTGGCGCAGGCGGCAGAATACCTCTCTCCTACATCAGAGGTTTCCAGGATCGAATCCTGGTGAAGACTGGAGGAGGAGGATGAGAAGAGATGGCAGGAAACAGATACGGAGAATTGCCCAGCAAATGGACACAAAACAGCAAATGGGGAAAGGGGGGGTTAAAATGGATAAAGTAAATAAATAAATCTTTAAAAAAAAAAAAAAAAAAAAAAAAAGCATATGCCAGGAAGCGGATGTGGCTCAAGTGATTGCATTCCTGCCTACCACATGGGAGGTCTGTGGTTTAGTTCCCAGTGCCTCCTAAAGAAGACAGCGAGCTGGAGCAATGGGCAGGCGTGGCAAGCTAACACAAGATGACGCAACAAGAGACACAGGAAGAAAAAGCATAATGAGACACACAACAAAGCAGGGAGCAGAGGTTCCCGGTGCCTCCTAAAGAAGACGAGCAAGATGGCAAACTCACACAACAGGCAGGTGCAGTGAGCTGATGCAAGAAGATGACACAAGAATAAAAACATGAGACACACAACAAAGCAGAGAATGGAGGTAACTCAAGCAATTAGGTGCTTCCCTCCCATATCGGAAGTCATGGGTTCAGTTCCCAGTGGCTCCTAAAGAAACAAGGAAGATGAACAGACACAGCAAGTGCAAAACAATGAGGGCGTGGGGAGAAATAAATATAAAATTTTAAGACATCAGGACACCTGCACTATTTTTTTAAAACAATTTATTGAAGTATATCATTCATACGTGAACATACATAAACTATAAGTGTTCAGTAAACATCATGATCTTACAAAACAAATATACGTAACATCATACAGGGCTCCCACACATCACCACCCACCCCCACAAACATCCTGCATTGTTGTGAAACATTTGTTAACAAATCATGAAAGAGCATCGTCAAAGTGTTACCACTAACTGTGGTCCAAATCTTTCTCCCCTATACATTTTTTAAAGGATTTATTTATTAATTTACTTTTATCCATTCTCTCTAACCCTACCCCACCCCCCGCCGTTTTTGCTGTTTCTGTGTCCATTCGCTGGGCAACTTTCTGTGTCTGTTTCCTGCCCTCTTCTCATCCTTCTCCTCCTGTCTTCACTGGGATTCAATCCTTGGAACCTCCGATGTGGGAAAGAGGCGTCCTACTGCCTGCGCCACCTTAGTTCCTGGTTTTTCAGTGTGTCTGTCTCATCTTGGCTCTCCCTTGTGTCACTCTCCTGTTACATCACCATCTTGCTGCGTGGCTCACGGGGCCTGACAGTTCATCCGGGGCCTGGTGGTCCATGCCCATTCTATGTTTTTCTTTTTTTATTTTTACCGGGAGGTCCCGGGGATCGAACCCAGGTCCCTCCATAAGGGAGATGGATGCCCAGCCACCAGAGCCACACCCGTTCCCCTGCTATATCTCTTAAGGTTGACCAAAGATACCTAGAGTTACAGTCATTTTCCATACAGGATGGTCATATAATAAATCAGGCTTAGTTTATCACCAGCATTCTAAAAACCAGACCTAGGGAGAAAAACTAGGTCTGGGGACACATGCATGGTTTCTAATATAGCGAATGTTTAGCCTACCCTGATTATCACAAAATCAGGTCAGCGAGAATATTCGCAGACCTGCACTATTTTTATTTCCCAATCAGGACCAGGTGAATTAAGGAATACTCTTTTCAGGAATGGAGGGAGGGTAAAAAGAAATAAAAAAGTAAAACCAAAAGTCCACAAGCGAAAATTGATTGGTTTCAAGTCTTGGAAGCCTTTTGTCACTGAACTCATCAGAGTCAGCTGATTCAGGTCAAACCTGAGATGCAGAACGACCATATCCAAAGGTCATACCCAAAGTTGCCTTTTCTTTAGGGCTTGACATTTGCAAATACCAGTGCCCTGGGCTTTTGGGAGATTGGGGTTAGGTTTTTTTTACTTTGAAGCCCCTGTTACCTAGCGAAGGTTGGGGGCGCCGTTGGCATTACTGATGAGGTGTTCTGCCTTCTGACCAGCTGGTTGTGGGTGGCTGCTAAAGAATAATAGCACCACCCCCTGTCCAGCTCATGGTAGTTCTTATCACTTATTCTAGGAGAGAGGATCCATAAGGTAGGCTCTCCAGAAGAGAGCCTTTGGGCGTTCGATTCATTCACTCATCACATATTTGTTGCATGCCCATCTGGGCCTTCCTGTAACCTGGCTGCCTTCACCATTGTCTCTCAGGTTTATCTGCAGAGAGAAGCAGGTCAGAGGCCTCCAAGATGTGGGCTGGGAGAGCAACAATGGTATTTGTTTGCTTTTGAATAAATAAAAGCTGTCTTTCCAGATCACAGGTATTAAAAAGAGGAAGGCTGAGTTTTAAATCAGCAATTGTCAAACCTTGTCTGAGCTTCTCAAACATGAGTTTAGAATTGCTACAAAAAAGTGTTAGAAATGCAAACACTGACCTTGACTTCAGAGATGCTGGTCAGGTCAGTCAGGGAGAGAGCCCACTAATCTCTCTTCTTTAAAAGTAAGAACCAGTGTAATTATGATGGAGGCAGGGGGTGGGGTAACCAGTGGGATTTTAGAAACACAATTAGTGGGGTGGGAGGTGGATAGGGAACAGATTAGAATGACCTGGAAACTTTTTCAAATGAATACACCTGCCTGCACCCATGTTGCGCTTTTCTGCCCACATGACTCACTTTGACTTTCGTGAGAGTATTTCCTCCTCCTGGTATGTGGGTGAAGCAGAAAATCGAGAAACAGCTGCTGGAGATAAATCACTTTAAGGCAAAGGTCAGATTAGAGCCTTTTATTTTTTTCTTTAACATTTTTGGGAGAAAGGATCCAAACAGTCAGTAAAAGGTGGCTCACCTCAACACCTTGGAGCCTGCCCTGCCCCAGCTGTTGGGGTTTGGGCAGAGCTGCAGGAGTGAATTTGAAACAGACCTTGCCCAGATCCTCCCTCTAACGCTTAGTAGCTGTTGTGATCTTGAATTTAAACACAAGCTTGGGCTTAAACTTCCTGTGCAGCACTTTGCCCAGCAGTAATGGGTAACGATGTCCACCTCCTCTGGGTTCTGGTGGTATTAACAGAGATGGTGGATACAGAAGTATCTGTCTTGGCTTGGGGCCTGTCCATTAGCAGGTTCTAAAGCAGGCTTCTGGAAGTTTACCGTGCTTGCACATCACCCCGGGCTCCTGTTAAAATGCAGATTCTGATGCAGCAGGTCTGGGGTAGGGCCTGAGATTCTGCATTCCTAACTGGCTTCCAGGTTAGGCAAATGTTGCTGGTCCGCGGACTACACTTTGAGTAGCAGGGATCTCAAAGGCGCTCCCCTCCTCAGGCTGGCTGTAAATTGCTAGTGCAAGCAGTCATCCAAATTAACAAACTTGCGATTCTTTTTTCAGTTCTAGAAATAGAACACACCTAACCCTTAACTTGACTCTGATTATGAAATTGGGGGTATAGAATGCCTCCAGTCATAAACACTTTACCCCCTACTCCTTTAAGTTATTAATTTCCTCCAAGAACATAAATACTGGAGGAGAGGGCAGAGAAAGGGCAAGAGTCTTCTCTGTGGGCTGAAAGGATTCAGCTATATAAATAAAGACGGCCCTTAAGGTTCAGGGGTTATGGTTCCTTAGGTGTCCTGGACGTTACCTGTTGGTGAAAGGCTTTGAAATATGAAAACACACAACATTAAACTTAAAAACAGAATAAAAACCGAGAACGTCTTTCCTTCTTTCAGCAAGACAAACCGTTAATTTGCCTCAGGGTCTTCTGGAGGGCCTGTTAAAATACAGATTGCTGGGCCCACCTCAAGGCAGGAGGTCTGGGGTAGGGTCTGAGATTTTGAATTTTAAACAAGTTCCCAGGTGAGGTTGATGCTGACACTTTGAAGAGCAGAGCTCAGTCCCAGAAGCCCATCTTTGGGGAGCAGGGAGCAGGGAGAGCGTGATGTCAGCCCTCTGCCTCCTCATCCGACTCCTGAGCCCCCGACTGAAATGCTGTCAGGAATGGTCAAGATATGGGAATGTTTCTGCTGGGCTAGGTTTGGGGTGCAAACGGGAGGTTCACCCATCTTCAGGTATCTGATGGTCCTTGTGAGGGCTGGGGGAGTAGAACAGTTTGGCAGTTTTCTGGAGAACCATCTTGTTGACACAGGCAGCCGGGTGGGTGTCCCTCAGAGGTAGAGGGGGGGCGGCTCTAATTGGACGGGTTGGTCTCCTCACCTGGGGGGGGTGGAGCTTTATAAAAATAGAGCTTCCCAGGGGGCTTCCCAGGAGCAGCCAGGGTTGGGCAACCCCCCTGTGTGGAGAAGAGTGAAGCACCAGATGGGCTCTGGAGAGCTGGTCTCGTTTGTAATGATTCTTAGATTCAGCTCTAATGATCACTCGGCAAGCAGATGATTCCCTGGCAGGAAACCGGCCACTTTGTGAAGCGCATTTACTCTCTGGATCCCTGAAGTTCTAGTGGATAAATTCCAGCTGCGTTTCCCACTTGACATCCCAGGATGGCACCCAGCCAGGAGTATCTGGCTGAGGGGCTCAACCAAGGGCAAAGGCCCCTGTCAGGAAGTAACATTGTCCATGTTTGTTTGTTCCGTGGTTTGCTTTGGGCAAGGTTGAAAGTGGAACAAATAAAAGTCACTAATGACCAAAGTGCCACGAGAACACTTCACCAAACTAAGCAGCACAGAGTGCGACTGTGTGCAAAAAGGCGGTAAAAGTGGAGGCCTTTATTCAGAGAATTAGCTCCAATGAAGAGTCCCCCCTTGTGTTTGCCATATGCGTTTTTGCAAACTGTGTTTCCCTTGAATTTACTGATTCATCCAGCAAATCCTTGGAGAGCGTTGCCAGGTGCCATGCTCAGCGCTAGAAGTGGGGTTTATACAGATAACTGGGACACCAGCCCTATGCTTACTGGAATCTGTTGTTAGGGACAGACAGACACTTAATGTCTGTAAAAGCAGCATAACTTCTACAATAGCCCTTTTCTAAAGTAGACTTCCTAGCACTTTTCTACCCTTGCCCAGTTTTATTTTCTCCACAGTGCTTGTCTCTGTAAAAATTACTGAGTTCTTGGTTGTGTCTCATTTCCCGTCTTACACTGTGAGCAGTGTGAGGGCAAAGACCACAGCCCTGGCCTCTGCCATGCCCTGGAAGTGGGCCACGGAGGAAGGGTGTGAGGGCAGCTCACTGCAGCTGCGACGTGAGGGGCTGGCAGCTGCTGGCTATCTACACAACACTCCCAGCATCTGGGGCGGATGCTTAGGAAGGATCACCTGGAGGGCTTGTTAAAACATAGGTCCTGAGGTTCTGATTGGGTAGGTCTGGGGTGGTGCCTGAGACGTTCTGACCAGCTCCCAGGTGATGCTGAAGCACACTTGGAGAAACACAGAGGTGGTGTGTCATTGTGGCCATCGTGACTTACCTGGTGGCTAGATGGAGGGTGGGTCGATGACAGAGGAACAGGGAGCCTTCTTAGAAGGGATGGCACGACCCAAGAGAGAGAAGACTCTGAAACAGCACCACGAGGGGCGGAGGAGTCAAAGCCAGGTGGAAATGCCTTGAACTGAAATAGACATGGGAGTAGGGAGAGGGACAGATTGGTGGTGGTTGGTGGGGAATGGCATGTTCCCTTTTGAACATGCTAGGTTAGGTTCTAAGGGGACCTTCAGGTGCAAATGTTAAAGAGGTAGTTGGAACTACAAAACTCAGGAGAGAGACCTCAGCTGTAGATACCGATTTTGGAGTTGTTGGGATATAGGGGTAAACTGAAGCTATGGGACTAAATAAGATTATTTAAGGACAGTTTATTGGAGAGGGAGAGAGGTGATAAACCCAGAAGGAAACCAAGAAGACCCTTGCTTGTAGGGGTGAGTGGAGAAAGAGATGAGTGACATGTTCCCAGAAGCATAAAATGAAGAAGGAAAAAGGGTATCCCCGAGGAGTGGGACAGAGTGTCTCTAGAAAACTGAGCCAAACATCTGACAAATTCTGGGGATCCCTGAAGAGTCAAGCCTATGCGTTAGAGAAACTGGTCTACGTACTTTGAGGCTGGTAGTTTTTCAACATCTCACTTTATTTTGCCTGGGCAGATATGCCGTTATTTTGCCTTGGTGGACACACATGAACAAGAAGTCCATGCTGCACACACATCTGTAGGAAATAGTGCCATCCGCACCACTGTGGCTTTCGTTTCACAAGAAAACCAAGTCATCAATGTGGTGTTAAAGCTGAAGCCAGTGATCCTTTTTTGTCCCCTCTCGGCTAAGCTCTAAGGAGACAAGGCACCACATATTCATCTTCTCTCCTCTTTGGATTTGAACCTGATCCAGGCCCTCCTGTGATCCTGAATCCACTGCTTTACGAGGAAAGAAAGGATTCTGGGGGCTCTTTTTTAACGATTTGGCAGAAATGCTATATTTCTGTGACCTGAGAGTCCCCAGACGATCATTTTTTGTTTCATAAACAGTTTGCTTTTTTAGTTTGTGGTCCTTGTTTGTCTGGGCCCTCGCCAACCCTGTTTTTTGAGAAGACCAGAGTTTGACGAGCCCCTGAGCAGGGCTGAGGAATGAAGCGGAGTCACACAGGTTTCCGGCCCCTCGGGCTGCCTGCAGCAGGGGCCTGCTCTGGGCAGGAACACATGCCGACCTGTGCTCTCTTTGCAGTTTTGTACGGAGCTAAACCAGCCAATCCTGCCCAACATCCGCAAGTGGAAGGGGCCCCGGGGATGCTGGAAAACCGTGGTGGCGGAGAAGCCCTCCAGTCGGCTCCAGAAGGTACTTGCACCTGTAGAACCTGGTCTGGGTTCATTTTACCTACACACGCTCCTTCCTTCATCAAGGGCATGTGAAAATTTACTTTGCTGAGGTCCTAGATGCAATTTTGTATTTCTACCCATTTAAAAAATCTTTGCTATTCATTTCAAATTGCCCTGTTTTTCGTTTGATATTTAGATCGGGACTGGCCTGATGCCCAGACAGAAATGGGAGCTTGGGGCGTTGGGGGGAGGAGAAGCCCTGCCAGGGGCCAAGGCAGCTAATGGGGTATTTTTGTTCTTTGTCCTCATCATCCGTTCATCACAGTTCTCACTTTTGCCAGGTTCAGCAGATTTTGATTTTGAATTTTCTTTTATCAGTGTCACTCTGCACAGATATGGGCAAATCTCTGTGTGTGATATGTTTTCACTCGTAAATATTGTATTCAAGACCTGTTTTTACTCACCTTGGAATTTTCAGTGTCAGTGAGGTTTGAGATTTTTAAAAATGCTCCTGATAGTTTCACCATGAATTGAAAAATGTATCACTACGTACTTTTTCTATAAATGCAGATGTTATATTTTTATCTCCGTTATACCTAATATGTTTATAGACACACATGACTTGTGTTTATGTGACTGATATTGATACATTGGGCTTTTAAATCATAAATGTATACTAGATTAAAGTATCTAGTCATTTATTTACAATAAGCCCTCACTTTTTTTTTCAATCACTTTGATAATATTTTTAATAAACAGGATATACATAATAAAAGCCTAAAATTGAAACCCAATACACATGTCGAACCAAGAAAAGCCCCTGCTCTCTTTTTAGCTACTACTTAAAATATATATTCCCAAAAAATAAAAATTAAATTAAAAAAATATATTCCCCCTTTGCCCAGCCCTAAGCAACCACTAATCTACATTGTCTTTAGAGATTTCCCTATTAATGCATTTCCTTGTGTTAACACACATAACACTGTAAGGGTTGCCATTTTAACCCTTTAAGAGTACAATTCAGTGGTGTTAATTGCCTTTACAATGTTGTGTTACCATCACCACCTTCCATTATTAAAACTTTCATCACCCGAAACAGAAATATTTGACCAATTAAGCAATAACTCCCCACCCCTCCCCTTCTCTTCCCAGTCCCTAGTAATCTGCAGTCTGCTCTGTCTCTATGAACTTGCTCATTCTAGATATTTCATATAAAAGGAATTCTACACTATTTGTCCTTTTGTGTCTTTGCCTCTCTTTTTTTAAATAGCACTTTAAACATAGGTGGTGCCTAAGGGTTCCAAGGCACTTATAGTCTATTCAACAAACTTCATTCATTCATTCAACAAACAATTACGGCGTGGTCACTTCATGCCAAGTAAAGTGCCACTTGCCAGGTACACACTGGGGAGCAAACAGACCCAGGCCTGCCTCAGTTTCACTCTTTGGGAGATGCAGGGAGATCCCAACTGAGCCTCTCCCTGCCCCCTCCTTCAGGGCACTTATAGCCTCTTGGAAGGACAAGACAGGGAGCCCACTCCAGGTCGGGGAGTAAAGGCCATTGGAGGGTGGTATGTGGTTGCAAGGAGACCTGAGTTCTGGCCCCTGATACCTCTCAGCCTCAATTCCTTCACCTGTAAAATGGGATCATAGCCCCTTCCTTAGCACACTGGGCAGCTACAATGCTTTATAAAGACAGTGGTGTTGGAATGCTTCATTAACAGCACCCAGGCCAGGGGCCTGCAGGGATATCCCTGAGTAAGCAGGCCGGGAGCTCACACCCCTGGGGGGCCACGTCTTGCCAGTGTTACTGTGGAGGAGTGCAGGGCCCGCGTGCTCAAATCTCCTAGTTTCTCGAGAGATGCAAATACTCGGATATTAATGTGAAATTTCTTGAATTTTAAGTGTGGGCCAGTAATCCAAAAAAAAGGTTAAAACTCTGTGGGGGAGCAGATGTGGCTCATTAAGCAGTTGAGTGCTCTCCCCCCACATGAGAGGTCCCGGGTTCGATTCTGGGTGCCTCCTGAAAAAACAAAAAAACATCAAGCAAAACAACCAATAAAACCAACTCAGGGGAGCCGATGTGGCTCAGTGGGTAAGTGCTGGCTTCCCACATACGAGGTCCTGGGTTCAATCCCTGGCCCCTGGTACCTCAAAAAACAAAAACAAAAAAAAAAAAAACACCAAAAACCAAACTGTGTGTCGCAAACAAAATATATCTGCAGGTCACTAATATTCAGTTTTTGCTCTAAACAAACATGAGAAAATGGTAGCAGGCACTGCTTTTGGGCAGATGCCTGAAATGATGCCCAGGTGTCTTTTATTCCTTTCTCTGATCCTCACACCATGGCTGGGTGGGTGGTTTTACAGATGAGAAAACCGAGATCCAGTGAGATTAAATGATTTGCCCAAAAGTCACCCAACCAATGGGAGTCGGTCTTGGACGTGAACCAGGTCAGCACCATCTACCTCTGAATGCTTTGCTCCTCTCATGGCCCTGTACTGAGGTCCAGATGTTCAGATGGAGGAGAGGAGTACCCCTAAGTCGGGGAATTGAGAAAGGCTCCCAGCGGATGTTAAGAAGGCAGCGGTGGAAGGAGCAAGTGTGGAGATGAGAAGGGCCCTGCACTGCCAGGGGCCACCTGTGAGCAGGTGTGCAGCGTGCCCTCACTTCGTCAGGGGTCCACTTTCCGTGGGCATCAGGGAGCCACCGAAGCCTTTTGAGCAGAAGAGGACTTGAGCGATACCTTAGGAAGGTTGCTCTGGCACCAACACTTACGAAACTAACCCTCAGAAGCTGACGGGGCAGGCCATCGTTATCTCATTTTATTCCTGGGGAAATGGAGGTTTAGAAAAACCGAGTGGCTGGCCCAGGTCCCACGGCTGAGTGACTTGGGACTAGGACCCCACCCCAAACCTGGGGCTTCAGACCTCTATGCAGCCCAGCTGCAAACCATTGAGCCTGTTAGCTTTGACCTGCATCCACCCAGCAAATACTTTCTGAGTGTTTATAGGTTACAGGCGCTGTTGTAAGCAGCAGTTGACTTAAGCTGATCTGTCAGCAAAACCCACCCCTCACTGTCTTATATTTGATTCCCAGCTTTGCCATTTACCAGCTGTGGGATTTTTAGGGAAGTTACTTATTCTCTGAGAAGCAGCGTCCTCATCTGGCACATGGGGGTATGGATTGCTACCTCTTGGGGGGGGGGAGGGGAGTGATTAAAAAGGTAACTCTGTGTCTTGTCTGGGCTCCCTCCCCC
This sequence comes from Tolypeutes matacus, assembly GCA_026826555.1. Classification (NCBI taxonomy): domain Eukaryota; kingdom Metazoa; phylum Chordata; class Mammalia; order Cingulata; family Chlamyphoridae; genus Tolypeutes; species Tolypeutes matacus. Next base: position 23,961,847 of record JAKSZT010053769.1, read on the forward strand.
AAAGGTAACCCCGACTCTTTGTGAAGGGCTGAAATTGGAACTGCGTGAAATGTTTTTCTGGGGTGCAGGGGGCAGGACAAGGAGAAATGTGCTGTGGCTTCTGGGCCTGCTTTTGTTTCACAACAACCCCTCAGCAGTAACCTCAGGGGCCATGGGGCAGACCCTGCTGTTGTCTTGTGTCCATCCGGATGTGCCCAGCGCCGGGTTGAGCCTTGCTGAGCCACGACTCCAAGTCAGATCCCTCAGCTTGCCTCTCTTTCACCAGATCTTTCTCCTCTCCCCTCCACACACAGGGTGCAGGGTACTCGGGCTTCCTGTGGGACGCCTCGGCCGGGGTAGAGCTGAGAGATACCGGCTCACAGGAGAGCACGCCAAGCAACGGGCACGGGAAACCCACGAATCCTAGGCCTTACCTCGCGCGCTTCAAGGTATCGTGACCTTCCACTTCTAAAAAGGAAAAAAAGAGTTTCCCTTCCTAAACTGTAGGTGAGAGAAGCCTCATCCTTTTGACTAGGTTTTGTCCTTTCTCAGGGTTGGGTCACACCTGCTCCTGAGGTACCCAGGCTGGAGAGCTTGTCCAGGGCAGGAACAGAAGGGGTGTTGAGGCCACTGCTGGGCGGGTAAGAAAAGGAAGGAGATCAGATACTGGGTCCCACACACAGAGAACCAGACTTTCTGAGGTAGGGCCCAGGGCTGTGTTTTTCAAAAGCACCTTCTGGGATTTTTCTGGTAAATCCCAGAAAAATCCTGTTAACAAGATCTGGCATTTGGGAATCCCTGGATTGGAGCAGAGCGGCTCTGAGGAGCCACTTTGGTGCCCCAGGTTCCCAGACCGGTTCCTTTATTACCAGGGAGGAGGAGGTATCTTGAGGGTTCAGAGGACCAGGGAGAAAGGATACAGGAGGAGCTTCTGGGCTGTGGGGCCAGGGGCAGCCCAGAAACCAACATGAGCAGATGAGCCTTCACCCACACGGGAGCCGCGTCCCACCAGAGTCTAGAAGCAGCTACGCAGATGCCCAGAGCACCGCCTTTCCGATTCCTCCTGGTGCCCCTGGGAAGTGTTAATGAATAGCAAAACGGTCTGAAGCTGGACAGCAGGAGGGAGAAGATGGGGGAAGCCAAAACAAATCCCCAAGCTGGCAATTGACTGACCTTATCCTCTCCCCTCCCCTGTTCCATCCCAGCTCTTACCTGTAAAATCACAGCATCTGGCAAGAGTGGGCCCCTGCTACAGAGCCTAGCGAGCCCACCGCCTGCTGGGCATCTGGGCTGCCCTCTGCTTCCTGTGCTCCCGAGCAGTTCTGGGGCCTGAGAGCCGTGTCAAATGCCAGCACAGCTGCTCTTGGCGGGAGCAGGGGCTGGGCCATGGGATTGGCTGGCTGGGGACTAAGCCCGTGCATTGGGAGGTGCCTTGGCTCTGGTTGGGATCTAACACAAAGCCTGTAGCACCTCTCACACCCATGGATATGTGTGTGCACTCGAACACCGGGGGTGTCTGTGATTGTGCCCAGGGCTCTTCTCACACCTGTTCCTCTGGTGTTGTCGGAGTTTTGTCTGCGCACACACACCTGGGGGTGACTGTGGATTATACTTATGATACTGATGTATAAATTAGACAGGTATGTTCTCCCCCCGCCCCTAAGATTTATTTATTTATTTCTCAAACCCTCCCCCCCCGCCCCCCAACAGATATGTTTTTGAAAAACTCCTAACCCCACACTGGGTCCCTTCTTTATGTAAAGTGGCTGTACTGGCTCTGGCAAGCAGGCCACACACCAAAGCCAGCTAGTGTCACTAAAAGGCTTTTCTTAATGGGACCTAAGGTAATGCTATTGTGTCATGAATGATTGGCCCAAGTCTTTTCAGTAAAGCAATCCCCTAGATAGGCACTCAGCCTTACTTCATGTCACATTCCAGGCCAGGCAAGTGGCATGTTGCAGAGATGCACCTCGTCTCCTCAGGCAGGGTTTCCCACCCCAGCACCCTAAGATGCTCTCTTTGGTGGTCAGAGCTACAGCTGCAGAGCTTTCCAGGCTGGATGGTGTCAGTGATGGTGACAAACTGAGGCCACATCCAAAACACAAAACGGGCATCTCCACTTCCTGGGGGGCTCCCCCTGCACCCCCTATCCCTTTCTGGCAGTGTAAGGTGTTTGTTGCCATAACAAAGGGAAAGATAGGACTGCAAAACCCTGAGCAGTTGAGCAATGCTACGATGCTCTAGAGACAAACTCTGGCTTTGTGCTTACATGCCTAGACCCCCAGGATCTAATCTAGCGGGTGTAGGGCTCGGACATATCCTCCGCTGCCAGTGTTCTGTGAGCTTTCGTTTCTTAACACATCAGGTTAAAGTGAGGTTCGAGACTAGCAATCTTCAGAGGGACAAGAACACAGGGGAGTCGGTGGGATTTGTGGAGGGGAGGATGGCAGCAGATCTGGGCAGTGGGTCCCAGCAGGGAATTCACAGGCTGACCAGGTGGGTCAGAGCCCCAAGTCCTGTGAAGAGCCAGCTCTAGAGCCACCTGTTCCTCCTTTATGGTTGCTGAGAAGCAAACAAACACCCGACTCTTCTGGTTATGCCCAATTTACTGGGCCCTGAGGAGGAGTTGGGGTGCAAAGCTGGGGGATAGGTGTTATTCCCACAGGGAAGATCTGAAGCTGCAACCCCTTGCGAAGCATTATCTCGCGGGGTGTGGGCCATCCTGGTTTTTGTTTGCCTAGCCAACTTTGTGTACCACGTGGTTGTAACTGATACAGGAAATCTGAGCCTCTAAGCCAGGGGTTCTTAACCAGGGGTCCACAGAAAGATTTCAGGGAGTCTATGAGCTTGAATTGAAAAAAAAAAACAACTTATCTTTATTTTCTCTGACCTCTGATGTTGAGTGTCATAAAACTATCTGCCACTACATTCTGAGAAGGGGCCTGTGATTTTCACCTGACTGGCAAAGGGGTTCATGGAACAGAAAAGGTTAAGAACCTCTTAGTAAGCCCTTCCCTATCCCTTTGTTTCCTGTTGCCCAGGTGGGAAGTAATGACGTGACCCTGGTTAACCTTCACCTGGCCACCCTGACCCTCCCGGGGGGCGAGAACCCGAGCAAGAATCCCAGTGACGGCCACCGGTTAGCGAGCTTCACGCAGACGCTGCAGGAAACCCTGAAAGGTAAGCACTTGTCTTTCTCGGGGGCTTGGCCAGTGGCTCCTTCAGCAGGGCAGGCAGAGAGCTGCCTTTTCTGCCCTGTCTCCCCACCGCTGGGGCTGGCTGTTCTGTCCACAGTCACACATGCCACACATACAGAGGAAGATCAAACCCCTGTATCTCATGGAGCCCAGCAGCCCTTGCCCTGCCAACATCTTTGTCTCTCTGGACCAAGCATATGAGTTCCAAGGTTTCAGCTTTCTGGCTCTTCAGCCTCTGGATCCGCTGCCTCTGTGTACTCTTCTGGTGGCACCCCCTGCAGATTTGCATGTGATTTTCTGGTGAAAGAGGGAGGGCAGGTGACAAGAGCAATGTTAAATTCCTGAGCAGTAGCGGATTGAGCTTTTCTGCCTGCTGGGATCACAGAAGGATTTCTGAACCTGCAGATAAACTACATTTGGTGGGAGCGGATCTGGCTCAAGTGGTTGAGCGCCTGCTTCCTACATGGGAGGCCCCAGGTTCGGTTCCCTGTGCCTCCTAAAAACAAAAACAAACAACAAGCAAGCAAATGAAAAAACCAACTCAGGGGAGCCAATGTGGAACAGTGGTTGAGTGCCGGCTTCCCCCATACAAGGTCTGGGGTTCAATCCCCAGCCCTGGTACCTTAAAAAAGAAAAAAAAAAAAAGCTGCCCTTGAATCTTAGCTTCTTTACCAGCTATGGGACCTCAGACAGTTCTCCAGACCACTTCAATCCCCCATCTGTAAATAAGAACTGACAAGGCTGATAACACAGGGGTACCCAGGGGGTTAAACAAGATGGCACTTAATAGGGACTCAGTTTACATGAACTGACTCTTAAAATACCAGAAGAGTTAAGAGAGCATTGAAAAATTCACAACTTCAGATGAGAGGTGGGCTCCTCGCTTTCTAGGCCCTGCCCCCAACTAGCAGAGGAGGTTCCTTGCGCTTGGTTACTAGGAAACCAAAAGGAAAAGCTGATGAGCCTGTACTTTTTCAATTTGGTTTGTTTTCCAAGCACCGACCTTTTCTGAGGTAGGGTTTGCACTGGAGGCCTGGAATTCTCTTCTCTATTCCTGAGTCTTGACTGATACTCTCTGGCTTTCTAAGGCTTTTCCTTGCAAAAGTGGCCCCTCACAACGGGTTGCTCATGAAGATTCAGTTACGAAAATATTTCAAAGTACAAGGTTACATTTTGAAGAAGGACATGCTCTGACCAACATTCTACCTTATTTACGAGTCCTCAGGCTTTAAAAAAAAAAAAAAAGGCAGAAAATGTGTTTAAAATGAGCTACTCCAGCCAAGCGCAGCTGCATGGGAAACTGTTCACCCACATTTTGAAAGGATGACTTTGTAGCTTTTAGAATTTATGGACATTTCTTCTCATTCTCCAGCTTTTCTTTTCTTTTCATGAAGCAGAAAGGAAAAGTGCCAGCTCACAACTTCTCTCATATCCTCAGGCAGTTGCTGTGTCTTTTCTGATATGCAGGGAGTGATCCAGTTTTTGCCAGAAAACCTGGGTAGGTTATTGTTCCAAGTTGCCAAGGAACTGTCGATTCACAGCCTGACTTGACCTTGACGTGTCCAGGTACAGATAGCAACTCATGCTGCCTGCATCCCCCTGTGTATAACTCACATGCAATTAATTGTTAACCGGTGACAATGCAGCTAACCATTCAGGAAGTGCCTCAGCCCACCCAGGGTAAAACAAGGGTAAAGAGATTAGCAGGGGTGGTTCAGCTGAAACAAAGCCTTAGCCTTCATTCCATGGGCTTCTATCACTAGAGCAAACAGGGCTGATTTGATTAGCAAACTCTGGGCCTTTCTGCCATTGCCTGGAATGTGCATCGTGTGTAGCGTGCCAGTCCCCCATGGAATTTCCTTCTTTCAGACCCCACCGAGCCTTGAGGAGAGGGTCTTGTTCTGTGAACTCAGCAAGAGTGAAACGGGGGCATCCTGACGCTTGATGTATGGGTGAGGTGATCCCTCCTTGGGGACCGGTTCCTGCTGTTGTCGCTGGTGTTTGTAATTAGAGGGACTTGCCTTCCCCTCTCACCTCTGGGAAATAAGGAACCCACACCAGATGGATAGCTTTCTAGGAGAACTGGGACCTCTGCCCAGAACACCCTGCGGATTCTCAGAGGTGAGAACCGCTTCACTGTTATCACCGACACCAATTTAACTGAAAATAGAAGTGTCCTAAGAAATCTGGGTGTGCCCGTATGAAAAGCAAACGGTTGTTTTCATTCCCCAAATTACACAGAGCCAGGTGAATCGACCCCTGTCACCAGCATCCCTCCTAGTTTCAGAATTGTCTTTTTTGGGAAGTAGATGTGGCCCAACCAGTCGGGCACCCGCCTGCCACATGGGAGGTCCCGAGTTCGGGTCCTGGTGCCTCCTAAAGAAGATTAACAGACACCGCCCCCACTGCAATGGATGTGGCTCAGGCCATTGGTCACTCACTTCCCAGGTGGGAGGTCCTGGATTCGGTTCCTGGTGCCTCCTGGAGAAGACCGAGCAAACAATGAGCAGGCAGATGAGAAAACCATCTGGGGGAGGGGGAGGATTATAAATAAATAAATAAATAAATAAATAAATAAATAAATAATAACTCTTTTTTAAAAAAAGAACTTTTTCAGCCCAAACCTTTTCAGGTCTACATCCCAGTGAAAACCTCCCTCATCATAGGAGAACCTTCTGCCCCAGTCTTTTATAACCTTCATTTTTCCTTCATATTCAATAAATATAGCAACTCTTTTTCTTTCCAAAAACAAATTGCGCCCTAATTCAGAGGTATTATTCCTCGTGCCTCATTTGTTCATTCATTTGCTATGTGCTTATCTATCGAGCGGCTCCCACGTGGCAGATACCGTATGCCGTAGCGAGCCACATGTCCTGGTAGCACGTCCTTTCTAGCCTTCCATTGGTTAGCAGCTCTGGATTTGAAGGCTGGCTGAGCCACCTCTCAGAGTCTCAGCTTCTTTCCTGCAGAGGAGGTGGTAAGAGCACTTGCCCCACGTGGCTGTGACAGTTAAATGATGTGCTGCCAAGGGAGTTCTCAACACGGCTCTTGGCGCACGACGAGGGCTCAGCAAATGGCCATTAGTGGCATCCAGGAAGGATTGGTTATCATTAGTATTATTCTGTCGGCTTTCCAGTTGGAATTTGGGACTCATTTCTCAGGACAGCTTGACGTGGGTACCAAGGTTGTTATGATGTAGAGTGAGGTTACTAATTGGGCTCAGGCGGCCACACCATCAAGCTGAAGGAGAGTCCTGCCTCCTGTTCCTTACCTGGAATGCGTGAGTGCCCTCTGGTGGTGGCTTCTGTCATTTCCCTTTCCATCTCTTTCCCTCCAGCACTTAATCCAGAAACAGATTTCCGCTAAGGAAAGAATTTGCTGAATGTGCTCAGGAATTACACTTGCAGGGGGCTCAGAAACGCTGCTCCCTGCAGTGAAAATCACGGAGCTGGGGTCCTTCTCTCAGAATTTCTGCTCACTTTGCTTGGACATGTCTACGTGTCTGAGCCTGGGGAGGCAAATTAGATCATCAAGGTGCCGTTTAAATAGGCTGTGGTCATTGCTGGACTTCTCCTCCCCCTAGCTCTTAAATTCCTCTCCTTTTCTTTCTTCCACTAACAGGAGAGAAAGAAGTGATTATTTTAGGGGATTTCGGGCAAGGGCCAGATAGCAGTGACTGTGATATCTTGAGGAAAGAGAGATTCCACCACCTGATCCCTGCCCACACCTTCACCAACATCAGTACCAAGAATCCTCAAGGCTCGAAGTCTCTGGACAACATCTGGATCAGTAAAAGCTTAAAGAAGGTTTTCACAGGTAAGGCGAAAACCACTCACTCTTTCTCCTGTTCAGAAACGGAGTGAGGGCAACGCATCGTCTGAACTGACAGCTCCAGATGGGTTGATCTGGGCAGGAGTCAGGAGGAATTTTACCCCTTCTGTGGGCGTTCATAGGATTATCGTTTAGGCACTATGTAATCATCGTTCAGTGGCACTTAAAAAAAATTTATTGTGGTAATATACATATAATATATAATTTTCCAGTTTAACCATTTTAAGTGCATAGTTCAATGGCATTATTTACATTCATAATGTTGTGCTCCCATCACAACCATCCATTACCAAAATTTTCCCATCACCGCAAACAGTTAAACAATAACTCTCCATCCTCCCCCACCCTAACCCCTGGGAACCTCTAATCTGCTCTCTTTCTCTATGAATTTGTTTATTCTAGATATTTCCTATAAATGGAGACTTATAATATTTGACTTTTTGTGTCTGGCTTGTTTTGCTTAGCATAATGTTTTCAAGACTAGTCCACATTGTAGCAGGTATCAGAACTTTATTCTTTTTTATGGCTGAATAAAATATTCCATTGTATGGTTATACCACATGTATTAGCCAAAAGGGGTGCTGATGCACAGTACCAGAAATCTGTGTTTATTTGGGGTAGAAACTTACAGTCACAAGGCCCTAAAAAGTCCAACTCAAGGTACCATAAGAGGTATTTTCTCACCCAAAGTCATTTGCCACATGTTGAAGCAAGATGGTGGGTGACGTCTGCGAGGGTTCAGCCTGCTTTCTTCCTCTTAAGGTTCTGTGGTCCCAGCTTCTTACCATCTCAGCTGTAGGCTGGCCTAAGGCTCGCCTCTCTCTGTGGGGCTCTTTTCTTTCCAGGCTCTGCTGCTCTGCTCTCTTCACAAGGTCAGCTGTAGACTATCAAGCTCCTCTCTTTCTGGGGCCTCTGTGTCTAATGAGCTGTCTCTCTTCTTCTGTGTTCTTCTCTATGTGTCTCCTTTTGTGTGAGAGTCTGTTTTATCAGCCCACCAAGGGGTTGGGGACTCAACCCTGTCCACCCTAATGATGTGGTAGAATCAAAGCCCTAATCTTAACATAATTTAATCAAAGACATCTCAGCTGAATCTAATACAATCAAAGGGTATCACACCCAGAGGAACAGACCAGTTTACAAACATAATCAAATATCTTTTTTTGGAATTCATAAATAATATCAAACTCCTACACTACATTTTGTTTATCCATTCATCTGTTGATGGAAACTTACACACTTTTAAAAATGAAAGGGAGTGTTAAAAATAATTAAAGGGCATTTCCTGATCTACAACAGGTATAAATGAGGTGTTTCCCAGGAAACTGGGAGGTGTGGTCACCTGATTAGTCTTAATTCAGAGGACTGGTTCCTTACCCTAATTTTAAGGACACTTAGTCATTCAGTAAACATTGCTAAAGCCCTATCCTGTTCAGGCACTGTGTTGTGGAATGAGGATCCAACACATTGTCAGTGCCCTAAGGAAGCATTTGGGGGTGAGTGGACATGTCACTGAGCGTTGTGAAGGGTGGGAGAAGTGCTGTAGACAGAACTCCATGACAACCAGGTCGTGGCGGGTACTCTCAGCACTGAAAAGCAGCCATCTCCCATCCCCAAACTAGGAACCTGTTGAGCAGACTTGGGTCAGGAAAAAATTAGAAATATGGAAAAGATAGTAGGACTTTTTTTTTTTTTTTACCGGGAGGTCCCGGGTATCGAACCCGGGTCCCTCCATATGGGAGACGGACGCCCAACCATTTGAGCCACATCCGTCCCCGATAGTAGGACTTTTGCTGGAAAGACAAGGTCACGCTTCTCAATCGTGGCTGGAAGCTTTACAAAGAGCCAGTGGACCTATATGAGACCTCAGTAAGCAGTTTAAAGGGGGAGAAAAGGAGCAGTGCCTGAGCCCCACTGCCAGAGAGTCTACTGTGCAGCCAGGGCTGAGGTCCTCGGGGCTAGAATTTCCAGTCTGGATTTTTCCACCACCTTTTTCTTCCTTTCTCTGGGCATTGGTTTCTTGTTGGACTCTCTGTCACGGGAGAATCCCGTGAACTGGGTCTCAAAGAAAAGTGATTCGATAATCAGACTACGCAAGATGCGAATTGAAGATGTGTGCTGCGGGCAGGAGCACAGTCAGCCCACAGACTGCCCAGCTTCCCAGGAGTGTATGCCGTGGAACGAACCTGGTCTCAGGAAGGAAGCTAGAAGTAACAGTGCTGGAAGGAAGCCAGGAATCATTTCATCTGCTTCCATCCCGGGGCTGAGCTCGGACCAGCCCCGTTCCTGTGCTATTTCCCTGTGGATAGTACACTAATGTGACTGCTTATCCCTGAAGAGCACAATTGGTTTCTAACTGTTCTGTAATTTTTGTAATTGTTTTTTAATTGTTTTTTCAAATACACCTCCTGTTTTATTATTTCTAAATCCTTATTTTTGAAATACCTGTACCTTCTCATAAAGCTCTGTAACTTCTTCCTTTTTACAATTTTTGGTAGAACGATTTATTCCCCCTCCTCCCCCCAGTGTTTTTTGCTTTGCAAAATAGGACATTAGTTTTGTATGCCTTTATGAGGCATCTGCCCTTGTGTCAGATTATTTTTGCTGATCAGATTAGAAGCAGTTCCAAAGTGATGAGGAGGTCGACCAGATGGTGATGTGCATTTGAATGGTCAGGAGGCCTGGACTTTGGGAGTTTCAGTGCCTAAATGGGAAAACCTCTCATTCATCCAGAAAATCCAATTGGCAAGACATTTCCTTTGCACAGACGAGCAGATAACTTGAGACGTGTCAGGGAAACCCAGCCTTGCAGCAAAGACCCTCTAACTTCCCAGCCTGGGACTCCACCCATCCCTCTGTCCTGACTTCTGGGCCTCTCTTTCTCCCCTTTCAGGTCACTGGGCTGTCGTGAGAGAAGGTCTCACCAACCCTTGGATTCCAGATAACTGGTCCTGGGGCGGAGTGGCTTCTGAACACTGCCCGGTGCTAGCTGAGATTTATGCCGAAAAGGATTGGCACAAAAAGGAAGGTCCTCGGAATGGCAGTGGGGTCACCCTGGAGCAAAATGAAGCCAACCTGAAGCACGAGCGATGATGACAACCAAAGCGATTTTTCCCACCCTCCCACCCAGCAGGGCACAGACGAGGAGTTAGCCCTTCTGCGTGGAGACAGCTGTAAACCAGACTGCCTTTTCATCTTCATTCTGCGATCGCCAGCACGTGGGCCTTCACCCGTCTGCCTCCTTTGTGGACGCTATAGGACCTCTTGTGGGAGAGAGGGGCGCGTGCTGGACCCTGGCTGTGCCCGGGTGGTCCAAGCAGAAGACGGGTGGAGAACTGAAGTGTCTTTTACCATGTGGATGCCGCTGGCCTCAGCGGACTTGGGTTGGCTGCCCCCTGCTGACTGGACTGAGGCATTTTCCTCCTCAGTCAGTGAGTGTCTCCTGAAGAGAACAGTAACGGAGGCTGGGAGGAAAAGGGCGGGAGAGCCCGACGACTGCCCACCGGCCGTCTGACCAGTGTCAGGGACACTCGTTTCTGGCCACCGGGATGTGATGTTCTAGCTGTCAATTACCTAAAGCTTTTAACTGTGATTGAGCACTCTTCTCAAATATTTTGAGTGGTGATTTTTAGTTTTGTTTTGAAAAAGTAAAAAATAAACAGAGATGACCCTGCCCGCGGGCAGCGGGAGCCTGGTGGTGGTTGCCTGTAGTGTGTGCTGCGCCGTCCACTTGTGATGCCTCTGATGTGGGGCTGTCTGAGGGCTGGCCAGGTCCTAGAGCCTACTCCGTTCACACGCCTCCCTCGAGACCTTATGGGGGGCCTCTCATACCCCCACTGCTCTTTTTAAATGGTAAATGGAGGTGGCAGAGTTTATATTATTTTCCCCTTGCCCCCATCCTTCACCTCTGACTCCTTTTGCCTCACCAGACCATCTTTTGCCTTTGGGCAACATTCCTGCTTCTTACAATTAATTCTCTCAGAATGATTCCTCCCCGATTTTCAATTAGATTCATAGCTCAGAGCCTCCCTTTGTTGATTCTGAGGAATACATGTTAATTCCAGATACATAAAGAAGCTTATCCCAGAAGCAGCTGAAGGGGAGCTAAGCCTGATGCCCGAGGGAGGGAGGCTCCTTCTCTGTGGCTGGGGATGGGAGCAAGAGGGAGCATGGCTGCCATAACTGCTGCTGGGCATCCTGTACCAGCCAAGTTCTCCGTTAGGTGCATTATCACACCCCTTATAGTAACCCACCAGGCCAGCCAGCATTGTAATGCCCATTTCACAGTGGGAGAAATGGAGGCTCAGCAAGCTGAACCTCTTAATGGTCCCACAATCAGTAAGGAAATAGATGGGATCCAAATGCAGCTTTTTCCAAGTCAAACCCGATCACCAATTTTATGCTTGCTCATGACTTTGTGAAAGTATAGAAGTTAATGGTGAAAATATGAGTCATGTGGTTAGATTATCTAGGTAATTCACATTTATCATGGAAGATGAGAGTTTATTCCTCTCTGCACATGAAACTCTATGTGGACCAGGATCCAGAAATAGAAGCCAGAAGCCCTTCTGAGCCTTTTGGGACTGGGACCGGATTGGGATGTGAAAGGAAGCAATGCCTGGTTTTCCACCATAGGTGATCCTTTTGTACCACCGAGCTCCAAGGAGCATCAGATGTTCCGTTCTGGGGACCCGGAGGGGGGGGAAGGGGGCAGGATGGGGTATTTCTAGCAGCGGGGGAGCGGCTCAGGCTTCTGGAAGCTGAGCCTTGACAAAAAACAACCAAGTTAGAACTACAAGTAGAAAAGCATACTTTCCAACTGAGCATGTCTCCTTTGGTGCTAAAGAAAAGATCTGGTTAATAGGGTTTAGGGCATCTGGCTAGTCAATGTGGCTGGAGATTTTAACTTTAGGTGAGGCCACCAACATTCACCAGCCACATGCCCCAAATCCTTTTGGGCACCAAAGTTGTTGAAAGAAAAATCTGCTGCAGTGTCATGAGGGGGAAAGGAGCCCAATGAAATGACCTTTGTAGAGGGCAAGTGGGCAGGAGCCCGTGCCAGTGAAGTCAGCAGTCCCTCCTCACAGGCATTGTGGCCTCTTCCATCATCCAGTCTGACGACAGGCTGAGCTGTTTTTACTCCAGCCCCAACTCTTGGGTTTTGCCTTTTCGCTCTGTTTTGTTTGTTTTGCATCGGCTCCTCTGATTTGTTTCTACGCTCCTATCCGTCTTCCCACCCCATCGCCAGCCCTGTCCACAAAGGTGGTATTTTTATCCGATTCCTGCCCACCTTCCCTGCTCTTTTCTGCCGTCAGGACTGTCAGAGAAGGGGCAAAGCAGTGAAGGCACTTTGTTGGAGAAGCCAAGGGGAGTCCCCTGATGCTAAACTGGGTTTCTGGAGGGGAAGGTTGGAGGGGGTGGTGAAGGAGTGGAGGAATTCAGGGCTAGGGAAGCTCTCAGAGGTCCCCAGGTGCCGCATTGGAGCCAGTAGCCTTCTTGGGATCCCTATCACAGCGAGACCCTCCTCTCCTGCCTCTGCCTGAGGGAACCTTTGTCGCCTGCCCATTGTTCCCCAAGAGACCCTGCAAGGGATTCTGGCATTCTCTGTGCAGGAGACCTCAAAACAGGGCCCACAGCCACCTCTGTCAGCTCTGCCAACACCAGCCCTGCCTCTTACTGCCCACAGATTTATTAGGGCTGGCTTGGAGGGCAGCCAGAAGGCCTCTGAGCCTCAAATAATGGAGCCCAAGGTATGACTCCCTTGCCACTGTTCCAGAGATGTCAAGGCACGCAAAGCAGGCTTAACCCTCAATAGACTGCATTCTTCCAAAGCCAGCCCAATGCTGTTTTCTTCTTTGCATGTCTTTGTTCTGATGGTTGCAGATATCTTCCCACCCTGGGGAGAGGAGAACCCAAGTGCCTGGGTTTTCAGCTCCAGTGTCTGTGGCTGTGTCATGGCACAGAGTGACATAGCTCTCCACCAGCTGTGGGATGAGAGGTAGGCACAGCTTCCCAAGACCGCCATGTTTTCGGAGGAAAGGAATGAGTGACTTCAGTGCCACACACTTACTTTAAACTGGGCACCTATTTTCAAATCCTTACCCCCCATTGACTGACTTCTTAACTTCTAAGCACTTTACACTTTGAACTGCTAAGTTCTCAGAGGAGTGCAGTAAAGTAGGTGTGATGATCATTCCTCCATTCCTTTTTACAGATGAGGAAACTGGGCCACAGAGAGGGTAACCAAACCAAGACCATGAAATTAGGAAACGGCAGAGCTAAGATGGGAAGCCCACACTCCGGTGCCAACGTTGCCCTTTTATTGTCATGCTCTGTGCGTGAAGGCAAAATGCTGCCCACACAGCAGCTGGACATAAACTTTTACACCCATAGACATGGAAGGGTGTGCACCTTTCACCAGAGGACCCCAGGGCTGGGTAGTGGCTTAGTGGCTCTGCCACTCCCTAACTTCTGGCCCTGCACAGTGGACTGGTCTGCCTGAGTCCCTGTTTGTTTCCTTATCTTTTAAATGAGGATCATGCCTTTTCATGGGGTTGTGAAGAATAAACATCTGTGAAACCCTTAGCACAGCGTCTGGCCACAGGCCCAATGCCGCCACTCACAGCTGTAGCCGGTGGAGAAACTCAGCAGGAAACTCAGGAAGTCACCTCCCAGGGACAGCGCAGGTTCCTTTGCTCCGAGCACTGTGGCAGGCAGCCACTGGGTAAATGACCAGTGAATGACGGTGAGCATTCTTGAGGGTGTCATTGAACTTGGCATGTCTGGCCTTTCAAAGGGGCATCTGCCGAGCACCTCGCTTGAGCAAACACGTTGTGATAGGAGTTTTGAGAGGCTTGATAAAGGGTGAGCCAAAGCATGAACCTGCCTTTAGAGTCAGTGGGCAGCCAGTGTGCTCCTAGAGATAAAAAATAGGAAATGAATGGAAATGGACTTAGAAGCTCATGTGTGGGCTGTGGGCTCCCCACTGTCTCCAAGTGAGGAACACCCCGAGTGCAACAGTTTTGTCGATACAGGAATTGGAGTTTGAGGAGGTGAATGGAAAAGGGTCCTGGCCAAGCAGAGTTGGGGAGGCCATAGACACATACACGGGCACACGTGAGCCCACCAGCTCCGTTAACTCAGCATGTCGTTCATGACATTGGAGCAGCCTGATCCCATTCTTTTTTGTTGTTTTGAATTTATTTATTTCTACCCCCCCCCACCACCACCGCTTTTGTTTGCGCTCGCTCTCTGCTCTCTGTGTCTGCTTGTCTTCTTTTAGAGGCACTGGGAACTGAACCCAGGACCTCCCATATGGGAGGGAGGTGCCCAATCACTTGAGCCACATCTGCTCCCTGCTCGTTGTGTCTCTCATGGTGTGTCCTTGTTGCATCTCTGCATTGTGTCAGCTTGTTGCATCAGCTCATTGCGCCAGCCCGTCACATCAGCTCACTGTCTTGCTCATCTTCTTAAGGAGGCACTGGGAACCAAACCCAGGACCTCCTATGTGGGAGGCGGATGCCCAACTGCTTGAGCTACATCCTCTCCACCTGATTCTTTTCTGATGTCGGGATTGCCTGCTGGTGAGTCCTGGGGCTCAGCTGTGCCTTTTCCAGCTTCTCCAGAACCCCCCACTCACCCACCCACTCACCCACACACACCTTTCCTCCCCACCCCACCTGCACACACACATGTGAGGCTGATTTTACAAATACAAGTACTGGCCATGGGCCTGGCGTGGCCTTTTGCCACTCCAGAGCCTCAGCTGAGGGCCCAGAGCAGCCTCCTGCGGTAAGGTGGCAGTGAGCAGGGGAGTTGCCAAGGAACAACTGCTATCTGAGTGGACAGAAGACAGCAGATGGTCTGCAGGTTCCCAGGAGGGAGTGAGAGCTGAGCTCAGGCTTTTAAGTGGCATCATTGCTTGGCTAGAGTGAGTACAATTAGCTTTTGAAAGTCTTGGTTCCTGCCCAGGCTAAGTAATCCTGGAGCCTTTCCAGAGCCTCAGCAAGCATTGCACTGTGGACATGGCCGAGCTCTGAGGACCTCTTTCTCCAGTGAGTCCATCAGGACAGTCTACCTGCTAGCCCCAGCCTCCTGGGTTCTTTCCAGCTGCAGCCTGGCTTCCTCAGCCTTGGTCTGCTGTCCCTTCAGCCAAGAAGGCAGTGTTTCTATAAAACACAGAACAAAAGGCTCAAGATATCTAGAAACTTTTAAGATTAATTAATGGATGGATGGCCCTATCCCTTCTTCTGCACAGAAAATCTAAGAGGATCTAGTAGGGTTGGAAATCCAAAGGATACTTAAATTGGCCAAATGTGGATAATTGTTGAAGCTGCGTAATGGGTGCACGGGCATTCATTATACTATTTTGTGTACTTTTGTGTACATTTGAAATGTTCCATAATCACAATTGAATAAATACATAAGTAATAAAAGGCCCAGCTCCCCCAAAAGACAATAGAACATTTATACTTTCAATCGAATAAACAGTATACTTCACTGTTAACCAAAAGTGCTGAAGTTCTCATGATAGAGGTGCCTACACGTGGGAGGAGTTAGCTCCTGTCATTGTTTCCCCTTATGCCATTCCCTGGAGTTTCAAGGAAAGGGTGACCTAAAGTAATCAAGTGTTTAATTCTAGAATGAGGACATTAAAACATATGTATTTGGAGGGCAAATTAAAAGCACCAGAGGGAGCCAGTGTAGCTCAGTGGTTGAGCACTGGCTTCCCACATACGAGGTCCTGAGTTCAGTCTTCCTTTGGTAATCACACATGGTGCAGCCACCAGGGTAGGCCCTGGGGCCTCTGCCCTCCAGTCATTCTGAGGTGGCCCTGGCTGCCTAGCTCTCCCTCATGGTGCTCCTCCAGCTGCAGAGGCCTGGGCAGGGAGACGGTTAACCAAGCCCAAGTGTGGTCCTCCTGGATTCTGGATTCTCCTCTTGGTGAGGCCGGGAGAAGAAGGGGGGGGAGGGGGGGGCTCCTCTGAAGAAGGCAGACATTGCAGGCATCAGTCAACTTGGGGACACCAGGCAACCGGAAACCTCTCTCTCCTGCCTCTGAAAAAAGGCCTCACCAGGTCAAGCAATTCATCGCAGCATCTTCCATCACTCCTAAGAAAATAAAATCGAGCCCTGAGTCTCCAAGGCTGGTCACGCAGGAGATGATGAAGAGAGCCAGGCCTTCTAGCTCGGCTCTCTGCCACGGTCTCCTTCCGCGCTGGCCCCAAGGGCACTCCCGGCCTTGAACTCTGTGCCCAGACGTGGCCCCTCCTTCATTTCCCACCACAGCGCTTGTACCGAAGAGTCAAGGAGAGCAAAGAAGCGACAACCTCAGGGGATCAATAAAAGCGGATGTATGTGGTGACAAGGTAACGTTCACTCACCTCCACCTTGCAGGGGTGGATGGAGGTCTCCCTGCCTGGCTCCACCTGGCAGAGGCCTCCCAGGAGGGCCCTCAAGCAGGACTGGACTCTCCTGCTGTCTATGGCAGTTTCTGCCTGACAACTAGTCCCTCTCCAGCTGATGGATCAGGGATGTTTACCTCTCTCAGGGAAGAGCCCAGCCCCATCCCTCCCTCCCTGGGGTGTGATGTCTTATCCTAAGAGGTCTGCAAGAACCCGCACTAGGAAGGCTGAGGGGTGGGATGGGTGATGGTATTTCTCAAAGATAGGAAGGAAAATATATTAGTGAGCCAAAGCAGTGCTGATGCAAAATACCAGAAATCTGTACCAGGTCATAAAGCCTAAGTTACTTCCCTCACCAAAGTTCTGTTGCCACTTGTTGGCACAAGATGGCTGCTGACATCTGCAAGGGTTCAGCCTTTCTCTCCCTCTTAAGGCTCCATAGTCCCAGCTTCTTCCAATATCAGCTATAGGCTGGGATAAGTCTCATCTCTCTCCCAGAGCTTGTTTCTCTCTGGGCTCAGCTGCTCTGTTCTCTCCACAAGGCCAGCTTTCAGGTGAACAGCTTGTCTCTCTTCCCGGGGCTTCTGCCATATCTGATAGAGCCTTCTCTCTCTCCTCATGTGTCTGCTTCCCTGTGTATTTACTTCCCCAGGCTCCAGGATCAAAACTCTAACTTTGTCTTCTCTCGTGTTGTTTTCTCTGTGCCCACCAAGGGGGCAGGGACTCAATGTCCTACTGATCTGGCCAAATCAAAGCCTTAATCATAATTTAATCAAGTAAGAATTAAACCTCTGAATTCAATACAATATAATATGCCCAGAGGAACAGACCAGTTCACAAACATAATCCAATATCTATTTTTGGAATTCATAAGCAATATCAAACTGCTACAGAAGGGAATGGGAAGGAAACCAGTACTTACTCCTCGTGAGAGCCACCCACCAGGCAAGGCAAGAAAGGCCATTGTATTAGTCAGCCAAGGAGGTCCTGATGCAAAGTACCAGAACTCTGTTGGCTTTTTTTTTTTTTTTTAAAGATTTTACTTATTTATTCATTTATCCCCCCCTTGCTGCTTGTGCTCGCTGGGTCAGCTAACCACGCCGTGCGGGCGGGCTTGCCTTCACCAGGAGGCCCCGGGAACCGAACCCGAGGCCTCCCATATGGTAAACGGGAGCCCTACTGATTGAGCCACAGCCGCTTCCCTCTGTTGGCTTTTATAAAGGGTATTTATTTGGGGTAGAAGCTTACAGTCACAAGGCCCTAAAGAGTCCAACTCAAAGTTACCTCCTCACCAAACTCTGTTGCCACAGGTTGAAGCAAGATGGTGGGTGATGTCTGTGAGGGTTCAGCCTTCCTTCTTCCTCTTCAGGCTCCATGGTCCCAACTTCTTCCTATCTCAGCTGTAGACTGGCATAAGGCTCGCCTCTCTCCCAGGGGCTCGTTTCTTTCTAGACTCATCTGCTCTGTTCTCTTCACAAGGTCAGTGTAGACTATCAGGCTCATCGCTCTTCCTGGGCCCTCTGCCCTGTCTAATGAACTGTCTCTTCCTCTGTGTTCTTCTCCTGTATGTGAGTGTCCACCCACCAAGGGGGCAGGGACTCAACACCCTACTGACGTGGCCGAATCAAAGCCCTAATCTTAATCAAGTAAACGTAACCTTTGAATTTAATACAATCAAAGGGTATCACACCCAGAGGAACCAACCAGTTTATAAACATAATCAATATCTCTTTTTGGAATTCATAAATAATATCAAACTGCCATGGCCATTGTCCCCATTTTACAGAAGGAAACCAAATCTCAGAGAAGAAGTAGCCTACCTGGACCACCCACCCAGCAACAAAGTCAGAATTCAACTTTTAGTTTTTTTAAGGACAGGCTCACAATTAAGAATAAACATGGGGGGGGGGGCAGGGGGAGAGATATAAAGTGTTAATATAACATAAGATATATATAACATAAGATACAAGTGTTATAACAGAGATATAAAGTGTTAAGTTGACTCGGAAGAAGTAGAGAATGAATTTTCAGCTGGAGACAAATCCAAGGAGCCTTCCTGGAGGAGGGGTCCTTTGAGCTGGGACTTGAATGGGTAAGATTGGGAATCCAGAGGGTGAAAGGGAGATGGCATTCTAGGCAGAGGGAACTGTTGAGAGCAAAGGTATGGAGGGAGGAAAGTGTTGAGTGTAGTTCACTCTGGCAGGAGTTTAGGATGTGTTATCAGAAGGATCTGCAAAGGATCTCAGAGGTGGTTGTGTGGGCTCTGGGGAGCTGTGGTGGGGTTTTGTGCAGGTGTGCCAACCAATTAGAGGAAGAGGTTTCCAGCAGCATTGTGCAAGCCTGGCAAGGAAAAGGGCAGGGATTGGCGACTTTTAATGTTATTTATTTATATACTTCCCATACTCTGGAGTTAATAGGGCAGGTGGGGGAGTGGGGTAGACCCACTAGTCCCAGAGGAAGTATGAGAACTGGCAGTGGGGAAGCAGTGGGGATGGAGAAGCTGGGGAGCATTTGCAGAGGTGGGACAACCAACTGGTGCTACATGGAGAAGGACCTGGGTTTGAGTCCTAGCTCTGCCTGTACCAGCTGGGGCAGTCCTGGGGTGCGTAGCTAGACCATAAATCCCTTGAGAGCTGGAGCTGCATCTGTGTCACCCCCATATCCCAGGTGTGTGAGGGTGGTAACAGTTGTTGTGGCCGACTCGTTGTAAAATGGGGATGATTTTATCCATATCAGGGATGTTGTGAGAAGGAAATGAGATCAGGTTTTATGCAGCCTGGCGCACAGGACATGCCCAGAAGGTGGTGTCAGCTTCAGGGGATATGAGTACATCATGGCTTCTTGCACAGCCTTGCCTTGCCCTGTCCAAATGGCACTATGCAGTCCCAAGAACTTGATCTTTATTAGATTAAGAAAAAAAAAAAATTTAAAGACCTGTTTTGGGGGAAAGATGCTGGGTTCTGTTTTTGGCAAGTGGAGCTTGTGGTGTCTATAGGACAAGTGTCCAGGCATTGGGAGCTGCCCGGGGAAACCTGCTGTCCTGAAGCCTTCAACTTGTCTCCAGTGCTCCCATCACAGTCAAAACATCCTCCCTCAAGGACACATATCACACTGTGGAGACCCTCGGCTCTCAGGCTTGCCCTGGCGCAGCCCATGAGCATGTAGGGAAGCTGGCAATGATGATGGTATATTGAGGGCAGGGCTCTGGTGACCGTCTTATCTTTGTATCCTCGGAACCTGGCACATCTGAGATTCTGAGCAGAAAATGGATGAATGAACAAAGCTCGGGTGGCATTAAGGGACAAGGAGAAGTGGGGATGAGGTGAGGAGAACTGCTGGCCCCAAGGGTAAGTGGCACGTGGCTCTGCCCAGACCTCCAAGGAGGGTGAGCAAGAGCAGTAGCCATGAGGCTGAGGGGAGGTGTGGGATAGTGCAGGCCACAGGGGCGGGTTTCCCCCAGCTCACCTCTGCCAGCCTTTGTCACCCCAAGCAGATCCTGCTGGCGGAAGGAGTGTAGAAAGGAGAAGCCCTTGTAGTTGACCGGGGAAGCTGGTTTTTCACCTCCTGTGTTCCCCTCCACTGCACCGGACTCTCTGCCAGCATCTCCGCAGGGCGGAAGTGGTTCCAGCTAGAGCTGGAGGACCCAGAAAGTTTAGGTTCCTCATAGGAGGAGAGGGAGGGAAGCCCTTTCTGGCGCAAAGAGCTGAGCTACAGGGAGTGTAAGTTCCAGTGCTTCCTGGCACTTACTATCCCTGTGACTTTGGGCAAGTTACTCGACCCCACCCCACCCCCAAGCCTCAGCTTCCATATCGGGAGAATGGGGATGTCACTACCTTTGTAATGTCACAAAGATTAACTGAAATACTGGATGTGTTTCGCACACAATCAGTAAATAATAGTAGGTATGGCCATCGTTGTTATTTCTATATTCGGTAGTGGTCCAGATCCTCTAGGAAAGACAGTATGCCTGGAGGGTGGGTGTGAGGGTTTGGAGAGTGCCTGGATCACATCTCTGTGTCATCAGTGAAGGGAGGGCCAGGCGGGGTGGCCCCAGGGACGGGGATTTTGTTTTGTACAGAACCTGTCAGGACAATGCCCAGTGGTGGTGATGGATCCGTGCCAGCCCCCAGAGAGCAAGAGGAGGCCCCTTTGGGTGAGCTCCCTACCGTGAAGAGGAAAGGCTGGGGCCGAAACGCGGGCCCTTATTAGGATGAGTTTGCTGGGCATGACTGAGGTCATGGACGGAGGTGTGGGAAACCACCTAAGGCGTCCTTCACTTGGCATTTTTAGTTCTGGGGGAGCCTAATGGTATCTGCTTAGGAAGCAAGAGTTCTGTCACTAGCCAGTGGTGGCAGATGCAATCATGTGAGTGCCCTGCTGACTTCCACCGTGGTGAGTTATTTAATGAAATCCATCTTCGGGGGAAGGGGACATTGAGTTTAATGTGCTAAAGAGCGCGGTTGACCCGGTCTCTGACAGATCCCGAGGGCTGTGGAAATACCAGGCGTCCTGTGGGGGTGGGCGGAGCTAATGCAAATGTGCCGGCCCGGAGCATTTCCGGCGATTTCAAGCTTTGTGAAATTGCTTGGGAGGCTGAGTCGCCCAGGTGGACCTCGAAGCTTGGTCCTACCCCAGGAACACCGAGACAGTGGAGAGCAGATGGCAGAGACCCGGGGGTGGCCAGGCCGCCTGACCACTGCAGGCCAGGGGCGCAGGCGCAGCCTGGGGAAGCAGGGACGAGCTTTGAAGGCAAAGGTGAGGCGCTGTCGGGACATTCTGGGGCCTCTTCTCTTGTTTCCCAGGGGTTCCTGCCTTCTTCCCAGCGAGGTGGGGAGGCAGCCGTCTTTTCCTCTGATCTGTGTCCCAGGGTGGCCAGGTTGGGCTTGGCAAAGTAGAAACTTCAGGTCTGGTAAGGGTCATGAGGTTCAAAGGCATGCAAGAGAAGGGCAAGGCAGAGGGGGTTGGTTTTTCCTGGGGAGTCCTGTGCTGCAGTGGAGATGGTCACTGATTCCCTCCTTCTAGGTGGCTCCGGGCAGTTGGGGAGAAGGGAGAGGGTTAAAAGCCTGCAAAAGAGATTTCCCACCAGCTCCCACCAGCTCACATTTCCCTGAATTTTGGGGTCAAACCACATGACAACCTTCACTTGCTGCTTTTAATTCTGGGGGTGCCTAATGGTGTCTGCTTAGCAAGCAGCCCTTTAATCAATAGAGCTGGTAGATGCAGTAACCGAAGTGCTCTGTTGACTTCCACTCTGATGAATTATTTAAATGATTATTGATGGGTTGGGAGGGGCATTGAAGACTCACCCTTTACTATGATAAGGAGTGCAGGTGGTCAGGGCCCTGTGGTTGCATTCCTTCGAACAGAGCCTGGATTTGCAGCAGGGAAGAGTGACCAGTTGCCAGGCCCAGGCCCACTGAGTATAATGTGGTGGTATCATTGCTCTGAGTTCTGAGACAGCCTGAAGTGGCATTTCTAAGCAGAGATTCTGGAGATGGCCTTACCTGCTGGCAAATGGCCAACCTTCCCTGTCCTATGCTTTGAGGGATCTTAAAAATTTCTGGGCTACAAATCTCTGCTCCCCCCGCCCCCCCATTCACTGACTGAAAGCCCAAGGGCTAGGCCCAGCTGCACTGCAGACTTGCTGGGTGATGGGCAAGCTGTGGACTGCATGCGGGTCCTCAGTTTCCTTCCTGCTCTAAAACCTTGTTTCTGAGCTATCGAGTTAGTAAAACCAATCTCCTGTCAGTGGGCCTCACACTTTGGTGCTCAAAAGAATCCTCCAAGGAGCCTTCTGGCATGTAGATTCCTAAAACCTAAACCAGAGTCTGATTATGGAACTCTGATTGGTCTGGCCTGTGGCCCAGCTCAATCTCTGAAGTTGCCCTGATGCTCACACTTTGAGAAATACTGTGGAGGGGACCTGGTTTAAACATAGAGCGACTAGAAATTTAGGCTGAACCTACTATAAATAATATTGAGATGGTGGTGACTAAAGTGTTAAAATTCTGGTGTGGCTTTCAATAAGAGGTCAAAGGGATTATTTCAGCAGGAACAATAGCTACTGTTATCCTATGTAGGAAATCAGCAGGGAGGCTGAAAAAGCTTAGGATGAAAGTTGACTCCTAGATAATACCCGGAGAAGCCAGTTACTGTGACTATCTTGAGTCTGAGCCCTTGGCCTCCATGTCCTAATGGAATTGACTGACAGTGAGTAGCTAATCAACACAATCTTTTCAATACTATTACTGTGAAACTCAAGCCCAGTTTTCAAAGGCTGATGTCGAATAAATACTGGTAAGCAGCTGGACTCTAGGAATTTTTCTGAATATCATTCATCCTCATCATTTACTAATTCAAGAACGGACCAGACAGTTGTTTTTAGAAATCAGATCTTTTTGTATTTATCTCAGAGGGGTCTCATGGGTCTGTAGGCAAGTAGTAGTCAGATTCTGAGTAGTTTTGGTCTGAGGCTCTCTGCCTGGAGGATGTGGACTGCTTGCTGGGACCAGTGAGATACAGAGGAGCCCACCCATACCTCTCCCTTCACCACTTGAAGCTGTGGAGGCCCAGGGGCCCAATTCTCATTCTCAGTAACCCACAGTATGTTCAAGGTCTCAAAGCCAGTCACATTATCCCTAATCCCTAAACACCTCCTCAGATGTTTGCCTAAAGACCCTTGGGACTCCCAGTTTACAGGAGGTTTATCTGGGGAAGGGGGAGGACAGGGTGGAGATAGGCCTGTGTGATTTCCAGCATTTTATTTGAAGACAGCCAGTGGCATAAGGGGTTTAAAGGCTGCATTGTTTCAGGTATTTTGCATCTGGTGACAGGACTCAAGACCTAAAGATGCCACAGAGCTATCTCATATCTAAGCATGGTAGGGGTTAAGATTAGAAATTGTTCATTCTCTAGCCTTGCCTGTGAATCAGAAACAATGGTGACCCCAGTTTGTGTGCTGTTAGTTGTTGAGCTGAGAAATCTTTGGCCAGAGGATCTTGTTTCTTTCCCCAGGATTGAGGCAAGTTAGTATAGGCAAAGAGGGAAGACTTTAGTCACGGCTGAGACCTGGCAGAGAACATGGCAGTGAGACCCTGCCCAGAAACCCCGAGGGAAGGCTGGCCCAGAAAGACCCTGCCAAGACCCTGGCCATGAGGTCCACTTGGAACTCTTTCTGGGGTGGAGGGGAGGCCTTGGATAAATGCAAACAGGCCTCCCTATTGGTCTCTGATAACCCCAAACAAAAGTCCTCATCATTGGCCCCATGAGAACTAACAGGTGGGGTAACCAATCAGAACAGCAAACAGCTGGGCCTCCTCCCCCAACATTAGGAAAGGGGAGGAGTAATGGCTTTAATAAAGGTAGCCCCCCAACTCCAAATGCTCTTTGCTTGGAGGAGCCCGCATCCACATCTTGGGAGTGTACTTCTGTTCTTTTCTCTCATTTCTCAAATTCTTTTTGCCGGCCTAACTAAACCAGCATGTTCTTAAATTCTTTCATGTAACCTAGCCAAGAACCTAGAGGAATCCAGCATACCTCAATTTCAGTATCCCCTTGCTTCCCTTTCTTTAATAGGGAAAAGCTGGTTTTACTGAGAAGTGTCTGAATAATTATGTTGGGAAGCTGTGGTAAGATAAAACAGGATCTGAATTTTAACTTGCATGTATGTCATAGATAATGCTTATGTTTCAAATGGACTCAATGGGATGTCATTCCAGATTTACTTCTAAAGTCTGAAAATACTAAAACAGTGTGTATATTGCCATTAAACCCAAATTATCACAAAGAACTTTATGAGACAAATTTGTTAGAGATTTAACTGGGACAGAGGAGGAAACAGATTCTGGAATAAGGCCTCAAGGAGACTTCAGGAACTCTCCCCTTGGAGTTTTTAAAGTGAAATACAAATCTTTCCTGGCAAAGTCATGTTTGCTTGAAATCAGAGTTTAGATTGGTTTTTCGCTCCAAGGGTCAACCAACAAGATTAAACATGTAGAGGACCTTATGTGGGGGAAAAAAAAAGTGGGAAGAGAAGGGGAAAAAAGGAGCTGGTTGTCCCTCTAGTGGAGAGTTGTGGAGTGGCACTCAGAAATTAACTCAAGAACTCTCCCGCTGGTGCTGAGCCTACCTAAAAGGCCCATGAGGCTGTTCTCTGATATCTCATTGCTCCAAATAGAGCAACTCCAAATAACTCACCATCACTCCCTTTCTAAAGAGCATGAAATGATCCAACATGAACCAGCCACACGAAATAATGACTCTTTCTAAATCCAAGGTTACTTTATCTGTAAGGTCCAAGCTACTTAATTTCCTTGGAAATAATACCATTAACTGGAAAGTATTCTAAAGTAAAACTAGTGATAATTTTTAAGAGGCAAGAGGACCAAATAACTCGTTTATCTGAATTTTTGATGTTCACACCTTAGGTCATTATATATTTGCTGCTGTTAAGAACTTTGATGTATATAGTGTCAGGAATTTTTCAGGTTTATCTGGAAATCTAAAATCCCCATTTGGGGGGAAAAAAATCAGAGTTTCACAATCTCTTGAAATTATCCTCCACTAAAGTTCCACCTATTAAATATCTTCCATAGCTAGCTGACAAACATTTGCTATTTCACTTAAGTTTCAAGGCAGTAATTTCTTAAGATATCGGAATTATAGAGAATAAAAATCAGTAAAATCTTGGTCCACTGACAAGGCTTTCCTAACTGCAGATGAAGGTCTGAATTCGAGGTTCCTTGCCCCTGATGAGAGAGGGCATGTGCATTCTCTCGTCCCTGCTCAACCGCTCATCTTCTTACTGGATAAAGTGTTGGCTCCTTTGGTCATGTGGTTGAGGACCCAAGCAATCTCCCTCCATCCTTTGATAACCCAAGCAGCTGCACTGTGGTCTTCTCCTTTCCCTCCTGGGCTAAAGCAGCTTAAGCTCCAAACACAAAACTTGCAGAGAGTGGGAATAAAGTCCTAACTGTGAACAGCTACCGCTTTGCAAGCAATCTTTCTCTCTGCTTCAAAAATATGGGCATGCCCATTGACTAGTGTACGCTCTTGAAACTGCTTAATTTTTTTTGGGGGGGGTGTAGCATTTTGGGGGTACAGGACTGGCTGTGCTGTAACCTGTTTCTGTGCCTCTCTTTCTCACTGGGCTGTGAACAGTTCTTTTCTTCATTGGAGGATCTCTGGCACTCAGCACAGATCCTGCTCTTCAATAGGATCTGTATGAAAGTTTTATTGAATGAATAGGGAAGTGAAATTAAAATAAAGTTGTTCCCTCCCTCCTTTTCCCTTCCCCTTATCCCCCATAAGCTGAACTAATTAGGGGAAAGGTGGTCTATGGCCAATATGAAATTTCTCTGTAAATAATATCAGAAGACAAATATGATCTATGGCCCTTTCAATAATTACCACACAATAAACAGCAAGAAACAGCACAATAAAAATATAATTAGATTTTCAAAGAACAGACGCTTACATGTATATATATCCACAGATTTCATTTGAGAACTTCAGTGCGACTTATTTTTATTATAACAAGACACAATTTAAAATGCCCAAAGATATGCAAAACAAACAATACAAATTTTAAACACTTTACAAAGGTGAAAATAAAAAGAAATGAAGACTATGGATTTATGTTTACAAACAATTTATTTTTAAATCCTGTCTGGTAAAACCTAACAGTTCAGTTCATCAGAATTTGTACTTGATATCACTATTTTAGAATTATGGTGGACAAAATAGATGAACTCAATCTTTAATAGACTATTGCAAATAACTACTATACTTAATACGATCTTCAACTATTCTCCTACATACTGCTGCTATAATTTTATATTTATTAAAACTTATTTTAGGGAACAAAACTCACCATGACACTACTTCAGGAAAGAGAATCAGAGATGTACAGTAAAATTTCCTAAATAAACATGAATTAAATCTTCAATTCCAACTTTTAAAGCTTAGCCTTATTTCTGCTAATCTGAACCTATTTTTGGTTCATTGCTAACTTTTCAACTATCTTAAGACCACCAATGTAATTTAAGGTCATTTCTTTTTTTTATAGTGGCTCAGATTTTCTGTCTTTATACCAAAACAGTAAGGCAAGTAAGTTTTTCCTTTTCTAAACCAGATAAAGAGAAGATATCCATTCATTTTTAAATGCAGGAACTAGAACCACTGCACATAATCCTACCTATAGGAAATTAAGGCTGTTGTGATTTTCCTTTATACTTAAACCATCACATAAGATTAGCAGTGTTATTGCCTGCAAATGGTTGAATTTACAACCATTAGCGCTTAAATCACAGGAAATGAGTGTTGCCATTTCTGTCTATACTTCATTTCCTGTTAATAAAACATTGTTTTCACAATCAATACTTTAAAAACTGGAACACCGTTGTTGAGTTTTAAGATAAAGCTGGAGAACATTATACAAAGCTGAAACTACATGACTGCCACAAAGACGAGGAATGCTCTAGGTGTTAAGAGGGTTTCCGGTATCAGGTTCGTGCTGGTGCACTCAGCCACAGCCGTGCGCAGGACACGCAGGTCACACTCCGGCCAGCACGACAGGTGTGGAGGCCTCTCAATGCGCTGGCTCCAAGAGGCCTGGCCCTGCACTGCCAGCAGTGAGATGCATGGTTTTTTAAGAACCCCTAAGTGCCAGTAAGAGTATATGCTGTTTTGTGCAACCTCCTTCAAGGCAAGCACTTCAAGGTATGTGAAAGAGAAAAAATCACGTAACCCAACCCTGCTAAAGATTCCCTAAGATCATTTTCTATTGTAACCACGGACCAGGATTTGCAGCTATACATCTACCAGCATTAGCACCATATTTTAGCCTGAACTGAGGTAATGACAAACTTTCAGCTAGCTTTGGGTACAAATTAAAGTAGCAATCTCAAATAGGGTGTTTACAGCAGTATTTTTTTCTGATTATTAACATAAGCTGTTTGAAGAGCTATTTGATGCCAAGTATTAAAAAGCCATCTCACTAAAGCTGATCTTGTAAAAGGGCAGGCTCATGTTTCCTTATAACTTGGGGAGATGCACGTGGAGTAATGACCCAGCGGTGAGTCTTTACCACTAAAAATATTTACTGAGTTTTACTCTGTTTTGCCATTCCTAACTCTAGTTAAAGATATCCAGCAGAACTGCAAAATATACTCTGGAGGTCTAAAAGAGAACCAACCTAAGTATCTGTTTCTATTTAGGGATTAATTCAGGTATAAACTGATACCAGTAAATCACAAAGCTAAGCGTAAAAGCAGGGGAAATAATGCAGCAAAACAGAACTCTCATTTCTGAAATTCAAACTGGGTCATTATTGGGTTGATCAGTCTGTTTTTCCCCTGCTCATTACATATTCCATTTAATAAAAAAAGGTGAGTAGCTTCAATCTTCCCATTTTAATTTATAAAGCTAAACATATTTGGAACTTGTACTTATCACTTACATAAAAGAATAGAAAGGGAAAGGCCCTAAAACTTGTTTAAAAAAACTGAAGGTGTACAATATATTTTAGCAAATGAAAACAATTTAGTTTAAGAGATAACTGGATGGGGAAACGATGTGGCTCAAGAGGTTCGGCGTCCGTCTACCATGTGGAGAGACCGGGGTTCGATCCCCAGTACCTCCCGGTAAAAAAAAAAAAAAAGAGATAACTGGATAAAATGAGGAGACTCTCTGAGTTCCTCTAAGCTTCTAAGGTGAAACAATAATTTGTAAAATAAAGGACTTAATGAAAACTTTTCAAAATGCTTTCCCCCTCCCTTTAACAGTACTTAACATATAAGAAATCTTAGCTAACTTTTGGGAGCATAATAAAATTAATTTTTCAAAGGAGAATAAACACCATTATTTATCGAATAAAATATAACCTTGGAGTTTGACAGACACTGTTTGGAATTCAGGCAGTGTCTAGTCAAGCTGTTCTTGGTGCTCAGGCAGAAGTTTATCACTCAATTTGATCAAGATTATTCAAAAACACTCAGTAGTATTTTCATCTGATTTGGGATTCAGTTGAAATTAGGGGTAACTTTCCCCTGCAGCCTGTAGAAACATTTTAGGGAAATATTTTAAGGTTTGTACTTAAAACTCCAAAATCTGAGCTGAATACTGCAGACCATTCTTCAGAAAACTCAGGTAGACAGTCATTCTTCTTTTGTAAATCTGCTGGTGCTGTCTGCACCTAATTGGTAATATACATAGAGGCACAGCCTGTGTGTGCAAGAATGCAAATTACTATATAAGATCTTGCAGCTCCCTGTCAGTCAGTTCATTAACTTCCATTATCTTCTCCAAGTGTTCCCTGTATCGGCTATGGTCCTGCAGGAAGTGAGGGACCCTCATGTTTTCAGTAACTGCCAATCCTTTTAAGCGATCCACATCTTCATAAGAAACCTAAAAAAAAGGAAGATGGGTTAATTTGTACACATAACTACAGGTTATAATTTGAAGAGGAATCTCTTAGTAAGTTTATGGACCGATTGCCAAATTACTTTATTACCTGCAAAATAACAAAAGTCAGTGGCTTACTTTCATTTACTATGTTAAATAAGAATGTACTTACTTGTCCCTTCATACA
Source organism: Tolypeutes matacus (assembly GCA_026826555.1). Classification (NCBI taxonomy): domain Eukaryota; kingdom Metazoa; phylum Chordata; class Mammalia; order Cingulata; family Chlamyphoridae; genus Tolypeutes; species Tolypeutes matacus. Next base: position 23,990,844 of record JAKSZT010053769.1, read on the forward strand.
GATTACAAGCCAATATTTGATTTAATACTGTACCGTGGACATATTTGGTTTGTCTGGAAATCACACAAGTAAATTTAAAATGTGTGTGTGTGAGAGGGAGAATCTAAGCCTGAACAAATCTCCGGACTAAATCTAAATAAAAGAATCAAGAAAACAGCTGGAATATAGAAACTATACTATCAAATTAATTAGCACAATTATATATTGGATTCCTGTTTCTATTTCATTGGAAAGGGTAATAATTTGTGATTTATGTTAAATTCTCTTGCTGTTATTTTGAATTTTTCTAAGTAATTTTTAAAATCTCACATCTCTTTCATTCTTCTAAGAAACTATTTATATTAGGTTTAAGGGGAACTTTTTTTTTTTTTTTTTTTTTTTAGGAGGTACCAGGAGTTGAACCCTGGCCCTTGTACATGGGAAGTAGGTGCTCAGCCACTGAGCTACATCTGCTCCCCAGGGATGGAACTTTTTATGTTTTATAAATTATCTTTACATCTTCAAATTCCAAAACATGGCTGAGTTTAAATGCTCTTATTTTCTGATCAACACTCTTCAGTAGGATAAAACAAATCATGTTTGTATTATATCTATATTTTATTAGGTGGTAATTAAGTACTATATACACTACTAAATGTAATCAATTTAAGTCTGTGGTTGACATTGGTATGGTTTAGTAATTCCTAAACCAATCTGAGTTTACTATAAGAGAGAATGAGTAAATCTATTGATATTATCGGGAAACAGGGTTCTTAATTTAGGGAAAGGGAGGGAGATACAAACACAGAAAAGGAAAGGAGGTATGAAAGAATCTTGCAGTATTGGATTTGAATTGGAATACCCTTATGATTTTAGACAAATATGTATGATTTGCTCATTGAAAAGGTTTTGAAGCAAAAGTACCCCAAGAGCAATGAGTATACCTAGTGCTCAGATCCTGCTTTCTAAATACTATTTCCCACTAAAAGGAATCAGGCTTCCTTGGAGAAATGGCTCATCTCAGATTTAGGTAGAAAAAGTACACAATGAGCTCAGAACATCTTATTATGCCAGAAAACCTGGAGATGTGTTTAAAAAAACACACATAGAAGCAGATTTGAAAAGGTTGAATAAAAAAGAATAAGTCCATAATACACTATAAAAAAGGGGGGGGATGAACAAAAGAAATAACAGAATTATAAAATGTCTACTTTGCTATCACCAATGTAATAGTATAGGCAAAGACCATCAATGGATGTTAAAATCCTCCCTTTAAAGGTTGTTAGGGAACAGTGTATTCATATGATCTTAAAGAATGATCCCACAGATCACTTATTAACATGATGGTAGAAGGTGTCTTTCAAATGGAGAGACTGGCAGAGTCACTAAACCAGGTGATCAGATGCAGCAGCATCAATCATAGGCCATTATGTGCTCTCTGATGTCATGCTATGGGAAATACATCACTTATTCAGTATTCTTGCCAAAAGATTTAACCTGACTCTAATCATGAGGAAACAATCTGACAATCCAGACTATAGGAATTCTCAAGAAAACTTTCCTAGACTCTCCAGAATGTCATGGAAAACAAAAAGAATGGGGTGGGGTGGGGAGACTGTTCTAGATTAAAAGAGATTAAAGAGGGAAGCGGCTGTGGCTCAATCAGTAGGGCTCCTGTTTACCATATGGGAGGCCCCGGGTTCGGTTCCCGGGGCCTCCTGGTGAAGGCAAGCCCGCCCGCACGGCGTGGTTAGCTGACCCAGCGAGCACAAGCAGCAAGGGGGGGATAAATGAATAAATAAATAAAAATCTTAAAAAAAAAAAAAAAAAAAAAAAAGATTAAAGAGACAAAACAACCAAATACAATAATGCATGAATCTTGACTGGATCCTGGGTTATGAAAAAGAGCTATAAAGGACATTGTGGGGACAATTTGGAAAATTTTATGTGGACTGTATTTTAGATATTATTACTGAATCAATGATAAATTTCTTAGATAAGAAAAGGTATTAGGGTATTGTTAGAGGATGTCTTTGCTGTTAGGAGATACATGCTCAAATATTTAAGGAGTGACGTTTATGCCTGCAGCTAACATTAAAATGCCTTAGAAAAAGATGTATATTATATATATAGTCCCAAATTTCCTATTCTCTTCATCTCTTATTAACCAAAAAGGAATTGTGCAATTTGGTTCTGTGGCAGAATCCTATTTCTTCCCTCCTATTATCACATAAAGGAAATTTACTCCAATAAGGTAAAAACGGTTTGAATCTGAGTCTTATTTAAACATAAAATCAAACTGGAGGAAATACTGACCTGGTATGTCTAGGTACAAAAGTACCTTTGATTTCACTCACCTTGCCCAGGGCAGTCAGTAGATGAAAGTCAATGGTATCTCTGTATCGGAGGATTTGAAGGATTCCATCCAAGTACACCTGGTCTTTACTGAAACACCCTGGAGGAACCAGAATAGTGTTTATTTTCTGATGGTTAGAAAAATTACAGGCTCTGCCCTGATTAAGATGGTGGAGGGAGAAGCTTTGGGACTCTATACCCCCACAGAAGCTTTGAACAACCAAAGGTAATTGGCAGAAACATCTTTCTCAGACCTCCAGAAAACAGTTAAAGGACTGCAGTAAAAAGGCAAGTGCTTGGGAAGCGGCTGTGGCTCAATCAGTAGGGCTCCCATTTACCATATGGGAGGCCCCGGGTTCGGTTCCCGGGGCCTCCTGGTGAAGGTAAGCCCGCCCACACGGCGTGGTTAGCTGACCCAGTGAGCACAAGCAGCAAGGGGGGGATAAACGAATAAATAAATAAAATCTTTAAAAAAAAAAAAAAAAAAGGCAAGTGCTGAATCAAGAAAAAGGCCACTGAAATGCCATAGAAAATCTTGGTGCTCTGGATGGCCCTTCCCCCACACCTTACCTGCTTGATGTGGAGGTGACCTGGGCTCCCAGTGTGGATCCCTGGTCCCAATTCCAGAGGGAGCAGAGTAACCCTCACATATATACTGGGAGCATCTATGCCTGGCCCAGTCTATCTGGTGGTGACCTGAGGGACTTGCTGTCCCAGAACTTGCCCTGTGTGAAGAAGTCAAGTCTTGCTGCCCTGGGGCAAGGGACTGTCCATTATAGGACATATAATGCAGTGAGGAAACTGTTTCCTAGGCAAGAAGGGACATTCAGAACTGTGTAAATGGGGGAATTCCAGAGCCACACTTGCATGCCCAAGACAAGATGCATGTGCAGAAAGGATCAAGGACCAGGGAGGCCCCTACACTTTTGGCCTGGAGCTATTCTCTAAACTCTTTGTATGGATAAGCCCTGAAGGAAAGTACCTGCACAGGTCAATCTGCAAAGACTGGGAAAGGTGTTTTATTTTTTTCCCTTCTCTTTTTTTGGTTAGCTCCTGGCATTTAAGCAAAGCTCTGTCATAATACTAGCTGGATACAAAATTGAGGAACAGATACCCCAGAAATCTAAATTCCAGCAATAACACATTAAAATATCAAAATGTCCAAGTTTCAACAAAAGGTTACAAAACACACAAGAAGCAATGGCTCAAGCAAAGGGGAAGATTAAAGCATTACAGACCATCCATGTGGAGGATCAGACCTGGGATATTGCAAATAAAGACTTAAAAAATGGTCCTAAATATGCCCAAAGAGCTAAAGGAAACATGGACAAAGAACTAAAGGAAATCAGGAAAACATGGACAAAGAACTAAAGGAAATCAGGAAAACAGAAAGGATATCAATAAAGAAATGGAACCAAACAGGGCTGAAAACCACTGTAACAGAAGTTAAAAATTCCCTAGAGAGGTTCAGCATCAGAGTGGAGCTGGTACAAGATTGAATCACTGAACGTGAAGACAAGAGAGAACTGAAATCATCCAGTCTGAGAGGTAGAAAGAAGAATGGATGAAGGAAAGTGAACAGAGCCTAAGGAACCTGTGGGATACCCAGATCAACAAAAGTTGACTAGACCAGACCTGTGCGATGCTAAATGGAATTCTGCAAGTTGAACGGAAAAAACACTGGACAACTGATTGAGGCCACATGAAGATTGAATAAAGATCTCCTGTAAAGATAACAACATGGGTAAATATAAATACCAGTCCTATTGTATTTTTGGTTTTTAACTCCACTTTTAACTTCCTACAGGATCTAAAAGCAAATGTGCAAAATGTTGTTAAAAAAAAATGGTTTTGAACTCATAAATGTGTGATTTGTGACAGCTACGTAAAGGTGGGGGGACGGAGCAGTACAGGAACACAGTGTACGTATACTATTGAAGTTGTTAAGTTGGTTTCAAAGCAAACATGATTGTTAAATAGTTAGGATGTTAAATTTAAGTCCCATGATAGCCAAAAAGAAACTATCAGAGACTATGCAAACTTATACAGTCAGAGAAGAGAGTACAGGTTACCAGGGCTTTTCTGTTGGGGGTGAAGGGGAAGTTCTAGTAATGGATGGTGGTGAGGGTACTATAATACTATGAATGTGATTAATCCCACTGAATAGTACATTTGGGAGGGATTGGGATGGGAAGACTGATGTTGCAAATATGTTTCTACAATTAAAAAAGAGAAGAACTAAAGAGATAATGACAATTAAATGCAATACATGACACTGAATGGTATCTAAGAATAGAGAGAAAAGGCTCAAAAGGATATAATTGAGACATAAGAACTCAAATATAGAATGTATGTTAAATGTTTAATTTATTGAACTTGATACTGCACTTAAGGTGATTACATAAGTGAATATCCTTGTTCATAGGAAATGCACACAGAAGTATTGTGTGTTCAGGGAGCATGATGTGGGCAACCTGCTTTCAAATATTCAGGAGATAGGTAGGTAGGTAGGTAGATGGATGACAGGTAGACTTTTAAGGCAAAGGTGGCAAAATGTTAAAATTGGTGGATCTGAGTATATGGAGGGTATGCTGGAATTCTCTATATGGAGTTTGTATTATTTTTGGAACTGTCCTGTAAGTTTGAAATTATTTCAAAACAAAGTTAATTTTTAAGAAATTACCAAGTAATTAGATATTAACCCATTCCCTTTACAGTAGGCATCAGTTCTGTATGAAAATTCTAATTTGCTACATATTTATTTTTATCTGCATAACATAAAAGGTGGGGTCTTGGGAGGTACCAGGATAATGTGCAGACTAGTAGTTACCCTCACCCCCCTCCCTCAATAATTAAAATAGCATTTTTTCCTAGTTATAAAGACTGGAAATTAAAACATATGAACGTTATAAATAATTATCCCAGTCCTCTCACCCCCACCCTGGCCCACAGCTCCCACCCTGCAATGGAGACATTTGGGTGGGGGGCTGCCAGGTACAGTTGTACAGCAGTGTGGAGACGTGGGATTTACATCAAAAACTCGTGGAGCATTTTCAAGTTGTACCTCCCCTCATTAAAAAATGACTATGTTAAAAAACATTCTCTAAGTGATTTTGATACTATTCCTCCCTATGAACACCAGAATTAAAACTAGAGTTTAAAGAATGTGTAGATTTAGAAATTGGAAAAATGTGGATGAAGAAGACATGAAAAGTAGGAACAGCTCATATGATCTTATTAGCCTAGTCAGAAAGGGATGTTTTGTTTACAGAGAAAACCTTTCCCCATCCTCATATACCTTGAACTTTTTAAAAACTTTATTAAATAAACTAAAATAATTAACATATAGAGATTTATATATTAAGGAATTATTGTTAATTTTGTTAGTATGATAACAGAAAAGTATTTTTCTTATCTGTTAGAGGTATATTCTCTGAAGTATTTATGGGTAAAAGGACATGATGTGTGGAATTGGCTTTAAAATACTATAGGAAATCAGGCACTTGGGAGAAGAGATGAACCACAATTAGAAAATGATGATTACTGTTGAGACTGGGTGATCTATTAATGAAGGGTCAGAATATTAATCACTCTTCTTTTGTGCATGTTTGAAAAGTTCTGTAATAAAGTTTTTTATGGATGAACCTGGAGGACATTATGTTGAGTGAAGCAAGCCAGAAACAAAAGGACAAATATGGTATGATTGCATTACTGTGAACCAAATATATTGTGTAACATTGATTCAAAAAAAATTTATATGTATCCAGTACATTTAATTGAGAAATATATGTATTCATTTTTAGTTTTTAATTGTTTATATTTTAAATGATTAAATATACAAAATAGGGAAGCGGCTGTGGCTCAATCAGTGGGGCTCCCATTTACCATATGGGAGGCCCTGGGTTCGGTTCCCGGGGCCTCCTGGTGGGGGCGGGCGCACGGCGTGGTTGGCTGGCCCAGGGAGCACAAGCAGCAGGGGGAGGATAAATGAATAAATAAATAAAATCTTAAAAAAAAAAAAAAAAATACATACAAAATAAATTTGGAAAAAAAAAAAAAAAAAAAAAAAGGCTTGCTTAGCCAAAATCTCCAGGAGTAAGACCCAGGCATCTGAATAATTGCTTTAATTTTTTGTTTAATAAATCACAAAAGAAGATACATGAAAAAAAATAAAGTTTTTTTTAAAAAATGTGAAGGAATAAAAAGGACAAGTCTAAAAATGATGTGCTCCATGGGGTGTCAAGGGCAATGCGAAAGCCCTGTGCATCTCAGCACAGAGCCCTAAAATACAGGAGGGGAGATCTAAAAAGATGAGAAATGGCAAAGACACACTCGGTTTATCTGAAACTTTGCCAGGAGGTGGCAGTGACGCATGAAAAGCAGTAGACGAATGTCCTTCTCTTCCCTGAGTCCTGCCTTGCCTGGTCCTGGCTCTGAGGCACCGCACTCGAGTACAAGTTCATCACAGATCAAAAGTGTTGATGTGGGCTGGGCTGGAAACATAACCCTCAATGATTGGGTCAATATTTCCAAGTTCCAAATAAATAGTTTAAAAACACTTTTAGAGAAAAGCTATTGATACACTGAACTCATGTGAAAGTCAAAATGACTTTTTAATGAGCATTCCCTAATTTTCCTTTTTTTCAAAAGCATTTCTATATTGCTTTATTATCAGCTTTTTCCCCCCTATCTGGTCGCATAATTGTCTTTTTGGTGTGTTGCTTCACCCCACCGGCGTTCTGTGCAGCACAGGTCTGGGATGCCTTTTTTTTTCTTTTCTTTTTTTTTTTTTACCAGGAGGTCCCAGGGATTGAAGCTGGGTCTTCCATATGGTAAATGGGAGCTCAATTGCTTGAGCCACAGCCACTTCCCCTATCTTGTTAAAAAATGTTTGTTGGAAATATGAAGTCATAAACCTGCTGACAAAATTTTTTTAACTTTCTATTAGGGAAGCGTACTTATTTAGAATCAGCCTGCTTGTGAAGATCAACATGCATTGTGCTTGTAGTCTCTGCCTCTATTCTCTTTAGACAAATAATAAAAATAATGTTTAAAAAAACAGTGCTAGAAATCCCCAATGAGATAACAGATTCAGGCAAGGATCATCAATGGACACCAAAACCATAAGATGAAACTCTGTTGGGGAACAGGATATTCACAAGAGTCTCTATGACCTTACAGATCACTCATTAATTACAAAGGGGAAATGTACCTTTACAAAGGAAGGAGTTCACACTGACCACCTTACCTCAAGATCAAAAATAGCATCTCTAATGGTCAGACTACTGGTCACATTATGTGGCTCCTGTGTATTATTGCCAAAAACGTTTACCCTGCATCTATTCACAAGCAAACAAACACATCCAGGTTGTGGGCCATTCTTTAAAAATTCTAGCCTGGACTTAAATAAAAAAGTCAGAATCATGAAAATTGAAAAAGGTGGGGAAGGCTGTTCTACATGGAAAGTGACTAAAGAGATACAACCACCAAAAGCATATGTGAACCCTGATTGGATCTGGAGTGGAAAAAAACAAAAACAAAAACCCAGCTATAAAGGACATTTTTGGAATAGTGAGGGAAATTTAAATATGGTCTGTGTATTAGCTGATATTACTGAATTAATGTTGATTTTATTAAGCATAATAATATTGTGTTAGGTAGGAAAATGTCCTTATTGTTAGGAGATGCATGGTCAAGGTTTTAGGGATGAAATGTCATGTCTACAACTTACTTTCCACAAATCAAAGAGAACAAGATCAAGAAAGTAAAAAGACAAACCGCAGAATGGAAGAAAATATTTGTAAATCATATATTTGACAAGAGACTTGTATCTAAAGTACATAAAGAACTCTTACAATCCCATAATAAAAGGACAAATAACCCAATTAAAAATGGGCAACAGATCTGAATAGACAGTTCTCCAAGAAGATATATAAGTGGTCAATAAGCACATGAAAATGTGCAACATTATTAGCCATCAAGGAAATGCAAATCAAAACCACAATGAGATACCACCTCATGCTCATTAGGATAGCAAAGAGTAAAAAAGTCAGATAATAAGTATTGACAGGGAGGTGGAGAAATCAGAACCCGCATACACTGCTGGTGGGAAAGTAAAATGGCGTACTGCTTTGGAAAACAGTCTTGGCAGTTACCCAAACAAAGATTTGCCATATGACCTAGCAACTCTACTCCTACGTACCGGAGAGAACTGAAAATGTGTGGTGGCATGGAGTTATGTACCCCAGACAAACATTTTTTTATTTCCTGTGGCTTGGAATCCTTTTGATGAGGTTACTTCAGTTAAGGTGTGGCCCAAGTGAATCAGGATGGGCCTTAATCCTATTACTGCAGGCTTTCGAGGGAAGGCCACAGAAAGAGAAGCCACAGGGAACAGCCAGAAGCTGAGGTCAATGGAACCCAGAAAAGAAAGAAGATGCTGCCAAGTGCATTGCCAAGTGATGGAAAAGCCAAGGACCAAAGATCACCAGCAGCCAGCCTTAGAATGCCACTGTCTTCAGGGAGAAAGCATCACCCTGCTGACACCTTGATTTTGGACGTCTAGCATCAAAAGTGTGAGTCATCAGTAAACAGTGTCTCACACAGCAGGGTTCCTCAGGGCTCTAGAAACATCTAGACATTATAAGCAGGGCAGACAAGCTCAGGAATTCGGCACCCTTCAGTGGAACTTACTTTGGAATCTATGCTCCCCAGTGTAACAGTTACTCATTTATGGTTTCCCTACTCATGGCTCTCCTGCCCCTTTTATTTGAACCTATAATTAGCACTATACTTGTTAAATATACATCCCAGAGACTTAAATCTTTGGTCTGTTCATGTGCCAGTTGAGCCCTGAATCTCAGCAGAGTTGCAACACCTGCTCTCCAGTTCATTGGACTCACCCAGGACAACTAACAAGGAGATGATGATGGACAACACCCATCCCAAGAAACAGTTTGTCTGCAACTGCAAGCAAGATAATTCCATCCATTTGCCCCATGGGATCTAAGCCCCATCTCAATGAGAAACAGTGGGCATAACCATCCCCAAATCCTCAAAATTGGGGAATGAATAATGGACTAAAGGAGACTTACTAAAGTTTTATTGTAGATTTATTATTATTCTAGCAATGAAAGAACTTTTATCAATGATATAAAGGCAGTGGCCATCAGAGGTTCTGAGGGGAGGAAGAGGGAAGAACAGGTATAACATGGGGCATTTTCAGGGCATTGGAATTGTCCTGCATGACATTGCAATGACAGATACAGGCTACTTATATATTTTGTCATAACCTATACAATTGTGCAGGGCAGAGTATAAACAATAATGTAAACTACAGTCCACATTAAGCAGTGCTTCAATATGTGTTCATCAATTGTAACAAATGTATGATACTAATGAAAGATGTTGTTAATGTGGGAAAGTGTGGGAGAGGGAGGAGGTGGGGCATATGGGAATCCCCTATATTTTTTATGTAACATTTATGTAATCTAAAGCTTCTTTAAAAATTAAAAAAAGTACAAGCCAATAAATTCCCATTGTTTAAGCTAACTCATTGTATGGTATTTGATTTAGCAGCCAGGAAATGAAAACAGTATGTCCACACAAAAATTTGGACATGAATGTTCACAGCAGCATTATTTGCAACAGGCAAAAAGTGGAAAGAACCCAACTCATCAACTGGTGAATGGATAAATAAAATGAGGTATATTATTTGGCAATAAAAAGGACCACAGGACTGATATTTGCTATAATAAGGATGAAACTTGAACACATTACAGTGAAAGAGGCCAGGCACAAATGACCACATTTTATATGACTCCATTTATATGAAATGTCCAGAACAGGCAAATCCATAAAGACAAAACATTGATTGGTATTTACCTAGGACTGGGAGTTTAGGGAGATATGGGGAGTGACTGCCAATAGATGCAGTTTCTTTTTGGTATGATACAAATGTTCTAAAATTGATTGTGGTAATGGTGCATTACTCTGAAAAGTCTCAAAACCACTGAACTGTATACTTTAAATGGGTGAATTGTATGATATATGAATTATAGCTTAATAAAGCTGTTTTTAAAAAAGAGTCAGAAAACAAAAATAGCAAAATGTTAACTGGTGCATCTAGGTGAAGGGAATGTAGATGTTCATTCTACTATTCTTTCCACATTTCTGCAGCTTTGAAATTTTTCAAAATGAGTTGAGAAAAAAACAAGGCTATGAAAATGTCATTTGGGGAAACTAGCACACGTTAACAAAGGATTAATTCTGTAGAGGTGAGTGAATTCTCTCATTAGGAGTCAGGGTATAACCAAAATCACTAGACAAGTACCCAATAAGAGAATCTACAGTCATGGGACACCTACCTGGCTGGGAAGTATCAGTCCATCCCCTCTTGGCTCGTACGCAATAATCCCATCTTGTATTGGGGTCCTTGACAAACTTTCCAATATCTTTGAAGAGTTCGCAAAAAGACAGTTGGCTAGCTCGATAAACAGTGTAGTAGAGGAGGGCAGCCCTCCACAAAAAGGGGTCTTTTCTAAACAGGACACTGTGAATACTTGCTAGTCCTTCCTCTGTGGGGTTGTTTGGCTTTAGATCATGTTTTTTACGGCCAGTCCAACTGTTCCATGGTTGCTGGAGGTTGTTAATACCTCGAAAATAATGTGTGCCTATAGAGAGAAAATATACATGAGCAACAAGAAATGCCATTCTTGTTTTAATTCTTTTTCAAAAAATATTCCTTTGGAGGCGGATGTGGCTCAAATGGTTGGGCGTCCGTCTGCCATATGGAGGGACCTGGGTTCGATCCCCGGAACCTCCCGGTAAAAAAAAAAAAAAAAAAAAATATTCCTTCAACAGTTCTAAAATCAAATTGTCATGGGCTTCCAAATCAAAATGAAGTAGAAAATGACTTGAACTTAAAGCCTTTTGGGTTTGAAACAGTACTCTGCCTTCAGAAAGATCACGTGTCTCATTAGAGGAAGTATAACGATTTACTTTTTTTAAAGGAAAGAATCATAAGACTTGAGATCTGAGAAGAATCTTAGTGATCACTTAATCCAACTCCTTCAGTTTAAGGTGAGGGAGCTGAAATTCAGAGGAGTTAATTGACTCTCCAAGTTGAATACATCAAAACAGTGCCCTCTAAAATAACCTGACTTGAAATGCAATATTAATATATTAGCTTTAGTCCACATGAAACTTGCCAACCCCATGACTTTCAGCCAAATACTAAGAAACGACCCATTTTAAAAGAACATTTCTCTTGAAGCAAATTCCTGATATTACAAATGCACAAATGGAAAAGGGTTGCTTCTACCTATTTCATGCCTCAGCATTCCCTCCAGCCAGTGCTCACGTGCAGTGGAAACATTGATGGTCAGAGTTGGACATCCATTTACTACTGTCATTGAGGCTCGGGAAAGCAGATCCTCTGTGAGATGAACTACAATCTAAGGAACAGAGGAGAATAAAAATATGTATTGGGCCCATAAATCAATACTCTTCTTTTTGTTTACAACCATCTTGAATCTCCCAGAAACCAAAAAGATAAAGTGTAGGGCAAATCTCTTTTGACTCTTACAATTTTGAGCTTTTGAGAACCCAAGAACCTTTATTGGATTGTAAGAAAAGTAGGTGGCTGTGCTGAGGCAGACAAAGAGGCCTTAAAATTGTACTTCTCGTGTGCTGTGAAATACAGTCCCCTGGCTAAATGATGCAAAGTAAAGTATAGGAGCCAGAGTCCTGCTCATTGTAGATAGGTGCCAAGCCTTATTTTGAGATGACTACATAAGGGGGGCCATTGGGGCAATCTCTTCATTAATAATTCTCATAAAACAATTCCCATAATCCCACAAACTATACAAAAATAGCAGTTAAAAAACAAGGAAAATAGGAAGAAACTGGACGCAACCAAACAATTCTATGCAACAAGACCTTAGGCTTCCAGTATTTAGTGGGGAATCAGGATGACAAATTCAATGCATAAAATACGGTTGGAAAATGGTTAGTTTTATGTTATATAGATTTCACCTCAATTTTAAAATAAAGGAAAAAATAGGATTGAGAAATCAAGACCTGCAGAAAAAAAAAATCATGACACCAATTGAGAGTTAAAATGCCACATGTCAACTCCTCGTGCTCACTCGTGATTCATACCTCACCCAGGCAGCCTTCTTTCATCATGTACTTCCTGACATGACTCCAGATGCGAGTTTTAGATAGCAGGCTGCCACCAGTGGCCTGTTCAAATTTTTCATAACTTCCATATTTCTGTAAAGTCAGTTCCATAATATTTACAGACTGTAAAAGAAACACAGATAGCCTCATATTGAGATATGTAACAAGCTGGTTATGTATTTATTTATCATGATCTGTATTGTGTTTACTCATTTCCAAAGTAAACTGTGGCTGAACACATCCTTCTAATCCTAAACAGCTTTTGTTCATTTTTATAAAAACCTGTTTACTCGGAAATACTCTCTTTCCCTCTGCTCCTTTCTCCTTAACATGCGAAGGATAGAGGGGTTCAAGTTCTGTATATATTGCCAACATTTGAAAGGGTGAGAACTAGGACAGACAGGTTCCTTGGCTTTTCTAACATCATTTAGTTATGGGAGCACTGTATGATGTTATGCATGTTTGTTTTGTAAGTTCATAACTTTTACCATACACTTATTGTTTATATATGTTCATGCATGTTCATATATGAATTATATATGTCAATTAATTGATTTTAAAATAAAAAATAAGATCATTTAGTGGTTTGGCAGGAGAATGCAGAGTGTAAGGTATGTCTCTACACTACTCACTAGATTACAATTACCACTTGGTTAAAAACAAAACAAAGCAATTTTTAAGAACACACAAAAGAATCAACCAGTCTTCTGTGACAATCCCACAAAATCTGGCTTTCCCAGGTTACTCTTGGGCAGAAAACAAAGTCTCAACATTACTAAGAAAGCGCTCATCTTTCATTCAGGGCAGCATTCTGTCTACTTTTCATTCATCATAAATGTTTACATCAAAGGAATATGAAAGTTGAGGTATTTTTCTCTAAACACACATTGGCAGAATGGAAGACTAAATAAAGCTGGTCATGAATTACAGAGCATCAGTATCTATGGGAAGGAGAACCCATTTGACTAAAAGAAAGGAAAACATAAGGGCAAAGAAAATGTTCTTCAAAGATCTTTTGGGAAAGAAGCTAGAAAATTTAAATGTATTTTATTGAATTGTGAAAGGAACTAGAAAATTCATGTAGTGAGAGATTAAAGGTACCGGCTCTGGAGGCAGACTGCCTGAGTTGAAATCCTAGCTCTATGACCTTCTAGTTGTGGAACCATGAACAAATCACTAAACTTGCTACTCAGTCCCCTCATCTGCAAATTGAGATAACAATAATGTCAACTTCATGATTTTGTTGAGAAAATTGAGTCAATCTTTAGAAAACACAGTGTCCAGGACATAGTAAGTAGTTAGTACACGTTAACGACTACTACTGCTGCATCAACTCTGACATCATCGTCTTTATCTTCAGTATGTTGCCATTCTTTATAAATTCCACTGCAGAAAACTTGCATGACACAAAAGCCACAGAAAAGCTCATATACTGTAAGTTGTAATTAAACATATATATCCCCATTGGAAAAATACAATTACTAATAAACTAGGCATTTATCATAAAGTTATCATAACAAGAAAGGGCCTCAATAATCTTTGCCTGGCTTCTGTTCTTAAAACTCCTATTCAGGTCAGCAGCTTTGGCATTACCTGGGAGCTGGTTTCAAATGCAGAATTTTGGCCCCTGACCATCCCCAGGACAACTGAATCAGAATCTCCATTTTAACAAGATCCCCAGGTGATTGTGATTCAACTGTAAAATCTGACAAGAATTCCAGAGAATGGCAAATATAGCACAAGGACCTCGGAGGCTAATCTATTGCTATGATGACTAGAATAATTAAAGCATATTAGCACATAATTAAAAACCCACTTTAGCACATTAGCAAAGATGTTTTGCATACACCCGTTTAATGTTCAAGCAGCATCCATACGTCACACAGAGAATATGAAGTATTTGGCCTTAAGAACTACAGAAGAAAGAAGGGTGGTACTTTCTATATTGGACTGATATTTAGACCTAAGAAAAGTTAAAGAAACTTTCTATTATAATTTCTGTTAGTAAGTTGTTTTATGTATGTACTTAATTTCAGATACAATTAACCTTTTCCAGGCATACTTACTCAATAGGAAAATGTGATTATCTGTTTATGATTTATGATAGCAGATATAAAAGTCTAGAGAATTAAGAAAACAAATACAGGTAGTCCTTGTTATCACAGAAAATTGGGACTAGTAGAAGGCTATCGAGGAGATATGGCTCAAGCAATTGAGCACCCGCCTCCCACATGGGAGGTCCCAGGTTCGGTTCCCAGGGCCTCCTAAAGAAGGCAAACAAACAACAAGCAAACATCGAGCAAAAAAAAACCCCAATAACAATAAGCAGATGAGCAAAAATGAGCAAGACAATGAGAAAAAACAACAAGCAAACAGACGAGGAAGCCATCTCAGTGGGGGGGGAAAAGGCTATCAGAGTGCACATATTAACAATGGTGGAAAAGACCTGACTGGGGATGTATGCTTAAAAAGTACCCCATAAATATCAAAACTTACCTTGCCAATTTAACATTTAGGAAACATTTATACCTATGCACTAATTATTAGGTCTCTCGAAGAATGAATAAAAATATTGTTTTCTTTGGGGGGGAAGGGGAGATGTAATTCTTCCATTAAAATGACAATGTAGCACATCATCACTTCTTTCATTTCATCTTCATTTTCATGGCACCATTATCATGGCAACACTGTATGGAAGCTACACTGATGTTCTCAAAGGCTTATATTAATATTCAACATTAAATAGTATGCATGTTCAGTCATTCTTTTTTTAAGTGCCAATCCTATCATCAACTCTATTGATTTTTTTCTTCATCAATTTTTCAACTGATCCAAATCAGATCTGTCGATGATGGAGATGTCTAATATCCTTCCTTCGTCTCAAAAAATCACTTCTCACTCTATCCGCATTACGGTACCCCATAGCAAAGAGACAGAGATAGTGGTTGGATGGGTGAGGGGATAAGTTCAAGTATTATGAGAGATGGGATGTTGAGTGATAATGATTCAGTTGCTTCATCAGTGCATGTTTTTGTGTTATAACTTCTACTTCCTTATGAAACCTCTTAACTTCAGGGACATGGATAGTGAACACTAAGATAATGAAGACTCCTGTAGCCCATCAGAAAAATGAGAAAAGGCTGAACAGATAAATCACAGGAAAAAATAGTGAAAAAACATCTTAAAAATCATAAACCTCAGTAATTAAGAAATGAAAATCCAAATGACAATGAAATACTATTTTTGGCTATTACAGCACAAAAATTAAGACATTAAAGAACATTCTAATTGCTAAGGTTGCTACTAGTGAGACTTGGAAATTGATAACTAAGACAAAGATTTATATTTAACTATTTAATGATAATATTGTTATATTCAAAATTTGGCAGTAATTGTTAAAGAAAGTAGGGTAAATTCACTTAATGTTATATTATACAGCCATTAAAAGTAGTGTTGGGTTTTCCTATAAAATATAAACTTTTATCCTCTTATTTTAAAAGTAAAATCAGAAACTCATAAAGTACAAAGAAGAAAATTAAAGTCAGTCATAATCTCATCACCCCGAGATAATCATAACAACTTGGTGTAGTAGAGTCTATTGCTATTTGCCTTAGTAAACATCATCTCATTTCAGATTCCCTCCTGCCTCCACCCAAGGAAGGTGGGGAAAAAGGCTACTTTTTATTTTTGTTTAACAAATGTCAAACACCAAGAATCAAGGAAAGATCCAATAAAGGCAAGTTTTTTTGTAAACATTTTTCTATATAAGGTTTCTAAGGATATGTTATTTGAGTGAAAAATAGTCTTTCATATTTAATACGAGTACATATAAAAAATAGCAAGTACAAAAATAAAAAAAGTAAAAAAAAAAAAAAAAAAAAAGGCAAGTACATAATTTAGATGTCCAAGCTTATTTGGTAATTTTAAGGTCTCCAATTATGAAAAAGGTACATAAGCGGGAAGCAGATGTGGCTCAAGGGGTTGGGCTCCCGCCTACTACATGGGAGGTCCCTGGTTCGGTTCCTGGTGCCTCCTAAAGAAGACAGCAGGCAGGTGCAACGGGCAGGCGTGGTGAGCTGACACAACAAGATAACGCAACAAAAGACACAAGAAGAAAAACATGAGTCACAAAGCAAAGCAGGGAGTGGAGATGGCTCAAACAATTAGGTGCCTCCCTCCTACATTGGAGGTCCCAGTTTCAGTTCCCAGTGCCTCCTAAATAAACAAGGAAGATGAACACAAACAGCAAGTGCAAAAATCAAGGGGTGGGGAGAAATAAATAAATTAAAAAAAAAAAAAAAAAGGTAACATAACTAAACAAAAACAGTTCTCTTCATATGTGGCCAAATCACTTTTACTAAAGTTGTCTGAAGACATTCTCTGGTCTTTGGCACCTGCAAACAGTTAGGTCTCACATGCCCTTACCTGTCATACAAAGTCACTCAGTCATACAGATATTTGTATTCAAAACAGGCTTCTTACGTTATTCTACCACATAAGGGTTGGCATCTTTTTCAAAAGAATATTGCTAGCAACAGGGGTAACTGAAGGGTATTAGTGGCTTATGTTTGCCAAGTGCTTACTTCTGTGACAGTGTAAATATGGATTATTAAAGATGTCTACTCAAGTATAAAATCTCTGTAAAAACCTCATAGTATAGGCAAAATGTTCAAAGGCCAAGAAAAATTTTTTTCCTTTATAAGAAAGTGCAACGGCAGGGCCTTTTGAATGCTTTTTTAGACAGTTCTGCAGAAAACTTAGTAGTTTGGTTCAGAGAAAAGAATTCCTCAGGAGGAATTAAAATTCTCCCTAGAAGAATACAAAGCAAAATTTCAGGCAGCTTTCTGAAAATAAACCATTAGCTCAAGCTACACAATAGAACTGGAACTTATAAACGAAGGCTTTTGGGTTTGCTGTGACTTGCTTGACAACTTGACAGAGCTTTTCTCTTACTCCAGGACATGGAGCTGTTTAAAGTATTATGCTTCCCAAATGCCCATTTGGGTCCTGGTTCGGTTCCCAGTGCCTCCTTAAAAAAAAAAAAAAAAAAAAAAAAGCAAAGCAAATGAAAAAAACCAACTCAGGGGAGCCCATGTGGCTCAGTGGTTGAGTGCTGGCTTCCCACGTCTGAGGTCCTGGGTTCAATCCTTGGCCTCTATTACCTCCAAAAATCCCCACCAAAAAACAAAAAAACCACCATTATCTGTAGTAGCTATGGCACTTTGTCCAATACTGACAATAGGCAAAAATAACTGATCAGATAGGAGCAAATCAGAAGTGTTTCCATGTGTGTTTCAGGGTTTTTCAATTTTCAATATTTTCAAATAAAAATTTAATATGACATTTCCTTTGTTTTCAATATTTTACATAGTAGAAAATCAGAGTGATTGGCGAGCTTTCTATCAATCAGCAATGCATTTTGTCTCACAGATTTATCAGCATTTGTTCAGCTGCTGCTAGTTGATAAAGGAAGTTTTCTGTTGCTGGTGGAAACTGATTTTACTTTAGTGCCTTTTTTTTTTTTTTTTTTTTGCAAAAGTTCCTTTATGAGACTTCTTTTCCCCTCCAAAGTTACTTTGCATTAAAAGAATCAAATTATTTGGAGCTCATCTGAATAGCTGCAGAGCCCACGGAGCATTTTACCTAATTCTTGTTAAAAAGCAATACCTGTGCAATGCATGTTTAATACCTGCACAGGCAAGGGGAGTGATCACTTTAGTTTTAAACTCCAGCATTAGAGTCCCTTAAGAAGAGAAAAGCATTCCATCAAGGCTTTGGGCTGGTGTCATTGCTGTGCATTTGTTGGTGGGTCACTTTCTGTGCTGTGTTTGCTCTGAAGAGATCTTCCAATGTATCGCCAATACTCCTTTCTTATAGTGTCCTTTTCTTTTGCTAGGGTTTCACATAACTCTAATGCTTTATTGAGAACATCCTCTTTGTTGTCACACTGGTTTTCTAGCATGTCTTCATAGATGTCCACAAGAAAGGCAATTAGGTAGGGAGAACTGTGACTTGGTTGCAAATCAAGTAATTGATTTAACAGATTGGGATATTTGGAAAGGCCACAATCCTGCAAAATCCCTTTCAAATAGTTCCACGCACTTTCATTATGTGGTACTAGTTTGATCATTTCCAAAGTGTACTGGACTTCTCTTTCCAATACAGCAGAATCATTGTAGCCAGTGGTGTTAGAAATTACAAAGTATCTTTGGTTCCAGACAGAGTTATTTCTCACGTCCTCTATGAGAAGTTGGTCTACATACTGTAGCTCATTATCCCAAAGTTTAAATTCCTGAATAACCCATTGTCGATGCTGCCAAGCATGGTAATTCTTTGCATCCTGATTCAGAATATCAGCAATAAATTCAAGCTCCTGAGATGGATCTTGCAGCCATTCCACTAATACTCGCCTATGATGCCAAACTTGATAGTTTTTGGGCTGTTCCTCAATTATTGCAGTGATGTAGTTCATTTCTTCATGTAGATCCTTTTCAAGTGATTTTAAGAGAACTCTCCGAAAATGCCACACTGTATAATTGGCTGCATTTAACTCAATAGCATCTCGGGTTAATTTAAAAGCTCGTTCACTTCTTTCATCACGCTGCAGAACAGCATGGAAATAATCATAAACATCTCTAACATATGGGAGGCCCCGGGTTCGGTTCCCGGGGCCTCCTGGCGAAGGCAGGCCCGCCCGCACGGCGTGGCCGGCTGGCCCAGCAAGCACAAGCAGCAGGGGGGGGATGAATGAATGAATGAATAAATAAATATTTTTCACTATAAATGATTTGGACCACGGGATTAGGGCCATCATTCTGCGGCACTGGTTCTATATCAGCCCATTCTGCTCTGTCCATTCACACCAATAGACATCTTAATGTAATCATGTTTGGATTCTTCATGACCAAGTTTTGCCACTGTGCTTTACATACTGTACAGGACATAGGTGGGCGAGTCCAGGCTCAGAAACCGGTCGTCCATAGGGGACGCCACTGCTTCTCCGGCCTCGACCGCCATCTCTTCTTCCAACGGCTGCGGGGGCGGCGGTGGGGGCGGCTGCGGCGGGGGCTGCCCCGTCTGACCAGGCTCGCTGCCCTGCGTAGCCTCCCCGACCCCCTCGGTGGCCGCCATCTCGCCTCGGTCCGCAGCGGAGGTGGCAGCGGAGGCCCCGCCCCCTCTACTTTAGTGCCTTAACATCAAGTGCTGGCTTCTCTCTATCATCTGAAAGATATGTAAATGGTGCTAGGTTGGCATAAATTACTTTTGCTTTTAGGGAAATATCCTTAATAACTTGGCTGTCTGATTTCTCAAACTGAACAATTTAGCTGACCAATCTCTCTGTGCAGTCTGCCCACTGTCCTGGCCTCTTTTGCAAGTGGCACAATGGCAATCTCACACTCTGCCAGATTCACAAATACATCATAGATGTCGGGTCTGTTATGCATCTCCAAGTCTACAAATCCAGCAGTGTAACCTATGCACATCTGTAGGGCATCCAGCTCATCAGCGGTGAAGTGCACATAAGAGTGAAGGATGGTCCAATCCTGGCAATGCCACACCAGGGCAGGCAGAGTCCTGGTAAACTCCTGGACAGCTTCTTTTCTTGGATGAAAGATGACAGTTCTCTTATTTAGCATCATTGCTGTGTTTAAAATAACAGTTTCCATTCCAAACTGGGATATGATGTCTTTGATGGAGCCCGCAAGGTATGCCTTTCGGGCATCAAAGTCCTTGCTAAGGAAAGAGCCGTTTTCTTCACTCTGGCATCTTCCCTTTGTGAAAACTGCAATGTAACTCTCCATAATTTTAACTGGGCTCCCCTATATCAGGTATATTCTACACAATATCCTAGTTAGGGCAGTATATTTTCTCTGGGTTAAAATCTTTGGTGTGGGGAACAGATGTGGCGGAAGCAGTTGAGCACCTGCCTCCCACATGGGAGGTCCCAGGTTCAGTTCCTAGTGCCTCCTAAAGAAGACAAACAAACAATGAGCAGACAATGAGCAAAAACAAAACAAGCAGGGAGCGGATGTGGCTGAAGCAGATGAGCGCCCGCCTCCCACATGGGAAGTCTTGGGTTCGGTTCCTAGTGCCTAAAGAAAAAAAAAAAAAAAAACAAAAACAGACAACAAGCAGACAGCCAGTGCAAACAATGAGCACAAACAGAGTATCTATCCCAGGGGTGGGGAAAAAAAATATTAGAAAAAAAAAAACTTAAGGGGTCGGATGTGGCTCAACTGGTTGGGCGTCCGTCTCCCATATGGAGGGACCCAGGTTCGATCCCCGGGACCTCCCCATAAAAAAAAAAAAAAAAAAAAAAAACTTTGGCGAGGGGAGCAGACTTAGCTCAGTGGTTGAGTGCCTGCTTCCCAAGTAGAAGGTCCTGGATTCAATCCCTGGTACCTCCCTAAAATAATAATAATAATAGTATTTAATAAAATCTTTGGCGGTCTGAACAACAGAAAAATGAGTCACATTCAAAACGGAAGAAGCTGGAACTTCAATTGTTGTGATATAAAACCATGTTATTTTCTACTGACCAAAGACGAAGGGACAGAAAGGCTTGTTTTCATCCATAGGGCAGCATTTTCTCAGCAACATATTCCTTAATGTAGCTCTTATGGAATGGTAACACCACACCCACAGGGCTTCTCCGTTTGTGTCTTTTTCTGAAGGACATCTAGAGTACCCGGAATATCCATCAGTTGCAAACAACTTAGGTAATCTTATTTTCAAAAAAAACCCTTGCGATCAGCCCCACTCCAAACATCAGCTGAGTGTCCGCCGCTCTGGCCGTGGCCATCATCCACTGCTGCCACTGCTGCACTGAGTACTGCTCCTGTCTTCCCCCCAGCCCCACCACCTTCCTCCCCAAATCAATTCTTAATCTTTCCTCTTTATAGAAAAGAGGATACTATTTTTAATTGTTTTCTGTATCTTAGAGGTGAAACTCAGAGCAAAAAGGAAATAAATGCAAAAGGAGCAATTTGCAATTGTTCTTTGTTAAGGAAATGGTCCTATCTCTCCCCTGCTCTATGTGTCACTAGTAATGCTACACAAAACAGAACAACAGAATACCATCAAGTCCTGTGGGAGGTGGGCAACATGGGAATCCCAGTGGGTTCCGTGTAATATTTTGGGTATCTAAGCATCTCTTAAAATATATTTATATATATACATAAATAACATTTTTGTAAGCAAATGCACATATATGCATATACATTTATATATCATTTTGCAAATGTTGGTATGTATTGTGAAAATTTTTATTTTTACTCACAATAAAAAAAAAAAAAAAAAACAAAAAAAACAGAACAACATTATTCATAATGTTCCACAGCACTGCAATCTCGTGGTCTAAAAGCACTTTTATTTTTCTCAATTAAAACCAGAAGAGTAATCAAAGTCTTCTCACAAATAGTGCTGGGACAATTGGATATCCACATTCAAAAGAATGAAGTTGGATCCCTCCCTTATATCATATACAAAAAAATTAACTCAAAATAGATCAAAGATCCAGGTGTTAAGAGCCAAAGTTATAAAGCTCACAGAAGAAAACACTGGCATCAATCTTCATCATGTTGGATTAGGTAACGGTTTCTTAGATATGACACCAAAAGCACACACACACACACAAAAAAATAGATTAAGTTTGACTTCATCAAAATTAAAAACTCATATGCTTCAATTGATTAATGGATAAATAATAAATCCATACTATATCCATACAATGGAATATTATTCAGTCACAAAAAGAAATGAAGTATTGATTTATGCTTCAAGTATTGAAGATATTGTGCCAAATGAAAGAAACAAATCACAGAAGACCATACATTGTATGTTTCCATTTCTATTAAATGTCCAGAGTAGGCAAATCCATACAGAAAGAAACAGATTCGTGGTGGCCTAGGGCTGGTGGGTTAGGGGAAAATGAGTGACTGCTAATGGGTACAGGGTTTCTTTTGGGGGTGATGAAAATGTTCTGGAATTAAGACAGTGGAGATGGCTGCATAACTCTTGAATTATATTTAAAAACCACTGAACTGTACACTTTAAATGGGTGAATTGTATGATATGTGGATTAAAACTCAATAAAGTTGTTTAAGTAATTAAACTATTAATCTGGAAAAATGAAAACTTTCTCTATTAAAACTTTCAGTGTTGTCTTGGAGTAGATAACAAACTTTCTAAAAAAAAAGAAAAACACACTCAACATTCTGCTGAACGATCTACTTTCTGTTTACTTGGGGATCTTGTTTACTGTTTAGCAATTTGGAAATCTGACCATCAATCCCAAGCCACTCTGACAGTCATGTGCTAAAAAAGTATCTCCCTTCTCAACTGCAGTTTTTACTTAGTGAAAAACTAAGTAAGTGGGGCCACTAATACGATATGAGGGTGATGTCGTGGAAAGACTAGTCAGGAGGCCTGGTTTTATGTTAGGGACCTACCATTTACTGATTGTGTGATCTTAGGTATGCAATTTTACCATTCTCAAGTTTAGTTTCTTTACTGGCAAAATAGAGATGAAAAACCTTGCTCTACTTACCTCACAGGGTTGAGAGGAGAAAAGGGAGAGAGACAAACAGAGAGAGAGAATATGTAATCTATTTCCCATGTGACTATATCTTTAAGTTTTAGAAGAACACTGCTGGGTTTTAATTTTAGAATCTAAGGTAATTGATTTCCCCTCCAATATTTTTTACAAGGAAATGTTTTCCTGCCTTGCTCATAAATATCCAATCCCAGCCCTCCATTTCCTCCTTTTCAGAAAACACTAAAATCTAGAAGTTTTCCTCCCAAATACCAAACAACTTTTAGTAGATCATACATTCCTTTTTTTTTTTTTTTTAAGATTTATTTCTCCGCCCACCTTGTTGTTTGCAATTGCTGCTGCTTTCTGTGTCTGCTTGTTACGTGCTCTGTCTGCTCATCATCTTTTTAGGAGGTACCAGGAACCGAACCTGGGACCTCCCATGTGAGAGGGAGGCGCCCAATCACTTGAGTCACACCTGCTCCCTGCTTGTTGTGGCTCTCGTTGTGGCTCCTCGTTGTGTCTTGTTGCATCAGCTCATTGCATCAGCTCACTACGCCAGGCTGTAGTGTCAGCTCACTGTCTTGCTCATCTTCTTTAGGAGGCACTGGAAACTGAACCTGGGACCTTCCAAGTGGGAGGTGGGAGCCCAACTGCTTGAGCCACATCTGCTCCCCAATCCTTTTATGCCTGTGCTTTCTAAAATGTTTCTTGTGGAAAAATGGCCAATGAGGTATTTTTTTTCCCAAGGGATCCATGGTCACATAAGTTTGGAAAATATTGGATGAAACACTCAAAAGATTTCTGAGCCTTCATTATGGTACTGTGTGTGGTAAATCTTGGATATGGAAATATTTTGCTTCAAAATTATATGGCTCCCTTTTCCCATGCAGTGTTCCTCAGAATAGTTTAAAAGTGCTTACTTCAGATATACGCACATGCGCATGCACACACACGTATTTATTCTGGTACTTTGAGATTCTCAGGATGAAAAGCAAAATTCCAAATACTGAATGGACTTTTCAATGGTGGCTATTACTTCTTGGTAGCATATTAGGGATATAAAGAGTCATGATTACTCAATCAGATCATTAGGCCTCTGATGGCATATAAGGAGCCACATCCTGGTGGACACTGGCAGGGGTCACACACTCAAATACCTTCACCTAGAAGCAGTAACCATTGTATATATAAGACATCTGGGAAGCAATAGTAGAGCATCTTTATATTCCAATGTTTTTAAAAAAAAACACTGCTGGCCAAACAGAACTGATAGGCAGGCTGAACCTGACCCTTGGACCATGAATTTGGATCTGTTGTTTGTAGAGTACATCACTATGTTTCTAGCATACCATCAAGAAGGACCATTCATTCGTCTAGCCATTCAGTCATTAACTCATTCATCCATCTTTATGGTCACCTCTACGTGCCCATCACTATTACTTTTAATCGTTTTCATAGTTTAGAATCTAAGTCCCTGTCCTACCATTAGACTGGCAGAGATAACATATGAACAGATATAATGTAGTATACTCTGATGGAGGCATGAATAAAGTGTTGTGAGATTACAGAGAAAGCTAACAAATGAGGGAATTAGAGGCAACAGGGCAGTCCAAGCAATAGGGAATATTGTCAAAAACATAGAGAAACCAAAGAAAGTGAAATATAGCTTGGTTTGACAAGATTATAGGGTTCCTGGTCAGACTAGGCCTCAGGAAGCTCATTTATTCATTACCAAGAACTGTGCTAGATTCTGGGAATAGTTGAAATAAATAAAATACACTTTAGTCTAGGAGCTCAGTCTAGTGGTGAAGACAAACAGGAAACTTAAGGATAACAGTGTGGTGAATGTTATGACAGATGTTTGCATAAGGTACTACAGGAGTACAGAGTTGAGTTTGGAAAAGTCAGCATGAGCCAGATCGTGAAAGATGAAAGGCTTTGCAGGCCAGGCTAAAGATTTTAGACTTAACTCTAAATTATGGGAAGCCCTGAAGTTTTATTCAGAAGCAAAGTGACATGATCAGATTTGTAGAAAGATCACTGACAGAAATATAGGTAGCAGGGGAGAAGCAACAAAAATACTTGGCCAATAATCCAGTTTCCTTTATAATGAACTGTGTACTATGATCAGTTCTCACCTCCCAAACTTCTGTGTTGTCAGGTTTGGGGGTAGTTTGGGTGTATACAATGGTGAGTGGGAAAATGAAAGAGTGACTGCTATCAGGATATGATATTTATAAACAGCTTAGGAGGATAGGTAGACTTTTTTTCCCACCTACAATGGAAAAAGCTATTCAAGTTGTTCTGTGGGAA
The DNA here is from genome assembly GCA_026826555.1 of Tolypeutes matacus. Taxonomy (NCBI): domain Eukaryota; kingdom Metazoa; phylum Chordata; class Mammalia; order Cingulata; family Chlamyphoridae; genus Tolypeutes; species Tolypeutes matacus. Next base: position 24,016,210 of record JAKSZT010053769.1, read on the forward strand.
AGACTTAAAATAAGAACCTGAGAATGAACATGTTAGGCATGTTTTTAAAGGTAAATCAACAAAGCATTGTCTCAACGAGTCATCAAGGTTATTCCTTCTTCCAGGGACATACAATCTGATTGGGATGTTTCCATCTTTGATCTGAAAGAAAATCCTTTCTTGCTATTAGGTTAAGAAATTGCCCTACTTCTCTAACCTAATATACAAAGGTAGGTTGAAATGTATTAAAATCAAAGTAACCTTTTTTAAAATCACATAACTTTAGGATATCTGTGAAAGGTTTGGTATTTGCTAAAAAATAAAATCAGGTCATTGAGGGAAAGGGAAGGTTTGCTTTTTCCTCCGCTTCCTTGTTTTATACAACTTGAGGTTTGCAAAAAATAAAATACGCTACAATACTAATACTATTACAACTTAGCCTTAAAAGAATTTTATATCAGGACATCCTATCAGTAAAGACATGTGATTTCCAATTAAAATTTTTCTCTCAAAAATGGAAAATGGACATCTGTCTTGCTTTAGAACACAATATGTGATTTCATGTATTTATCTATTAAGCATGTGTTTTAATATAATAATAAAGTAACTATTCCATTTATACTATAAACTCAAAGCAAGAGATTATTTTCAGAGGACAAAATTTAAAAGTCTTTATGTTACGCTAATCACGGTCCCCCCAAAACAGATTTGGTGACTACACATCAGATGTGGCAATTGGGCAACCTGAGGGATGAATCTAGCCCACAGACCAATTTTCATTGGCCTGGACAGTCTTTCTTTAAGAATTAGTTGTCAACATTTACAAATGGGAAGTCTTGGTATAAAATTCAGGTTTCTACTTTCTCTTGAAAACCCTAAAGATGTGCTAACACTGGACCTAAATAGTGGCTCAAGCTAAATAACTGTGGTCTATCTTCCAATTTGCTACTGTGCCCAGGCAGCTCCCTGCAATCATTTATGACACATGGCCTATGGCCTATGGCCATTTGAGTTTGTGACCCTTGATACATAAAGTTTACTAACTCAAGACAAAAATAAAAATTTCCTTTTCTCTATTTTAAATATCCCTGAAATTTTACAATTACTTTACCAAGTTACATTTCATAGCACGGATCTATTAACTTCCATCACAGAGAATTTTTTAAAAAGCAGTTTTAGTTAGACATTTTCACATACCATACAATCTCTCCAAAGTGTACAATCAATGGCTTTCAGTATAATCACAGTGTTGTGCATTCACCACCAAAAAAAATTTTACAACAATTTCATTACATCAAAAAGAAAAACTCCATATCCCTTAGCAGTCACCTCTCAATCTCCCCATCCTTCCCCAACCCTATATAACCACTAATCTAATTCCATCTTTATAAACTGATTTATATTTACATTTTATATAAATGGAATCATACAATATGCAGTGCTTTATGTCTGGTTTCTTTCACTTAGCATAATTTTTTTTTTTGCCTGATAGTAACATCTTGTAACATTAACATACATTTGTTCAGTTTCAAATAAAAAGTCTTATATATGCAATATTACCTATATTCATGTTTCACATGAAGTTTCAATATGCTATACGGTCCCAAATATTACATTTTTAGCTTTCCTTCTAGTAATATACATGACCTTAGACTTTCCCTTTCAACCAGTCATACCCATATAATAGAATTGCTAGTTACAACATTACAATGTGCTTTTACCCTTTCTATTCATTTCCAAACATTAACAAAAAACCTTTTTACCAATTCTGCCCAGGTTAACTTCAGCTATCCATTCTCTGACCTCACTATTTTCTGGTACCCCATATCCTAATTAACTTCATGAGTTTACACAATATATTTAGTTCATAGTAACGCAATCACACAGTATTTGTCCTTTTGTGTCTGGCTTGCTTCACTCAACATAATGTCCTCCAGGTTCCTCTATGTTGTCATATGCTTTATTTTTTTAAAGATTTTTAAAAATTTATTTATCCCCCCTTGCTGCTTGTGCTCGCTATGTCCATTTGCTGTGTGTTTTTCTGTGTCTGCTTGTCTCCCTTTGTTGGGTCGTCCTGCTGCGTCAGCTCACCACGCTGCGCAGGCTGGCTTGCCTTCACCAGGCGACCCTGGGAATCGAACCCGGGGCCTCCCATATGGTAAACGGGAACCCTATCGATTGAGCCACATCTGCTTCCCTGTCATATGCTTTATGACTTCATTTCTTCTTACAGCTGCATAATATCATGTATACAGCACAGTTTGCTTATCCATTCATGAGTTGATGGACATCTGGCTTGTTTCCATCATTTGGTAACTGTGAATAACGCCTCTATGAACATTGGTGTGCAGATGACTGTCTGTGTCGCTGCTCTCAGTTCTTCTGTGTATATACCTAGTAGTGGTATTGCTGGATCACATGGCAAATCTGTATTCAACTTCTTTAGGAATTGCCAAACAGTCCTCCACAGTGGCTGTACCATTCTGCATTCCCACCATCAGTGAATAAGTGTACCTATCTCTCCACATCCTCTCCAACACTTGTGGTTTCTTGTCTTTTTAATAGTGGCCATTCTAATAGATGTGAAATATCATCTCATTGTAGCTTTGATTTGCATTTCCCTAATCACTAGTAATGTTGAACATTTTTTTTCATGTGTTTTTTTTTCAGTATTTGTGTTTCTTCTTTGGAAAAATGTTTATTCAAGTCTTTATCCTACTTATTTAAAAAAAATTATTTTATTTCTTTTTCTTTATTTATCCCCCTTTCCCCCACATTTCTCATCTGTCTGTTCATTGTTAGCTCGCTTTCTCCAGGCGGCACCAGGAACCGAACCTGGGACCTCCCATATGAAAGGGGACTGCCCAACAGCCTAAGCCACATTTGCTCTCTGCAGGCTGTGGCATCTGCTGGCTTGTGTCATCTGCTTGTTGTGGCGGGAGGTGGCATCTAACCTTGTTGCAGCAGGAGGTGGCGTCTGCTCGTCTTCTTTTAGGAGGCACCGAGACCTGGCTCTTCTCTTCATATCGGACGGAGAGTCCCCTGATCCCAGTTCTTCTTCTCTTTGTCTTATTCTTTCTTTCTCATCCGCAGCACCGTTTTCACCCACCCAGTTCCTGAACGCTAACATATGGTGCCCAACATGGGGCTCTGAAAACGAAACTTTTCTTTCAGTCAGTGCACGGACCAAGGAGGTCCTGAGAGCAGTTTTAAAAGAAAAAAGAAACAGAAAACAGGAGAAGAGCAGTGGATCCTCTCTAGAAGAATCAAGCCTAGAGTTGAAGATGCTGCCAAGACAAGACTTAAACTGTGTACATGGTGGTTTTACATTGGATTAATTATAGCAACAAGAAGAAAAGGACTATGGTTACCGGTTCAGATGACCAGACATTGGCAGCAGTCTCAAGAATCCCAGTTACTGTGGCATTTCCTCGACCATTATTTAAAAAGAACTAAAAGACTGATTGGACTTTTAATAGCAGAAATTTTGGGACTGATTGGCATCATAACTGCTGCAGCGGTCACTGGCACAGCCCTGCATCAAGGAGTCCAGAATCAACAATATGTTAAGGACTGGCATAAAAATGCAAGTGAGATTTTGCATAGCCAGTCTTACATTGATATGGAACTGAATAATCATATGAATGATCTTAAAACAGACAATGGTTCTCAGAGACTGCTCACTTTCCTCAGTTCAGATCAGTGAGGTCATATACTGTTCATCCTTCAGTGCCTGGCTTGCTTCACTCAACATAAGGTCTTCAAGATTCATCCACGTTATTCCATGTGTTAGCACTTTGTTCCTTCTTACAGCTGAGTAATATTCCATTGTATGTATGTACCACATTTTGCTTATCCATTCGTCTGTTGATGGGCACCGGGGCTGATTCCAACTTTTGGCAATGGTGAACAATGCCGCTATGAACATTGGTGTGCATATATCTGTTTGTATTTTTGTTTTCAGTTCTTCTGGGTATATACCCAGCAGTGGAATTGCTGGATCATACAGAAGATCTATTGCTAGTTTTCTGAGGAACCGCCAAACTGTCCTCCACAGTGGCTGGGCTGATCTGTTAATCTGGGCATGATTAAGTTATGATTAGGGCGTTTACTGGGTCATGTCAGTAGGGCATTGAGCCCCACCCCTTGGTGGGTGGAGGAAGAAAATATAAAAGGCATCACAAAGAACAGAGTTGCAGCAGTTTTTAAGAAGCAGTTTTGATATTGGAGTTTTGATGTTGGAGAGAAGGCCCCAGGAGAAGAGAAGTGAGCCATTAACCTGATAGTCTACAGCTGACCTTGTGGAGGAACCAGATGAGCTAAGCCTGGAGAGAAATGCAGCCCCGGGAAGAGAGGAACCCAAGAAGCCTGAACCCTGGCAAATGTCGGCAGCTGTCTTGCTCCAACATCTGGCAATGGACTTTGGTGAGAGAAGAAACAACACTTTATGGCCTGGTATCTGTGGACTTCTACCCCAAATAAATACCCTTTATAAAGACCAACCCATTTTTGGTATTTCACATTAGCACCCCTTTGGCTGACTAATGCAGAGGTCATTACAGAAGTTATGCTTATGCACTTCTCAGCAGGATCTCATTGACTGCCAGAGAAATAGAGCCTTAAAGAGCAGGGCTCCTGCAGGCTCTAAGACAATCTATACACTTTAAGCAGGGCAGAAAAGTTCAGAAATTCAGCACCCTGTCAGTGGGCCTTTCATTGTGGTTTATGCTCCCAAGCATAACACAGGTAGACTCATTTATAATTTCCCTACACCTGGTTCTTCCACTCCTTTTATTCAAACCTATAATTGGTACTGTATTTGTTAAATATGTCCCAAAGGATTAAATCTTTGACCTGTTCATGTGCCACTTGAGTGTTGAATCTCAGCAGAGTGGCAACAACTACTCTCCAGTTCGATGGAGAGAAACAGAGTAGGCATAACCATCCCTAAATCCTCAAGATTGGGGAATGAACAGTAGACAAAAGTAGACATTATTATTCCATTACAGACTTACTATTATTCTAACAATGGAAAAATTTTATCATTGATATAAAGGCAGTGGACACCAGAAGCTATGAGAGGAGGGAAAGGGAAGCACAAGTGTATATTGGTGCATTTTTCAGGACCTTGGAATTGTCTTGCATGACATTGCAATGACAGATACAGGTCATTATACATTTTTCATAACCTATACAATAGTGCAGGGCAGAGTATAAACTATAATGTAAACTATCATTAGTAGCAAAGCTTCAATATGTATTCATCAATTGTAATAAAATGTACTACACTAATGAAAGTTGTTGTTAATGTGAGACAGTGTGGGATGGGGGGGCATATGGGTTTTCCCTATATTTTTAATGTAACACTTATGTAATCTAAAGCTTCTTTAAAATTAAAAAATAAAACTATTCTACAAAAAAAAAAACAAACAAAAAAAAAAAAGGAGGCACCGAGACCTGAACCCGGGACCACCCATGTGGTAGGAAAGTGCCCAAGGGGTTGAGCCACATCTGCTTCCCATTTTACCCCATTTTTTAATTGTTTTTTTTTTTTACTTTTTATTGTTGAGTTATAGCATCTCTTTATATATCATCTGATAATAAAACCTTATTGGATTTGTGATTTCCAAATATATTCTCCCATTGAGTCAGTTGCCATTTTACCCTTTTGACAAAGTCCTTTGAGGTTCAAAAGTGTTTAATTTTGAGGGGGTTCCATTTATCTATTTTCTTTTTTAACTTTATTTTGTACATTTAATAATTGAAAATATAAACAATTAAAAATTAAAAAGTAGATCTTTGATCCATTTTGAGTTGATTCTTGTATAGGGGGTGAGATAGGGGTCCTCTTTCATTCTTTTGGTTATAGATATCCAGTTCTCCCAACACCATTTGTTTTTTTTGTTTTGTTTTGTTTTTAAAGATTTTATTTATTTATTCATTTATCCCCCCCTTGCTGCTTGTGCTCGCTGGGTCAGCTAACCACGCCGTGCGGGCGGGCTTGCCTTCACCAGGAGGCCCCGGGAACCGAGCCCGGGGCCTCCCATATGGTAAACGGGAGCCCTACTGATTAAGCCACAGCCGCTTCCCATCCCAACACCACTTGTTGAAGAGACTGTTTTTTCCCATTAGTGTGGGCTTGGTAGGTTTGTCAAAAACCAGCTGACTATATAGGTGAGGGTATATTTCTGGATTCTCAATTCTATTCCACTGATCGATATGTCTATCTTTATGCCAGTACCATGCTGTTTCGACCACTGTAGTTTTGTAATATGTTTCAAGGTCAGGCAGTGAAATTCCTGCCACATTGGTCTTCTTTTTTAGAATACTTTTGGCTATTCGGGTGCACTTGCCCTTCCAGATGAATTTGGTATTTGCCTTCTCTAATTTTGTAAAGTAAGCTGTTGGGATTTTGATTGGTATTGCATTGAATCTATAAAGCAGTTTGGGCAAGATTGACATCTTCACGATATTTATTCTTCCAATCCATGAACATGGAATGTCTTTCCATTTGTTTAGGTCTTTTCAAATTTCTTTTAGCATTGTTTTGTAGTTTTCTGCATATAGGTCCTGTACTTCTTTGGTTAAATTAACTCCTAGGTATTTGAGTCTTTTTGTTGCTATTGAAAATGGAATTTTCCTCCTCAGATTGTTCAGTACTAGTGTACAAAAACATTACTGATTTTTGCATGTTGATCTTATATCATGCCACTTTGCTGAACTCATTTATTAGTTCAAGTAGCTTTGTTGTGGATACTTCAGGGTTTTCTAAATACAGGATCATGTCATCCACAAACAGTGAGAGTTTTACTTCCTCTTTTCCTATTTGGAAGCCTTTAATTTTTTTGTCTTGTCTAATTTCCCTAGCTAGAACTTCTAGTACAATGTTGAATAACAATGGTGACAGTGGGTATCCTTGTCTTGTTCCTGATCTTAGGGGGAAAGTTTCAACCTTTCCCCATTGAGTATGATGTTGGCTGTGGGTTTTTCATATATGGCTTTTATCATATTGAGGAATTTTCCTTTTATTCCTATCTTTTGAAGTATTTTTTATCAAAAAAGGATATTGGATTTTGTTGAATGCCTTTTCTGCATCTATTGAGATGATCATGTGGGTTTTTTCCTTCAATTTGTTAATGTGGTGTATTACATTGATTGATTTTCTTATGTTGAACCAGCCTTGAATACCAGAAATAAATCCCACTTGGTTGAGATGTATGTCTTTTGATATGCTGTTGGATTCGATTTGCAAGTATTTTGTTGAGAATTTTTGCATCTATGTTCATTAGAGAGATTGCTCTGTAATTTTCTTTTCTTGTGGAATCTTTATCTGGCTTTGGTATTAGGGTGATGTTGGCTTCATAAAATGTGTTGGGTAATTTTCCCTCCTCTTCAATCTTTTGGAAGAGTTTAAACAGGATTGGTGTTAATTCTTTTTGAAATGCTTGGTAGAATTCACCTGTGAAGCCATCTGGTCCTGGACTTTTCTTTGCTGGGAGATTTTTGATGACGGATTCAATCTCCTTAATTGTGATTGGTTTGTTAAGTTCTTGTATTTCTTGTTGTGTCAGTGTAGGTTGGTTATGAGTTTCTAGAAATTTGTCCATTTCATCCAGGTTGTCTATTTTGTTGGCATAGAGTTTCTCATAATATCCTCTTATGATTCTTTTTATTTCTGTGAGGTCATTTGTAATTTCCCCCCTTTCATTTCTGATTGTATTTATTTGCATCTTCTCTCTTTTTTTCTTTGTTAGTCTAGCGAGGGGTTTGTCAATTTTATTGATCTTCTCAAAGAACCAGCTTTTGGTTTTGTTGATTTTCTCTATTTTTCTGTTCTCATTTTCACTTATTTCTGCTCTAATCTTTATTATTTATTTCCTTCTTTTTGCTTTGGGATTGGTTTGTTGTTCTTTTTCTAGTTTCTCAAGCTGTTCAGTTAAATCTTTGAGTTTAGCTCTTTCTTGTTTCTTAATATAGGCATTTAGGGCTATAAATTTCCCTCTCAAGACTGCCTTCGCTGTATCCCATAAGTTTTGATACGTTGTGTTCTCATTTTCATTTGTCTCAATATATTTACTGATTTCACTTGCAATTTCTTCTTTGACCCACTGAATATTTAGGAGTGTGTTGTTCAGTCTCCACACATTTGCAAATTTACTTTTTTTCCGGTCTGTTATTGATTTCTATTTTATTCCATTATGATCTGAGAAGGTGCTTTGTATAATTTCAATCTTTTTATATTTATTGAGAGCTGTATTGTGACCTAACATGTGGTTTATCCTGGAGAAAGATCCATGGGCACTTGAGAAGAATGTATAACCCGCTGAGTTTGGATGCAGTGTTCTGTATATGTGTTAGGTCTAACTTGTTTATCATATTGTTCAAGTTCTCTGTTTCCTTCTTTATCTTCTAATTGTTCTATCTAATGATGTGAGAGGGGTGTTGAAGTCTCCAACGATTATTGTAGAAATGTCTGTTTCTCCCTTCAGTTTTGCCAGTTTGTCTCATATATTTTGGGGCACCCTGGTTAGGTGTGTAGATATTTATGACTGTTATATCTTCCTGGAGGATCGTCCCTTTTATTAATATATAATGGCCTTCCGCAACTCTTTATCACTTTTTTGCATTTGAAGTCTGTTTTCTCTGATATTAGTATAGCTACCCCTGCTCTTTTCTGTTTACTATTCATGTGGAGTATCTTTTTCCAACCTTTTACTTTCAGCTGGTTTGTATCCTTGTGTCTGAGGTGAGTTTCTTGTAAGCAGCATATGGATGGCTCATGTTTCTTTATCCATTCTGTCAGCCTGTATCTTTTGATTGGGGAATTTAATCCATTTACATTCAATGATATTACTGAAAATGAACTATTTATTTCCTCCATTTTATTCTTTGGTTTTCATATGTCATCTTATTTTTGTCTCTCTTTTTACTCTTTTGGTTATCCTTTCTGCTTTTCTTTCTTCTATACTGTCCTCCAAGCCTCTCCTGTCTTTTTCTTTCAGGTTCTAAGGCTTCCTTTAATATTTCCTGCAAAGGTGGATTCTTTTTTGCAAACTCTCTTAGTTTCTGTTTGTTTGTGAATACTTTATATTCACCTTAATATTTGAAGAACAGTTTTGCTGGATAAAGAATTCTTGGCTGGCAGTTTTTCTCTTTCAGTTTCCTAGTTGTATCATACCACTGTTTTCTCGCCTCCATGGTTTCTGAAGAGAAATCTGCACTAAGTCTTACTGGATGTCCTTTGTACATGATCGTTTGCTTTTCTCTCGCTGCTCTGAGGTTTTTCTCTTTATCTTTTACATTTGACATTCTGAATAATATGTGTCTTGGCGTAGGTCTATTTGGATTTATTCTCATTGGGGTATGGTGTGCTTCTTGGACATGTAAGTTCATTTATTTTGTGAGATTTGGGAAATTTTCAGCTATTATTTCCTCAAATACTCTTTTGGCCCCTTTTCGTTTCTCTTCCCGTTCTAGAACTCCCATGACGTGTATGTTCTTGCGTTTTGTGTTATCATTAAACTCTCTGAGCCCCTGCTGAATTTTTTCCATTCTTTTCTCTTTCTGTTCTTTTCTCTCTTCAATTTTAGCTGCTCTGTCTTTGGTATCACTTATTCTTTCTTCTGTCATTTCGAGTCTGCTGTTGTATGCCTCAAATATATTTTTTACTTCACCTATTGTGTCTCTCATTCCCATGAACTCCGTTACTTTTCTGTTCAGGATTTCAAATTCTTTGCATTCGCTCAGTGACTTCTTGATGTCATTTATCTCTTTAACTAAATTCTCTTTTCATCTTAATAATTTGATTTTGGAAATTTATGCTCATCTCACTGATTAGTTCTCTCAAATTCTGCATCTCTTCTGGGACTTTGCTGTATTCCTTTTTTGGGCCATGTCTTCTATTTTCTTAGTATGGCTCGTAATTTTTTGCTGGTACTTAGGCATCTGGTTATTTGTATTTTACTTAGATGCTCTATCTCTTTCTCTTTTATGGGGTTTTAGTGGCAGGAGGCTGTGAGTTACCACAATTACCAGAGATTTTTGGCTCAAACTTGATTGTTAGGATTGTTCTGCTGGTTGCTCAAAACTGGGCACTGGACCCAGTAATTGGTTGTAGAGTCGTTTCCTAGGGCCTTGGGCAGGGAGGCTATAGAGGCCAGGAAAAGCCTCTCTTACTTATTGATTTTCTTATGTGCACTTCCTTGGTCTGCCAGGAGATGGCGCTTGTTGGCAGCTCTCAATTCAATGCCTGGTCAGAGCGTATTTGTTGTGACACAGACCAATGTGATAGAGCTTCCTGTCGGGGGGCTAAAAGCCCTGGGATTCCAACTTTCTGAGACAGTTCTCCAGACTTCTCTCGTAACGCCTCCCTTTTCCCAGCTAGGAAATATTTCCACTGCGTTCTGAATCCTCAACAATCAGTCCCTGTTAGTAGAGGAGGAGATTGGGAGGTTTGTATATCTTTAGCCCCTTGCAGGCTCCAAGGCAAACAATGGCGCAGCCCCACCCGGCCTGGAAGGGTTCTCGGACAGGGCAGATCAAACCTGCGAGTCAAAAGTAGGGTCAGTCCCAGGCTCACTCCCCTCTCCTGTGGAGTCCTCAACAATTAGTCCAGGCTAGAAGAAAGGGAGGTTGCGAGGGTCGGATTTCTCCAGTCCTTCCTAGGCTCCCAGGGCAAACTGCCGTGTGGAAGGGTTCGTGGGGCTCCGCAGCCCAAATTTCAGGTCAGAACCTGAGTCAGCCTAAGGCTGTGTCCCTCTCTCTCCCCTTTCTGGGAGTGGCAGATCCCTGGAGCCCCCTCTGTCTGTGGTCGCAGGCCCAGAGGCCCAAGAATTCTGAAGAGTGTGGGGGAGGATGACGGCAGCAGCAGAAGCTGCTACTTGCAACTCACGGTTCCGTTGTCACGATTTCCCTGTTCTGTCCCTCTCTCCTCTGGGTGGTGTGCAGCCTTCACCTGCTGTCCTAAACCCTAGAAGATCTATTTTGGGGTTGTTTCAGCTTGTCCTCTAGTTTTTTTTCTGGAGAAGAGATTCCCGTGTCTTAGTAGTCCGCCATCTTGGTTAAGTATCCATTTCTCTATTTTTATTTTGTTGCCTATACTCTGCGTGTAAATCCAAGAAACCACCACCTACCACAAGGCCTTTAAGATGTTTCCCTACATTTTCTTCTAGTAGTTTTATGGTCCTGGCTTTTATATTTAGGTCTTTGATCCATTTTGAGTTGATTCTTGTACAGGGAGTGAGATAGGGATCCTCTTTCATTCTTTTGGTTATGGATATCCAGTTCTCCCAGCACCATTTGTTAAAGAGACTCTTTTGTCCCAATAACGTGGACTTGGTAGATCTGTCAAAAACGAGTTGGCCATAGAGGTGAGGGTTATTTCTCGACTCTCAATACTATTAAACTGATCATCTTTATGCCAAAACCATGTTGTTTTGACCACTGTAGCTTTGTAGTATGTTTCAAGGTACAGCAGTGAAAGTCCTTCCATATCGCTCTTCTTAATTAGGATGTTTTTGGCTCTTTGGGTGCACTTTCTCTTCCAAATAAATTTGGTAATTGCCTTTTCTATTTCTGTAAAGGAGGCTGTTGGAATTTTGATTGCTATTGCATTGAATCTATAAATCAGTTTGGGTAGGATTGACATCTTCACGATATTTAGCCTTCCAATCCATGAACACAGAATGTCTTTCCATTTATTTAGATCTACATTGATTTCTTTTAGCATTGTTTTGTATAGGTCCTGTACTTCTTTGGGTAAATTGATTCTTGGGAATTTGAGTCCTGTTGTTGCTGTTGTAAATGGAATTTTTTTCCTCATCAGATTGTTCAATACTAGTGTACAGAAACATTACTCATTTTTTTGTGTTGATCTTGCATTCTGCCACTTTGATGAACTTGTTTATTAGCTCAAGTAGCTTTGTCGTAGACATTTCAGAATTTTCTAAGTATAGGATCATGTCATCTGTGACTAGTGAAAGTTTTACTTCCTCTTTTCCTATTTGGATGCCTTTTTTTTTTTCTTGCCTAACTGCTCTGGCTAGAACTTTTAGCACAATATTGAATAACAGTGATGACAGTGGGCATCCTTGTCTTGTACCCCATCTTAGAGGGAAAGCTTTCAAGCTTTCCTCATTGAGTACGAAGTTGGCTGTAGGTTTTTCATATATGCCCTTTATCATATTGTGGAATTTTCCTTCTATTTTTATCTTTCAAAGTGTTTTTTATCAAAAAAGGATGCTGGATTTTGTTGAATGCCTTTTCTGCATTGATTGAGATGATCATGTGGTTTTTTCCCCCCTTTAATCTGTTAATGTAGCAAATTATATGAATTAGTTTTCTTATATTGAATGACCCTTGAAAACCAGGAATAAATCCCACATGGTTGTGGTATCTTTGAATATGCTGTTGGATTAGATTTGCATGTATTTTGTTGAGAATTTTTACATCTATTTTCATTAGAGAAACTGGTCTGTAATTTTCTTGTAGTATTTTATCTGGCTTTGGTATAAAGGTGATGTTGGTTTCATAAAATGTGTTGGGTAATTTTACTTCCTCTTCAATTTTTTGGAAGAGTTTTAACAGGATTGGTGTTCATTCTTTTTGAAATGCTTGGTAAAATTCACCTGTGACGCCACCTGGTCCTGGACTTTTCTTAGTTTGGACACTTTTGATGGTGGATTCCATCTCTTTAAAATGCGAATGATTTGTTAAGTTCTTGTATTTCTTGTAGAGTCAATGTAGGTTGTTCATGTATTTTTAGGAAGTTGTCCATTTGATCTAGGCTTTCTAGGTTGTTGGCACAGTTTCTCATAATATCCTCTTATGATCCTTTTTATTTCTGTGGGTTTAGTCGTAACTCCCCCCCTTTCATTTCTTATTTTATTTATTTGCATCTCCTCTCATTTTCCTTGTTAGTCTAGATAAGCGTTTGTCAATTTTATTGATTTTCATAAAGAATCAGCTCTTGGTTTTGTTGATTTTCTCTATTGTTTTTTGTTCTCAAATTCATTTATTTCTGCTCTAATCTTTATTATTTCTTTCCTTCTGCTTGCTTTGGGAATGGTTGACTCTTCTTTTCTAGTTTCTCCAGTTGATCAATTAAATCTTTGGTTTTAGTTCTTTCTTCTATTTTAATATAGGCATTTAGAGCTATAAATTTCCCTCTCAGCACTGCCTTTGCGGTATCCCATAAGTTTTGTTAAATTGTGTTCTTGTTTTCATTCGTCTCATTATATTTACTAATTTCACTTAAAATTTCTTTGACTCTCTTTTAGGAGTGTGTTGTTTAGCCTCCACACATTTGTGAATTTCACGTTTCCTGTCTATTATTGAGTTCCAGTTTCATTCCATTATTATCTGAGAAGGTGCTTTGTATAATTTCAGCCTTTTTACATTTATTGAGACCTGCCTTGTGACCAACATGTGGTCTGTACTGGAGAAAGATCCATGTGCACTTTAGAAGAATTTATAACTTGCTGACTTGGGATGCAATGCTCTGTATATGTCTGTTAGGTCTAGCTTGTTTATTCTACTGTTCAAGTTCTCTGTTTCCTTCTTGATCTTTTGTCTAGTTGTTCTATCTAATGATGTCAGTGGTGTGAAGTTTCCATATATTATTGTATAGATGTCTATATCTCCCTTCAGTTTTTCCAGAGCTTGCCTCATGTATTTTGGGGCACCATGGTTAGATATAGATATTTATGACTGTTATTTCTTCCTAGTAGTTTGTCCCTTTTATTAATATATAATGGCCTTCTGTATCTCATAACTTTTTACCATTTAAAGCCTGTTTTGTTCAATATTACTATAGCCATCCCTGCTCTGTTTTGGTTACTGTTTGCATGAAGTATCTTTTTCTAGCCTTTCACTTTCAGCTGGTTTGTATCTATGGGTCTACGGTGAGTCTCTTGTATGTCTGCATATGCAGCGTATAGATGGCTCATGTGTTTTTATCCATTGTGCCAGCCTATGTCTTTTGATTGGAGAGTTTAATCCATTCACATTCAATGATATTACTGTAAATGCATTATTTACTTCCAACATTTTATTCTTTGGTTTTCATGCCATATTTTATTTTCATCTGTCTTTTCACTCTTTTGGTTATCCTTTATACTATTCTTGCCTTTTACACACTCCTTCAAGCCTCTCTCTCCTGTCTTTTTCTTTTGGGCTATAAGGCTCCCTTTAATACTTCCTGCAAAGGTGGATTCTTTTTTATGGACTCTCTTAGTTTCCGTTTGTGACTATTTTATACTCACCTTTGTATTTGAAGGACAATTTTGCCGGATAAAGAATTCTTGGCTGGCAGTTTTTCTTTTTCAGTATCCTAATTATACCACTGTCTTCTCGCCTCCATGGTTTCTGATGAGAAGTCTGCATTAAGTCTTACTGGCCATCCTTGCAAGTGATAGTTTGCTTCCCCCTTTCTGCACTCAGAATTTTCTCTGTATCTTTGACGTCTGACACTCTGAGTAGTATGAGTCTTGGAGTAGGTCTATTTGGATTTATTCTGATTTGGGTATGCTGCACTTCTTGGACATGTAAATTCACTTCTTTTATGAGTCGGGAAATTTTCAGCCATTCTTTCCTTAAATACTCTTTCTGCCCCTTTTCCCTTTTCTTCTCCTTATGGAACTCCCATCACAAATATGTGATATTGAGCCCCTGCTCAATATTTTCTATTCTTTTCTCTGCTCTTCTTTCTTCAATTTCAATTGTCTTGACTTCTACATCACTTATTCTTTCTTCTATCATTCTGAGTCTGCTTTTGTGTGCTTCTGTGTTTTTGATCTCACCTATCACATCTTTCATTCCCATGAGCTGTTATTTTTCTATTCAGGTTTTCAAATTCTTCTTTGCACTCGCTTAGTGTCTTATTGATGTCCTTTATCTCTTTAGCCATATTGACTTTCAACTCATTAATTTATTTTGGAAATCTGTATGAATCTCGTTGATTAGTTGTCTCAAATCCTGTGTCTCATCTGGGGCTTTGATATATTCCTTTGCTTGAGCCCGTTCTTCCATTTTCTTAGTATGGCTAAGATGTCTAAGCATCTGATTATGGTGGTGAGTTTACTCTGATGCTCAGTTTCTCTCTCTTTCATAGGGATTTAGTGGGGGGAGGCTGTGTGTACTGTTGTTCTTTGATTCTTGGTTCAACTTGTTCTACGTCTCTAGGATAGTCCTTGTTAGTTGCTCAAATCTGGACCCTGGACCCAGTAGTAATGGGTTGCAGACCTGCTTCCAAGGGCCTTGGGGAGGGAGGCTGTGAAGGCTAGAAAAAACCTCTCTTGTTTATTTACTTTTAATTTCCTCACATGCACTTCCTTGTCTGCCAGCAGATGATCTCTTTGGCATTCCTCTCAGTTCAAAGCCTGGTCTGAGTGTGTTTACTGCAACAAAGTGACAGAGCATCCTGCCTGGAGGCTATTTAGAGCCTCTCAATTCAAACTTTCTTAGAGGCTATTCTCCAACCTTTGCTGGCAGCCTCCTCCCTTTTCCAGGATAGGAAATAATTCCACTCCCCTCTGCGTCCTCAACAACCAGTCCCAGTCAGTAGGGAGGGTGATTGAAAGGGTCGGATCTCTTTAGTCCTGTGCCGGCTCCAAAGGCAAACGATGGCATGGCCTCTCCTGGTCTGGAAGGGGTTGTGGGACACAGAAAATGAAATTTGTTGGCCACAAGCTGAATCAGCCTCAGGCTCTATCCCTGTCTCTCCTGTTTCTTTGGGAGACAGATCCCAGCGGCCCCATCTGTAGCTGCTTCCCGAGGCCAGAGAATTAAAAAGTGTCCTAGTAGGGTGGGGGAAGGGCGCCAGTGGCTACAGCTGTAGCTTCTACTTACGGTCTGTCAAGATTTGCCCCTTTCTCTTCTGGGTGGTGTCCAGCCTTGCCCTGGTGTCCTAAACCCTAGAACATTTTTTTCTAGACCATTTCTGCCTGTCCTCTAGCTATTTTTCCGGGATAGAAGAGGGTGCCTTGTTCTTCTAATCTGCCATCTTTTACCAGGGCATTCTTGATGGCCTTGGTGAGTAGTGTCTTCTTGGCTTGCTTATGAACATAATCCTCCATTAAAAAGAATTATATAATTTTATATAATGACTCAGAACAGTTTTTCACTTAGATATATTAAATAATATACAAACTATTGAATAATTTGTTTCTGACAGAAGTGGCTTTTTTGAGAGTGATCAGACACTTAAAAAAAAAAAATAATGTTTCTTGCAGTTTTCTCTCCTAACCCCCATCCACAACTACACAGTTTCCCTCAGGGACATATTCCTACAAGAAATCAAGAATATGAGATTCTTAATGTCTTGTTATTAGTAAGTCAAAATGTGTATTTTCAGCAACTGGTCCTTGCTCTGAGGTCTACAGTACCCAGGCTTTTCCTGATTGCTACTCATCCTTCCCAAAAGATGCTTTGACTGTGTTTTCCCCTCAAGATGCTACAGCATTTTTGTTGACAGGGATTAATTTTACAAGTGAATAATGCTAGTCTGTAATCTCCTTGAGAGTAGGCTGTTCATTTAAACAGCTACACTTTTTTTGGACAATGCTTTAGTACTAAGTTTCTGTTTCTCACACTGAGGGAGAATAGAGGTGTATTAGTCAGCCAAAGGGGTGCTGATGCAAAATACCAGATATCTGTTGGTCTTTATAAAGGGTATTTATTTGGGGTAGAAGCCTACAGTTACCAGGCCATAAGCATAAGTTTCTTCCTTCACCAAAGTCTGTTGCCACGTTTTAGAGCAAGACAGCTGCTGACATTTGCCAGGGTTCAGGCTTCTTGGGTTCCTGTCTTCCCAGGGCTCTGTTTCTCTCTGGGCTTAGCTCCTTTGTTTCCTTCACAAGGTCAGCTGTAGACTATGAGGCTCTCTAGGCTCTGCATCTCTCCACAAGGCCAGCTGTGAACTGTCAGGTGAATGGCTTGTCTCTTTTCCGGGTCCTTCTCTCCTTCCACATCAGAACCCCAACATCAGAACTGCTCCAACTCTGTTCTTTGCCATGCCTTTTATATTTGATTCCCCACCCACCAAGGGGTGGGGCTCAATGCCCTACTGACATGGACCAGTTAACGCCCTAATGATAACTTAATAATGCTCAGATTAGCAGACCAGTTTACAAGCATAATCCAATATCTATTTTTGGAATTCATAATTACATCAAACTGCCAAACTGCCACAAGAGGTTACCAGGGAGTCATGGAAAGATATTGCTTGTTTGTTCCGAAACTATTAATTTTACTTGAAGACAAGCAATTTAAAATTTTCTATATTAAACTAAAGATACCGTATGAAGTATACTGCAAAATTCACATAAATTTAAGGTAAAACATAGATTTGCTTCTACCCTGATTTCCTTGTTTACTCTCCTTACATCTCTGCTATTAGGGTACCTCCTTGGAAGAGTTTGAAAAGCATTCTCCTAAGTTGTCCAGTTGAAATATATTAGAGAAAGAACTCCATTGAAACAGCTAATTTTTTCTTAGGTCTTATCTTTAGAGAAACACCCAAGTTCCAGGGCTCATTGGCCATTTAACACTGTATTAGCCAAAGGGGTGCTGATGCAAAGTGCCAGAAATCCGTTGGCTTTTTTAAAGGATATTTATTTGGGGTAGAAGCTTACAGTCACAAGGCCCTAAAGAGTTCAACCCAAGGTACTATAAGAGGTACTTTCTCACCTAAAGTCTGTTAGCATGTGTTGACACAAAATGGCAAGTGATATCTGCGAGGGTTCAGCCTTCCTCTTTCCTCTTAAGGCTCTTTGGTCCCAGCTTCTCCAATCTCAGCTGTAGGCTGGCATAAGGCTCGTCTCTCTCCCTAGGGCTCATTTCCTTCCGGGCTCAGATGCTCTGGTCTCTTCACAAGGGTCAGCTGTAGACTATCAGGCTCATCTCTCTTCTCTGGCCACAGGATCCTGCCTGATGATCTGTCTCTCTTCCTCTGTATTCTTCTTTACTGTGTTCTCCTTCTCCATGTATTTATGTCTTCATCTTAGATTGAGCATCCATTTATATAGCCCACAGCTGTAGGTAGGGACTCAAACCAAGTTGCCCTAATGACGTGGTCAAATAAAAGCCTTAATCTTGATTTAAAAAAGTAAAAGTGCCTTTGGAGTTTGTGCTCATGAGAGTGACAAAGTTGGACTCAACTATGTCTTCCCTGCACATGGCTCATCTGTCCCTTCTACTCAAACCTATACTTGTTGCTGGAGTTTGTAGGTATATGTGCAGAGACTTGAGTCTTTGGGCTGTCCATGTGCCAGCTGGGCCCAGAACCTTGGTGGAGCAGCAACTCCTACTCTACAGCTCATTGGACTCACCCAGGACAACTGGAGGGGAGATGATGATGGACAATGGCCGTCCCAGGGAATACAGAGAGTCTGCAGCTGCAGGCAGGATAATCCCATCCATCCTCCCCCTGGGATATAAATCCCCTCTCAATTGGAGGTGGAGTGGACATCAATGACCCAGTCTCCTCGGGATGGGGGGAAAAGCTATGGACTAGAGTGGATTTACTTGTATTCTACTATAGACATACTGTGATTCAAGCAATGGAAGAAATTACAACATTGATGTGGAGCCAGTGGCCACTGGAGGCTCTGGGGGCAGGGAGAGGGAAAAGCAGTTGTAATACAGGGGCTTTTTCGGGACTTGGGAATTGTCCTGAGTGACATTGCAATGACAGATATAGGCCATTTTATATCATATAACATGCAGAACTATGTGGGAGAGAGTGTGGTCTACACTGTGAACTATGGTCCATGCTTAATGGCAAAGCCCCAAGATGTGTTTATCAATTGCAATTAATGTACCACACTAATGAAGGATGATTATGTGGGAGGTGTGGGAGGTGGGGTATATGGGAATCCCTATATTTTTTGTGTAACATTCATGTAATCTAAGTGTCTTTAAAAAAAAAATAATTATAATAATAATAATAAAGTAAAAGTGAAACCTCTGAATCTAATACAATCAAATACACCCAGAGGAGCAGACCAGTTTACAAACACAATCCAATATCTATTTTTGGAATTCATAAACAATATTAAACTGCCTCAGGGAGCAAAGAGCATTCTTAGGTAATTATCATAAATTTTAAATTAATGAAAGCCTTGTTCAATCAATTATAGTTTGCACAAAAACTCACAAGAATGACTGTCAAAACAGTAATAAAAATATAGCTGTTTTTGAGTGCTTATTATGTGCCAAGCACTATACTTATATTTACACCAAGCATTAGCGTAATTTAAAATCATCAAAATAATCTCTTGGAAGTGTATCTCTTACTCCATTTTACACACTTGAGAACTAGTAGAGCTTAAATGGATAAAATGATTGTCTCCCATTCAAAATGCAACTGTTTATTACTGACTTGTCAATTTCAGGCACAATCTTCAGCACAATCTCAGCACTTTCAAATAAGAAGTGAACATCTACTAAAAAAAAAAAAAAAAAAAAAAAAAAATGGAAGCCCTAAAAATGTCCTATGTTCCATCTATTCTCTTCTTCCCTCCCCCTCCCCTTGGAACCTATGGTAACCACTAAGTTTCAATTTTTGAAGAATAAGATCCATAGTTACTTGCAGTAATACTGAAGGCTTGACATATTGGTCTGTTTTCTTTTATTAGGCACTATGTTTTCCAGGGATTCTTGACCCTCTAAGTGAGAACATAGCAGGACTCCCCAGATAGGAGTTTAATATTTTCTTGTTTATCCACGCACTGAGATAACATACGATGACAAGATGAACACTTACATATTCCATAGAGGCATGCCCCAGGTGCACCATTTCTCACATATCACCCCACACCCGACATATTTGTAATCCTGCCCTGACATATTTGCCAAAAGAACATTCTGACCATTGTAGTTTTAACCACAGACCTGCAAATCCTCAGAGCTCACCTGCTCCTTCCTCCAACCCTCCTCCCAGTTCCACGGATAGTCCACCCCAACATCCCCACCCTTCTGCCCCTCACAGACTAGTACCACTGAGCCCAATCACATCATTGCACCACTCTCACACCCATTCACTGCCCAACCACACCCTTCCACCTTATCATAGATTTTCCCCAAATGGGTATCGGCTCACCACCCTCTACTCCCTGTCTCTCTCTCTTTTTTTTCTCTTTTTCTATTATTTTTCTCTGTCTCTTATTAACCTATCTTCCATGCTCTAGCTCTGTGAGTCTGCTCAATTTGCTTAAGTCATATCAGTGAGGTCATGTGATATTTGTCCTTTAGTGACTGGCTTACTTCACTCAACATTAAGGTCTTCAACATTCACCCATGTTATCCCATGTGTTCATACTGAATTCCTTCTTACAGCTGAGTAATATTCCATTGTATGTATATACCATAGTTTGCTTATCCAATCATCTGTTAATGAACATTTGGGTTGCTTCCAGGTTTTGGCAATAGTGAATAATGCCACTATGAACATTGGTGTGCATATATCTGTTCGTGTCCCTGCTTTTGATTCTTCTGGGTATATATTCCAGAGGTTATGCTTATGCATGTCTCAGCAGGATCTCTTTGCCACAGTACACAGCACCTCAAACAGCTGGGTTCCTGAGGATTCTAGAGCTAGACACTATAAGCAGGGCAAATGAGCTCAGGAATTCAGCACCCAGTCAGTGGGCCTTACTTTGGAATTTATGCTGCCCAGTGTAACAGAGTTAGACTCATTTATAGTTTCCCTACACATGGCTCTTCTGCCCCATTTAATCGAACCTATAATTAGCACTATACTTGTTAAATATTATGTCCCAGAGACTTAAATCTTTGGTCTGTCCATGTGCCAGCTGAGCCCTGAATCTCAGCAGAGTTGCAACACCTACTCTCCAGTTTATTGGACTCACCCAGGACAACTAACAAGGAGACAATGATGGACAACACCCATCCCAAGGAACAGAGTATGTCTGCAACTGCAAGCAAGATAATTCTATCCATCTGCCTCATAGGATCTCAGCTCCCTCTCAATGAGAAACAGAGTGGGCATCATCATCCCCAAATCCTCAAAATTGGGGAATGAACAATGGACTAAAATAGACTTATTATTATTCTATTATAGACTTATTATTATACTAACAATGGAAGAACTTTTATCATTGATATAAAGGCAGTGGCCACCAAAGGTTCTAAGGGGAGGGAGAGGGAAGAGTAAGTGTAACATAGGGGATTTTTCGGACATTGGAATTGTCCTGCATGCCACTGCAATGACGGATACAGGCCACTATACATTTTGTCATACCTATAAAATTGTGTAGGGCAGAGTATAAACTATAGTCCACGGTTAGTAGCAATGTTTCAATATGTGTTTATCAATTGTAACAAATGTACTACACTAATGAAGGATGTTGTTCACGTGGGAAAGTGTGGGAGGCAGAGGGGGTGGTGAATATGGGAATCCCCTATATTTTTATGTAACATTTATATAATCTAAACCTTCTTTAAAAATTAAAAAAAAAATTTTTTTTTTAAAAATATGGAAGCAATAGAAAAGATTTCTTCTAGCAAGGGAAAATAAGTAGCAATATTAAAAAATATTTTAATCTTAAAGTTTTTACTCATGACTTCAAATGACTGGTCAGATTCCATGTTATGTGTAGTGAACAGCAAAAAATCTGTCGGCCCCAAGTCCAAAGAACTGTATGTATTTCAGCAAAAATGCTAAAATAGGGCATGCACCACAGGCAGATGGAACCCTGCAGTTTTATTTATCTTACAGATTTTCAGTCACTGACAAAGTGAAATTGAACTTGATGCATTATAAAAGTCTGTACAAAGTTAACCAAATATAGTTGCCTGCCTTTAGTATCTGAAAACTATGCCCAGAAGGTGAACAACAGACAATTTCTCCTCAAATATATAAGTGGATTTATGAAGTTTCCTATAGTCCTGTAACACACAAAGCTATGTGCTAGGTGTCTAAATTGAGCAATCTGGAAAGAAAGAATTATTCATATCATTCACAGCATGGTTTTCTAACCTTAAATATAATTCTGTAAATTTCATTATTTTCTTTAAATAAGTGCTTAAATATTGCTGATGATTAATAATTTTAGTGAAGCATTAACAAGTTCATGGGCAAGAATCAAGCTGAGGTCCCAAAACTGCCTGCAGGGGCCACTGAAGCTGGGACTGTAATACAAGACGGGGAACCACAGAGTGGGCACTCTATCTAAGGCATTTAAAACCAATTAGAAAATAAAAACATAGCGTGAGGTACACAACACTTGTCTGTGGGCTGGCTAATAGGCCTCAAGTTTAACTGCCAATTGAAAGCTTAGAACCAGATCTGTTTTTTTGTTTATTTGTTTGCTATTATATAGATACCAGTATACTAAATGGCAAGTTAAGGAAAGGTCAGTTTTGCCTTTAGATCTTGTTCAAGTACTGCTTCCTGCCAATCTATATAATAGACTATATAATAGTCTATATAATAGATTCGTTATAGATTATGATGAGTGCAAAGGAGTTTACATTAGGGCTATGTCATTCACCTGGAGAAATCTTGTCACCAGTCTACATGTTCTGAATGGTAGTTAACTCTAATATAAAAAAATTGTAAGATTTTAAAATGAAATGTCTTTTTTTCTTACAAGATTGCAAAATAGTTGGTTTAGCTACGTAACAGTGAAAAACCACAATTGAAATGGCATTTACCTGCTTAAGAAATCGGTCAGAAGCGTGGCTGTGCTTGGCTAACACACTTGGCAGAGCAGGATTAGCATATTCAAACTGAGGATTGTAGGTATAGTCAGACTTGAAGAATCTCAGTTTTTCTTTCTCCAAATTGGTGGGCTTTATAGCAGTCAATATACAAAATTTCTTTCCAGAAAGTTCATCTCCTTTTTCAAAACTTCTAGACAGTTGAGGCTGCTGCTTTGGCTTCAGCAGGGTGGAGAAATGACGTCGCTTGACCTTGCTTTTGGGTTTAGGTGGCAGTATTATGCCATTCCCTGTAACAGAGATATCATGTGTAAACTTTACAGGACTTGACATTGAACTAGTGACAAAAACAGCAGGCTGCCTTTCAAGGCAGTACCAACTACCACTGTTCATCACAGGCACTGGGCCCTTCATCTTGCGAAGATCTTTACTACGACAAGAGCTAGAAGATTTGACAGGTTTTCTAGATCTTTTGTAGTAGGTGGAGGAAGATTGTTTTTGTGAATGATGCTTTTTCTCCTCTTTGCTCTGTAGTAGGACATTGTAACTACTGGTTCCAGTTGTGAAAATGTCCTTTAGTATTCCAGGGGATAAATGTGGAATGCCACTTTTGTAGCCAATGACCAGTGAATCTTCTGCATTTAGAACAGACTTCTTAGCAAGTTCTTGCTCAGGCCAATGAAGCTTTTCTGTGTTAATAAAACAAAATCAAAACGAAAGAAATAAAGATACCAGATGAAGCAAATTGTTCATTATATGAAGAGCATTCTGAAGGTTCTGTAAACTTTATAATTTTGTAACAATCTTCAGAAAAGTCATTTTAAATATGAAAGGATATATTATTAGACTTTGATCATACCAGACACTGTCACTTCTCTTATATATGAGTGTATATATGCTAAATTTTCTAGAAAAATCCTCAACTTCAAACCACTTAGATGACCAAAAGTCTAATAAATACATGAAATAATACACAAATGTATTCACATATACACAAATGATTTGAATGGTCAAATCTAAAGAATGTAAATTTCATAAAAAGGACCTATCTTTTAGAAAGTATTGTTATTATCAAGGGAAAAATCCAAGGCGCTTTCATAGCCAATACAATCTTGAAATTTGGCACTTTCTATAAATATAGCCATAAGTAAAAGAAGGACAATAGTGCCTTATCTATTTGAAATAACATAAATAAATATGTGTATACTCAAGCCTGTTTCAGTAACGACACTCGTATTATTAGCTGATTAGCCTTCCTGATAATTATAGGCAATAGGCTAAGATTAAAGTAAAAAATTTTTTTTCTTGGCAAGTTGAATAATAAATTTTCATTGCTATTACACTGATACCAGCATACTAAATGGCAAGTTAAGGAAAGGTCAGTTTTGCCTTTAGAGCTTGTTCAAGTACTATAAACAGGTAAAACGTACTGCTTTAAAAATTGTGCTGCATTGCATTCATTCATTCAACAAATATATGGGATACTATTAATTAGGCCCATGGCTCTGAGAAGCACCTGTACCAGTTTCTAATCTGATTCTGAAGGCAAGGCATTCCTCTTCAATAATACAAATAGTATATGATTAAATGTGAAAAACAAAAGAATGATCTAGAATTCAAAGGAAGAAGACAGCAATGTGAAGAGAAACAGATGAGATTTCAGACACAGGTTTAAGACCGTTCTAAACTGACAAAGTGTTTGAATTTGTCTTAAATCCTGCTCATCTGAATAAGACCCCAGCCCACATCTTGTCTACGAATCTGACTTCTGCCCTAGGCAGCCTGGAAACCCTTTCTAAATCCTTCCTGCAATTGTGACAAATTATGATTCTCCCAATTAGTTCTCTTTACTAAGGCTCATGGAGCGTTATGCCTCTAGCCCTCAACCTCCAGCTCCTACTGTGGAGACAGTTTCAATACTAGATGACATGGACATTCAATACAAGATGACATGGACAGCTGTCTGCCTTGCCAAGAAAGAGGCATTTTATTTTATTTCAATCCTTTGAAAACTGTTTATGCACATACATCTGTCATTCATTTAAAATTAGACACTCGGATCCTTTCTATAATAAGCAGTAATAATTAAATAATAATAATAGTAATAGTCACTAATTGTTGACACATTTATGTGAGTTTAAGATCTCACTGAAGACGGGGACTTCTGGGAAGATGGCGGACTAGTAAGACACGGGAATCTCTTCTCCAGAAAAATAGCTAGAGGACAAGCAGAAACAGCCCCGAAAAAGATCTTCTAGGGTTTAGGACAGCAGGTGAAGGCTGCACACCACCCAGAGGAGAGAGGGACAGAAGAGGGAAATTGCGACAACAGAACCGTGAGTTGCAAGTAGCAGCTTCTGCTGCTGCCGGCACCCTCCCCCACACTCTTCAGAAATCTTGGGCCTCTGGGCCTGCAACCACAGACAAAGGGGGCTTCAGGGATCTGCCACTCCCAGAAAGGGGAGAGAGAGGGACACAGCCTTAGGCTGACTCAGGTTCTGACCTGAAATTTGGGCTGCGGAGCCCCACGGACCCTTCCACACGGCAGTTTGCCCTGGGAGCCTAGAAAGGACTGGAGAAATCCGACCCTCGCAACCTCCCTCTCTTCTAGCCTGGACTAATTGTTGAGGACTCCACGGGAGAGGGGAGAGAGAGCCTGGGGCTAACCCTGCTTTGGACTCCTGGGTTTGGTCTGCCTTGTCCCAAGAGCCCTTCCAGGCTGGGTGGGGCTGCATCACTGTTTGCCTTGGAGCCTGCAAGGGGCTAAAGATATACAAGCCTCCCAATCTCATTCTCTACTAACAAGGACTGATTGTTGAGGATTCAGAAGGGAGTGGAAATATTTCCTAGTTGGGAAAAGGGGGGTGCTACGAGAGAAGTCTGGAGAACTGTCTCAGAAAGTTTGAATTAAAAGGCTCTCAGCCCCCAGACAGGAAGCTCTATCACATTGATCTGGCCTATGTCACAACAAATACGCTCCTATCAGGCATTGAATTGAGAGCTGCCAACAAGCGCCATCTCCTGGCAGACCAGGGAAGTGCACATAAGAAAATCAATGAGAGGCTTTTCCTGGCCTCTATAGCCTCCCTGCCCAAGGCCTTAGGAAACGACTCTACAACCAATGACTAGGTCCAGTGCCCAGTTCTGAGCAACCAGCAGAACAATCCTAACAATCAAGTTTGAGCCAAAAATCTCTGGTAATTGTGGTAACTCACAGCCTCCTGCCACTAAAACCCCATAAAAGAGAAAGAGATAGAGCATCTAAGTAAAATACAAAC
This sequence comes from Tolypeutes matacus, assembly GCA_026826555.1. Classification (NCBI taxonomy): domain Eukaryota; kingdom Metazoa; phylum Chordata; class Mammalia; order Cingulata; family Chlamyphoridae; genus Tolypeutes; species Tolypeutes matacus. The sequence goes on from JAKSZT010053769.1 coordinate 24,042,147, forward strand.
TAACCAGATGCCTAAGCACCAGCAAAAGATTACGAGCCACACTAAGAAAATAGAAGACATGGCCCAAGAAAAGGAATACAGTAAAGTCCAAGAAGAGATGCAGAATTTGAGAGAACTAATCAGTGAGATGAGCACAAATTTCCAAAATCAAATTAATGAGATGAAAGAGAATATAGTTAAAGAGATCAATGACATCAAGAAGTCATTAGCGAACACAAAGAAGAATTTGAAACACTGAACAGAAAAGTAACGGAGTTCATGGGAATGAAAGACACAATAGGTGTAGTCAAAAATACATTGGATGGGGGGTCGTATGTGGCTCAACTGGTTGGGCGTCTGTCTCCCATATGGAGGGACCCGGTTTGATCCCCGGGACCTCCCGGTAAAAAAAAAAAAAAAAATACATTGGAAGCATACAACAGCAGACTCGAAATGATAGAAGAAAGAATAAGTGATACTGAAGACAGAGCAGCTAAAATTGAAGAGAGAAAAGAACAGAGAGAGAAAAGAATGGAAAAAATTGAGCAGGGGCTCAGAGACTTGAATGACAACACAAAACGCAAGAACATACGTGTCATGGTAGTACCAGAAGGAGAAGAGAAAGGAAAAGGGGCAGAAAGAGTATTTGAGGAAATAATAGCTGAAAATTTCCCAACTCTCACGAAAGAAACGAACTTACATGTCCAAGAAGCACACCGTACCCCAATAAGAATAAATCCAAATAGACCTACGCTAAGACACATATTATTCAGAATGTCAAATGTAAAAGATAAAGAGAAAATTCTCAGAGCAGCAAGAGAGAAGCAAACGATCACGTACAAAGGATGTCCAGTAAGACTTAGTGCAGATTTCTCTTCAGAAACCATGGAGGCAAGAAGACAGTGGTATGATACAATTAGGAAACTGAAAGAGAAAAACTGCCAGCCGAGAATTCTTTATCCAGCAAAACTGTCCTTCAAATATGAAGGTGAATAAAAAGTATGCACAAACAAACAGAAACTAAGAGAGTTTGCAAAAAAGAATCCACCTTTGCAGGAACTATTAAAGGAAGCCTTAGAACCTGAAAGAAAAAGACAGGAGAGAGAGGCTTGGAGGAGAGTATAGAAGAAAGAAAAGCAGAAAGGATAACCAAAAGAGTAAAAAGAGAGACAAAAATAAGATGACATATGAAAACCAAAGAATAAAATGGAGGAAATAAATAGTGCATTTTCAGTAATATCACTGAATGTGAATGGATTAATTCCCCAATCAAAAGATACAGGCTGACAGAATGGATAAAAAAACATGAGCCGTCCATATGCTGCTTACAAGAAACTCACCTCAGACACAAGGATACAAGCCGGCTGAAGGTAAAAGGTTGGAAAAAGATACTCCATGAGAATAGTAAACAGAAAAGAGCAGGGGTAGCTATACTAATATCAGACAAAACAGACTTCAAATGCAAAAAAGTGATAAGAGATGCGGAAGGCTATTATGTATTAATAAAAGAGATGATCCTCCAGGAATATATAACAGTCATAAATATCTACGCACCTAACCAGGGTGCCCAAAAATATATGAGACAAACTCTGGCAAAACTGAAGGGAGAAATAGACATCTCTACAATAATCGTCGGGGACTTCAACACCCCTATCAAATCATTAGATAGAACAACTAGACAGAAGATCAACAAGGAAACAGAGAACTTGAACAATATGATAAATAAGTTAGACCTAACAGACATATACAGAACATTGCATCCAAACTCAGCGGGTTATACATTCTTCTCAAGTGCCCATGGATCTTTTTCCATGATAGACCACATGTTAGGTACAATACAGCTCTCAATAAATAAAAAAGATTGAAATTATACAAAGCATCTTCTCAGATCATAATGGAATGAAACTAGAAATCAATAACAGACAGGAAAAAAGTAAATTTGCAAATGTGTGGAGACTGAACAACACACTCCTAAATATTCAGTGGGTCAAAGAAGAAATTGCAAGTGAAATCAGTAAATATATTCAGACAAATGAAAATGAGAACACAACGTATCAAAACTTATGGGATACAGCGAAGGGCGTCTTGAGAGAGAAATTTATAGCCCTAAATGCCTATATTAAGAAACAAGAAAGAGCTAAACTCAAAGATTTAACTGAACAACTTGAGAAACTAGAAAAAGAACAGTAAACCAATCCCAAAGCAAAAAAAAGGAAAGAAATTATAAAGATTAGAGCGGAAATAAATGAAAATGAGAACAGAAAAGCAATAGAGAAAATCAACAAAACCAAAAGCTGGTTCTTCTTTGAGAACATCAATAAAATTGACAAACCCCTCGCTAGACTAACAAAGAAAAAAAGAGAGAAGATACAAATAAATACAATCAGAAATGAAAGGGGGGAAATTACAAATGACCTCACAGAAATAAAAAGAATCATAAGAGGATATTATGAGAAACTATATGCCAACAAACTAGAAAACCTGGATGAAATGGACAAATTTCTAGAAACTCATAACCAACCTACACTGACACAAGAAATACAAGAAGTTAACAAATCAATCACAATTAAGGAGATTGAATCCGTCATCAAAAATCTCCCAGCAAAGAAAAGTCCAGGACCAGATGGCTTCACAGGTGAATTCTACCAAGCATTTCTAAAAGAATTAACACCAATCCTGTTTAAACTCTTCTAAAAGATTGAAGAGGACGGAAAGTTACCCAACACATTTTATGAAGCCAACATCACCCTAATACGAAAGCCAGATAAAGATTACACAAGAAAAGAAAATTACAGACCAATCTCTCTCATGAACATAGATGCAAAAATTCTCAACAAAATACTTGCAAATCGAATCCAACAGCATATCAAAAGACTTATACATCACGACCAAGTGGGATTTATTCCTGGCATGCAAGGCTGGTTCAACATAAGAAAATCAATCAATGTAATACACCACATTAACAAATTGAAGGAAAAAACCCACATGATCATCTCAATAGATGCAGAAAAGGCATTCAACAAAATCCAACATCCTTTTTTGATAAAAATACTTCAAAAGATAAGAATAGAAGGAAAATTTTTCAATATGATAAAAGGCATATACGAAAAACCCACAGCCAACATCATACCATTTGTTGAAGAGACAAAGGTTGAAAGCTTTCCCCCTAAGATCAGGAACAAGACAAGGATGCCCACTGTCACCATTGTTATTCATCATTGTACTAGAAGTTCTAGAGAGGGCAATTAGACAAGACAAAAAAATTAAAGGTGTCCAAATTGGAAAAGAGGAAGTAAAACTCTCACTGTTTGCGGATGACATGATCCTTTATTTAGAAAATCCTGAAGTATCCACAACAAAGCTACTTGAACTAATAAATGAGTTCAGCAAAGTGGCATGATATAAGATCAACATGCAAAAATCAGTAATGTTTTTGTACACTAGTACTGAACAATCTGAGGAGGAAATCAGGAAGAAAATTCCATTTTCAATAGCAACAAAAAGACTCAAATACCTAGGAGTTAATTTAACCAAATAAGTACAGGATCTATATGCAGAAAACTACAAAACAATGCTAAAAGAAATTTAAAAAGACCTAAACAAATGGAAAGACATTCTGTGTTCATGGACTGGAAGAATAAATATCGTGAAGATGTCAATCTTGCCCAAACTGATTTATAGATTCAATGCAATACCAATCAAAATCCCAACAGCTTACTTTACAGAATTAGAAAAGGCAATTACCAAATTCTTCTGGAAGGGTAAGTGCACCCGAATAGAAAAAGAAGAGCAATGTGTGAGGAATTTCCCTGCCTGACCTTGAAACATATTACAAAGCTACAGTGGTCAAAACAGCATAGTACTGGCATAAAGATAGACATATCGATCAGTGGAATAGAATTGAGAATCCATAAATAAACCCTCACCTATACAGTCAACTGATTTTTGACAAACCTACCAAGCCCACGCTGGTGGGAAAAAACAGTCTCTTCAACAAATGGTGTTGGGAGAACTGGATATCTATAACCAAAAGAATGAAAGAGGACCCCTATCTCACCCCCTATAAAAGATCAACTCAAAATGGATCAAAGATCTAAATATAAAAGCCAGGACCATAAAATTACTAGAAGAAAATGTACGGAAACATCTTCAAGACCTTGTAGTAGGTGGTGGTTTCTTGGACCTCACACCCAAAGCACGTGCAACAAAAGAAAAAGTAGATAAATGGGACCTCCTCAAAATTCAACACTTTTGCACCTCACAGGACTTTGTCAGAAGGGTGAAAAGGCAGCCGACTCGATGGGAAAAAATATTTGGAAATCACATATCTGATAAGGGTTTAATATGCAGGATATATAAAGAGATGTTACAACTCAACAATAAAAAGACAAATGACCCAATTAAAAAATGGGCCAAAGACTTGAATAGACATTTCTCCGAAGAAGAAATACAAATGGCAAAAAAACACATGAAGAAATGTTCAACATCACTCATGATTAGGGAAATGCAAATCAAAACTACAGTGAGATATCATTTCACACCTATCAGAATGGCCACTATGAAAAAGACAGAGAACTACAAGTGTTGGAGAGGATGTGGAGAGATAGGAACACTTCTTCGCTGTTGGTGGGAGTGCAGGATGGTACAACCACTATGGAGGACTGTTTGGCAGTTCCTAAAGAAGTTGAATATAGACTTGCCACGTGACCCTGCAATACCACTACTGGGTATATACCCAGAAGAACTGAGAGCAGTGACACGAACAGACATCTGCACACCGATGTTCATAGCCACATTATTCACCATTGCCAAAAGGTGGAAACAACCCAGATGTCCATTAACAGATGAATGGATAAACAAACTGTGGTCTATTCACACGATGGAATATTATGCAGGTGTAAGAAGAAATGAAGTCATAAAGCATATGGCAACATGGATGAACCTGAAGGGCATTATGTTGAGTGAAGCAAGCCAGACACAAAAGGACAAATACTGTATGAATGCATTACTATGAACCAGATATGTAATATATTGTTTGATTAAAAAAAAAAAATTTTTTACATGTATCCATTACATTTAATTGAGAAATGTATATATTTATTCATGTCTTTCCTTTTTAGTTTTTAATTGTTTATGTTTTCAATTATTAAATGTACAAAATAAAGTTAAAAAAAAAAAAAGATCTCACTGAAAACTGTACATCTTAATTCACTTAAGCCTCAGAGATGTTAACTCAGCGTTATATGATAAGAAAGTAATGAGCAGCAAACTGTGATTTGAAAGCAGGTGTACCTGATTGTATACAGAGTCCATGCTCATTCCATAAATATGGTTATTCATTCATATGTATGATATATTCAATAAACATTTAGTATTAAGTCTGCCATCTGCATACCAGTGTACCTTTTCTTCTTCTATATAGGACATGATACTCCAGTAATACATGGTAATATGAAGAACTGAAATACCAAGATAGGCACCAGAACCACATTTTATTCATTTCCATCTTCCCAATATCTAGCATGTTATCTGGAAGGCATCTGGTAAATGTTCACTGAATGAATAAATGAATGAATAAATGACTAAGCATGCCATTCTCTAACCATTCTGGATAAATAAATATTTGTAGATCTGGGACCATTCTGTATTTCTAGGAGCAGCTCACTAAAGAAATGCAACTATAACAGGGAAGATCCTGATCGAGTGGTTCTTAACTAGGGGTGATTTTGGTACCCAGGGGACATTTGGTAATGCCTGGAGACATTTTTGGTTGTCATGACTTGGGGGAAAGAGTATGCTACTGGCATCAAATAGGTAGAGGCCAGAAATGATGATAAACAGCCTGCCCTAAATGTTAGTTTTTAAAGCCCAGAAGACATAGGGGTTTAGGTTAAAGGAAGGTAAAAAATAATGATAATTCAAATATGTAAAGTACTTAAAAGTCCTTTTACTTTCATTTTCTAGACCAGCATGTGCAATATTTTGGTGAGTACATAGAACATTAAAGATAACCTAAAAGTATAAAAAGAAAATGTCTACTCTGCTAAGTTTAGAGTTAGGAGCTAGATTGCTCAGAGTCATGATGACAGCAGATTGCACAAAGAAGTCATTCTATACATGTTAAAGACTCAATCATGCAAAAATTAATAGGATGACTAAAACTTTTATCACCGACTGGTGGGTCCCACTTTCCCATTTAATTGTTGTCAGACTTAACTGTTGTCAACTGATAGTCAAAACTGGGCAGGCTGACAAACACGGGCTAAGGAACACCAGGACAAAGGATGTAGCCAAAATGCTGGAAAACAATGTCAGTTTCCCTAAAAGGACATCACATGCTTCGAAGAGAAGAGGTGGTAATGAAAGGAAGACTGAAATAGACACTAAAAGGGAAAGAGCAAGAGAACTGAGATAAGAAAAAGGGTATCATAAGGCTAGAGGAGTCCGGTAAGGACTAGGTGCAGCCAGGAAGGTAAAGGGAGGTAACCAGGTTCTTTTCTCCTTTGATCGTCATAAGAAAAAGGGAAAAAGCATTGAATTACAATCAGTGAATAAAACTACTCTGAAGAATTCCTATTTTGATGGTTCATTACATGTATGTTGTACTCATTTTTAAAAAATGAATAATCAATGTAAAAAAATGCTTTCTTTGGTTCCTAAGACTCACTGGTTCTATGACTATAGAGCTGAGCTCACAGAATTCTTTTGTTTTGTCATAAAGTAACAATGACCTCCAAATTCATAAGATCTCAAACAACCTACACACTTCAGGATACTTAAAAAAAAAAAAAAAAGTCCTAAACCTTCTGCTAAAACACTCAAAAAGAGTGTGCATGTGCATGACAGAGCCCCTTTCCCCCTGGGAGCTGCAGCATTTCAGCTCACTTACTAATTATCTACTGGGGAGTCCTTTTTAAGCTCCACCTGCTGCTGAGTAAACTTATGGGAGTGTCAATGGGGTATTATTTAATAAACACCTATCCTGCCAAATGCTGGGCATTGTGTGAAGTTCATAAAACTGGGGCATGAGGTCCTTCACACAAGGTGTACAGGAAGGATATAAATTTCTCACAGTCACACTAATCTTATCTCAGTTGTATTAACAAGTATTAGAGAACTAAAAATACATTTTTTGTAATTTTAAATACTATTGTTTACTTTATGAAAAAATAACTTTTGAACATGCATAACATTAAAAGGCTAATAAAAAAAATTCCAGTTGTCTATACAACTTACTAATGAACAATCTAATTCCTCTGTCTCCTGTTTCCTGAAAAAGTAAAACTTTTTTTAAAGTATATTTCTTTAAGGGAAGTGCAACTCATTTCCACCCCCTGAAAAGCAGTAAGGTAATTTAAAATCATACTGTCTCATATTAAAGATAGTCACTATGTAATATAGCATTTTAGCCATCAGCAATCTGTTTCACTCAAACCTTGGAGTGAACAAACAACAATTTAACATGATCAAAGAAATCATTACCCTCAACCTGATTACCCACTTTGAGGGGAAAAAAAGGGAACTAATATTTCTACGTTAAAATTGACACTCAGTATATTCACAAATAGGTGAATAAACTGAAATTACGAACATGATGATAGTTTATGATAGCTTAATACATATCTAGAACAGGAGAAAAGGGTACCAGGATTCTTGACTCCCATTCCCAGTGTTCTCAATGACTTCTCTGTAATATGAGCCTAATCACTAAATCCATCAGTCCCTTGCATTCCTCATCTAAAAAAGAGGGAGGAAAACACTGCTCACTAAACTTTTTAACAGGTGAGGTTTCACAGTGATTATGAGGCTCCTGGCTGAAAGGAAGATTAGACCACCAGAAATAAAGCCTGATGGAAAATAGTGCTCAGCCAATTTTGACCTACAAAATGGCAATTTCATATGGTTTCACTACTACTTATGACTTATGAAACCTGACAACCTGGGATAATTTTATACCACTAAATAAATAAATAAATAAATAAATAAATAAATAAATAAATAAGCTGCTTGATTACAAACAGAAGTAAAAGTAAAACAAAACAAAATAATCCTTGAACAAGACAAACACTTAAATTTTATCAAGTATTTTATTCTTAAAACTGAAATGATATCCATCAACAGTAGAATGGATGAATAAATTGTGGTATAGAATACAACCCAGAAATGAAAAAGAACAAACTGAGATTACAGGTAATCAATAAGGTTGAGCAAATGAAGCCAGATCAAGAGTACTGAATAGTTCCATTTACATGCAGTTCAAAACAGGCAAAATCAATCTATTTTATTAGAAGTCCTTCTTTGGAGGAGGGGTTATTATCTGGGAAGGGTTAGCAAGGAGCCTGTTGGGCGCTGGAAATGTTCTATATCTTGTTCTGGGCAATGGCTACATATGGAGAAATTCAGCAGACCGCACATTTAAGACTTGTGGACTTTATATTAAGTTACACCTTAATTTTTAAAATGGTTCACAAAATTCTGTATCTGTATTAGGTATATATTTAATACCCTAATCCTTTGCATTATAATGGATACTTGATACAGTATCTTTAAATTCAACAGCCCCAATGTAGTTTATTGACTGTAAATGAGAAAAAGAGATGAAAGGTCACTGCTAATGTCATGCAGGAATTGAGGAACTCAACTCTACATGTCAGGATTCTTAAAATTTCACAGTCCTATTTAGGAGCATACTTTAGTATTACTCTATTGTAATGATGATTCTTTTATGTGACTCCTTTTTTTGTTCTTTGGTCAGAAACTGGTTCAATTTATATGCTTATTTTGTACAGTTAAAATAGGCAGGGTGTTCTAGAATACCAGGAAATCTTAGCAAAAGAAACAGCATTAAACAGCATCTAAAATGACAGTGAACATGCTAGCATACATTCTTTCCCATGGCTTTCCACTTAAGACAAAGACAAAACTCCTAACCATGGGAATCTGGGGTCAAGCATGGTCAGATCTCTCTTTGCCTCTCCAGCCTCATCTTGCACAATGCTCCCCACCCCAGTCTCTCCATGCTGTCTTCTTTTCCTTTTGTCAATCTGCCATATTCACCATTCTCTCTCCAGACCCACCACCTCTTCACATGCTCTTCTCTTTATGTTTGGAGAACCCTTCCATCCTCCTCTTTGTTGGATTAATTCCTATTCATCCTTTAGTTCAAATGTCACTTCTTCAGGGAGCCTTCTCTGATTTCCCCATTTTAGACTCTCATAACACTTTATACCTCTCCTTCAAAGCACTTGTCATGGTTGCAGTTTTACATTTGTTTGTTAAGTCTTTTGATGATGGTCTCCCCAACACTAAAGTGATAAGCTCCATTACAAGAGACATCTGTGTTCATTTTTGTTCACTTACTGCCTTGCATATGAAAGAGTAGCCAGAGAGGTGTCTAAGGGAAGAGACTATTTGAGAGGAGAAAGAATAGTTGGATGCCTGAAGGCTGAGGGAAAAAATCGTCTCAGGGAAGCTTAAAAAAATGCAACAATTAGTGATGTTGAAGACAAGTTTTAATGGCAGGTGCCTGCTCCTGTAGGACAAACAGGAGCTATGAGTCTAGGTATTTCACCTTTTACAGTCAAACACTTATAAAGATTTTTGTTGCCAATATTTCAAACATTCACCTTTGTTACAGAAGAGCTTCATTTCCAGATGACTCATTAATTACTTCTTACATTGCATACAAAATGAGGCCAGTAAGAAATCATAAATTAACAAAATGTTGTATTATTTATGCCTTTCACAGAATTTTGTACTCAGTGAATGAGCTGGATATCTTCTTTTCGATTTTGAAAACAACAATTTCATATTCAAGTAAAAATCTGGTTTTCACAAGCAAAATTTGTTTACAGACTTGTCTCTGATAAACTTAAATACCAACACCTTGAATAAACTATCAGATTATGTAACATGGATATTAAATGAGATATTAATGTAGAATTTTCTAGCTTCAATAAGCCAGGAAAATGTTCATCATTGTAACAGTGTACTGATTTTCTCTACCACTACATATTCCAGGTTGAGAACATGGGCTTTGGAATGTGGTGCTTCTATGATTTGAACTTTGGCTCTGTTTATTAGTAGCTGTGTGATCTTGACCAAGTTACTTCTTTATGTTTTAGTTTCCTTATCTGTAAAATGGGATAATTATACTACATACCTCATAGTATTGTTGTGAAGATTAAAAGAATTAATATATTTTTTAAAAAAGTAAATATATTAAAGTGCTGAGAACAGTGCTGGCCTAGGCTAAACAGCCTGTGTCAACTATTTATTATTCAGCTTCTGTAGAAACACTCCATAGAATAATGCAAATAGGAAAATATTTAGAATAATTGAATTTGGATCTCTAATATTAACATAAAGTAATTAATTGTACATTTTAGAACCAACATTTTAGTGGTTTTACTATAGTAAACTATCTTCTTTAAAAGATTATGAAGGTGGTCTCTAAGGGGGGAATGAAGCAGGCTAGTAAGATAGGGAATCAAGAGATGGATCTGGAACCTGGCAAGAAGTCCACATGGACACTGATACCCCCAAGATGGCTGCTGGAAAACCCTCATGAGATTTCTGCCATCTGGAATGAGATTCCCAGAAGAAGCCCCAGAAATTCTCCAGGGACATTATCATTGGGCCCACCCAGGGGATTTATGGGTGGGGTAATCAATCAAAACCGCAAACAGCTGGAACTCCTCCCATGCCATTAGCAAAGGGGTGGAATAGTTAATGGCTTAAAAATCAGGCACAAAGGTCAAATAACTCTCTCCCAAGCCTCTCTTGGCTTCTGTGCCCTGCTCTCGCGGTGTCCCCCCTGCATGGAACAACACGCAAGTAAAACCTGGGCATTTATAATCTATAATGGGAAATTATAGTCTATAAATCAGCCCTCTTTATCACTCTTCAGCCCCTTACTCTCTACCAGGACCCGTGATCTGTTATTTTCTTCCACTTCTCTTCCCTCTCACCTTAATAAATTACTGGCCTAATTAAAAAAAAAAAAAAAAAAAGATTATGAAGGTGGGGAGCAGATGTAGTTCAGTGATTGAGAGCCTGCTTTCCATTTACAAGGTCCTGGGTTCAATCCCTGGTACCTCCTTAAAAAGGGGGGGGGGAGCAGATGTAGCTTAAGCAGTTGAGCACCTCCCCCCCCCCTCGGGGGGGGGGGTGGGGGGGGTCCCAGTTCAGTTCCTGGTGCCCTCTAAAGAAGAAGAGCAGACAAAGAGCAGACAATGAGCAAAAAAACAAACTAGCATGGAAAGGATGTGGCTCAAGCAGTTGAATGCCCACCTCCCACATGGGACGTCCCGGGTTCGGCTTCTGGTGTCTTCTAAAGGAAATAAATGAGCAGACAATGAGATATCGAGCAAAAACAATGCGTAGACAACGAGTAAAAATTACAAGTAGACAAGAAAAAATGAGCAGACGAGCAAAAATAACAACGAGCAAACAATGAGCAAAAAAACAAAAGAGCAGGGAGCGAATGTGGCTCAAACACTTGAGCACCTGCTTCCCACATGGGAGGCTCCAGGTTCAGTTCCCAGTGCCTCCTAAAGAAAAAAACCAAGGAGACAATGAGCAAAAAACAATGAGCAGACAACAAGCACAAACAACAAGCAAAAACAACGAGCAAACAGACGAGGGAGCCGTGGGGTGGGGGGAAGGCTATGCAAAGGCAAAAAGACATTTTCTAGGTTGTTCCATTTTAAAACAGCATATATAACAAACATCTTATTTCATTTTCTGCCTCCAATCAACTGATCCACTAGGACATTATATTTAGATTATACCAAATCATGACTAATAAATCTAAAGTAGGTAAGGTATTATATGGGAATGATTTTGGAAGCACATAACTGCTTCAGTGCTTAAGTATAAAACAACTAGTTTGTTCTATATTTGTAGCTATTTTAAAGCTGAAAAAATGAACATATTTCTGTCAGTACTCTCATCACAATCAATCAAGTTATTCTGCTAATTAGAAGAATATGAGCTTCTTATATATCAATATAATAGTGAGGTAAGAAGGGGGGTAGGGCAGTTAAGACCATATTTTCAGCTAAACTCTCTTCATAATTTTTGGCTTTCCAAATTGGGCTTTCTGGTATTTCTATGAAATGCTAGGGTTCTAGAACTATCATTTTAATTAGTCTAGTGCTATATAAAAGAAATGGAGAAAATATTTTGAATAATGACCTGGTTAATTATTTTAAAGGGACTGTAAAGTTGAGGGCTTAATCGTCTCAAATGACTTTTAAAATTTTTATTGTAATATAGAAATTCATTGCCAAATTTTCTATCTTGAGGTATGGAAAGCACAGAGTTGGACTGATAAATATATTGCCACTAAATTACAGGATGGGAGTTGGAGCAAGAGAAGTGAATCTTCCTCAAACTTCCAATTTTGCATATTGAAATATCAGGAGATCCATGTCGTACTGCCTACTAGTTGGTCAGAATACCCACCTTCTACTTCTAATATTATAATTGTATTCCCTCTTTACATTGATTATTATGCTCTGGGGAAATTATTTCAATGTAATTTACTTCTGAACCTTTATCTAGTAAGCTGCATTGTGATAGAAACCACCTACTTATTTCTCCAACACCAGTGGTTCTCAATAGGGTGATTTTGCCCCCATCCCCACCCACGAAGGGCATCTGGCAATGTCTGGAGAATTTTGGGGTGTCACAGTTGAGGAGGTAGTACTAATGGTATCTTGTGGGCAGAGGCCAGGGATGTTGCTAAACATTCTACAATGCACAGTACAGTCCCTCACTGTCTGGGATTTGGAGTTATCTGGTCCCAACTGTTAACAGTGCCAAGGCTGAGAAACCCTGCTCCAAAAACATAAAGGCGGCATGGTATTTTTCAGTAACTTTCAACATTTTCAATTGTATTTTAAAATGGATGAGTAACGTCTGCTTCAAATCACTTTTAAAAAATCTAATGCCATTGAAGTTGCCTCTAGATCTTAGATCTTGTAACAGTCTTATGTTTCCTATCAACATAAATGACAATGAGATTAATCACAGCAAGGTCGTGATTGCACAAAATGAGCTTCATATTTTATCTAATACTGAACATGAAATAAAATAGTACAAAATAAAAATACTACAAATGTTATATACTTTTATTGAAAAGGAATTTAATTTTACAATGAAAAAACTAACAGAAAGGTAGTTTATTAGGTACTGCAATGCCTTAAAGTTAAAAGTTCTGGCCTTGCTACTCTCAGCATTAGACATTTCTATTTATTCTGTTGCTACTCGTTGTTCTTAGTCATGATATTGGACTAACATGAACACTGCCTTGCAGAAATGTTATACAGAATCAGATGCCAGGAAAAATGGCCTAGGAAATTATTGTAATATTTTTAGATTATTTTTAATGGTTGATAGAGTTTTAAAAAATAAAAGAGGCAAGTAAACTTTCAGCCCTGAGGTCTAAACACCCATGTTTCAGAGGTCCAAACACCCATGTTTTAAGCGTAGTATAATACATATTCTAAGTGTGCTAAATGTTCTCACTAACATAAATAAAAGCATATGTACAAAAATACACAGTTGAATAACGATCTACAGAGATGTGTCCTTTTGCTTAGCTCTGATTTTTCTGAACATTCTAGAAAATGAAACCATAGTACATTATAATGCCCCATTACACATCCAATATGCGCTGAAATATGGCTTATCAATATTTAGATTGTACATTTATACAAGCAGTAAGCCCTCTCTACTTATAATTTACTTCACCAGATTCCACAGCGTGTGCTTACTGATTATAAGCGACAAAAGGAAAAGGGAGTCTGTTCTGTCTTCCCTCCGCATGTTATCCCGGGCGCCTCCTGTCCTAGGCGCGTGGCTGAGTCGGCGCCCCGCGCGCAGAGCCCACGTCCTCCCGTTACCTCGGCCCCTGGGCGGCCCTGGCACGCGGATGGTGGGATCCCGCCCCACACTTGACGCGAGCCGCCCGGGCCGACGTTGGCCGCCCCTCGCTCGGCGGGACCCCAGCGCCCCCGCCAGCCCCAGGGCCGGCCTTTCCCCGCACTCACCCGTCACGCGAATGGACTCGAGCATCGTCCAGCCGAGGCCGGAGCGGCGGGGCGCGTGGGATCGGGGGTGCGAGAGTCAAGTCGCCTCAAGCTTTCGGTCGGGCTCAGCTGCGGGTCGCGGCGGAAGGCGGCTCGCTGCGACCTGTGACAAGATAGGTCGGGAAAGGACGGACGAGAACCTGTGGGCACAGGTTAGGGTCGTTCGTTCCAGCCGTAGGCGCTGGAAGGTGCAGAAGGCGGCCCTACAGTCGGCAAACGCGCTTAGAGCCCGCCGCCGTGACGTAGCCGTTCCCCCGTTGCTAGGAAACGCTCCCCGCAGTCCGCGTGCCTTGCGCTTCACAGGGCCTGCGCCGCTTGGGGCGCTCGCGCGACGGAGGTCGCGTCGCGGAGGAAGAAAGAGAGGGGCTGCCTACAACTCCCGGCGTGCACAGCGCAGGCCCACACCTTGGAGGCTTAAGGGCTGGGGGCTGGGACATATTCGATTCGGGCTAGTTGAATATTGGCGTCTAACTGATTCCATCCGTAAGAAGTCTGTGCGCCTTTCAAGGGAGCTTGACTCGGTGGCAGCTTCACAAAAAGAGGGGGATGATGTGACAAGTGCCAGCTGCGAATTGCAAAGCCAGTCTCCGCTGCCCTTTGGTTAACTTATAAGGTGCGCAAAATTTAGTTGTCTCAGGGCATCCCTGTTCTCAGACAAGGAAGTCAAAAGGTTGGGCTGGTAGGAATAAAGCTGCAGGAAGCTAAAATACATTAATATCCTTAATATCAAAATACAAATTAGCTTGTGATTGTGCAATTGATAGGGGCTGAATGTTATTTTTCAGTTCATTATTCATTTTCTCAGTAGCGAATGTGAAAATTTAATATTTTACAATAACCGTGGAAAATATAGAGACTATGCCATTCAGCAAACATTTTTTTGGAGAGCCTAATGTATGCAAGATTCTGTGCCAAGCCTTGAGGACATAACGGGAAATGAAGCCTCACCGACCTTAGTCTGTGCAAAGCTGGTTATAAGATAGTTGTGGTACTGTGCGTCTTCAGAGAGTCACATTTCTCTTTATTCTAACTCAAGGTCGAGATAGGACTCAGAAACAATGGGGGTTTGTTTCCAAACTCAGGAACAAAAGAAAAGTTGAAGTAATATCAAGAGCATCCTACTGAAAATGATGAAGAACTTGTGAGAGTTTGTATCTTTTCCATCAATTAGGAGGGAACAGTGGAATTTTTTTTTCTTTTAAAGATTTTATCACTATCCCCCCCCCCCCCCGGGTTGTTTGTCCTTGCTGTCTGCTCTCTGTGTCTGTTCATTGTGTGCTTGTCGTCTTCTTTAGGAGACACTGGGAACTGAACCTGGGACCTCCAATGTGGGAGGGAGGAGACCAATGGCTTGAGCTGTCTCCACTCCTGTTTGTTGTGTCTCTCATTGTGTTTCCTTGTTGTATCTCTTCGTCGCATCATCTTGTTGCATCAGCTCACCATGCCAGCCCATCGCATCAGCTTGCTGTCTTGCTGGTCTTCTTTAGGAGGCACCAAGAACTGAACCTGGGACCTCCCATGTGGTAGGTGGGCACCCAACTGCTTGAGCAACATCCACTTTCCTGGAAATTTAACTATCACAAACTGGATAATTCCACATCCTAATCTGTCAGATTGTCAATTCTGTCTTCAAAATATATCCAGAATCCACTCACTTCTCACCATTACCATGCTACTGCTCCCAGTCTGGCCCAAGCCACCACCATCTCTTGTCTGGACCATATAGATAGATATGCCCTCCTAAGTGATTTCCGTCTCCACTTTGCCCTCTTCACTCTGATCTCAAAACTCAGTGGCCGGAGTGATCCTATTAAAAAGTCAGATCAAGTCAGTCCTCTGCTCAAAGCACTTCAATGACTTTCTTACTTGTGAAGTCCTTTATGACCTAGACTCCTGTCATCTTTTTGATATCATCTCTCACCACTGCTTCCCCCTTGCTCTTCTTCAGTCACACTGGCTTCATTAATATTCCTAGATTATGCCAAGCATTATATCACCTCAAGGCCTTTGTGTTTGTGATTTCCCCTGCCTGGAATGCTCTTTCCACAGATAACCACGTGACTAACTCCCTCACTTCTTTCAGGACTTCATCCAAATGTCACTTCTTAGTGAGGCCTTTCCTGGCCATCCTATATAAAAACTCCACTCCTTTCTCATATATCCTATCCCTGTTTTCTGCTTTATTTTTTTTCCTTAGCACTTATTTTTAATATGTTACTTACTTATCTTGACTATTGTCTGTCTCCATTCCTAGAAAGAAATTTGCACAAGATTTTTTTTTTCACTGCTATATTCCCAGCATCTAGAACAATGTCTGGCACATAGTAGACACAAATATCTGTGAATAAATGAATAACTAGATAATGGGAAGTGATTGAATTTTCAGCAATAACTGAAAGAAAATAGTATGAAAACTTTACCTGGTTTTAAATGGGCTTATAGATGAAGAACAAATCTGTTTTGGGTTAAAGTACCTGGTGTAGCAACAATCAGTGAATCCTTTACATTCATATGAGCAGCTGTTCTTGCAACATATGTCCTAAGGAAAAGGCTACAATTGAACCATGCTGTTCATTTCCTTCTATGCCTAAAATTCTGAAAACTGCCTTCCAAATTTGCTATAAATGCATCAATTACCCCTGTGGATTTCTAGTTTTTAAAGTAATTGCTATTTAAGAATTGCTCCAATCTGTTGTTGAACCCCTCCAGGGAATTTTAAATTTCTGTTACTGTGGTCTTCAGCAGTTTGGTTCATTTTTCATAATTTCCATTACCTCTATTGATATTTTCTTTGTATTAATCTATCATATTCCCGATTTTCTTTAGTTCCTTGACCATGTTTCCTTGAGCTCTTTGAACATATTTAGGACCTTTTTTTTTTTTTTTCAAGTCTTTGTCTGGTATGACCCAGGAATGGCCCTCCTTATTGATGATTTTTAATGATTCAATCTTCTCCTCCTTTGCCTGAGCCATTGTGTCCTGATTCTTTGTATGGTTTATAACCTTTTGTTGAAACCTGGACATTTTATATTTTTATGTTACCACTGAAATTTAGACACTGACGTGGTTCCTTAAGCTTGTACTTAAGCTTGTATCCAGCTAGTGTTATGACGGAGCTTTGATTGAGCACCAGGAGCTAACAAAAAGAGAAGGGAAAAAAGAAATCAACTTTCCAGTCTTGACAGATTGACTTGTGTGAGTGCTCTACTTCAGGATTTATAGACTATGGTTCTAGGCCAAAGCATAAGGACCTCCTTGTTCCTTTCTGGGCTGCCTTTTGTCTTGGAAATGTATGTGTGGCCCTTGGAAATCCCCTATCTAAATGGATATAAATGTCCCTTCTTCCCTAGTTTCCACTTGGTGTGAGGCATTGCACTATATGTCCCACAGCCAAGCAATCCTTTGCCCCAGGCAATAAGACTTGTCTGTGAGCTACCTTCTTCACTAAGACAAATACTGATATGGTGAGCCCCTCAGGCCACCACCAGACAGATTGGGCCAGGCATACATGCCCCAAGTATGTGCTCTGTTTCCTCCAGAACAAGGACCAGGATCTATATTGGGAGCACAAGTGGGCTCTGCGTCAAGCCAGTAAGAGGTAGGAGAAGGGCCAGCCAGGGTGCCATAAGCTCCTACCACATTTTTTTTTCTCTTTTTATTCCTACCACTTTTAAGTGGACTTTTTCTTGATTCAACACTGGCCCTGTTACTGCAATCATTGACCTGTTTTCTGGAACTTTGAGAAAGATGTTTCTGCCAGATTTGGCATGTTGTGCAAATCTTCTATCTGGGGATAGATCCCTGAAGCTTCTCACTCCGCCATCTTTATCTTGATGGGGGCCGGCCCATTTCCTTATATTTTCAAGAAACCAAGATGTGTATTATTTTATTCATTCCACAGGTTTTTTTTAAAATACAAGGTGCTGGGTTTGGTGCTTTTAGAATCCACTGAAAAATACAATACCTGTCCTCATGGAATGTACTGACTAGTAGGAGAGATGATATAGATACATATATACACTTACATATAGACACACATGTATACATATAAACATATACATACATAATGCAAGTTAGAAAATGAGGCATCTCAAAGCTGTACGTCCCTCTTCCATATTTCACTAAACTTCAGAATTATAAAAATAAATTTGATGCCATTCTAGTTAGCCCACATAGAAAATTATTTCATTTTTTACTTTAATAATCATTATTATTTTCACTCTAATGATATTTTCTTGTGCATCATTTTGGCTTCTAAATATCCTTAATGATAAATACCTTGTAAAGGTGCATATAAATTTAATCAAAACAGTTTTATTGGATATTCTTCATGTACTATTAGGCACAGAAATACTTTTTAAAAACTGGTACTGTTACCAGCAACTTTTATTGTTCCCAGCCTTTGCAATTATTCACTTTCATCAAGCTTTGTGCATCTGCTTTGTTAATTATTGATTCGTGCTACGCCTGCTTAGTATTTCCATTGGTTACAGCATCTGCAGCTGTCCGCCGGGCTGCTTTTGAGACAGCATTGTTTTTCCATATCCACAGAACAATGAACAATTCCATGTTTCTCAGAAACTTTCCTTTCTACCTACTTCTACATAAACCATTAATATTGAGATGAAAAGATTGATTTATCAGTTACTACTCAATTTTAAATCACTGACTGCAAAATCAAGCTAAGAATTTATTAGAACTGATTTTATTTTTATTTATTTAACTTTATTTTGTACATTTAATAATTGAAAATATAAACTATTAAAAACTAAAAAGTAAACACAGATGAGTAAATACATACATTTCTCAAATGTACTGGATACATATAAATTTTTTTTTGACTCAAACAATATGTTACACAATATATTTGGTTCATAGTAACGCAATCATACAGTATTTGTCCTTTTGTGTCTGGCTTGCTTC
>JAKSZT010053769.1:24061544-24090273 GCA_026826555.1 Tolypeutes matacus
CTCAACATAAGGTTCATCCATGTTGTCATATGCTTTACGACTTCATTTCTTCTTACAGCTGTATAATATTCCATAGTGTGAATAGACCACAGTTTGTTTATCCGTCTGTTGATGGACACCTAGGTTGTTTCCATCTTTTGGCAATGGTGAATAATGTTGCTATGAACGTTGGTGTGCAGCTGTCTGTTCGTGTCACTGTTCTCATTTCTTCTGGGTATATACCCAGTAATGGTATTGCAGGGTCACGTGGCAACTCTATATTCAACTTCTTTAGGAGCTGCCAAACAGTCCTCCATAGTGGCTGTACCATTCTGCATTCCCACCAACAGTAAATAAGTGTTCTATCTCTCCACATCCTCTCGAACACTTGTAGTTGTCTTTTTAATAGTGGCCATTCTGATAGGTGTGAAATGATAGCTCATTGTAGTTTCGATTTGCATTTCCCTAATCATTAGTGATGCTGAGCATTTCTTCATGTGTTATTTTGCCATTTGTACTTCTTCTTTGGACAAATGTCTATTCAAGTCTTTTGCCCATTTTAAAATTGGGTTGGTTATATTAGAAATGATTTTAATAATATATTTAAAAAATAACATTTATGTAAGCAAATGCACATATATGCATATATATTTATATATCATTTTACAAATAAAAAAATCATTTTAATAAATTATGTTTACATTTAACCATGCCTCCTCCTTTAAAGCTTTATTAAACTTATCTAAAATAAATAAGGAATATATTTTAGGTACTTGATGCCATTGTAATTATCCTACTAAAACATTACACTTTATTCTTATGGTCCATTTTTATGTTCACCACCAGCATTATATTGTGGATCATTGTGATTTCTGAATATCTTTAATGAAAATTTCCATTTAATTTTAGATACAAAAATGATAGGAAAATAGATGTTTTGAAATATTTTCTTTTACATGTGTTGGGATTTTTGTATTTGGTTAAAGAGCTTATTTTTTTATTTTAGCAAACAAGTCAGTAACTTGTTTACTACTTATATGTTAATCTGTATATTCCTTTTACATGGTATATGATGGACTTATGGTATATGTTGTTGATAGGCATTTACTTTTTTTCCTCTTCATAAGTTAGTTTGTGGCATTTTAGGATAAAAAAAAACATTGGTTAAAATTCTCCATAATAGGAGAGATTTGTTTTCTTTTTAGGAAAAAGACCAATATCCTTTTTAAAACCGCAGAAGACATTTGACCATTTACTTTGGGAGAGTGGATGATAAAGGCCAAGAAAGAGGAAGAGAGAGATGGTGAAGATTTGACAAAGCTGCTAATAAGTATTGCTAGTTATGGCAGTTTGAGATTATTTTATGAATGATAAAAAGAGAAAGATTGTGTTTTTGAACTAATCTATTCCTGTGGGTGTCATACCCTTTGCATTAAATTTGGTTGAAGGTCCTTTAAGATCCATTTAGGTCTTTTGATTGGACTATGTAAGTGAGGCATGACTCAGGTTGAGTCTCTGTCCCCTTGCTGGGTCTGATATAAACCCAGAGACAAAGAGAGACAGACAGACACACACGGGAAACAGAAGCCACCATATTTGATCCTGTCATTTGAGAGAGGTTTTGCCCAGAGCTGAGCTGCAAAGAGAGAAGCCCCCAAGAGGCTCAAAAAAGCTGAGGCCCAGAGAGAAAGAGAGAGGAGGCCCGGTAAAGAGACAAGCCCTATGCCAGTTTGCCTACAGCTAAAGAGAGGCAGAGACCTCGGCAGAGATTGGCGGCCATCTTGCTTTGCCATGTGGTAGCTGACTTTGGCGAGAAAGCATCTCTTATGGTGCCCTGATTTGGACTTCTCATGGCCTTGGAACTGTAAAGTTTTACCCCAGTTAAATCCATTTAATAAAAGCCAACCCATTTCTGGTACTTTGTATTGGCAGCCCTTTGGCAAACTAAAACATTAGTGGAGAGACAAATAAGTATAATAATTCACTCTCTATAACAGAGGATCATTTTATTGAGAGAAGAACAAAAACATATTATGTTTGAAACTGAGAAAAAGTTCAATTTCTTAGAGGTTATTATTTTAATAACTAAAAATGAATTAAAAGCTAAAATAATACTTTTAAATTTCAGATGAGAGTTTCAAAGAATAGGGGGAGGAGAAGCTTCTAGTGACACTTTAACTTTCCTTCCTGCCCTATTAAAAAGCAATTTATAACATTCTATTTTGTTGAAAATATGTGAGTTGAAAATTAATCTGCAGCCTGCCATTATAAAAGAGACAAAGCAATTCTAGTTGCAACACCCAAATTCTAACCAGCATTAATGGAAGCCTTAGGACAAGCAGTAAACAATGTTCCTTGACTCTAAAAGGGAAAAAGAAAAATGCAGAGTAGGTAGAATTGATTTCCTTGGTTTTTTCTTTTCTTTTCTTTTTTGGTCCCAGCAGAATTTTTTCAGTGAACTTTGAATGCTTTCAGGATATCTGTGTCAAGAGAAGAGAATGTTTTCAGTATATCTATATTCAGGAGAATGAAAAGCATTAAGTGGGAGCCAAATAAAATAATGCTTTATGAGATCGCCTCTGCCTTTTCACTTCATTGAAAATAGCCAGAATAACACAAAACTCCTGGGAATCACTGCGATTTTTTTTTATAGGATGTTTTGTTGCAAATGATTGGAGGAGGAAAGATACTTTTTAGTCAGCCAAAAAATAAAATATTGCCCAGGTTAATTATATTTTGAAGAAGCCAAGATGTGCATTAATTTACTCTTTCCACAGATATTTATTGTGTCTACTGTATACAAGGCAAAAAATTGAAAAAGACATACCTCCCTTCAAAGCATTTACTGATAGCGGGTCCACACATATGTAAAAGTGATAGATAATATCAAGCAGTCCTTGAGCACAAACAACAGGAATGCTGTGGTGTGTAAGAAACCCAGTCCTCTTGGAACTTGTGTTGTGATGGCAGAGACAAAAGCAATCAAATTAAGGAATGCTGTCATTTCAGATGCAGGTAGGTGCTACTGCAGTATAGTAAGTCAGGGAAGCATGTGAAGTATGTTAGTTGATGATTTGGAGTAAGGATGGTTAGGCAAGCCTTCTGAGGAACTAACTTTTGAGCTGAGACTTGAAGGATAAGAAAAATCAGCCTTTGGAAATTCTGGAGAACAGGCATTCCAGGCAAAGGGAGTAGCAAATGCAAAAGCTCTTGATCTTGGCACTTTGAGGCACTCCATGAAGGTCCCAGTGGTTGGAGTCCAGTGAGTTCAGAGAGAGTGGTAGGAGTATAAGATCTAAGAGGTAGGCAGGAGCCAGGGAAAGGAGTTTGGACATTATTCTAAGTGCAGTCAGAAATCACTGGAGGATTTTAAACAGCAGAGTGACAAAATGGGGTTAATCTTTTTAAAAGATCATACTCAGTGCTCTGGGACAGTGGATTAAGGGGTGAGAGTAGAAGGAGGGAGGTGGGTCAGGAGGCTCATATAGTGATGATGGCTTAGAGTTGAATGGAAGCTATGGAGATGGGGAGAAGTAGACAGACCAAGGATATATTTTGGAGGTAGAATTGATCAGTAGGCTGGATATTTGGGGTGGAGTTAGGAGGAAAGGAAAAAGGAGTTAGAGATGATCCCTAGGTTTTTGACTTGAGCTACTAGGTGAAGAGTAGTGTCATTTAAATGAAATGGAGAAGATTGGAAAAGAACAGGATAAGTGGGGAAATTCTATTTTAGATACGTTAATTTTAATATGCCAGTTAGACATCCAAGCAAAGATTTCAAGAAGGCAGTTGGATATAAGATTTCAGAGATCATTGAAGATACCAGGTTGGAGAAATAAATTTGGGAGCCATCATAATATGATGGAATTTTAAGGCAACAGGATTAGTGAAATCACCTCTGGAGTGTATAGATAGGCCAGAGGGCTCAGGCTAGAATTTAGAGTTTTCAGCTCTTCAGTCATGGGGCAGAGGAAGAGGAGCCAGCAAAGTTTTATACACACACACACACACCCCCAAAACTTTAGATAAGCTAGACATAGATGTATAGAGATAATACTTTTTTATAAACTGTTTAAGAATAGCTTGCAGACATAATGCTGTTTACCTCTAAATATTTCATTTCTAAATATATTTCTGTGTGTATGTGAGAGACAGAGAGAGAGAGAGAAGGGGAGAGAGGGAAAAGCCAATATAATAAAATGTTAACATCCAGTGAACCTGGGTGAAGAGTATCTGGGAATTCTTTGTTCTATTTTTGCTACTTTTCTGTAAATCTGAAATCACATCAAAATAAAGTAGTGCAAATTGAGTACTAAGGTGGTAGATGATCTCCCTAAGGATTAGCTAGGAAATCTTGTAAGACATGATATTGAGCTGGTCTCATATTTATATGTTCAATAGTGGTGGAGTAGGACATTCTGGTAGGAGGATGAGGGTGAGAAAGTCATGGTGGTAGCAAAGAACATGGTATGTTTAGGAAATAGCAAGCGATTGAATACTGTTTTTTGGGCTCTTTTCTTGATATTGAACACTAAACAAAGTGGGTGGTAAGGTCGTTTGCAGAAATTAAGGGCGTAGGATGGAAAATGGGATGGGGAATGTGATAGGGATACAAAGGGATAGAAATGTACGGATTCTGAGACACAATAAAAGTCCTGTTGGTTGGGATAAATTTGAAATGGAATTGGCTCAATTTCCTGTCTTTCTCTGCCAATGCTCAGCAGGCCAGGGAAAAACAGAACAAGTAGAAGGTTAGAGATTGACAGTCTAAATGCAGCAAGAAGGATTAGAGGCTATGGTAAATGGCATTGAAATGGTTTCCTTTTGGGTCTGGCTGGAAGAAAGCAAGTGAGGAATAAAGGAGGCTGTGCAGTGTTTGGGGAAGAGACCTGGGGAGGGCCAATGACAGGCTCTGGAAATCTTAGACTAGTCATATTCTTTGTGTCTCAGTTTACTCATTACTATTTCAAAGGGCTGGATTAGGTGATCTGTAAATTACTTGCCAGCTCTTTTTTTTTTTTTTTTTTAAGATTTATTTATTTATTTCCTTCCCCCACCCCCGCCCTGTTATTTTGCTCCCACTGTCTGCTCTCTGTGTGTTCTTCTGTGTCTGCTTGTCTTCTCTTTAGCAGCACTGGGAACTGATCCAGAGACCTTCCGGAGTAGAGAGATGTACTCAAACCCCTGGGCCACCTCAGCTCCCTGGTCTGCTGCGTCTCTTATTGTTTCTCCTCTGTGTCTCTTTTTGTTGCATCATCTTGCTGCACCAGCACTCCGTGCAGGCCCGTACTCTGTGCCGGCCAGCACTCCTGCACGGGCCAACACTTCGCACAGGCCAGCACTCTGCATGGGCCAGCACTCCGTGTGGGCTAGCTCTCCACTCGGGCCAGCTTGCCTTTTCACCAGGAGGCCCCAGGAATCGAAACTTGGACCTCCCATATGGTAGACGGGAGCCCAATTGCTTGAGCCACATCTGTTTCCCTCTAACTTTTTTTCTTGGCCTCCTTTTCAGAATAGATTAAGCTACTTCCCATGTGGCCTCATAGAAAAGGGGATGGTGGGGGTCAGGGTTAATATTAGGGTATGGTTACAAAGCATCAGCTATCACATTTTTTATATGGCCAAAAGTTGGGAAACGGTAATGGATTGAAGATTAGGGTGAGGGGGCTAGCAAGATCAATAGGAGTGAGCAGCAATGTAGAAGAGATAAGGATTTAAGAGTAGAATCAGGGTCGGATGTAGCTCAACTGGTTGGGCATCCGTCTCCCATATGGAGGGACCCGGGTTCGATCCCTGGGACCTCCCGGTAAAAAAAAAAAAATAAAAAAAAAAAAATAAGAGTAGAATCAGGAGGCCAGTTTTTAGAGTTTGAAACCTTGGAGATAGAGCAATTCCAAGTGTTGACTAGATCCCAAAAGTGACCATACTTATGGGTAGATGAGTCTAAGAGAAGAGGAGGTCAGTATAATTGGAAGGTTTGAAGAAACATGAGGTCAGGATGTAGGAAATTGTTTGGGGTCACCGAGAATTCATCAGCAAACATTTCTTAAGGGTCTATTACCTATTATGTGTCAGGCAAACGATGAGGTTGAAGAAGACTGGGATGAGGAAGACTGTGAGAAGCAGGGGAGAGAAGAGTGAAAGTAGATGTCATGAACTCCAAAATCTGGAAGAGTTAATGAGAGTAGAAGAACCATGGTCTGGAAGCAGTACATGAGGAGAAATTTTTGAAGTGTTTAAAAGACCAACAAGTTCGTCATGACAGGTATCAGTGGCCTACAGTGACTCTGGCACATTCTCTTCTTGTATCAAATTTAAGAAGATTTTACCTTGATATTCAATAAAGGGACTTTGATGTTTAAGAAACACTGGCTGCTGTATTCTACTGTAATATTTAAGGGCTGCTTTTCTTTAATATGAGATTACTGAAAAATTGGGATCTATGAATATAGTTTTAAGAAATCATGGAATGAAAATGTAAATTTGTCAATATGTAAATTACAGTGTGATAAGTACATTAAAAACTCTTCCTCTTTATGGAAGGATTTACTGTGATCCTTTAGATATCACAGCAAATCCTTTAATACCCTTATTAAGTATGTGAGAAACAAAAACTAGATTAAAGCTGTATACATTTTCAAAATAGTCTATTGAATAAAGAAAGATATGTATGTAGTTGCATTGGTCTTTGGAAACAATTTAATATGTTTAGAAAGCACAGTCTGTTGTCCCTCCTTTTGGAATCTGAAACATTTTCACGGATTGATTAAATTAGAAAAGAAAAAAATTGATGTGATACTAACATTAATAGCAATGAGATTATCACAAATAAATCAGCCTTTTTCAGTAACATGTTTATAACATTCTTTGATGGTTCTTATTGCTTCATTATTTAAAAATGTGTAAAAGAAATGGCTCTTCAGCCAGATAACCTGAAGTAGAGAACTTGAGTTTAATCCTTCTTGCCTTGTGGTTAGAATTTGGATTTTTCTCTCCCTGTAAAAATAAGAATAATATTTACATCATTGTATTATTTTGTGAGTAAAATAAGAATGTCTGTGAATGTATTTTGAAAAAGTCACTATAGCATTTGGAGGGTCCTTATTGAAGTCAAGGCTTACAAAAATTTCTGTTTTTCAGTCCTCCATCAATTTTTATCTTTAAAAGACATGATTACTATTTCATTTGTTGAAAAGGAAAGGCCTTAGGAGAAGCAAATAAATACTCATTTACTAGGGCCACCTTGAAAGTTTTAAAATGTGATCCCATTTACCTTCCTGCTAGCCAAGGGTAAAACAATCCTGATTTTTATGTTAATCACTACCTTGATATTTGTATACTTTTACTACACTACATATATACATCCATAAACAATATATGATTTATATAAAATTTATTTTCACTTTCTACAACACTTTTTGGCTTACTATTCTTCTTGTGAGAGTCATCCTCACTGATAAGTGTATCTATATTTCATTCATTTTCACTGCCACATTCTATTGTGTGAATATACTATAATTTATGTGTCCATTATCCTGTTAATGGACATTTAGCTTGCTTCCAATTTTTCATGCCAAAGACCCCATGATTCAAAGAGATCTTATGCTTTCTGGTATGCATGTACAAAACTTTCTCTAGAATAATATACCTAGAAATTAGTGGATCATTTAAAAAATATATTTCAATATTATTGCCAGAAAATATTGAAAATAAATTGTTCTTCAAACAATTTAAAAATATAAAAGATACCATTTACAAAAGCAACAACAAGGGAAGCGGCTGTGGCTCAATCAGTAGGGCTCCCGTTTACCATATGGGAGGCCCCGGGTTCGGTTCCTGGGGCCTCCTGGTGAAGGCAAGCCTGCCCGCATGGCGTGGTTAGCTGACCCAGCGAGCACAAGCAGCAAGGGGGGGATAAATGAATAAATAAATAAAATCTTTAAAAAAAAACAAAAAACAAAAGCAACAACAACAACAAAAAATACACATAGCAATAAATTTTACCAAAGAATTTAAAGACCTTTATGGAAGTATATTATAAACATGATTGTAAGATATTAAAGAAGGCCTAAATTAATGGAGAATATAGCATTTTAGGAATGGAAAGGCTTGATACCACAAAGGTGTCAATCTTTCCAAATTATGTGATAAATTCAGTGCAATTCCAATTAAAAATCTCAAGAAAGTTTTTTTTCTTATTTCTTTGTGGTACTTAACAATTGACTCTGAAATTCACATGGAAAAACAACAGGACAACATTAGGCAATTCAATTTTAAAAAGGCAGAGGAATTTGCCTTACCAGATAGCAACATTTATAATCAAGACACTGTGATTTTGGAAGAGGAATGGGCAAATAGACCAAGAGAACAGAATACAAGCTCCAAAAAAAAAAAAAAAAAACCCTATATATACATGGAAAAGTTTATTACAAAAGTGGCATTATAGGTCAGTGGGGAAATGATGTATAATTTAAGAACTAGTTGCTAAGTGTAGCAGATGGGCAGTTTGATGTAATTATTAATTCCAAAAATATATATTGGATCATGCTTGTAAACTGGTCTGCTAATCTGGGCATGATTAAGTTATGATTAGGGCGTTAACTGGGCCATGTCAATAGGGCATTGAGCCCCACCCCTTGATGGGGTGGGAATTAAATATAAAAGGCAGGGAAACAGATGTGGCTCAAGAGGTTTGGCGTCAGTCTACCATATGGAGGGACCTGGGTTCCATCAAATATATATATATAAAAGGCAAGGCAAAGGACAATGTTAAAGCAGTTTTGATGTTTGAATTTTGATGTTGGAGAGAAGGCCCCGGGAGAAGAGAAGTGAGCCGTTTGCCTGATAGTCCTTGTGGAGGAAACAGAGGCGCTAAGCCCGGAGAGAAACTGGGCCCACGGAAGAGAGGAACCCAAGAAGCCTGAACCCTGGCAAATGTCGGCAGCTGCCTTGCTCTAACACGTAGCAACAGACTTTGGTGAGGGAAGAAACTTATGCTTCATGGCCCAGTAACTGTAAGCTTCTACCTCAAATAAATACCCTTTATAAAAACCAACCGATTATTGGTATTTTGCATCAGCACCCCTTTGGCTGACTAATACACTAAGCCATTTGGTTACCTACATGAAAAACAAAATCTAGATGGTTTAAAGATAAAACTATGAAAAACCATACTTTAAAACATTTAGAAGAAATCTAGGGGAACAACTTTATGACCAGCATAAAGAAGGACTTCTTGGGACATAAAAAGGACAAACCCTAAAAGAAAATACAAATATATTTAATTACTTTAACATTAAAAACTTCTGTACGTCTAAGACATCATAAAAGAAAAGATAGGTCGCAAACCAGGAAAGATATTTACAACCCCCCGAACAACCAAAGTTTATTTTCCCAGCCAAAAAAAAAGTCTACGAACCAATAAGAAAATGACAACCTCACAGAAAAATGTACAAAGGATATGAAATAGAAATCCCCACAAAGGAAAACTGAACGGCTAATAAACACATGAAATAATGTTCAACTTCACTAGCAATAAGAGATATGCAAATTTAAATGAGGTATCTTTTCACACAAAATGTTTAGTGTCCAAGTATTGGGTAGGATATGAAGCAGGAGCCATGCTCATAAACTGCTGATTGGACTGTAAATTTTTACAACCATTTTGAAGAACAATTTATTTTCAATAATTTCTGGTAATAATATTGAAATATTTTTTCAGTGTTCCACTAATTTCTAGGTATAGTATTTTAGAGAAAGTTTTGCATATGCATACAAGAAGGCATAAGAATATTCATTGAACCATGGGATCTTTGAAATGAAAAATTGGAAGCAAGCTAAATGTCCATTAACAGGATAATGGATACATATATTATAGTATGTTTATACAATAGAATGTAGCACTGAAAACGAATGAAATATAGATATACTTTTCAGTGAGGATGACTTTCACAAACAGAATATTAAGCAAAAAAAGTAGAAAGTGAAAATAAAGTTTATATAAATCATACATTATTTATGGATGTATATATGTAGTATAATAAAAGTATACACACATCAAGGGAATGATTAACATAAAAATCAGGATTGTTTTACCCTTGGTTATCAGAAAGGTGAATGGGATTAAGAGGAACACACAAGAGTCTTCAGTTGTATTTAGTTGTTTTTAAACTAGGTGGTTATCTGTTTTATTCTCTAATTTTTATTTTGTAAACCAGAGAGATTTCATAACACTTTTTTTTTTAAAGAGAAAATTATGGCTTATTAAATGGGGAATGAACTATGAGGGGTTAAGTAGACATGTAAGGAGGCAATTGCAGTATTCTAGGAGAGCAACTTGAATATCTAGTACTTTCGGGCACACATTAGGTGTTCAACTAATAGCTATTATTATTTTGTGGAGATGATTATTATCATTACTATTTATTATAATCAGGGTAAAGACCAAAGATATAGGAGGATTATGAGGAAAAATAAACTAAATGTTTTCTTGTACCAGGTTCTTTATCTCTTTTAGTGTAGTTTAGAACCTAGTGAGGTAGTTATAAAGAAATCAAGGTTCACAGAGGTGAAAGCCAGAAGACACAACGGCCACATAAATTTCTAATGACTCATTTTCCAATGTTGGTTAAACCACACACACACCCCTTTGGTGTCTAGTAGTTAAAAAAAAAAAAAAAAAAAATTCAAGCAGTTCTTCCTTTTTGTTCACAAGCTGCATATTTTGAGTTAAATATGAATAATTCTATACACTGTATACTTGTACACTGTCTTATCACTTATTACACAATAATTTAAGATCTCTCTCAATTTTTCATCTGAACTTCCTAACAACTCTGTGGAAGACAGGGCAGTTGATTTTTCCTACTTTACAGATGAGTAAACTAAAATCCAAAGAGGACCCTCAGCAATTTCTTCCTGTGCTACACCCAAAATTCTTTTCATTACAGATTGTGATGGTTAGTTTTGTGTTGATTTGTCTAGGTTATAGTACTCAGTTATTCAATCAAACAGCAATCTAGGTGTTGCTGTGGAGGTATTTTGTAGATGAGGATAATACCTATAATCTGTTGACTTTAAATAAAAGTTAATAATGTGGGTGGGCCTCATCCAATCAGGAGCAAAACTGAGGAGTCCCTGAGGAAGGAGAAATTCTACCTGAAGAATGCAGCTTTAGCTGCTTCCCATAGCATGCCTTAAAGGTTTCTGATTGCCTTGAAAAAAATTCCTTTAATCTCCTACAGGTTCCGTTTCTCTGGAGAACCCTAACTGATACACAACCAATAGCATCAAAACTCAAAAGATAGTGGTGAAATACTCTTTGTAACCCTTACTGTCTGCTAAAATGAAAAAGTTATTAAATCTATGGAAAGATTTTACTCGGGAGTACTAGTTTCTGATTTATTCAGGTGTTGCACGGTCACTGTGTAATCTGCACCGTTGCTACTTTTCCTATAACAAATCAAGAACTGCCATCTTTTCAAGCCCTAGCACAGACTTGATAATCAAGAAATGAATTTGATGCAATAACTTTGGAACATGTTTTGCAATTCTGAGCAATCTAATAAGAATAATCATAAGATAGTTTGATCTAGTGGTGGAAAGCGGACCATGAGCTGAGAACGGCATTTTAATTTCTCTTGGATCAGTTACTTAACATCTCCCTGTCTCCCTTGACTCAGCTGTATAAGGAAAGATTAAACCAGTCACCTTCTTGGAGACCTTCCAGCTCTCAACATCGAATGCAGCTGGGCAAAATTTAAAACAAGAAGCATGAAGACAGGATTTTGGGTATTAACCTTTCACACGCAGTCTGTTACTGTTAGCCTTATTTTTCCCATGAAAAAGGGCTCCTGCGCCCAAGGTGGGTCACTGGTCCTTAGCTCCAAGTGTCCGGAGGGCCCTCCAGACCTGCCTGCCTTGAGGGATAAGCCAGCTGTCTCCCTTCTAGCGAAGTAGGGGTTGGGGGTGGTGAGAAGAGGGAAAGCTAAGGAAGGCCAAATGGCCAGCGGGACTTGAAGCACAAAGGATCTTAATCCCATCCCATATTTAGGAATGAAGGAAGGCGGGAACGCCCAAAAGCTGATGGTGCGAAGGGATCGGCTTAAAGAGGTTGGTTTTGTGACTGTTGGGATGGGGCTTCGGTCCCCGAGCCCAGCGTCGGGGGCGCCCAGGGTCCGCAGTTGACGCGCAGAGGAGAGCGGGGACCTGGCAGCGACCCAGCGGAGGGAAAGCAGCTCTTGGGGCTCCCCAGCTGCCACCGCGTGATCACGTGACAGAGCACCCGGGTGGGGAGCGCTGCACCCCGCCCCCCCCGCCCTGCTCAGCGCGCATGCGTTCGGCTTCGGGCGGTGAAATTCAAATTTGAACGGCTGCTGGAGGCCAAGTCTGACACTGCAGGCTGAAGGGAAGAGGCGAGTTGGTTGAGAGGGTTTCCCCCCACCCTGCCTCGGACTCCTTGGTTTCCTCAAGAGACACACCGAGCCAAGACTCACTTCTGTTCTTTTCCTGAACTTGAGCCACCGTCTCCGTAGTATCGTAGCCGAGACGCGGCGCCTTGGGCGATGGACCCATTTACAGAGGTGAGAATGCTTGCCGGCATAGCCGGCCATGACCGCTCTCGGCCCCCACCCTCCTGTTCCTCCTTCTGTCAACCTCTGGGACCACCGGCCGCAGAGCGCGTGTGCGCGCGTGCGCGGTACGAGTGAGTGAGGGGCGGTTCACGGCATTCTCCGGACAAGGGGCGCGGGCTCCGGGGGGAAGCGGAGAGGGGCATGGGGGTGGTACCGCCTCTGCGCCTGGAGCGCGTCTGCGATTTTGTTGTTATTCTTGTCCTGCAGACGAGGCTCCGGGAGGGAAGTTTCGAGTTCTCTCCTAAAAGGCGGTAGTGAAAAAATTCCTGTCAGCCCGGTTATTATAATGCCTCTCTAGAGTTCTGTCAGCGAGAGGAGGCCTGTGGCCTGTCGGATCAGGTCCTGCCTGAAGTAGAAGCTGGGATAATTTGTAGGGTGGAGCCGAGTGCCGGAGTGACTCAGTGCGGAGTGTGCAATTGCCGCCTGCAAATCCAATGGGCTGTGATTTGCGAGGTTTAGGCGTCTGGCAGAGGAGCTATGCATTGCATTTAAGGAAGCTGTTAATGAAATGGCAGCAAAACGTTGAAATAAATAAGTGCTTGAAACCATTGCAGAAAGCCTGTAGTTCCTTCAGATGCCGTTTGTCAGCTAACTAGCAAAGAAGTTTCATACCCGGGATTGACCCTTTAATTGAAAGGAAACAGTGCTAGCCTAGTATGTACAGACCAAAAATATTAGCCCACAATTTAGAAACCCAGAGTAAAGGGAAACCTTTTTGTGTGTTTACAGGGCATATCATTACAGCAAAACTTAACTCATAGTTCTTTGGAAATTGAATATGGATTACATCATCATTTTGTGATGATTTTCTCTAGCGTTAGCTTCTTGCTGAGAATATACGTTGACGTTTTGCAGAGTTTCCTGTCCCTTTTATTCCTAGTTAGTTCCTTTTTAGTTGTTGTGCAAATCCCAAGCTGTTATTTTTTGACCTTTTGCAAAATGGGCCTTAAAGTGTCTCTACACTAGATTAATAAACTTAAATTCTGTTGGGACTAGTAAACTCTTTTGGGGGAATGTAGTTAAAATTTCATAAGTCAAATCTAAGATATTAAAGGTTACTATCTTTTGTAGTCCAACACTACAGTATCCTTTTATTTTTCTGCTTCAAATTCTCAATCATTTTAGAGGCAAGCACATCGATTTGATCATTTTATGTAAAGATTCTAACAGAAAATTCCAGAATGTATTTTTTTATTAGTATTAAAGAATAGGGCTGGTCATGCACCATATCTTTCACTTACATTGAAGTTAAAAAGGGCATCTTATTTTATGGTACTAACTCAAATTGGGATTCTTTAAAACATTAGCCCTTAGTGTTTGGAATATTCATTTTTATTCTCCTAAGTAACTGACAGGAACAAAGCATTTTTAAAGTTGGTTGAAATTGTACTTCATTTTCCTTAAAAATGTCATTCTGAAGCTAATACAAATCTCAAATGAAAGAAACTTTTATTGTTTAGATCATTTTATAGTGTGCTTAGAAATGTGTATGGTTTGCATTATGAAAAGTTAATTGCAGTTGGAGTAAACAGATTTAACATCTTTTCCTTAATTGGTAATGAGTGAGCTATTTGAATTGGTTAACCTATGAGCTTAAGTATAGCATTCATAAAATTTTTGCCCAGTGAAATAGTACTTCTCATTCAGTCCCTTGTTTTGTTGCTTGGTATTCTACTTTTCATGTCTCTTGACTAATGATCTATGAAAGCTTAAGAGACTTTTTCCTGAGTATGAATTCTTGTATCACGATCTTTAGTGGCAAAATTTTGCATAGAATAATACTGTAAAAACTAAGTTAAAATTTTGCATAGAATAATACTGTAAAAACTTAGGCTAAATGTCAAGTAAATTTCTATTTTAAATTTTTTTCTCTGATGGGTCAGTGTGAAATGACTTTCTCAACCAAGGTTCCTTATCAGAACCATAGAACAGAGGAGATGATTGGAGAGACTATTTTCTCAATTTTCTCAAGGGTGAGTCATAACCAATACCATCCTGCAAGCATAGGAGAGAAGTTAATTCATTACATTAATGCCAGGGCATTAGGGCTTAATTTTGTTGGTAACGAAAGTTAGGACTACAACTATCCTAAACTTCTCTCTTTTCCTCAAAAAAGACTATTCTGTATTGATTCTCTTCCTTGCTGTCATTGATATTGTCTGGCCTACTCTCCCTCTCTGCCTCTTCTGCCTGGCAAACTCTTATTTTATCTCCAGGTTGCAGTTTGATCTCCTTTCTTCATACACCTTTCCTGAGATGATAGGCATAGTCACCTGCTATGTATATGGCATCCTGTACATTACCTTTGACAGTGCTCAGCTCATCTTTCATAGAGCTCAGCTCACTTGCACTTGTCCATGTTTCCTGTTAGAATGTGAGCTTCATGAAGGTGGGACTGTTCTTTCCTATTTATAGATATTTTCCCCAACCCTAGGAAACCCAATAACATTTTGCTCAATCAATAAAGTAATACTACTTGTTTGGAAGAGAGCTATTAAGGCAAATTACTTTACAAACAACATACAGCTATAACAGTTTGAACATTTTATGTATGTTTTTTTTTAATTGTAGAAAATTTCAAAATATGCAGGAGTAGAATAGTATAATAACCCCTCATGCACCTATCAGCCACCTTTTGCAATGATCAGTCTTCATCATGTTTCACTATATCTCCCTCTCACTCCTCCCACTGAATTATTTTGAAGCAAATCCTAGACATGTAATTTCACACATTAATACTTAAGTAGTTATCATTGATGATAAAGAAAAAACATAATCATATTGCCATTATTACACCCAAAAATTGACAATTTCTTAATGTCACCAAATATTCTGTCAATGTTCAGATTTCCCCAAATATTTCGTATTTTTTATAGTTGGTTTGTTTGAATTGGGATGCAGGCAGGGTTTACAGGACAATGTCTTTCTAATGTTTTTCTTAAATCATCCGGGAATAGAGAAAAGAATCCATCTCCTGTGGATGTTTGGACAGTCCCACAGTGAGTGCTACAGGTTTGCTAAGAGGTTAAAGCAGACTTCTATTATAATGATCAGCTGATAGCATTAAAAAAGAACTTTGTTGATGATATGAAGATAGTTATGTTGAAAACAGGTTCTTAAAAAGAGCAATTGGATTTAGTCAAGAGATTTTATAGCAAACTGGTTAAGTTCCCAAACTCTGGAGCCTGGATTTGAATGACAAAACCACATTCTTTTGTTGTGAGCCATTGCTCATGGTAATTGAAGATATACTGACTCACAAGTAATCTAACTGACCAGAATGGAATGTGGGCATGTCCATGAATAAATATAACTAGGCTGGTTTTATATCTGGGGAGTGGTATATTTTATCATGGGGCAAATTATCAGACCTGTGAAATTGTGTACAAATATGGTCACTTTTGAGTTTGTTGAAGCAAACTTATTTAGAGAGTGAATGAATGTCTTGTGTTTTGGAAGACATTGGTTCATAAACTAATTCTTTCAATGGCATAGCATTTAAATTTATTGTCACCTCTTTCAGTGAACTTTAAATTAGAAATCATTTCTAAGAAGAGTAGAGAGTTGTATTTTGTTCTAAGTGTAGATAATACTTTTGCATACTGAGAGGAATTTTTAAAAATTGTTATTCTATTTTGTCAAAAAAGCAGGTCCAACAGAGTTTAATTCTTCCATCTGCACTGTGTTTGCATGGGGAGTATATAAACTCCAGCCAATAATCTTCATCCCTCCCTTAGTTGTGTCCTTTTATCAGAGTGAATTGTTTTACAGCATCTTATGTTGAGTTACCACACTGGTTCAAATAGGAACATCAGTTGATTCAGGCTAAGAAGAATATTCATTATTTTAGGGAATGGCTAAGATTTCAACTTAAAGCTGTTTTATTTTGGTAATTAAAACAGAAAATTGTTAATTTTTATTTTTCTCATAGGAAGTGTCTTATGTTTTCAAAGGACTAATATATCAGTTATCTCTTGCTGCTCCAAATCATAATGGCTGGATTAGTTCCCTCTTGCTGCTGTAACCAATTACCATAAACTTAGTGGCTTAAAACAACATACATTTATTATCTTATGGTTCTGTGGGCCAGAAGTCTGAAATGGGTTTCACTGGGCTAAAATCAAAATGTTGGCAGGATTCTGCTCCTTCCGGAGGCTCTAGGAGAGAATCTGTTGCCTTGTCTTTTCCAGCATCTAGAGGCCCCTTCATTGCTTGGCTGTGGTCCCTTCTTCCATCTTCAAGGCCACCAATTACATCTCTCCAACCTCAGCTTCTGTCACATATTCTCTGACTCCTGCCTCTCTCTTTTCCCTTATAAGGACAGTTATAATTATGTTGGGTACATCCAGAGAATCCTGGATAGTCCTTCCATCTCAGGATTCTTAACTTAATCATACCAG
This sequence comes from Tolypeutes matacus, assembly GCA_026826555.1. Lineage (NCBI taxonomy): Eukaryota > Metazoa > Chordata > Mammalia > Cingulata > Chlamyphoridae > Tolypeutes > Tolypeutes matacus. Next base: position 24,078,556 of record JAKSZT010053769.1, read on the forward strand.
TAAAGTTCCGTTACTAGTCACAGGTTAGAGTATTAGGACATGGACATCTTGGGGGATCATTCTTTTGCCTAATACAGTGGCTTAAAACAACCACCACTTTATAATATTCATGATTTAGTGGGTCAGCAGTTTGTAATGGGCTCAGCTGTGCTGTTCTTCTGCTGATCTCCCTTGGGGTCATATAAGGTCTGCAATGACCTGGCAATTATCTGGGGCTGGATGGTCTAAGATGGCCTTACTCACATGTCTAGTTGTTGATTCTAGCTGTCAGCTGGTATCAGAATGTCTTTAGAAGGCTAACCTGGGCTTCTTCACATGGTGGCATTGTTCCAAGAGAGGGAGAGGAGAAAGTGCAAGACCTTGAGGTGTGGGACTGGGAGTCATAGTATCACTTCTGCCACATCTTATTGGTCAAAACAAATTACTAGGGGAAGCGAATGTGGCTCAATCGATAGGGCTCCCGTTTACCATATGGGAGGCCCCGGGTTCGATTCCTAGGGACTCCTGGTGAAGGCAAGCCAGCCTGTGTGGCTCGGTGAGCAGATGCAGCAGGACGGCCCAACAAAGGGAGACAAGTGGACAAAGCGAGCACAAGCAGCAAGGGGGGATAAATAAATTAACAAATAAAATCTTTAAAAAAACAAAACAAAACAAAAACAAATTACTAGGCCAGGCCTGATTCAAGGGTGGGAAATAGATTCCAAGTCTTGATGGGAGCAGAAAGAATTTGTGGCCATTTTAAATCTTACACAACTAATTCTACACATTTTAGCCCTCCTTTAATGTTCATTTTGCATCTGTAATGATTTTGACAATAAGTGCTCATTTGGTGTGTCTTGTCTTAATTAGTTAGGATTTAACTTTTGAAATTCTAGACATTTTTGAAACTTTGACTAAAATTACTATGTTTTAATACTCTGGTATATTATGGTATATTATACATGTAGAAACTCCTTGAACGAACCCGTGCCAGGAGAGAGAATCTTCAGAGAAAAATAGCCGAGAGGCCCACGGCAGCAGCAAGGTCTGTGACTCATGCTAAGCGAGTTAGAGAGCCACTTTCAGAAGCAAGTAACCAGCAACCCCTGTCTGGTGGTGAAGGTAAAGACTTGGTTGGGAAAAGTAAAATTTGCATTTTTTAATAAAGGAGATAAGCCCCAAACATTTCATTATGCATGTAGAAAAATCAAGTTTTGGGGGAGGCAAATGTCATGGTCTCTGGGGAAAAGATTGGCCTTCTATTCTATTTCAGGGTTATTATATTTAGGCCTAGAACCTACTTGACTGTAACTGAGTTTCTTTAACCAATATTACAAATTAATTGATTGAACTTTTCCTCAATTCAGAGTTATCCTTACAACTCTTAAGGGGAAAAAAAAAAAAGGAGCATGTTAACACTTATGCTGGTGTTACGTAGATTCTTCTGACTACAGTTGACCATCAGGTTCACGTGTTGTCCCTGGCAACAGCAACAAAAGGCAGACCTGCTTGAAATGTCTGCTGGACCAACTCTGTAGGGCTGGGGGTGAAGTTTAGGTTTTAATCTACAGAACTGGTAGAATTAACCAAAAGTAAACAAACACACACAACCAAACTCACTTGGAATCTTATCTTATTCTTTCCTAAATCCTGGCATAATCCTCTCCTGGAGTTCTAAATAGCCTATCAATAATAATTTTCCTTAGTTCAAATTTAAAATACTTACATGTGGAAAAATAAAGAATATTACAGATGTCAAAACCAACATTACAGAAAAGCAGAGAAGAGAATATGGGGATGGGTCTCATTTCTTTGGAGCGCTAACCATAGAAAGAGAATTTATTTTTATATATTTATACATTTTGAAGGGAGAGAGAGAATACATTACAGTTATGGTATTAAACCAGGAAAATAGAGGTCTGACCCTATTTTCATTCTGACATGTGTTTATACAAATAAGTATTGAGTACTATGTACTTGAAAAGTAGAGTTTGAAACTATGATTTGATGCATTAATGGAAGCATGAATGATGATTCATGTTAAAATATGAACACTTTTAAAAGATGATTAGACCAGTTCATGGAAGTTAGATCCATAAATGAGTTGCGGAATATGAGGAGGTTTTGATATATATTTAATTAAGGCTGATGTTGATGAAGTCAGTCATGACTTTCTACTAATTCTTCTGTCACTGCCTCAACAAGGACATGTGGTTAGTAGCCAATGAAACTGACTCATGAAATTCACATTCTTTCTTTTTTTGATCTTTATTTTCCAGGAAATATAATGAAATTCATTCCTGGTAGAAATAGAATGTCTTATATTTGGATAGCTCCTTTTTATAAAACTTTTTCACTATCATCTTATTGGTGTTCACAGAAGCTTAAAATATGAAATGTTCTTAAACATTTATACTGATGAATTTGGTGTTGACCACATAATTTGGTCACTGTTTCTATATGCTGCCTCTTTCTTAAGCCAGGTATCCTTTTATATTTGCTTAGTAGTCATTCTCCAGGAAAAATTGTTTTAATACCAGAATACCTGGTTTCTACCCTTAGGTCAGCCATGACATTAGGCCAGTAATTTAATTTCTCTGAGCCTGATTTTTCTAATCTAAAAACAAAATGATTCGGTTGTTGGGTCTTTAAAATCCCTTTAGAATTCTGGCTTATTCTACTTATGTCTGCAATTTTTATTGCCTATTGTCTTAAGACTACTTAAAGTATTATGCATACATCTTGGGAATGTAATTTATTTTTGTTGAGGCTTTTTATAGCCATAAATTATGTCTGCTTAAAAAAGAAATCTCTTATCAGCCTCCTAACTTACTGAAAGAAAGTTGGATTTTTTTGTCACTAAAATTCATTTAATGGAATAGAGAAACATGTTGGTGATGTCTGATTAATTTGTTTAGTACCTATAGCAAGTTTTTCATGCTGTTAGAAATTACAGAACTTTGAATGTCTTATTTCTCTTTTTTTTTTTTCTTAATCTAGAAAAATCCTGTACAAAACCATCACCATCCAAAAAACGCTGTTCTGACAACAATGAAGTCACAGCTTCTAACTTGGAAAATAAACAACCAGTTGAGCCGGCTTCTGCGAAATCTTGTTCTCCAAGTTCTATGTGTCCTCAGGCACAGCCACCAGCACCAGCTCCTGGCAGTGATCCTGTGGCTGTGTCAGCATCGCTGCTGGGTGGGAAGAGAGAGCTGAACTCAAGACTGGAAGTAACCGCAACCTCTTCAGTTAAAACACGCATGCAAAAACTTGCAGAGCAACGGCGTCATTGGGATAATAACGATGTGACAGGTAAAAATTGTATGGATACTGAAGTCCTAAATCTTGTTTCAGTAAGAATCAACTCAGTATGTTGAAAATTTTACTTATCAGTTAGTACATGGAAGGTAAATACTTTTGTTTCATCTCTAGCCTGAGTGTTTTCTACTTGCAAATAGATAATGATGAGGTTCTCAGACTGGTTCACAAAAGCCTTATCTTGTAAGTAAATTACCTTATATTTGCAATGAAGAACAGTAGAGAACAAACTATACTTGTGGCATTATTAACATTACTGATCCTCAGCTAAATATTCAAGAAATCCTATTTCATGGGTCTATTAATTAAACTTGAGATTTAAAAGTATACAATACTGTTCAATAGGGGAGAGAGAACTTCAAAAAAATATTTATTGAGCATTGGCAAAATGTGTTATTATACCAAGGTCCTGGGAAAACATGAAGTGAACTGATTCTTGCCTTTCATAAGCCCATTTTCTGATGGGCATCCTGAGAATTAAATCAGCAATTATGCAACAAAGTTATTTGTACTATGATAAATTTTATTTGTCTACTTCCTCATTACAGAAAAGCCTTGAGATGATTTACAAAAATACCTATTTTACAATTAGTACAAGAGTTTCTGTTTGGGGATGATAAAGTTTTAGTAATGGATGGTGATGGTGATAGTACAATATTGTGAATGTAATTAATATCACTGAATTGTACATGTGAAAATGTTAAAATGGGAAATTTTGTGTTGTATATATGTTACCACAATACAAATAATTTTTTAAAAACCTATATTATAAAACAAAGAAAAATAAGGAAACTAGAGTAAAGAAAAAATATGGTAAGAAAAAGAAGCTAACGGGAAGCGGCTGTGGCTCAATCAGTAGGGCTCCCGTTTACCATATGGGAGGCCCCGGGTTCGGTTCCCGGGGCCTCCTGGTGGGGGCAGGCCCGCCCGCACGGCGTGGTTGGCTGACCCAGAGAGCACAAGCAGCAAGGGGGGGATAAATGAATAAATAAATAAAATCAAAAAAAAAAAAAAAGAAAGAAAAAGAAGCTAAGAGTAAAATTAGTTTGTTAAATACTGGCTTTACTGTCCTACTCACTGATAGAGATGGTTCTAGACTTCCTAGCAGCCAGTGGAAAAAGGTGAGCCATTATGAGTTACATGATGGGTATTTATATGACATAAAAGCAGAACCATTTTTGGCATTAAGACCTGAGAGAACTTTCTTCTCTGTGTCCTCAAAGATGACTTTTTGGGAGTTAGTAAACCTATAAGGTTTAGATGGCCTGGCTCCAAGTTCAGGTCAGTAAAAGCAGTTCCAAAATGGACCAGCTCAATGCAGGTAGACAGTTCTGTGATGACTGGACCTTACCCAAAAAAGCATTCCTTAAACTGTCCCTTAAGTTGATGAGAGTTGTGCATCAGAATCGCTTAGACCATTGGAATCTCAGGAATTCAGTGGAGTACAAGAGTGTGCTTTTGCTTTACTTTTTAAAGCTCTATAGGTAATTCTGATGTATAGCCAGAATTGAAAAACACTGATCTGAAGAAATGGATGGACTACATATTCTTCAGGCAGTAGTCTTCCATAAATATTAATTCTTTTAACTGAACTTTTAATGAGCATTGGGCAGAAGAGTTTAAGATTATGCTTTCTGACAGTGAAGATATTAACAATATCAAGAGCAAAGAGTTATATAATGTGCCAGGTATTCTAAGTGTTTTTGGTTCTAATATAGTAAAACATTTAATTATTTCAATAATCTTATGAGATATATAACACTATTATTTTCATTTTAAAGAATCAGAAATTGAGGTTCAAAGCAACTAAGAAACCTGCCCCAGAGTCAGCCAAATAAAATTAAAACCCAATAGTTTGACTCTAGGGCTCCTATTCTTAACTTCTGTGGCCTACCTGAAGCCTTTTAGGCGTGTTACAGCGTGCAGATATTCCATGGTATCAATTAATACCTATTCATTTTAGTACTGAGTGGAATTGGCCTGAGGCGGCTAAGCAGGAAATGTACTTGAATAGAAGGAGGTCCCATTTTGTAGGAAATATCTATGGGCAGCAGAGTGAAGATTTCACTTGAACAATGGGAGAAAACATTTGGAAATCACATGTCCGATAAGGGTTTAATATCCAGGATATATAAAGATGTTACAACTCACAATAAAAAGACAAACGACCCAATTAAAAAATGGGCAAAAACTTGAATAGACATTTATCTGAAGAAGAAATACAAATGGCATGAAGAAATGCTCAACATCACTCATGATTAGGGAAATGCAAATCAAAACTACAATGAGATATCATTTCACACCTATCAGAATGGCCACTATGAAAAAGACAGAGAACTACAAGTGTTGGAGAGGATGTGGAGAGATAGGAACACTTCTTCACTGTTGGTGGGAATGCAGAATGGTATAGCCACTATGGAGGACTGTTTGGCGGTTCCTAAAGATAGACTTGTCACATGACCCTGCAGTACCACTACTGAGTAAATATCCAGAAGAACTGAGAGCAGTGTCATGGACAAACATCTGCACACTGATGTTCATAGTGGCATTATTCACGATTGCCAAAGGCTGGAAACAACCCAGGTGTCCATCAATAATGAATGGATAAACTGTGGCGTATTCACATGATGGAATATTATGCAGCTGTGAGAAGAAATGAAGTCATAAAGCATATGACAACGTGGATGAACCTGGAGGACATCATGTTGAGCAAAGCAAGCCAGACACAAAAGGGCAAATATTATATAATTGCATTACTATTAACCAAATATATTGTGTAACAAATTGTATGATTCAAAAAAAAAAGTATATGTATCCAGTACATTTAACTGAGAAATGTATATTTTTATTCAACCATGTTTTCTTTTATTTTTTAATTAATGTTTTTATTTTCAGTTATTAAATGTACAAAATAAAGTTAAACAAAAAACAAAACAAAACAAAAAAATATATCCTCTTTAGATGCTACCCTCTTTCCCTATACAATATTCACTCACCACTCAACCCACTGCCATCAACTCCCTGCGAACACCACTGCCCTGTGAGGTGCTAAAGTGTTTAATTTTGAGGAGGTCCCATTTATCTTTCCTTTTGTTGCGCATGCTTTGGGTGTAAGGTCCAAGAAACCACCACCTACTACAAGGTCTTGAAGATGTTTCTCTACATTTTCTTCTAGTAGTTTTATGGTCCTGGCTTTTTTTTTTTTTTTTTTTTAACATTTTTTTAACTTTATTTTGTACATTTAATAATTGATAATATAAACAATTAAAAATTAAAAGTAAACACAGATGAATAAATATGTACATTTCTCAATTAAATGTAATAGATATATATAAATTTTTTTTTTTTAATCAAACAATATATTACACAATATATTTGGTTCATAGTAACGCATTCACACAGTATTTGTCCTTTTGTGTCTGGCTTGCTTCACTCAACATAATGTCCTGCAGGTTCATCCATGTTGCCATATGCTTTACGACTTCATTTCTTCTTACAGCTGCATAATATTCCATCGTGTGAATAGACCACAGTTTGTTTATCCATTCATCTGTTGATGGACACCTTGGTTGTTTCCACCTTTTGGCAATGGTGAATAATGTGGCTATGAACATCGGTGTGCTGATGTCTGTTCGTGTCACTGCTCTCAGTTCTTCTGGGTATATACCCAGTAGTGGTATTGCAGGGTCACATGGCAAGTCTATATTCAACTTCTTCAGGAACTGCCAAACCGTCCTCCATAGTGGTTGTACCATCCTGCATTCCCACCAACAGTGAAGAAGTGTTCCTATCTCTCCACATCCTCTCCAACACTTGTAGTTCTTTGTCTTTTTAATAGTGGCCATTCTGATAGGTGTGAAATGATATCTCATTGTAGTTTTGATTTGCATTTCCCTAATCATGAATGATGTTGAGCATTTCTTCATGTGTTTTTTTTGCCATTTGTATTTCTTCTTCGGATAAATGTCTATTTTTGCCCATTTTTTAATTGGGTCGTTTGTCTTTTTATTGTTGAGTTTTAACATCTCTTGATATATCCTGGATATTAAACCCTTATCAGATATGTGATTTCCAAATATTTTTTCCCATTGAGTTGGCTGCCTTTTCACCCTTCTGACAAAGTCCTGTGAGGTGCAAAAGTGTTTAATTTTGAGGAGGTCCCATTTATCTACTTTTTCTTTTGTTGCACGTGCTTTGGGTGTAAGGTCCAAGAAACCCCCACTTACTACTAGGTCTTGAAGATGTGTCCCTACATTTTCTTCTAGTAGTTTTATGGTCCTGGCTTTTATATTTAGATCTTTAATCCATTTTGAGTTGATTCTTGTGTAGGGGGTGAGATAGGGGTCCTCTTTCATTCTTTTGGTTATAGATATCCAGTTCTCCCAACACCATTTGTTGAAGAGGCTGTTTTTTCCCATTAGCGTGGGCTTGGTAGGTTTGTCAAAAACCAGTTGGCCATAGAGATGAGGATTTATTTCTGGAGTTTCAGTTCTATTCCACTGATCGATGTATCTGTTGTTATGCCAGTACCATGCTGTTTTGACCACTGTGGCTTTGTAATATGTTTCAAGGTCAGGCAGAGAAATTCCTCCCATGTCGCTCTTCTTTTTTAGAATGCTTTTGGCTATTTCGGTGCACTTTCCCTTCCAAATGAATCTGGTAATTGCCTTTTCTATTTCTGTATAGTAGGCTGTTGGAATTTTGATTGGTATTGCATTGGATCTATAAATCAGTTTGGGTAAGATTGACATTGTTATGATATTTAGTCTTCCAGTCCATGAACTTGGAATGTCTTTACATTTGTTTAGGACTTCATTGATTTCTTTTCACATTGTTTTGTAGTTTTCTGCATATAGGTCCTTGTAGCCGTTGGGCAATTTGATATAATTATGAATTCCAAAAATATAATTGGGTCGTGCTTATAAACTGATCTCTTGATCTGGGCATGATTAAGTTATGATTAGGGCATTGACTGTGCCATGTCAGTAGGATGTTGAGCCCCAGCCCTTGGTGGGTGGGGGAAGAAAATATAAAAGGCATCACAAAGAACAGAGTTGCAGCAGTTTTTGAGTTGCAGTTTTGATGTTGGAGAGAAGGCTCCGGGATAGAGACGAGCCATTCTTTTGAGAGTTCACAGCTGGCCTTGTGGAGAGAAGCAAAGCCTAGAGAGCCTAATAGTCTACAGCTGACCTTTTGGAGGTAACGGAGGTGCTGAGCCCAGAGAGAAACGCAGCCCCGGGAGGAGAGGAACCCTGGCAAACGTTGGCAGCTGTCTTGCTCCAACACGTGGCACTGGACTTTGGTGAAGGAGGAAACTTATGCTTTATGGCCTGGTAACTGTGGACTTCTACCCCAAATAAATACCCTTTATAAAGACCAACCCATTTTTGGTATTTCACATTAGCACCCCTTTGGCTGACTAATACAGTCCCGTACTTCTTTGGTTAAATTAACTCCTAGGTATTTGAGTCTTTTTGTTGCTATTGAAAATTGCATTTTATCCCTAATTTCCTCCTCAGATCGTTCAGTACTAGTGTACAAAAACATTACTGATTTTTGTGTGTTGATCTTGTATCTTGCCACTTTGCTGAACTTATTTATTAGCTGAAGTAGCTTTGTCCTGGATACTTCAGAATTTTCTAAATACAGGATCATGTCATCCTCAAACAGTGAGAGTTTTACTTCCTCTTTTCCTATTGGATGCTTTTTTTTTTCTCTTGTCTAATTGCCCTAGCTAGAACTGCTAGTACAATATTGACTAACAATGGTGACAGTGGGCATCCTTGTCTTGTTCCGGATCTTAGAGGGAAAGCTTTCAACCTTTCCCCATTGAGTATGATGTTGGCTGTGGGTTTTTCATATATGGCTTTTATCATATCGAGGAATTTTCCTTCTATTCTTAACTTTGGAAGTGTTTTTTATCAAAAATGGATGCTGGGGGAAGCGGCTGTGGCTCAATCAGTAGGGCTCCCGTTTACCATATGGGAGGCCCCGGGTTCGGTTCCCGGGGCCTCCTGGTGAAGGCAAGCCCGCCCGCATGGCGTGGTTAGCTGACCCAGCGAGCACAAGCAGCAAGGGGGCGATAAATGAATAAATAAATAAAATCTTTAAAAAAAAAAAAAAAAAAACAATAGTGTTAAAAAAAAAAAATGGATGCTGGATTTTGTCGAATGCCTTTTCTGCATCTATTGAGATGATCATGTGGTTTTTTTCCTTCAATTTGTTAATGTGGTATATTACGTTGATTGATTTTCTTATGTTGAACCAGCCTTGCTGATAAATCTGACTTGGTTGTAATGTATAAGTCTTTTGATATGCTGTTGGATTCAATTTGCAAATATTTTGTTGAGAATTTTTGCATCCTTGTTCATTAGAGAGATTAGTTTGTAATTTTGTTTTCTTGTAATATTTTTATCTGGCTTGGTGTTAGGGTGATGTTGGCTTCATGAAATGTGTTGGGTCATTTTCCCTCCTCTTCAATTTTTTGAAAGAATTTAAACAGGATTGATGTTAATTCTTTTCGAAATGCTTGGAAGCCATCTGGTCCTGGACTTTTCAAGGGAGGATATATGTTGATAGGAGGATGTTTGTATTTATTTTTCATTCCCATGAACTCCGTTACTTTTCTGTTCAGGATTTCAAATTCTTTGCGTTTGCTCAATGACTTTTTGATGTCATTTATCTCTTTAACTATATTGTCTTTCAACTCATTAATTTGATTTTGGAAATTTGTACTCAACTCACTGATTAGTTCTCTCAAATTCTGCATCTCTTCTGGGACTTTGATATATTCCTTTTCTTGGGCCATGTCTTCTATTTTCTTAGTATGGCTTGTAATTTTTTGCTGGTGTTTAGGCATCTGGTTAGGTTGTATTTTACTTAGATGCTCTATCTCTCTCTTTTATAGGGTTTTAGTGGCAGGAGACTGTGAGTTATCACAGCCTTTTGATTTTTGGCTCAACCTTGATTGTTAGGATTGTCCTGCTGGTTGCTCAAAACTGGGCACTGGACCTAGTAATTGATTGTAGAGTCGTTTCCTAGGGCCTTGGGCAGGGAGGCTATAGAGGCCAGGAAAAGCCTCTCCTCTTAATTTTTAATTTTCTTATGTGCACTTCCTTGGTCTGCCAGGAGATGGCGCTCGTTGGCAGCTCTCAATTCAATGCCTGGTTGGCACATATTTGTTGTGATACAGACCTGATCAATGTGATAAGTGCTTCCTGTCAGGGGGCTAAGAGCCTTGTAATTCAAACTTTCTGAGATAGTTCTCTGGTCTTCTCTGGTAGCCCCCTCCCTTTTCCCAGTTAGGAAATATTTCCACTCCCCTCTGTGTTCTCAACAATCAGTCCCCGTTAGTAGAGGAGGAGATTGGGAGGTTTGTGTATCTTTAGCCCCTTGCAGGCTCCAAGGCAAACAATGGCGCAGCCCCACCCGTCCTGGAAGGGCTCTTGGGACAGGGCAGACCAAACCCAGGAGTCCAAAGCAGGGTCAGCCCCAGGGTCTTTCTCCCCTCTCCTGTGGAGTCCTCAACAATTAGTCTAGGCTAGAAGAGAGGGAGAGTGTGAGGGTCAGATTTCTCCAGTCATTCCTAGGCTCCCAGGGCAAACCACCATGTGGAAGGGTCCGTGGGGCTCCGCAGCCCAAATTTGTGGGTCAGAACCTGAGTCAGCCTAAAGCTGTGTCCCTCTCTCTCCCTGGTAGATCCCTGGAGCCCGCTTTGTCTATAGTCGCAGGCCCAGAGGTCTGAGAATTCTAAAGAGTTGGGGGGAGGGTGCTGGCAGCAGCAGCCGCTGCTGCTGCCAACTCACATTCTGTTGTCGTGATTTCCCTATTTTGTCCCTCTCTTTGGGTGGTGTGCAGCCTTCACCTGCTGTCCTAAACCCTAGAAGATCTATTTGGGGGCTGTTTCAGCCTGTACTCTAGCTATTTTTCTGGAGAAGGGATTCCCGTGTCTTACTAGACCGCCATCTTCTTGGAAGTTCCTGTATTTATTTTATTTCTTTCTTTCTTTCTTTTTTTTTTTATTTTTTTTATTATGGGTAAAAATCAAAATTCTCACAATACATACAAACATTTGCAAAATGATATATAAATATATATGCATATATGTGTATTTGCTTACAAAAATGTTATTTATATATATATATATATACATATATTTTAAGAGGTGCTTAGATTACCCAAAATATTACACGGAACCCACTGGGATTCCCATGTTGCCCACCTCCCACACCTCCCACCACATCCCACACAAACATCTCCCACAAGTGTGGCCCACCACCCTCAATGAACTTACACATCCTGGAGCTTTGCCACCATCCATAGACCACAGTTCACACTGTAGACCACACTCTCTCCCACTCAGTTCTGAGTGGTGTGTGCTGATTTAAAATGGCCTACATCTGTTGCCACAACAGTACT
>JAKSZT010053769.1:24090373-24147262 GCA_026826555.1 Tolypeutes matacus
TTTATATATATACATATATTTTAAGAGGTGCTTAGATTACCCAAAATATTACACGGAACCCACTGGGATTCCCATGTTGCCCACCTCCCACACCTCCCACCACATCCCACACAAACATCTCCCACAAGTGTGGCCCACCACCCTCAATGAACTTACACATCCTGGAGCTTTGCCACCAACCATAGACCACAGTTCACACTGTAGACCACACTCTCTCCCACTCAGTTCTGAGTGGTGTGTGCTGATTTAAAATGGCCTACATCCGTTGCCACAACAGTACTCAGGACAACCTCCAACTCCCTAAGAAGCCCCTGTATTTCAACTGTTCATCCCCTCCCTACCCCAAAAGTGTCAAGTGGCCACTGGCTCCACCTCATTGTTATAATTTCTTGGATTGCTAGAATCACCATATGTGAACAAGAGAATACCATCAAGTCCACTCTAGTCCATAGTTCTTCCCCCAGTCCTGAGGGGACTGGGATGGTGATGTCCACTCCAATTCCAAGTGAGAGAGGGCTTATATCCCATGGATATGGTGGGTGGGATGATCCTGCCTGCAGATGCAGGCCCTCTCCATTCCCTGGGATGGCCATTGCCCATCGTTGTCTCCTCACCAGGTGACTTGGATGAGTCCTTTGAGCTGTAGGGTAGGAGTTGCAGCTCCACCTAGATTTCATGCACACCTGGCACATAGGTAGGCGGGAGGCTCCAGTCTCTGGAAGTATACCTAAAAACTCCAGCATCACATATAGGTTTGAATAGAAGGGACTGGTGAACCATGTGCAGGGAGGACTAATTTGAGTCTAATTCTGTCACTCTCAGAAGCACAGATTCCAAAATAGAACCCACTGATAAGGCATCAGTCTCTGGGGCTATCCCCCCTTATATAGGACCAGGGTGTCTCCGGAGACAAATGAGTTCAAGTGGCTAAGAGACTTCAAAGAGAGTCGGAAGGTCATCCCAGAGGTAACTCTTACGCACACCTCAGTAGGAGCTCATAGAACATCTAAGTGCCTATCACCCCACTCAGAGGGGTTCCTGAGAGCTCCGGAGACAACCTGTATTTATTTTTAAGATGAGAGCAACTTGAGCATATTTACGTGCAGAATTAAAAAAGCTTGGAGATAGTGAGAGGGGTTATTTAGAGTGAGATCCCTGAGAAAGTTTTAGAGGAAATAGATTCAAAAATTCAGGCAGAAGTATAAGCTTTGGACAAGAGGGATACTTCTTCCTTTGACTGAACTTCTGCAATAGAATGTGCTGTGAACTTTGAATTCTCCATATACTCTTTTTTTCTTTCTTTTTTTCTTTTGAGGTACCGGAACCCAGGATTGAACCTGGGATCTCGTATGTGGGAAGCTGGCTTTTAACCACTGAACCACAATTGGCTCCCCTGAGTTGGTTTTTCATTTGTTTCCTTGTTGTTGTTTGTTTTTGTTTTTAGGAGGCACCAGGGACTGAACCTGGGACCTCCCATGTGGGAAGCAGGAGCTCAACTGTCTGAGCTATATCCACTCCCCTCCATATTCTCTTTATTTATTTTTTCACTTGATTTTTAAATATTTTGTTCTTTTGTTCTATTATTATCGTTTTTTTCTCCCTCCGTATACTCTTTATGCATACACAACTCAATCTTTTATAAATTAAGTATCACTGTATAGGAATTTATCTCCAAATGAAATAACTGTGCAGAAAAATGTTTGATTTAGTCTAACCTTGCACTATCTAATGCAATAGCCACTACCCATATGTGGCTATTTGATTTTAAATTAATTAAAATGTAATTCAGTTCCTCAGTTACCACATGTAGCTAGTGGTTACTGTATTGGACAACAGATAGAAAACATTTTCATCTTGCGGAAAGTCCTATTGTATAGCACTGCTGTCATCCATTTTTTTTCTTTATTTTTTTTTTTCTTTGTCTTTGTAATCCATTTCTAAAACAAAATGTTCCTGTGGAATACATAATCTTAAATTGTGCAGTGTTATAACACCATGAATTAATTCCAAAAATATAACTTAATTATAATCCATCAAAAACATGGAAAAAATAGGTGTAACAAAGTATTTATCATTTTGAATTTGGATTAAGTATTTATTTTAAGAGATATTGTCAAACTTACATTTCTTGGTAGTTTCATGCTTATTAGAACTTTTTACTGGTTATTAAACTATTAATCTTATTTTAGAACCCTATAGAGTGATCCTGGTGTTATACATAAGTATGGCTTTTTTTTTTTTTTTGATTAATGCAAATATTTTATTTTCTGGATTTTAGATGCTTGTGGCCTTTGTTATAAAGAATTTACAATTTATTATTTCTTTTCTAATTCTAAATAGTTATTTCCTTTCACACTACTCTTAAATTCCTAATTTTGCCTTCTTTTGTCAAAAGAGGGACCCTAAAGTTGTATAAGCTTTAAGCCCCACAAACTCAGAACTTTCCCTGGTGCGTGGCACAGTGCTGATGGCATAAGCTGATGAAAAGCAAGCGGATAGACAAACGAGTACTTTAATGGCAAGTTCCTCTTCTCTCCTGGGAACATCTCCCTAAATTCTACGTAGGGTCTGGGAACACCCTTCCCTCCAACTCTGCTGTCCCCACCAAGTCTACATTGCTTCTACTACCACTTCCATGGATAGTGGTGGCATCTCTCTTTTTTGGAAAAATGAACTTTTTAATTGAGATATGTATTTCAAAATAGCATATATAAGTGCACATCTGGATGGATTACTACAAAATGAACACTCTTGTGCACCTTTTGATATACATGTATATGCATTTCTGTTGGGTATAGAACTAGAAGTAAAATTGTGGGTCCTATGGTATATATATATTAGACATTTTCCATAGAGATTGTCCTGCTTTCCTTTCCTGTAGAGTCCTATTCAATTTTTAATATCAAGGAAACAAAAAATGTTTCAGGTACATTTGAGAAGAATGTGCATTTTTCAGGTTTCAGATGCAAGGTTATAAGCCCTTTGTGCCTTATTTATTATTTTTTTTTTTTGGTCTGCTTCTTCTACAAGAGCTGTCTTAAAATTTCCTGCCAGGATTGTGAATTTGCCTATTTCTCCTTTTAGTTTTGTCAGTTTTGTTTTATGTATATTTAAAGCCATGTTATTATGTACATATACATTTAGAATAGTTACATATTCCAGGTAAATGACCCTTTAATCATCATGAAATATTCCTCTTTATATGTATTATAGTCTAAATTGGTGCTAATATAGCTACTAAAGATTAGGTTAGTTTTTTCATGAAGTATGACTCTTGAATGTGGCTTTTAACTTTTTCTGCAAACATTTTCAGATGATATGCCTGAAAGCTCACTCTTCTCACCAATGCCATCAGAGAAAAAGTCTGCTTCTCCTCCCAAACCACCCCCTTCAGATGCTTCAGCAACACCCATTGGGAGAAGAGGCCGTCTGGCCAACCTTGCTGCAACAATTTGCTCTTGGGAAGATGATGTAAATTACTTATCTGCAAAGCAAAACAGTGTACCAGAACAGCCTGGTACCACTTGTTTATCCAAATTTTCCTCTGCAAGTGGAGCATCTGCTAAGCTCAATAGCAGCAGTGTTAAGCAGGAAGCTACATACTGTCCCCACAGGGATGGAGAAGCCTCTTTGAATAAAGCCCCATCCTCAAGTGTTGCAGATGCCTCTGTGATTAATGCCTCAATTTCCAGCTCTGTGGTAAGTAAATGAAATTTAAATCTTTGGAAATATTTTCTTTTCTTTTTTTTTTTTTGTTTTTGTTACCAGTAGTATATGTACAGGTATGTATTTTATAATATATAAATAGTATGTTTATATAATGTATTTTTTAGAATATTGATTTTACAGAAAGTAAAAATCATAAGTTTGATACCCTATTCCAGATAAATTAGCAGTTGACAACTAAAATTACACTAATTTAATGCAAATCAAAAGTATATAAGAATGGAATAATGGACATCAGGAGGAAGACTGAAAATTAATTTCTCCATTAGAATGCTTTATGTGTGTATAAAAATATATCAAATATTTCTAAAGAGACCTATAACAAACTGGCAGCTATAAAAATAAGGCAAATTGCCAAACATACGTCAAGCATAGGTAGAACACACTTTTCATTGTATATGCCTTTAAAATGTTTGAAATGCATATATTACCTGAACAGTTTTTAAAAACAATTTTAAAATAGTGGTACACAGGGAAGAAAGACTATTTTGTGGTCCTGAGTGTTGTCTTTAGAGAGTGTCCTATGGGTCCTATGGTATATATATATGTTAGAAGTTTTCCAATATACTTGACTTTGGGATTCGGCAGAACTGCAGTCAGCTCCCAGCTCTTGCCACATAGTTGGAAGTGTTGGCTTTGGACAAGGAACTTAATCTTGTGAAGCCTTATTCTTCCCATCTGTAAAATGGGGAGAAAGGGTTATTGGGAGGGTTGAATGAGATAATGTGCATAAATCTCTCAGGATAGTGCCTGGCACATAATTTATTTGTTTAATTATTATCATTAGCTATCAAGTACATGATAATATTTTGATAAATTGATGACAATCAAAATACAAAAAATTTGGTCATTTTCAGTTAAAAAATAAAGATACTAGTACAATAATATGAAAACAATTATTTTTAACATAGGAGATAACCTTGCCACTCCTACTGCATTACCCATGAATGTATTATGCACATTACACTACATATTGTAACTTAAATAATATCATTTTCCAAGTTGATATTTTTCCAAACCTTTCAAATTTGTTTGACCTTTTAGAGAGAAAGAAAATTTTTTCTAAGTCAACATAAGGCTACAAAGGAAATTGAATTTGTTTTGCTATATTACCTGCAGATACTGTAAATGTTGTTATTTACCTTAGTTATTATCATGTTTCAGAAAACTACTTCCCCATTGAAATCTTCTACTACATCTATCTCCGATGCTAAAAAATGTGAGGTACAAAATTCTGAGCCTCTTCCAAAAAGTCCTGCTAGTCCTCTGAAAGCAGAGGTGCTGAAACCAATTGTGAAATCAACTTTATCCCAAACAGTTCAATCCAAGGAAGAACGAAGTAGAGAAGTTTGTCTACAATCTCAATCTAAAGACAAATCTACAATATCAGGTTATGTATTTTTAAAAGTCTAAAGAAACTGCTAACTGTTTTCAGGATGTCTATTCTCAACCTTTTAGATATCCAGATGTGAATGGTACAGTGTTGGTTTGCCAGGGGAAATGCTCAAATGTTCCAAATGAAATCTTCTTCAATTTCAGCTTTAATGTACTCAATGAATATTCATTAGTATAGACTAGCCCATTTACTGGTTAAACTGTTATGTTTTAACCGTTTAAATATGCTTTTTCTAAGATGACCATGTTAGATTTTTTTTTTTTCTATCCTTTTTGATGAAGCCAAAGCATATACAACTGGAAATCACTTTTTTTTTTTTTAAAGATGGTACTGGGGCTTGAACCCAGGACCTCGTACATGGGAAGCAGTTGCTCAGCCACTGAGCTATACTCGCTCCCCTGGAAATAACATTTTAGGGACATAATGGAGAAACATTCTTGTAACCAGTATGCAGAGCATTGCCTCTCAAATTTCACTATGAAGACACCCCTCCTAGCAAAGGAAAGTGAATGCATATACAAATGAATCCACTACCAATTATATTTATATGTGTGTATAAATGTATGTGTGTGTGTGTGTGTGTGTATACACATGAAAGTTCAAAATTTCTTACCATAATAAATTGATGCTCTAGGGAGTACCATATTCACCTGGTGATGATTTTTATCTTTTGGCACTCCCCTGCATACTGTTGGTATGGTTCAAATATATGGTAATAGAATTTTCTCTAAATTTTATTCTTTTTCTTTAGAATTGCTTTTGGAAAGACTGTTTTAATTCTAACTTATAAATTCTTAAATACAATTTCTCCAGAAACTATAGTTCATCATAAAGAGGGAGCAGAGAGGGAAGCGGATGTGGCTCAATCAGTAGGGCTCCCGTTTACCATATGGGAGGCCCAGGGTTCCATTCCAGGGCCTCTCTGGTGAGGGCAAGCCGGCCCACAGGCGTGGTAAGCTGACACAGCAGGACGACCCAGCAAGGGGAGACAAGCAGACACAGAAAAACGCACAGCAAATGAACACAGCGAGCACAAGCAGCAAGGGGGGGGCATAAATGAATAAATAAATAAAATCTTTAAAAAAAAAAAAAAGAGGGAGTAGAGAGATGAAGGTGAAGAAGGCATTAGTTATAGAGTTAAGTAGAAATCAGCAGTCACTTCCCAAGGAAGCCAACATGATAATTGGAAACAATAGCAATATCTTCACATGAAATGACTAGTTACTCCCAATTTTCTAAACACTTAATGCATACATAAGAAACATTCTGTTCATTATTTTTGGCTACGGGATATATCTGCAGTCACTAAGAGGGCCTCAGAGATATTTACTTTAAATCTCCTTTGTATTTTTTTTTTTTTTTTAGGAGGTACCAGGGGTTGAACCCCAGTACCTCGTACATGGGAAGCAGGCACTTAACCACTGAGCTACATCTGCTTCCCAGTGAGAGTTGGTCTTTTTGTTTGTTTGTTTGTTTTCTTTTTAGAAGGTACCTAGGATCAAACCCAGGCCTCATACATGCATACATGGGAAACAGGCGCTCAACCACTTGAGCTACATCTGCTCCCCTCTTTGTATTCTTTATGGACTTTAGTTTGGGATGTGGGATGAAGTGGTAATAATTGACATGTGGAGTCTTCAAACTATGGCCATGGATCAAATTATGCCCTTTGCCTGCTTTTGTAAATGAAGTTTTATTGGCACACAGCCATGTCCATTTAAGTATTTTCTGAGGTTATTTTCATCCTATAGAACAGGGTTGAGTAGTTGAAACAGAAGTCATATGACCTGCAAAGCCCCAAATAATTACCATCTGAATTTTTATTGAAAAAAGTAGATGTAGATATACCTCTTTACATAATTCAATAGATATATCTCTTTACATAATTCAAACACAGCATCCTCATGAAGAAGGTGACATAAATCTCATTTTCCTTACTTTATATGTACTTTGTTCTATCTCAAGTGAGTAATGTTTTAAGATTTTTTAAATCAAGATATCTCTTTGATACTGTGAATAATTCCTAATTTTTCTTTTGAGGGGGATAAAGGAAAAAAAAAATCCCTGGATTTTAGGAAGTTAAACTTCCTAAAGTTACACCACCAAATTTTATTATATATTTGAATATGGTTAGAAGAGGAAAATTTTGGTTGTGTATATGTTAATTGTTAAAAAACCATAAACTGTACAACACAAACCTAATGAACCTTAATGTAAACTATGGACTATAGTTAATGGTATAATAATAATAATATTGTTTTGCCAATTGTAATAAAGTTACCACACTAATGCAAAGTGTTAATAGGGAAAACTATGGGTGTGTGGGTGTGTGGGTGGGGGGTGTTATATAGGAATTCTGTACTTTTTGCATGATTTTTCTGTAAACCCACAACTTCTCTAATTTAAAAAAAATGCAATAAGAAAAAAGCAAGATAAAATACTCTATAGAAATGTAAGTAGTTTGAAGTTATACAGGCCAGGATATTTGGTAGTTACGGTAGATTTATTAATACATATATGTCCAATTTCTAATCATTTGGGCTCTGATTGTTCAGTTTGAGGGTTATGTAATCCCCACTGTCCTCTCATCCTACCTTTTTCCCCACTTTTTTTTTTTTTTTTTTTTTTTAAGAACTAAACCCTATAAATAAGTTTTAGTACATGGAATTAAATAGAATAGTATGACAAAAATTTTTTTTGCTTTCTAACTATTTTCAAACTGTTTGTTTTCTTAATGAATATTCCTAGTACAGTAAGTATTGTAACCTAATATCAAAGCATTTTAGAGCTATAATGGATTTTAGAACTTTCTTTTTAGAAATTATAATTGAAAGTGTGAATAGTCTCTGAAAATATTTGTGTTTTCTGTAGGAGGAGTAGGGATTAAGCCTTTCCTGGAACGCTTTGGAGAGCGTTGTCAAGAACACAGTAAAGAAAGTCCAGTTCGTGGCACACCCCATAAAACCCCCATTATCACTCCAAATACAAAGGCCATCCAGGAAAGATTATTCAAGCAAAATGCATCTTTATCTACTACCCATTTAGCGCAACAGCTCAAGCAGGTATGACTACTGCAATCAGCATTATTCATCACATGGTTTTAGCATAGAACCTAGAAATCGAAATATGAATTTTGATACCAGTCTTTTTGACTAAGATAAATAGCATCATGATTCTTTGTATCACTTATTTCAAATTGGAATTATTACTGACCTGTATTTCACATGTATTCCACATGTATTGTGACTTTATCTTAAAACTGAAGACAAAGAAGGCTTTTAATAGTGTTTGGCTAATATTCTTAAACATACTACTGGCTCTTGTGTAAAATACAGCTTTTGATGGGTTTAGGAACGTGAAAAAGAGCTAGCATGTCTCCGTGGCCGACTTGACAAGGGCAATTTATGGAGTGCAGAAAAAGGCGAAAACTCAAGAAGCAAACAACTAGAAACCAAAAAGGTAAAATAAGAGTGAATTTTTGTTACCAAAGTAGTGGTGGGTTCTAACAGTAGTTCTCTACTGTAATATTAATTCTTTATATACTTTCCTGTTCCAATTTATATGCTACTTTCCATACATAAACTCCATTAATGTTCATACCACTTCTGCTTTTCTCTTGTGTTATGTCCGTTTCAATGGACTCTATTCATATTCACTGATGGCCTTCTTAAAGTAAAATTTTAAAGAATTATCCCCATCATTCACTTGATTATAGATTTCTCTTAACATCCTCCTTAGAAATTGGTTCTAAAATGTTTCTCAGAATCTGCTTTGCTCATTGATCATTATACACGTCTCCCTAACTCCCACGTTTTTAGGCTATCGGTAATCCTTGCAGTTACCAAATAACCTCCACAGATTTCTCTTCACTCTTGTATTATTTCCTGTCAAATTTCCTTCATCAGCTATCAATAAAATTTCTCCTTGTGGCTGAAAACTATGTTCTATTTATTTAGCAGACACTTACATGCCTAATGTGTACCAAGTACTGGGTTAGGATGTATTTTTAAGCTAAATAATAGAATTCATAGTGGGTATGTAGAAAATAGATGAACAATTTTAACCAATATTTTTTGAGAAAGATCTGTTTGATTTGTTTGTTTAGATTAATTCTCTTGCCTACCCATTAAGAAAATCATGTTTCTTAGAGTTCTGACCTCAAACCTTTTTCCTTCTTATTTGCCCTGGGATACTTCTTTCCTCCCCATATCTCTAGTTTCAGCCAAGCCTGGAAATGCTAGTTGTGTTCAGATCTGCATGCAGATCTCTCTCTTAAACATGGGGGCTTGGTTGGCTAGGAGAGCACTCTATGCTTTGCTGTACGCTGTGTTCTCTATTTCTATTTGTGGCCGTTCTTCATATCCAGTCATCTAAAACAATCTAGGAGCTCTTCCTTGGCTCCTTCCTCTTATTTTCTATGTCTACCTACTACCTTGAAACTAGCACCACACATGTGGTGAAACATTGTCTAAATCTGTCACCAAGCTGCCTTGTCCTCTGCTTTCCTCTCTGCCTTTACCTTAATCATTATCATCTCTTTTTATTGTATACCCTGCTTCTAGTCTGGCTACTTTCCAATCCTTCTCACCCACTCTGCCAGAGAAATACTTTAAAAAGATAAGTATTCATATATTCATTTGCTTAAAATTCTGGACAGCTTCCCATAGCCTTCATCAGAAAAAAATATCTGAACTGCTTGACTTTACATAAAATCCATAATCTAGCTCTTCACCAAGGCTCTTACACTTGTGTTCTTTAGTCCTGCCAGGCAGACTATTTTCAGTTTCTCAAGTGTACCTTGTTTTCAGATCTCTTTGCCTTTGCTTTGCTGTTCTCTGCCTGGACTATATCCATGGTGAGCTCCTACTTTTTTAAGAACAAGGTCAAACCAATCCCCTCTGGAAAGGGGACTCCCTTTTCCCGAGAGGTCCCTCCCCTTCCCACCCCCCACCAGGTCATCTTCTATATATCTCAATTGGAATATTAATCTTACCATAATTGTTGTATCTTTTCTTCCCCCACTATCAATGAGAGCCTTATCCATCTCTGTGCTGTGTTCTTAGTGCTTGGGTCAAAGTGGAAGCACAATACATTTATCTTTGAGGGAAGGAATGAACATGATCCTTTCCATCAACATACAAACAAGCTATTATCTCTCATCTTAAAACAAAAGCACCTCTCTTGGCCCCTTATTTTCCCTCCTTTCTTTGTTTCCTCCTAAACTCTTACAGAAGTGTTGTCTGTACTTGCTGCTTCCAGTTTTTTTTCCCCTCTTCTGCCTTGAGCTCTCTCCACTCAGGCTTTCACCATTACCCCCTCTTCTAACTACTACTCTTATCAAGTTCACCAGTGTATTAGTCATCCAAAGGTGTGCTGATGCAAAGTATCAGAACTACGTTGGCTTTTATAAAGGGTATTTATTTGTGGTATAAGCTTACAGTCACAATGTCCCAAAGAGTCCAACTCAAGGTACCATAAGAGGTACTTTCTCACCCAAAGTCATTTGCCACATGTTGAGCAACAGGGTGGACAATGTCTGCAAGGATTCCGCCTGCCTTCTTTCCTCTTAAGGCCCCGTGGTCCCAGCTTCTTCTAATTTCAGCTGTAGGCTGACATAAGAATTGAATCTCTCCCTGGGGCTTATTTCTTTCTGGACTCAGCTACTCTGTTCTCTTCACAAGGTCATCTGTAGACTATTGGGTTCATCTCTCTTCCCGGGCCTCTGCCATGTCTAATGAGCTGTATCTCTTACTCTGTATTCTTCTGTGTGGGAGTCTGTTTTCTCACCCAAGGGGGTGGGGTCTCAATGTTGAGTTGCACTTTAATGACATGGTTGAATCAAAGCCCTAATCTTCACATTATTTAATCAGACGTCTCAGCTAAATCTAATACAATCAAAGGGTTATCATACCAGAGGAACAGACCAGTTTACAAACATAATCAATATATCTTTTTTGGAATTAATAAATAATATCAAACTGCCACAACCAGTAATCTTCATTGATTGATTTTCTGTTGTTTAGACCTATTTGACATTTCACATTTGATATTGTTGATCATACTCTTCTGCTTGAAACACCTTTACCTGGTTGCCAGTATATCATCTTATCATGATTTTCCTTCCAATTCCCTTAAGAGTGTAGGACAGGGGATGGATGTGGCTCAAATGGTTGGGCATCCATCTCCCATATGGAGGGACCTGGGTTCGATCCCCGGGACCTCCCGGTAAAAAAAAAAAGAGTGTAGGACAGTGGTTCTTAAGCTATTTTGTAGCAAAGAATACCTGATAAACCTGTGGAATTCCTCCCCAGGCAGTTGCACATGTGCATATAAACAAAATTGTGAATACAGTTAACAGGAAGTTCATGGATCCCCTTCCCCCAGGTCCCAAATTATCTTAGGTCCACAGAGGGAAGAGCCAAAGAGGAGGGAGGAAAATGCAGTTGAGTAGTGTTTTTAAAGTCAAGGAAAAAGCGAGCCTTTCAAGAAGGAAAGAATGGTCAGTATTGTCTAGTGCTTGTTGTTAAATATGAACTGTACTGAGTCCACTGGTGTCTTTCTTTGTAAAATACATAAACATACTTAAAAAAATATGTGTATAGTAAAAGTGAACTTATATAACAAACATGCTTATCATCATACAGGGCTCCCATATATTACCCCACCACCAACACCTTGCATTGTTGTGAAACATTGTTACAAACTGAAAGAACATCATCAAAATATTACTAATAACTGTTACCTGTTCCTCTAGGTTCTTGGCTATGTTATGTAAAAGAATTTAAGAACATGTTGGTTTAGTTAGGCCAGTAGTTTATTAAGGCAATGAGAGAAGAGAATAGAAATGGGAAAAAAATAACAGATTACAGGTCCCCAGGTATAATTGTGGGCTGGTCCAGGCAGAGTGAGAGCTTTTTGCTTGTGCAGGTACTTTTTTTTTTTTTTTTTTTAATGTAGCCTACTAGACCATAATTGTGCAGGTACTTTTAAACCATTAATTATTCTTCTCCTTGACAATATTTGGGGGAAGAGTCCCAGCTGTTTGCTGTTTTGCTTGATTATCCCACCTGTAAATCTCCCCCCCACCTCCCCCCACCCCCTGCCCTCAGGGCCCAATGATAAGTCCCCTTGAGACTATCTGGGGCTTTTCCTTGATCTCAGATGAAATCTTGTTCCAAATGGGGGACTCCTGTGGGGTTCTTCCAGCAGCTTTCTTGTAGGGTCTTTCCTTCAGGGGTTTTCCAAGTGGAATTCCGTGTCAACATGTTTCACGGCCATGTTTTTCTGCCAGGTTTTAAATTTGTCTTCTCATTCCCTAAACTAGCCTGCCTCATAACTATAGCCCATATCTTACATTTGATGTATCTTTCCCACAACCGACCTGATTATTAACACCCTGTATTGGTATTATATATTTGTTTTAGTTCATGAGAGAATGTTCTCATATTTGTTCTATTAGCCATAGTCCCTCCAGGGCCTTTTTGTTTTCTTTGTTTTTTTCTTTTTTTTTTTTTAATAAACAAATCAATTTTATTGATACATAGTCATAAAGTATACAATTCATCCAAAATGTGCAATCAGTGGTATTTGGTATAATCACATAGTTGTGCATTCATCACTTCAATCATTATTAGAGAATTTTCATTATTTCAATAATTTTAGAACAGTTTCATTATTCCAAAAAGAAACTCTACACCCCTTAGCATTCCTTCCCCAGCCCAACATAACCACTAATTAAATTTCATCTTTATAAATTGATTTTTATTCACATTTTATATAAATGGAATCATACAATATGTAGTAATTTGTGTCTGGCTTATTTAGCATAATGTGTTTTTTTTGTCTGATATTAACATTTTGTAATATTCACATACATTTGTTCAGCTTCAAAGAAAAGTGGTCTTATATATGCAATTTTATCCATATTCATATTTCACCTGCAGTGTTACTATGCTATATAGTTTCATGTTACATTTTTTAGTTTTCCTTTTAATAACATACATGACCTTCGACTTTCCCTTTAAACCACTTTCATACCCACATAATAGTATTGCTAGTTACAAACATTATGTTGGGCTTTCACCTTTTCTATTCATTTCCAAAGATTAACAGACATCCTTTTTACTAATTCTGCACAAGTTAACACTCAGCTTTCCATTCTCTAAACTTTTTCTATTTTCTGGTGACCCATACTCATGTTAGTAATGCCATGAGATTACACAATATATTTAGTTCATAGTAGCACAATCATACAGTATTTGTCCTTTTATGTATGGCTTGCTTCACTCAATATAATGTCCTCCAGGATCCCATATTGTCATATGGTTTACGACTTCATTTCTTCTTACAGCTGCATAATATTCCATCATGTGAATATACCACAGTTTATCTATTTATTGGTTGATGGACGCCTGGGCTGTTACCAGCTTTTGGCAATCGTGAATAATGCCGCTATAAACATTAGTGTGCAGATGTCTGTCTGTGTCCCTGCTCTCTGTTCTGGGTATGTAAATAGTAATGGTATTGCTGGGTCACAGGGCAAGTCTATATTCAACTTCCTTAGGAACTGCCAAACAGTCCTTCACAGTGGCTGTACCATTCTACATTCCCAAACAGTGAACAAGCGATCCTATCTCTCCACAACACTTAGTTTTCTGACTTTTTAATAACGGCCAGTCTAATAAGTGTGAAATGATTCTCATTGTAGTTTTGATTTGCATTTCCCTAATCACTAGTGATGTTGAATATTTTTTCATGTGTTTCTTCACCATTTGTATTTCTTCTTTGGACAATTGTCTTTTCAAGTCTTTTGCCCATTTTTCCATATGGTCATGTGTCTTTTTATTGTTGAGTTGTAGCATCTCTATGTATCATGGATATTAAACCCTTATCGGACATGTGATTTCCAAATATTTACTCCCATTGAGTTGGCTGCCTTTTTACCCTTTTGACAAAGTCCTGTGAAGTGCAAAAGTGTTTAATTTTGAGGCTGTCCCATATTTCTATTTTTTTCTTTTGTTAGGCATACTTGGGTGTAAGATCCAAGAAACCACCACCTACCATAAGTTCTTTAAGATGTTTCCCTACATTTTCTTCTAGTAGTTTTATGGTCCTGGCTTTTATATTTAGGTCTTTGATCCATTTTAAGTTGATTTTTTTTTTTTTTAAGATTTATTTATTTACTTTATCCATTTTAAACCCCCCCTTCCCCATTTGCTGTTTTGTGTCCATTTGCTGGGCAATTCTCCCTGTCTGTTTCCTGCCATCTCTTCTCATCCTCCTCCTCCAGTCTTCACCAGGATTCGATCCTGGAGACCTCCGACGTAGGAGAGAGGTATTCTGCCGCCTGCACCACCTCAGCTCCTGGCTTCTGGAGCTTTCGGAGCATCTCGTCTTCTCTCTCCCCTGTTACGTCATCATCCTGCTGCATGGCTCCCGGGGCCCGATGGCTCAGCGGCACACAGAGCCTGGCATCCCATGCGCCTTCTATATATATATTTTTTTATTTTATCAGGAGGTCCCAGGGATCGAACCCAAGTCCCTCCATATGGCAGATGGACGCCCAACCATTTGAGCCACATCCGCCCCCCTAAGTTGATTCTTGAATAGGGAGTGAGATAGAGTTCCTCTTTCATTCTTTTGGTTATGGATATCCAGTTCTCCCAGCACCATTTGTTGAAGAGACTGCTCTGTCCTGTCGACGTGTACTTGGTAGGTTTGTTGAAAACCAGTTGACCATAGAAGTGAAGGTTTCTTTCTGGACTCTCCATTCTATTCCACTGATTGATGTGTCTATCTTTATGACAGTACCATGCTGTTTTGACCTCTGTAGCTTTGTAATATTTTTCAAGGTCAGGCAGTGAAATTTCTCCCACATCACTCTTCTTTTTTAGAATGCTTTTGGCTATTTGGGTGCACTTTCCCTTCCAAATGAATTTGGTAATTGCCTTTTCTATTTCTGTAAAGTAAGTTGTTGGAATTTTGTTTGGTATTGCATTGAATCTATAAATCAGTTTGGGTAAGATTGACATCTTCATGATATTTAGTCTTCTAATCCATGAACACGGAATGTCTTTCCATTTGTTTAGGTCTTCATTGATTTCTTTTCACATTGTTTTGTAGTTTTCTGCATATAGGTCCTATACTTCTGTAACAGTTTGGCATTATTTATGAATTCCAAAAATAGATATTGGATTATGTTTGTAAACTGGTCTGTTCTGGGTGTGATTAAATTATGCTTAGAGGGTGCCGGCAGAAGCTGCTACTTGCAACTCACAGTTCTGTAGTCGCGTTTTCCCTCTTCTGTCCCTCTCTCCTCTGGGTGGTGTGCAGCCTTCACCTGCTGTCCTAAACCCTAGAAGATCTTTTTCGGGGCTGTTTCAGCTTGTTCTCTAGCTATTTTTCTGGAGAAGAGATTCCCGTGTCTTACTAGTCCGCCATCTTTCCGGAAGTCTAAAAATCTGTATAAGTCTTTTGATACGCTGTTGCATTCTATTTGCAAGTATTTTGTTGAGAATTTTTGCACCTGTGTTCATTAGAGAGCTTGGTCCTTAATTTTCTTGTAGTGTCTTTATCTTACTTTGGTATTAGGGTGATGTTGGCTTCATAAAATGTGCTGGGTAATTTCCTCCCCTCTTCAATTTTTGGGAAGAGTTTAAACAACAGTGGTATTTTTTTTTTTTTTTCCTTAAGTACTGGGGCTGAGAATTGAACCCCAGGCTCATATGTGGGAAGCTAGTGCTGAAACACCGAGTCACATCAGCTCCCCTGACTTGGTTTATTCGTTTGTTTTCCCTTTGTTTGCTTATAGTTTTTTAGAATCTCTCATGTGGGAAGCAGGCAACTGCTTGAGGGAGATCTGCTCCTAGGATTTGTGTTAATTCCTCTCTAAATGCTTTATAGAATTCACCTGTGAAGCTATAGGTCCTTGACTTTTCTTTGTTGGGAGATTTTTGATTACTGATTCAATCTCTTTAAATGTGAATGGTTTTTTAAGTTCTTCTATTTCTCTTAGCATCCGTGTAGGTTGTTTGTACATTTCTAGGAATTTGTCCAATTCATCTAGATTATCTCGTTTGTTGGCATACATTTTCTCATAATATCCTCTTACAATCCTTTTTATTTCTGTGATGTCAGTTGTAACTTTGCCCCTTTCATTTCTGATTTTGTTTATTTGCATCTTCTCTTTTTTCTTTGTCTAGCTAGGGATTTGTCAATTTTATCGGTCTTCTCAAAAAACCAGCTATTGGTCTTGTTGATTTTTCTCTATTGTTTTTTTTGTTGTTGTTGTTCTCAATTTCATTTATTTCTGCTCTAATCTTTATTATTTCTTTCCTTCTGACTGCTTTGGGAATGGTTTGCTGTTCTTTTTCTAGTTTCTCCAGTTGTTCAGTTAGACTTTTTATTTTTAGCTCTTCTTTTTTAATATAGGCATTTATATTTCCCTCTCAAGACTGCCTTTGCTGTATCCCATAAGTTTTGATAAGTTGTGTTATCATTTTCATTCGTTCATTATATTTACTGATTTCACCTGCAATTTCTTCCTTGACCCACTGATTATTTAGGAGTGTGTTGTTTAGCCTCCACACATTTGTGAATTTACCTCTTTCCTGTCTATTATTGATTTCCAGTTTCATTCCATTAAGATCTGAGAAGGTGCTTTGTATAATTTCAATCTTTTTATATTTATTGAGAGCTGCATTGTGACCTAACATGTGGTCTATCCTGGAGAAAGATCCATGGGCAATTGAGAAGAATGTATAATACACTGAGTGGGTGCAGCATTCCATCTAGTTTTGAAACAGGAGCTTGTTCTGACTTGGTAAAAGTAGTTTCAGTGAAGTGGTGAGGGGTAGAATGGGGTTTGGTGGGTTGAAGAGGGAATAGGAGGTGAATAGTTTATGAGTATAGGCAATTAGAAATTTAGTTCTAACGGGGAGGGAAGAGGGAGATGTGCGTGGAAGAGGATGAAGAACTGAAGTGATTTGTGTTTGTTTTGAACTTTCTGAGGAGACTTAAATCATTTTTTAGTGTCAGTGGGAAGGAGGTTGTAAAAAGTAAGAGGTTGGAGATAGAGGTGATAATTGATGGGATGGGGATAAATCACTGAAGTGAGAATGAAATTCAGTACACAGTGAAGAGAACAGGTTTGGACAATCTTCTGGTGTGATATAAAGGAAGAAGGAAAGCAGTGTGTGGAGTCTGGTACTTCTAGAGTTGTGGTGGCAGAGAATTGATGAGCTTCTGTTTTGTTCATACTTAGGAGATGTGATTGGTGAAATACTCTGTGCAGGATGGAAGAGAGAGCTTTCTAGGAAATAGAGGATATAGGGAATAGTGTTGGTACTCAGATGGGCATGAGACCATAAATTTATAGTGGAACCAAACTACATAATTGTGAGAATTTTCTCTGGATCTGTCCAAATAGCCTGAATATAAACATGGAGAAGTTGGGTCGGAATTTTGCCAAACAAGAGGAATAAAAGTATGGGTGAGGGAAAAAAAAAGAAAACAAAAAAGTCTGGTTGAGATGAGGGAGCTGAATATATTGCTAAGATAACAGTAGAAGTGAAGGGTCATGAGTTCTATCCTGGATGGAGGTGTAAGAAAATAGGTAGGGGTGGATAGGAAGAAAAACATCAAATTACCAGTGGTCCTCATGAGGCCAAAAATAGGGTATGGCAGGAATTCCTGAGTAGGAGAACTAGAGAGTTTGGAGGTGTGGTTACAGCGGGATGTTTCAATTTAGGATTTCAGAGATGAAACAGATATCAAGTGATGGCTGAATTAGAGTAGTGGCAAAGGTCTTTGGAGTTGAAATGTTCATTTAACTGAGAGGCCAATATATTGTTTAGAAAGTCCTTGTGGCTACTGCTGTCACCCAGATCCTGGTAGGTCTTGGACCTAGAGAGTGTTCAGGGAATGCAGGGGAATCACTCATGGGTTATTAATTGATAAGGAGTTAGGGTAGAGTGGTGGTGTAGTATAATCAGGCTGCTTGAGCCTCAAGGGAGCAGAAGCTTTTAAAAGAGGATTAAAATAGGAGCATGAGAATATTATTAGAGACTAAAGAGAAGGCTGTTCCTGATGTTGCCAGGGTTTGAGAGAACCAACTTTATTTCAGAGTTTTGTAGGTTAAGTCCTGTCTTCATAAGAGAGCCAGGTTAGTGTAAGGGCCAGAAAGTAGAGGGAATATTTTGTAAATAGGATGAAGATGTAGGAGAGTTTGTTTCCCATGAAAGAGGATTCTTTGGGCACATTAAAGGGTTTTTGGAGATAAGGATGCAAGGGAAGTTTTTCTTAGTAAGAGAAAGCATTGAAAAAAAAAAAAAAAGAGAAAGCATTGAGCAGTATGGATGAGACTGATCAAAAAGACAGAGGTGATAGCATGGTTATTATAATCATTAATAATTATCGACTGCCTGCAATACACCAGGCCTCTGGTAGACACTTTTTAGTACATTATAGCATTTAATCCTTGTAGTAATCATGTGAGTTAGGTAATAATGCAATTTACCTTTTTCTTAGTAAAGGACTAAGGCTTAGATAGGTAAATCAATTGATTAAGATGGTACAGCAGTAGGTGTCAAAACCAGGGTTTTATCCAGACCATCTGACCCTAGAGCCTTCTCCTTCCACCTTATTTTTGAGCAGTGATCCACAATAACAAGAATGAGTGGGGCATGGGGAGTTTATTTGGCGTTAAATTCTATATGCCATATATCATTTAATGTAAACCTTTGAAAATCAGTATGGTTGTAGCCCTTTGCTACCAGTCATTTGTTCATTTACTCAACAAATGTTTGAGTGCCTGTTGTATATGAGGTATGTAAGCTTTTTTCTTCCTCCCAAGGTACTCTTAGCCCATTCTTCCCATGTCTGACATGCACTTGCCCTATCTCATTTCTCCCTTCCTCAAACTCTTTGCCCACCCTTGAAACAGTCTGCAGTGCAGCCTGCTTATAAAAATTATGGCAGACTTAAATGCTCATGACATACCATGTGAGTAGGGAGAAAAAGCAGCGTATAAAATAAAGTGTATACCATGATACTATTTTCGTCCAAAGATATATAACATATATAAATGCATAAAATTAAAAAAAAAGAACCTGGAAGACACAGCAAAAACAAAACAAAACAAAACAGTATTCAGTACAGCATTTTATAGTTTACTTTTTCATCAAAGTCTTCTAACTTCAGACAATATAGTCTGGAATTAGCTTTGGATCAAGAGCACCTGGGTTTTGCATACTGACTCTACCACTTACCAGCTGTGTGGGCAAGTTGCTTAACTCTTCTGTATCATAGTTTTTTCAAGTAAATGGAAATATGTAACAGTGCCTAACTTCTAGAGTTACTGAGAGGATTAGGTTGGTGAGGCAATAGACATAAAAAACTTAGAAAGGTGACTGGAACATATTAAGCCCTGTGTAAGTATTAGTTGATGTTATTCTTATTCTTATTATATCTACTATTGCTTTAATCATAAAGCCTTTTCTAAAAGAAACAAATATTTTTCTTCTGAAGCCTTGCAAATAATTTAAAAAACTCAAAAGAGGAATTTTTTTTTCCTTCTCTCTTCTTTCCTTCCCTCTCCCCCCCCCCCCCCAACTTTCAAACCACTGATCTGTTTTTGTCCTTTGTTTACTTGGGATTTTACCCACTGAGTAACTGATAATTTTTTTTTTTTTAATTTATTTACTTTATCCATTTTAAACCCCCCTTTCCCCATTTTGCTGTTTTTTTGTGTCCATTTGCTGGGCAATTCTCTGTTTCTGTTTCCTGCCACCTCTTCTCATCCTCCTCCTCCAGTCTTTACCAGGATTTGATCCTGGAGACTTCCAATGTAGGAGAGAGGTATTCTGCCGCCTGCGCCACCTTGGCTCCTGGCTTCCGGAGCTTTCGGAGCATCTCGTCTTGTCTCTCTCCTGCGTCTCTCTCCTGTTATGTCATCATCCCGCTGCATGGCTCCCGGGGCCTGGCGGATCACCGGCACACAGAGCCTGGCAGCCCATGCACCTTCTATATATAATTTTTAAAATTTTACCGGGAGGTCCCGGGGATCAAACCCAGGTCCCTCCATATGGCAGACGGACGCCCAACCATTTGAGCCACATCCGCCCCCCAGTAACTGATAATTAAATGGTATCCTGAGGTAGAAACTGTCACGTTTTATAGGTGGTGGTTGAAATAAGTGACATAAGGGGAATTGTTTGTCCCCTTGTGTGGCTTTCACTTTAATTGGTTTTCCTAAAACTGAGCTCTGAGAATTTTCATTCTCTCTTGCCTTCTAGTCTCTAGAAAACATTTTACATACTGGGAATTAGCAAGGATGTGAACTAACTCTGAGGACTGTGGTGTTCTAAACATGTATGACCTCTTTCACATGATGCAATCTACAGTTTAGAGAAATGTATCTCTTCATATTCTTTTTGCAGGAAATTCATGGTCAAAACACTCCTCTCAAAAAACATCAAGTTGTTTCAAATACTCAATCACTTCCAGTAACAGAAAAGGTGACAGAAAATCATCAGACACCAGCAAAAACTTCCAGTAGAGAACCTGCAGGTCAGTGTTTTCTATTTCTACTTCACTTACGATGTAGATCTATCTACCAGAGTTTTCTTTGAGATTGGAAAGCAGAAATGCTGCTCTGGTGTGAAAAGATCTGTTTCTTCATTTCTATGCATCTCATCCTTTCTAGCCATGCAATATGTGTTTTCCTTAGTTCTCTTTCCAGAGTGAGAATTTATACACTATGGAAGAGAGTGAAAATTACTACAACTTTTGGAGAAAAATTCAGTAATATCTCTTATCTCTTGTAAAATGTGCATGCCCTTTAATTCAACTTTTCTGCAAGTATTTTTGTAAGGTGAATCCCTAGAACTAGTGTGCACTGAGTATGTACAAGGAGATGCATTGTAGCTGTTTGCAGTAGTAATAAGATTAAAACAACCTATGTGCCTATCAGTAGAAGACTGCTTAAATAAATAGTGGTAAATCCATGTACGCAAACATGTAGCTGCTTGTAAGAATAAGATAGCTTTTTGTGCAATGACATAATATATCATGGACACATTTTTTAAAAGTGAAAAACAAATTGCACAACTGCATGTATAGTATGATTACCTTCTGATAAGACAAACCAAAAAGGCCTATACACATGCATGCATAGGGAGAAATCTGGAAGAACAAACAATAGCCTGGTAATATTGGTGTCCTCTTTCTCTGTCTTGGTGGGGTGGAAGAGAGAGATGGGACAGTTCAGAAAGGAGGGGCTTTTGGATCTACATTTCTAGATTTGAGTATTTTAAAACCAATGTGTTGTTTTATAGTAAGAGAAAAAGAACTATAACTTTCCTTAACTGAAAAATATGGTCTTTCTTAATTTTTTTTAGGTTCCACTGAATGTGAAATGACAAAGTCTAGCCCTTTGAGAATAACATTGTTTTTAGAAGAGGATAAGTCCATTCAAGTAACATCAGAACCAAAGGTTGAGCAGCAGACTGGTTGGTTTTTATTTTTCATTTCTTATTAACTTTGGACACACTCTAAGAAATAAATATATTGGTAGAAGCACATATTCAAATATACATTGTTCCTATATTTCTGAATGTCTTATGATTTTATAATACTCTTTTTTTTCATACTGTTAAAAGTTACCTTTAGGCCACAGACCCCAGTGAAAATCTAATTAAGGCTATAATTCACTTTCATGGGAAAAGGAAATGTGTCACCCTTTCATACTCTGCATATACTGATAAAGCCATTACAGGTCCTTGTAGCCTACCTGAATCCTAGGTTAACAATCCCTGCCCCACGTGATATTAATATTTTCTCATTATTGACTGCCATGTGAAAAAGCAACTTCCAACAACAGAGAAAGCAATTTAAAAGAACATTTTTCATAACTCTGTAGGTTTTTTGCTATTATCCTACAATTTGAGTTCTGAGTTAATTTTCTTTTTTAACCCCAAAGCATTGAATCTGCTTTTCATAGAGCCAAACTTCATTGCTTGAAAACGTTACTGGAACTTAGAAAATTACTTTGGTTTCATATATTAGTAATACTGTAGTAATTTTGTTTGTTTAGGGGATGCTTTCTCTTAGGACTTTTTTCTTGTTTATTCAGTAAGTATATGAATGTTAGGTCTTCTCTGCTACCCCTTCCATTCTTAAAGGTCTAAATCTCAGTACCACCTATTGAATTATTTTTCAGAAGTGGTACGTGAAATTGTGATGAATGTGGATGATGATGATGAAATCAATAGTTCAAAAGTAATTAATGACATCTTCAGTGATGTCCTAGAGGAAAGTGAACTAGATGTGGAAAAGAGTCAAGAGGAGATGGATCAAGTAGAAGCAGAAAGTAACGAGGAAGATGCACTGAATATCTCGTCAATGTCATTACTTGCTCCATTAACACAGACAGTTGGTGTATTAAGTCCAGAGGTAAGAAAAGACCAAATGTAAACAAGCCTGTGACATAAAGAAACCAAATAGTTTTGGAACCCTTCTTTTTGTTGCTGGTAGATAGGGATTTGGTATTTTCCAAACCTTACCTCAATTTTCTGTTTAAAACTCCTCAGTGTCTCCTTTTTGTCCTTAGGTAAAATCCAAACTCTGTAAGATAAGGCTAGACATTTGGGCTCAAATCCTGGCTCTGCCATTTATCGTGTATTTTATTGGGCAGGTTACTTAACCTCTCTCTGTCACAGTTCCTCATCTGTTGAATAAGGTTAATAATAGTACTTACAACATAGGGTTGTTGTGGATTTTAAATCATAGTAGTATATTAGTACTTAGTGCCAGTCATATAACTAACATTAAATGAGGGCTAGCTATTATTATTATTAGATACCACCCTAAAATTGAATAATTGTAGCTCTGCTTGGAAATTGACTCAATTGGGAATATCATTTTTAAAAGGAGTTACAAACATACATTCAGCTCTCTTGGTATTTTTAATTTATTTATTTGCTTTTCAAGAACTTATTTTAGTTTGCTTGATTTTACAATAAATCAATTGACTTATTGAATGTTTATTTCTTAATAATAATGGAGAAAAATTCATTCAGCTTAGAGTCAATGTTAATTGTCCATAAGCTCTACTAATACCTGGTGTACTTCCCTGCAGAGTTTAGTTTCCTCACCTAGATTGGAACTGAAAGACACTAGTATAAGTGATGAAAATCCAAAGCCAGGAAAATTCCAGAGAACTCGTGTCCCTCGAGCTGAATCGGGTGATAGCATTGGTTCTGAAGATCGTGACCTTCCTTATAGGTAAGGGTATTTTTGAAAGACATTCACTCACTAAGGGTCATGGTGTAGATTCTTTGCATAACAAGTTGTGTCACAATTTATAATTGTAATGTATTAATGGAACTCATCTGTATAAAAGTTTGGAATAATTGTTGTTAGCCTCTCTTTCAATGAATGGCATTTTCCATTTTTGTGGAGTTCTGCTGATACGCTAAATGAAGAATAGTGCTCGGAATGTATTGCTGCATTTCTAATAGAGTGTAACTTACTTTCTGAAGCATTGATGCATATAGAACTCAACGATTCAAAGAAACAGAACGTCCTTCAATAAAGCAGGTGATTGTTCGGAAGGAAGATACTGTTTCAAAATTGGACCAGAAAAAGAATGCCTTTCCTTGTCAAGTTAATATCAAACAGAAAATGCAGGTATGTACTTCTGTGGAAAGGGCATTGAAATGTTTCCTGCACCAGATTGTGAGCTCCTTGAGAACAAAAGTCAGCCTTATTCATTTCCATACCTTAAGTGACTGGAACAGTGTCTGATTCATAGGAGCTCAGTTTAAAGCCCTTTTGAATTCACTTGAATTTCAGAAAGCTCCTCTTTGTTGGAAAAGCTGGAAGCTTTTTTGTTGCTGAAATATTGAATTTTAGACATGTTTGTCATAAATATCCTTAAAGTATAATTATTGGATAGTGGTAAGACTCAGATTTATTTTGCTCTTAGGGGTTCTTTTATGGTAAGGAAAGCATTTAAAGAAATACAACATACATGTAATTTAAAATGAATCAGATCATTCTAAATCTCTACTTTGGATGTAGTCCCAATTATAATTTTAGTAAGTATACAGTGGAAGTCTTTTCATAAGGAAGAATGTTTATAGTTTGTTATCTTTACAGTATGTTAAATGTTTTTGGTGCATTGTCTCAAAATTTGAGCAGTGAAACTAACATTTTGACATTATTCTCTGGAAACTTTGGAAATTATCTGATCAGATTAGTTAGAATTAAAGTTTAAATGAAGTGGAAAATGGTGATTAAAAATGTGGGTTTTCCCCCCTCTCTTACTGGTTTCACTAGGAACTCAACAATGAAATCAATTTGCAGCAGACAGTGATTTATCAAGCTAGCCAGGCTCTTAACTGCTGTGTTGATGGAGAGCATGGGAAAGGGTCGCTAGAAGAAGCTGAAGCAGAAAGACTTCTTCTAATTGCAAGTACGTATGATACACCTGAAGCCATTCCAACAAAATTTCAAACCAGGGAAAACTCATTTGATCTAGTGCCATAGAGATATGCCGAAATCTCTGATTTTAGAGAATGGCTTTCTCTGACAAATCTGTTTCAGTTGATCTATCTTTTGCTTCTTGTATTTAAAAGGTTTATGAAAACTCTACATGTAAAATAAAATGTAGTTTGCATGAAAGATGAAAGAAACTAGAATGTATCTGAAGAAATTGTAGTTGTGAAGAATGTCTGAAGAATCAATAAATACATAATATCCTTTATATATACTCACATATATATTTTTCATTCTATATGTAAATACATACGCATGCACATATATATACATATATGTGTGTTCTTATGTATCTCTTTAAAAATGTATGTGAATTTTTTTGTGTGTATGAGTGGGGGTGATGGCAGGGGATGGTGAAGTGGAGAGATTATATCTCAAAAGAAAACTGACAAAGTTGAAAGTGTTAAATGATAAGAACTTGATAACAGATGAGCAATCAAGGTTTTGCCCAACAATTTGTATAAAAAAGACTTATGTGCATTGTTGCTCTGGTGCTTTTTCTTGAATTGGCTCTTATTTATAAGCAGTTGCAATTTTTACATTTGGTGTACCAATTTGTTTACTTTTATACAGCTGAGAAGAGAATACTTTTGATTGATGAACTGAATAAATTGAAGAATGAAGGGCCTCAGAGGAAGAATAATGCTGGTCTCATATCCCAAAGTGAATTTGTGCCATCCAAAGGATCAGTTACCTTGTCAGAAATTCGCTTGCCACTAAAAGCAGATTTTGTCTGCAGTACAGTTCAGAAACCAGGTATGATGACTTTTATTCACATCCCTTATAGATCATATATCAAACTCTGAATCTTACCTATATTGGAATTGTTCAAGATAGGAACAAGTAGAGCATGCATCAAGATAGGTGTATAAAAATACCCAAGTGGATATTTCATACTTAGGGTTACCAATCCATGCAATAATGAACATGGCTCTGAAATTAAGGCTAATTAAAAATAATTTTGAATGTAAAATGTTTTCCTAAGAATAGTTATTCTAACAGAGCAGATTATTTGGCTTTCATTAATGAATTTTTTGTGAAATGTCCTGGTACATCTAAAAGAACTTACTTACTCTATTCCACTTAAAATTCACCCCATTATAGAAGTATTTTCTGTAAATTCTGAAATGTTGTGGGAATGAGGAGCAGGGTAGTGAAGATATTTCTATTGTATTTTTATTTCCTTTGCTCCTCTAGATAAAGTAATCATAGTAAATGTTTTTCTAACCAATGTATTCTATTAAAAATCATATGTAAGCAAAATGGGTAAAGGAGAAATACAGCACCAGCATCTGGAAAACAGGGCAGGATAATTATAGCAAGCCTAACAATTTGTTTTATTAAATGTCAGATAAATTTTTTTAAGGGTTTTAAACTTTGTTTTTATTAAAACATTCCCTTTGAGGGAAAGGTTTGTAGGAATTAAAAGGTAACTTAGTTCTAATTCTTGCTGTTGTCCAATTTGGGAAGGGTGCAGGCTGAAATCTATGACAATTTAGTATGTACCTTGATATATGTGGTTATTTAATGACAAGTAGTAAAGAAATACTTTGTGATTTTATTAGAATTTATCTCTGAGTAGCTTTCACAGAAATAGTGTTTATTTATTTATTTATTTTTTGAGGTAGCAGGATTGAACATGGTACCTTGTACATGGGAAAAAGGTGCTCAAACCACTCAGCTATACTTGCTCCCCAGAAATATAGTATTTTAATCCCAGTTTTGAAATAACGAACCATAATTTACCCTTTTGAATTATAGCCTATCAGCTAAAGAATTTTGGGTCAATAGATAAAATTCAAGGTGGGCAGAAATTCAGGGTTATAGAGTGAAGTAATGTGAAATGGCAGAATTTATTTCATCTCACATATTAGAGAGACTTCTATGATGCATATTCCAGAAATATGGCTGTTTGTTTCTATCCTACTTTAGCTTTTTTGTATCTGGAAACTTGATTTTGGTACTTTTGAAAATTAATTTTATATTAATTAGTTGCAGTATTACTTTATTCCTTTGTTCTTCTAAAATGCTGATTTTGTTTTGCTTGTGCTAATTATGTAATGTGATTACTTCTTGCAGATGCAGCAAATTACTACTTCTTAATTATACTAAAAGCAGGAGCTGAAAATATGGTGGCCACACCATTAACAAGTACTTCAAACTCTCTTAATGGTGATGCTCTGACATTCACCACTACCTTTACTCTGTAAGTGAATTAGGCTTTTGATGGTTAAAACACATTTTTCTTTTAATAGAGTTAATACAGCCTAAGCATGCAGATGGCATTTATAACCTTTTAAAATGCACTATGTTTGTTCTTTTTATATGGACAAACAACCCACTTCTCAATTTCTTGGTTTAACTTTTTATATGTCTCTGCTCTTTCCTTCCATTCTGTGGCATATTTCTTCCATGTGACTATAGGTATTTAATATTTTGAAGTTATATTTATGTAAAATTTTGAAGTTATATATATTATTAATTATAATTATAATATTAAAATATATTTAATCTGAACCATGAGTTTTTTCCTATATGCTTTAAATCTCATAATGTACTTAATATTCAATCTTAATGAAAAGATACTTATGTTTAGCATCACAGATTTATTTTGAAACTACCAAGTTAAAATATAGTTTGAAAAAAAACTTTACTGTTTGAGCTGTAATATACTGAGGAACTTTCTGATTTGTAAGATAGGAAAAGATAGACTTCTTATGAATTTTTATATTCTTTAATGGTTTATAAGTTATTGTTAGTTAAAAACTGAATTTACTTTCTAAGCCTTGAAACAATATTCATGGTATCATTTTTAATGGCATTAATTTGAGGTTTTTCTTACAGTTTTATTCAATGCTTAATTTTTCTAGGCAAGATGTGTCCAATGACTTTGAAATAAATATTGAAGTTTACAGTTTGGTAAGCAGTTAATGTTTCCTAAAATAGCCAGTAGTATGTTTTTCTTAAAGATAATTCAGATTTTAAAACTAATCTTGCTTTTGGATTGTATGTAGGTACAAAAGAAAGATTCC
This sequence comes from Tolypeutes matacus, assembly GCA_026826555.1. Lineage (NCBI taxonomy): Eukaryota > Metazoa > Chordata > Mammalia > Cingulata > Chlamyphoridae > Tolypeutes > Tolypeutes matacus. The sequence goes on from JAKSZT010053769.1 coordinate 24,118,085, forward strand.
TTAGGCCCTGATAAAAAGAAAAAACCATACAAGTCCAAGGTAAGAATTAAAGAAACCCTGTAAAAGTATTCTAATCATAAGTAATAGATATCATTATACTGACTTTTTATGTACAATTTTTAAGGAATATGAAGTTTTTAGATTATTTTTATGCCCCCAGATTCTACTTATTGCATTTAATAGGTATGAATACTGAAAGTAAATTTATGGTGAGTAATTATGATCCTGAGTATAAGTTCTTGATACATTTAGGCTAGATAATTATATTATCTCTGTACTTACTTGACAACTAATTTTTCTAACCGCTTAAAACTTTTCTCAAGGCTTTTCTCTGAATTCTCTCTTAGTTCTCGAAACAAGTAGGTGAGAATGGTGTGGTTACTGTGCAGGTATAGGGAATAGAACCTTCCAGTCTTTGCCTTTTTGTCCTTATTCTGAGTCATTGAAGATTTATTTTTCTATCCCTAACAAAAAAGTGATAAGCAATATAGGTAAAGCCTTAATAAAGGATCCAAGTATATTGTATTCATATTTAAGAATTATTTTATATGTGGGAGTATCTCAAGGTTGGTTTTAATCTATGAATCATAAAGTTTAATAGAAACTATACTAAGCTAGTTTTCCTTCCAGGCTATTACTCCAAAGCGACTCCTGACATCTATAACCACAGTAAGTAGAACTTTAAAAAAATTGAGCTTCCTTAAGAAATCTTTGCTTTATACAAATGATTGTAAACTGATTACATTAGCATTCTGGAAATCTTTAAAATATACTAATGGGTATGGTGTGTGTGTGTGTGTAAATCCTGATATTTATGTAGGAAAATATATTCTAAAATGTAGTCTTTGTAGTGATTAGGTTTGTATCTAATATTTGAGTCTTTGCTTCAGATAAAGCAAATAACTTGTTTCTTCTTCACACCTTTTCCAGAAAAGCAATCTTCATTCTTCAGGTGAGTGATCTTGAATTATTTGAAACTCTAGAATAAGGAAAATAACTAAACAATTGTATAGTAATATTGGAGGTCATCCTGACTTAATAGTGTTTCCCTTAGTCTCCCTTGAAGTAATGTTTTCTATACGTGGTTTTTAGTAACACATAAGGTTACTGGCCAGAAAAGCATGCTGTCTCATTGCCCCTTGGTCAGATAGCACCAAAGGCTATCACTCACCACACCATCCAGGCTCTAGCAGGCAGTACACTCTGATACCTGATCACTTGAAAATTGCAGCAAGTAGCATTACTCGTCACACAAACTTACATTTTTTGCAGATTTATTTTGTGCTAACCATACCGTGGAGCTTACTTCTTTGACCTTCTCAGATCATGGCTGGCATTGTATCAATTCAGAAAAGCATCTTCCTAGTTCACTGGGACCTGGGGTGCTAATAAACAGGAAAGGACTTCTCTAGAATGGCTTTAGACTTCAGTTTTTTAAAGAGATTGGATAAAGCTGGTTTCACTCACCTTCTTTTGAGCTCTTGGTCTCTTCTCTATAACACAAGGGAGTAACTAAGCAGAACTATGCAGAGATAGTCTCTGCTGCTAGTTCTGTCACCCTATATTATAAATAGCAATGACATCTTCTCTGTATCTCTTACAGGAAAATTTCTTTATATGCACACATTATTAGCTTCTGTAATTTTTATAAACACATTTGTCCCACTTCTTAAGGAGTGCTAGTACTTCACTTAAGTTAAATATAAAATACTTCACAGTTTTCTTTCATTAGGAAACATGTTGATGTTTTCCTTTATTTCTCTCCCATATTTAAAGATGAAAGAAAATAAGGCAATTTTCTTCCTGGCAATTTAATTTATTTCTGCTGGGCCGGGGGAAAGGAATTATTTATGCTCACAAAAGTCACTCTGAACTAAACATTTCTTCTTTCTTTGCAGTTATGGCCAGTCCAGGCGGTCTCAATGCTGTACGTACCAGCAACTTTGCCCTTGTTGGATCTTACACACTGTCGTTATCTTCAGTAGGAAACACTAAGTTTGCTCTTGACAAGGTAATCCAACTTGATAAGGGTGTGGGGTTTTTTTTTTTGTTGTTGTTGTTGTTGCTGTTTTTAGAAAAATTAGGTCAACGGAAATGGGCATGGTGCTTTCAAGTACTTGAAATTTTTGGCTGAAAATGCATGTTCTTAGAATTGTACATGTTAACTGTGCATAAGTATACCTAAATGGTATACTTTTTTATTTTAGAAGTCCCTCTTGTATCTTAATAATTAAATCTTCAGGATAGTGTATGCTGGCTTATTTTTCTAAGTGTTACTTCTGACTATAGAAGTATTACTTCTTGGGTTTAGATATTATGTTTACAACTTTATGTTTTTTTTTTTTACCGGGAGGTCCCGGGGATCGAACCTGGGTCCCTCCATATGGGAGACGGACGCCCAACCATTTGAGCCACATCCGACCCCCAGTTTACAACTTTAAACATAGTATCTTGCCCATTTGAATTGATGTTTTGAAATGAACAATATTTTGTGGATTTAGTTTCGATAAGACAGAGAAAAGTAGGTAATATTACTCTTTTAATCCCCTCCCTAAATTAAAAGCTTCAAAATTCAGATTTGCATGGTATCACTATTGAGTGCTTTTTCACCATAATGTGATATATAATTAAACTTTTTAAATAGCTAACCAGACCGTTTTAAGGAGTAATGAATAGAAGCAAACTCTTCTTTGGGTTGCCTACGGCACTATATAAAATAGTGGTACTTTAAAACATTGTAAGCGATTTCTGTAGTAAGAATGTAGAGGTGATGAAATACAGAAATCAGGAGGCCTAGTTTCTTGTATTTGCTCGCTCTAGTAATTTAGTCTTTAAGTTTGTGAGAAGTCACTTCATTTCTCTAGGGTCTTATTTTTCCAGTGTAGAATATTATATTAGATTAAAGCAATCTAACTTTAAAATTATATGAGATCCTTTTGTGGTTCATAAGTATGATGAATGGGTATTCACGTGTTTCTGTGAGATGTGCCTCCCTCAAACCTTGTTATGACACTGGTACATTACCTTTCTGAAGTGAAAAAAAAAAAAATTCTATGAAATATTTTTCTGTAGTTGAGGGACAAATAGACTATGTTTGAAAATTTGAAATTCATATAATGTATTTTAACATATTAATTTAAATTACATGTAGCTTTTTATTTAGTAATTCAATGAGTTTGACAAATAGAGTGACCCTGGGTCTTTTTTTTCTCTGTCTTGTTTTGTTTGTTTTAGATAAATTATGATGTAAAAGAGCGAGAGCTACTGGGCTATTTGTTCCAGGAAAAGGTTGCCACATTTTCTTTGCTTGAAACTAATGATCTTAAAAATAAATCCTTACTTTTTGGTCCACATGTATTTGTTTCACTAACCACTCTCATATCTTGGTTATTTTAAATAATTAATTATATTCTGTACATTATTCTTTCTTTAGGCTCTTGGAGATGGGCATCTATTTTCTCCACTCATATTTCTTCAAAGCTTTCTTTAAAAGTTCTCTTTTTTTTTTTTCATGCATGTTTGGTGTTTGGATTTCTTTCTTATATTCTTCTCTGTCATGAATTTTTTTTTTTTTAAAGATTCTATAGTCCAATGTTTATTTTCTGGATATTAGAATACCAAATTAGTAACTACATTTGAAACTAAAAATTATTCAATATTTTTGACCTCCCATATATTGAAAGAGTAATCTGTGATATTTTTAAATAAAAGTAGAACACCCTTATGGTCTCAATTGACTAATATGTAGTATGTTGCTGTATAGATGATACATTGCTTATTAATTTTGAAATTAAAATGCATTTAACACTAAAGCTATACTAATATAATCATATATTTTAGAAGAAATTTTTTAGAATTTCAAAAAAAATTTATTGAAGTTTATCATTCATACATGAACATAAATAATAAGTGTATAATAAAAGTTGTGAACTTACAAAACAAACATGCGTATCATCACACAGAGCTCCTATACATAACCCCACCACCAACACATTACATTGAAACATTTGTTAGAAACTATGAAAGAGCATCCTTAAAATACTACTAACTATAGTTCATATCTTTACATTTGGTGTATTTTTCCCCAATTCACCCGATTATTAACACCCTGTATTAGTATTATATATCTGTTACAGTTCACGAGAGAACATTCTCATATTTGTTCTGTTAACCACAGTCTGTCTTCCACCACAGGGCTCACTGTATTATACAGTTCCATGCCTTGTACAATACATTCAAAGTGTATACTCAGTGGCTCTCATTTTTATTACAGTGTTGTGTTATCATTAGAACGTTTCATTACTCCAAAAGGAAAAATCCCATAACCCCACCCCCATATCTCCTTATTGTTGTCCCTTAGAATTGATATAATATCTTCTTTTCCATTGATGCAAAAATATTACAATATTACTGTTAACAATAACTTATTGTCCATAAATTACATTAGTTGTAATTTTCCTGTATATTACCATATTCTTAACACTTTGTAAAAGAATATTCTTATATTTGTACTACTACCACAATCTTCATCCACCACTGAAATCACTGTTATACATTCCCTAGATTATTCTCTAGCTTCCTTTCAATTGATATTTACTTCCCTAGACTACCCTTTTCAGCCACAATCATATTTATAAATCAGCAGCATCAGTTATACTGTTATCATCAACTCTATTCATTTCCATACTTTTACAATAAATCTTATTAAAAATTCTGCATACATTAAGTAGCATCTCCCATTCTCAACCCATATTCTTTCTCCTAGGAACCTATACTCTAGAGTTTATCTCTGTGACTTTACCCATCATATTTATTTCATATTAGTGAGACCATACAATGTCCTTTTGTGTCTGGCTTATTTTGCTCAACATAATATTCTCAAGTTTCATCCATGTTGTCATATGCATCCTGATTTCAAGAGTTTGTAATTTCCTCATGAAGATCAAGTGCAAGCATTCTGTGTGCATATAGAAATTCTACTTAACAAAATGTTGGACATTATATTTTTTTATTCTAAAAAAGATGTGCAACTTAGATAAACATAAGATCTAGGGTTCATGAACTGTATTCCTTACTCAGTTTGTCACATAGCTAATTTCTATATATATAAGAGATTTCAATAATCTCTAAAATGAAAGAGATTTTGATGACATATCTTAAACATGAACTATTTGTTCTTTTGAAAACTTTTTTTGGGTGCCATTTTAATTCAAAATGTCATACTTACAAATTAAAATTAAAGCATATTTCCATCCTCTTAATAATTCCTTTGAAATTATAACTTAAGGGAAGCGGCTGTGGCTCAATCAGTAGGGCTCCCGTTTACCATATGGGAGGCCCTGGGTTCGGTTCCAGGGGACTCCTGGTGAAGGCAAGCCCGCCCGCACGGCCTGGTTAGCTGACCCAGTGAGCACAAGCAGCAAGGGGGGATAAATGAATAAATTAAAAAAAAAAAAAAAAAAAATGAAATTATAACTTAAATAGCCAACTAAGTGTTTGAGTTCAAATTTGAATCACTCAATTTAATTGATTGTGTCTAATGCTCTAAAAGGATCTTTCTGTTTCAAATGTAATTCAATTTATATGTAAAATTTGCTTCAAATGTGCTTTTGTGAGTGGCAGGGGGAGCAAGTATTTGTTCTAATAGCTTGTAGTTGATGCTGAAGAGTATTTAAAATAGTTTAGATGTTTTTTACATTGGTGGGGAAAAATTCCAGACCTTCTTTACCCATATAATAATCCTACTTAATTGCCTGAGAGAGCAGACAAGTTTCCAAAATCCTACCAGATACCATCGGCACAAGGGAATGTTTGCTTATGTCACTGGTACCTTGACCAGTAATACTTGACCAGTCACAGGGGTTATCTCTGTGATCCCCTTCAGAATGGAATTTTCTATTGAGGTTTACCCATACTGTTTGCTCTACAGATTTAGGATTCCACTACCAGCAGACTGCCATCTTATTTGACGTTATGGACATCTGGCATAAAACTGGGCATCTTAAAATTTAATTATCAAGCTCCTGAGTCACAGGACTCTCAAACCTATTCTTTGAATAGGAAACCAAAAAACAGTCATAGGTTTTATTATACTTTTATGTATAAAGGGAGAAGGAACATCCCAAAGCTCATCTTCTGACTTAACAAACCACACAAGTATTTATACCTCCCAGGAAATAGAGATTTCAATTTAAATATTATTAGGACAAAAATTATGAAGTAAAACAATCAGAATTATACAATTTAGTAGTTATAGGTGTTCTGGTATGCCCAAAGCTACACTGGTTTATGCCTGTTGGCCTGGAGTAATTGTTTATAGTGTCCCTTTTACTTTTAAAAATATCTTTATATGTTAATAATTACAAGGTCATCCTGAGTATAGGTTATATTTATCAGACACAAGTGTTCACACTCAGCAGAGGGTAGAAAGACTGACCTTTTGTATATATTCTCAATTCACTTTTTTATCAGGACTAGCTTCTAACCAAGAATATTGTCTACTATACCACAATTGTAGAGTGAGAGGAATTATTTTCTCCTTATCTTTCTGAGATTCTTTTTACTAGTAGCATTCTTTGGGCTAAGCAATGGAATTCTGTTAGTTATTGTTGAAAGTAAAGAGCCTGAGGTAAAGAGGCAAGGGAATTTATAACAAACAGAAAAATGAGTGTATGTTTCTCCTTTAGAAAAGAGTTTGCCAACCCCTGTCTACTATCTTGTTCTTTGTTTCCTCTTTGTCCGATCTATTCTTTGTTCCTTTTTCCTTCCTTTCCTGCCTTCTTCTGGATTAACTGAGCATTTTTTAGTAATCCTTTTTATCTCCTCTTGGCTTTTTAGCTATACCTCCTTGTATTTGTTTTTTAGTAGTTGCTAAGGGTTATAAAATGTGTCCTTAACCTATTAATGTCTACCTTAAAATATTATTATGCCACTTGCTGTACCTTGAACAGTAAGAACCTTGCGAAATATAATTCCATTTACCCACCCAGTTAAATTTTACTTCTACCTTTGTTATAACTCCCCCAATGCAGTGTAATATTTTTCTTTTTCTTTTTTTGTTGTAGCTTTTAAAAAATCTATTTTTAGAGAAGTTTTTGGTTTCAGAAAAATTGCACAGAAAGTATAGAGCTCCCTTGAACCGCCCCCCCCCCATAACCATATAGTTTCCCTTATTATTAACATCCTGTATTAGTGTGGTACATTTGTTATACTTGATGAACCAATATTGATATATTTTTAGGAGCTAAAGTCCAAAGTTTACATTAGGATTGTTAAATGAAATGGCTAGGGCCTGTGGAGGCAACTTGTCTGTATATGTCTAAAGCAAAGGCCAACTTATCTGTACACTTTGAAACTGCCCACATATACCTAAGACTGCGACAAGTTGTCCGAGACTCTGACCTCATTGCTAGGACATTCTGACATTTTTTGAATCTGGGTCTTGATTTCCCAATAAAGCTTTAAAATTTTTAAAATACACTTAAAAGCATTATCTTTTATATATTTACCATTTCTGGTGTTCTTCATTCCTTCCTGCAGATCCACACTTCCATCTGGGATAATTTCCTTCTTAGGAAGAACTTCCTTTAGTGTTTCTTGTGGGTCTGCTGACAATGAATTCTCTAGCTTTTGTCCAAATTTGTCTTTATATTGCCTTCATTTCTAAAGAATACTTTTACTATGTATAGACTGCTAGACGTGGTTTTCTTTGTATTTATCCTGCTGAATTTCACTGAGCTTTTTGGATATGCAGTTGATGTGTTTCATCAGTTTGGGCAAATTCTCACCCATTATTTCACCAAATATTTCTTATGCCTTGTTGTCTCTTCTTTCTGGGACTCCACTTAAATGCATGTTAGGCTGCCAGCTATTTTTTTCCAACAGGTCTTTGGCACTCTTTTTGATTTTCTTTTAATTCTTTTTTCATTTGGTTTTATTTTGGATCCATTCTATTGACTAGTTTTGAGTTCATCTGTCTTTTTTCCTGAGGTATTTACCCAGTCTGATGTTAAGCCCATCCAATGAATTTTTCTATTCAGATTTATTTTAGTTCTAAAATTTCTATTTGGATTTTTTTTTTAAACTTTAATTACTCTGCTGAAATCTCTATCTTTTCACCCATTTTTGTCTGACTTCTCAAAATTCCTTAACATAGAAATGTCCTTGTCTTCTAACTCTAACATCTAGATAGTCTGTGGATCTGCTAGTGACTGTTTTTTCTTTTTATTTTCTCTTGATTAAAGATCACATTTTTATCTGTGCATAGCCTGCTAGATAATAGTGTCCAGAAAACATTTGGTTTTCTTGGGGATAGATCATATGTATGCATTTGTATATGTGTATATATATGTGTACACATGTAAAGTTCCTAAGAATGTCTCCCTCATTTTTTTGTTGCAGTAAAAATTACATACAGTAAAAAAGGATCTTTTATGGCAGAAAGATCAGTGATTTTCTAAGGATGGGAGTAAAGAGAGGGAGAATTACAAACAGACAGAAGGAAACTTTTAGGGATGATGGAAATGTTTGTTATTATGGTCATGGTCGTGGTTTCATGGGTTAATGATGTGTCAATACTCATCAAGCTATAATATGTGCAAATTATTGTACATTCAATAAAGTTGTAAAAAAATATATTCAGTGAATTATAGGGACCTTTAGTATAGAAGTCAATGAGTTTTGTCAAATGTTTACACCTGTATAACCAATATTCTAGCAAGATATAGAACATTTCCATCATTCCTTTCTAGTCACTTGCAACCCCCATAGTCAACCATTGTTCTGATTTCTATCACCATAGATTAGTTGTGCCTGCTTTTAAACTTCACTTAAATGGAATTAAAGAATATATACTCTTTTGAGTCTAGCTGCTTTTACTCAACATGATGTTTTTGAGATTCATTCATGTTGTTTTGTGTACTACTACTTCATTGTTTTTTATTACTGAGTAATATTGCATTATATGAATATACCAGTTGTTATATTTTCCTGTTAATGGAGAATGGATAAATAAATGTATTCTCTTCTTAAACCTGTGATTTCTTTATCCATTAACTTGGAACGTAGGGTTTTTGTTTATGTCAGGCTCTACTTTGAATGAATTTATTCTTCAAAAGTGTTTGTTGCTGAAGCCAACAGATTTTTGGCCACCTGTTCTACCTTCTAGCTTTAGAAAATGCTGTGTTTTCAAGGCATAATGTCCTCTGTTCATGGTTTATACATGTCTTATCAAGAAAATCATACTTTGAAACCATTTTGAAAATAATTTACCCTGTTTCTTCACAGGTACCCTTTTTATCTCCTTTGGAAGGTCATATTTATTTTAAAATAAAATGTAAAGTAAATTCAAGTGTTGAAGAAAAAGGTTTTCTAGTAAGTAAAATTACTTATTCTTTATTTTCTTGTTTCCATTTTGTGAAATACAGATTTGATTTCCCATAGGACTGAAAATGAAAATCATTCCCATAGGAATGATTAATGAAAATAGTCCAAGTGATTCACTGATAAATCGACCCAGCAAAGATTTGTTGCACCTGCCTCGTATATGCTAATCACTGTGCTGATGGTGGGAATATAATGGGGCACAGAAAACAGTCCCTCCCCTCAGAAGCTTTTAGTTTAGCAGGGAAAAGTACAAGTGAACAGGCAAGTACAATCCAGTACTATAATAGGAGAAAGCATAGGGCCCACGGGTGTAACTTGGTGGGGACACCAAGTCATGGGTATGGGTGGGTGGGGAGGGTTTTAGATGGAGAATAGAAGTAACTTATAAACTCAAAACCAAGTTAGCGAGGGGGGAAGGGGAATGGGAAGCAGACAAAATGTTCCAGATAAAGGGAAGAACATAAACAGTGGCCTGCAGGGCCCTTCTCCTCCTCACCCCTAGCCCCCCAAAAGGATGACACATTTAGATGCTGGCAGGTATTTCAGGATAGCTAGAGCTTAGAGTTGAGGGGGCAGGTGGAGTGGTGATGAATCATTCTGACTGACATGTGGAAAATTGATTGAAACATGGCAATCTTGAGGAAGACTAGCTAGGAAACTCATTACTTCACTGGAGAGATGATGAGGAAGACAGCGGGGATAGGGAAAAGGACCCATCATGGAGAGAGAGATGATGAAGGAAGCACAGACCCTGGTGATTTGGCTCTAGGAGGTAGAAAAATATAAGCCAAGGTAAAGCCCAGATTCCTGCCATGCTTAGCTTGCAGGGGTGTCACTGAAATCAGGTACCATGGAGGAGGAACAATTGTGTGTATTGGGGGTAAGAAGTACTTTTCCTCCCTACATTTTTTTTCTGGAAAATTTCAAACATTCAGCAATGTTGAAAGAATTTTGTAATGAATACCTGTATACTCATACCTAGATTTTACCTTTAAGATTTTGTACTATACTTTCTTTATCACCTATTTAGTATCTAGCCTTCCTTCTGGCCATCCCTCTGGCTGTTTCTCAGTCTCTTATTTTTTTGGGAGATTTTAAAAAGTATATTGTATGCCTCAGTAGATTTTCCTTTAAATATTTTAGTATTCATATCATTAACAAGAGTTCAGTAGTTGTTGATAGTTGTTGTTTTTTTTTCTTTTTTTGAGGTAAGATTTACATGGAGTGAAATGTGTAAATCTAAAGTGTACACATTCCCACTTTTGACAAGTACATGCTCCTGTGTAACCCAAACTTCTATTAAGATATAGAATATTACTGTCATCCAGAAAGTTCCCTCAGCCCCTTCCTAGTCAATCACACCTGAGGTGGGATGTTTTAAAGAGATAAGTTTTAACCAATTTTGAATTTTAGATGCCTAGAGACATGTTTCAAAGATCTGGCTTTGGAGCTCAAGCTAGATATTTGAGTTGAGATAAAGTTTTGGAGGTCTGCAGCATAGAGATAGTAAGTGATGGCCAGGGGAGTGAGTAGAGCAGAACTGTGAGGAACACTAACATTTAAAGAACAGACCAAAGAAAAGAAGCCCTCAAAAGAGGAAAACAGATAATTTAGTGTCATGGTTGCCAAGGGAAGAGAGAATTTGAAGGAGGCTCTATAAGTGACCGTTGGACTTATTTACAAGGAAGTCATTGGTGGCCTTAGCAAGAGCAGAAGCTAGATTGTAAATGGTTATAGTGAATGGGAGGTAAGGGATAAGAGCATGAACAACTCTCAAAGTTTGGGAAGGGGTGAAGAGAGGGAGGGTGGTTACTTGCAGAGATAATGTAGGTTGAAAAAAGGATTTTGTTGACATTTTGTTAAGATGGGAGAGAACTGAGCATCTTTAAATGCTAATGGTAGCTTCTACTAGGCCAAGAGGTTGAACATAGAGGCACTGGGGAGCCTGAACTAGGACTAATGGGATAAGTGATGACTCAAAGCCATGAGAGTAGGAAGAAATAGGATCCAAGCCTCAGATAATGGGATTAATCTTATACAGAATTATACTTTTGCTATTGTCAGGGGAGAAAAGCATGTGTGTAGAATACTTAGAAGATTGTGGATGTGATATAAGAAGTAGAGAGACTCTAATAGTTTGGTTTTCTCTGTGAAGCAAGAATTTGAATGATATAAGGGATGTTACAGTTTGCAATTGCTGTCAAAGGGTGCAGTCAAGAAGAGGGAGATTGTAGGGAAACCATGTGGACATGGATGAGTAAATTGTAAACTGGACTTGAAGGATACCTGCCACAGCAACAGTTAACAGCATTTTTTATTCCTTGTTAATTTTTTTTCACATATAAATCCACCAGGTGGCACTAGATACTCTTGGGAAAGCGTTTTTATAACTTTCTGACCTAAAAGCAGTGTGTACCTACTGACTTTCTCTTTTAATGTAAATATTTTCATATTTTATTATAGGTACCCTTAGCAACTGATAAGTTCTCTTATGGTAGCTGGTTCATTTGCATATAAATCTGAGCTGGGTTTTTAGCTAGTTTGTTAGATTTCTTCAAGTTTACTCTGTCTTAAATCCTATGGTCCATTCTGATCACACCCACGCTAGAGAAATATAGTAAGAAAGAACTCAGGACTTCCCAGCATAACTTGTCTGTCCCTCATCTAAACAACCCATTGTTGATTACCTCTCTCTTCTATAAAAAAACAAAAGTTCAAGTTTTCCTTCCTGTTGTGCTAGGGGCAGCTAGAAGGAAGGAGACTACCAACCAAAGAAACTTAAGTTGTTCTAAAATGGTGCTAGTCTAGCTCTGTCTGTACTGACGAGCAGCAAGAGAAGGAAGTTCAGGACTGGTGGTCAGAGCTCTGCGTTCCAGTTCTGCTTTGTGATTGTGTATTATCATGTAATTTCCCTGGGCCTCAGTTTCCTCAGCTATAAAAATCAGAAAACTATTCTTTTCTTATTCCTTTCTGATTATATTGGGTTATAATTATAACATCTGTTATTCTTATCCATCAAAGTTTTCCTGTCTATTTTTTACCTTTATGATGTAAAAGGTGAACATAAACACAGGAGGGAGCTGGTAAGTTGCTTGTACTAACTTTGTGCTTGAGATTGAAACAAAAAGATTTCTTCCTCTTTTTCTTTGGATGATGGTGAGCAGTGTTGCCTAGCGGTAGGGCAGGCTTGCTTTTGGGAGGAAAAAGTGTGGTGCTGGGGAGAAGGAAAGGTGGAACCTGAGGGAATGCGGTAGGGATTAGGGCTAATAAATTTGAGGTTTCAATCTATCATGGAAACATTTCTTAATACAAAGTAACTTCTCCATGGCCAGAGATTGCACTTCTAATTCACCTATTTGGTAAATTCACACAAGTTAAGGAGAGTGTATATCCTACCATCATGAAGTTGGTGTAAAGATTAGTTGAGTTAACATAAAAATTGTACTTAAAATAATTCCTGGCAAAGAAAGAACCAAAGAAATACTAGTTTTATTATTATTATTATTATTATTATTATTATTATTATTATTATTATCTACCCAACAATCAGAAGGGTAAAGTTGTGATTTGACTCAGGAGGGGTGGGAGGGATGTAATCAAACACAAAGATCCCTTTGGATTATCAGAGGTGAGCAAAGTATGACCTACCACCTGTTTTTGTAAAGTTTTATGGAAACATCGGCTCATTTGCTTATGTATTGTCTATGATTGCTTTTGAGGTACAATGCAGAGTTGAATAGTTGTTTTAGAAACCGGAATGGTCCACAAAGTATAAAATATTTACTATCTGGCCCTTTATAAGAAACACGTTGCCAACCCTGATCTACATCATTGTTACATTTTTAACTTGTTTTGTTCTTTAATGTAACAACTCCTAAATAAATTCTCTCTTTAAAAATTAAAAGTGAGGATCTTAGAATTGAAATTTAAAAAAAAGTAAAGATCTTTATTTAAATTAGGGCTATACTTTGACTGCAACTAAAAAATAGCTGGGGGTTGGGGGGAAACCTACCTTCTACTTATCTTACTTACATTGAGTACGTCCATGGAAAAAAGTCTAACATTATTAATTACCTACTCCAGAAGTCCTGTCCTTGACTCTGTTTTACCTACTCTTAGAATATAAGTTGCGTTCCTAAAGTAGGGGAGCTGGCCAGCCAACCCCCTCTCTGCAGGGCAACGCTGCTTCCAAGCATGCTTGATGGTTCAACAGGTGACTTAGAGTTTGATTTTATCACAGTAATCCATCATGACCTATAATCATGAGTTAACTCTTTTTAATCCTGTTTTGTTTTCCTGAATAAAAACAAATTGCCAGTCTTTAAAATTAAGATAGGTATAATTTTATAAGCTGTCAGTTTGGTTTTTTTTCAATATATAAGATATGGTAGTCTCATCATCTTATCCTCCAATACTTAAAGCACTTCTCCTTTATTTAAGGAGCATTTGGTTAGGAAAACCATGCTTTTAAAAAGTCTAAAATTTGTTAGAGATATTTATTTGTGGTTAATGTCTAGAAGTTCTTAAATGCTTTATGTTTGCAAATGATGTTGAAAATCTGGATAAATTTCTGGACATGAGCAATCAGTGATCTCAATACTAGGGTAAAAGACTTAATGAAAATCATGCCAAGAGAGTTTGAAGTATGGAATATGACAACATATTGAAGTTTAACATATAAAGCCAGCATTTCATTGTTAGGATATTCTCTTCAACATTCTAAAGTCAGTATTTCATTGACTTTTTCAGACCATATTTGAAGATGTTAGTGGTTTTGGTGCCTGGCATCGAAGATGGTGTATTCTTTCTGGAAACTGCATCTCTTATTGGACTTATCCAGATGATGAGAAACGAAAGGTAATTTTAATAGTACTGGTCAATAGTGCAAGTCCTGATTGACTTTCATGTAATGTTTCATGCAAGTTTTCCCCACTCCCTGCAGTCCCCTTTGAGTGTACTTACTAAGCCATTCACAGTTTTCTTGTTGCAAGACCTGTGTGTGTTATATTTGTGTAAGAATGTTACATTCTATACATTTCCTTGATTTAACCACTCTTAAAATACTGTAAGGTCTATATTTGTCCTTTTCTCCTGAAATGTTCCATAATCTTTCCTTAGTTGACATTTTTTGTTAGAAATATGTTAAATTCAATTTTATACTTTATTAGCTAGTTGATTCACCTAAATCTGGGATCAAATAGTAATGAAAACCATCCACAGGAATACAATGGTTTTAGTTTTATAGCTACTCCTTCCACATCACAACTTTCCTCATTGTGGTTTCAATATATATATCATGGTCGCCATATGAAATTAAATGGTAGTTTTGTGAGGAATTTTGCAGAAGCTGCAGGTGACACACAAAGGCCAGCAGGTGACACAGAAAAAGTTTAGAAACTCAAAAGTGCATAAAATATATGGATAGTATTGTATAATAACCCAAATTTTACAATAAGGTACTGTAAATGCCACATAAAAGAAAAAGAAAAAATTCATCTTTCTTCTCTGGTATGAAAGGAGGGCCAAAATATTGTACAGGGATTTTCCAAATCACAGGGGCACTGTGCCTCTAACCCCCATGATATGGAAGGGATAACTGTATTTTAAATTTTGATATTAAGATTTTATGTTATAAGCTGCACCTCATTTTTTAGAATTTAATGTTGTTACCCAAGTAAGATCGTTTATTATCCAAAAACTGGAAGATAAAAATAAGCAGAATGAAAAAATAAAATCACCAATAAGAGAGATAACTGCAGTTCATATTTTGATTATATATCCTTCTAAACTTTTAATGTGTATAATGCATAATAATTATATTCCATTTATGGATTTTTTTTTTTTTTTGAGATTTATTTATTTATTTCTCTCCCACCTTGTTGTTTTTTGTGTTTGCTGTCTGCTCTCTGTATGTTCTTCTGTGTCTGCCTGTCTTCTCTTTAGGCGGCACTGGGAACCAATCCTGGGACCTTCCAGAGTGGAGAGAGGCGCTCTCTTGAGCCACCTCAGGTCCCTGGTCTGCTGTATCTCTTATTGTCTCTCTTCTGTGTCTCTTTCTGTTGCATCATCTTGCTGCTCCAGCTCTCCATGCGGACCAGCTCTCCACGTGGGCCAATTTGCCATGCTGACCAGCTGGCTTTTCACCAGTAGGCCCTGGAAATTGAACCCTGGAGCTCCTATATGGTAGACAGGAGCCCAATCACTTCAGCCACATCTGCTTCCTGCATTTATGGATATTTTTTAAACAAACAGCATCATACTATTTTTTTTTTTAAAGGAGGTACCAAGGATTGAACCCAGGACCTCATATATGGGAAGCAGGTGCTCAGCCACTGAGCTATACTCACTCCCATCATACTTTTTATAACCTGATTTTTTTAACTTTACAATATGTCCTAATATCTTTTCACATCAATAAAGATAAGTCTATAATGTTATTGCAATTGCTTTATGTATTCCATTGTAGCTTTTACACTTATTAATATTTTTAAGCTTTATTGTGATGACATTTTGACAAAAAAATAATAATACCAATCAATTTGTGTGTTATTAGTCCAGATTATTGTTCCTACACATATTCCTAAGCAATAAATTATCGCAACTGCATATTTTTTTAACATACAAACACCATCATACTATATATATTATTCTGCAACTTGCCTTTTTTGGATCAACATTGTGAAATTAGTCCAGGTTGGTATGTGTAGCTCTAATTTGTTCATTTTTCTCTGTAGTATAAGTATTCCATTATGATAATATATCACAATTAATTTATCCGTTTTCTTCTTTATGGAGCACTGTTTGTAATAACAACAGTTTGAATACAATCTAAGTGTCTTTACACCGTTTCACTGAGACAGTACTTCAAGGGCACTGGCTCATTCAGGGCATGACAGTCCCAGCTTCCTTCCCTGTGTGAGTCAAGGCTGCAGGTTCCTGTCCCTTGCATGGCCTTTAAAACCAAGGCTGCAGGGGCAAATCCCTGAGGAAAGCCAGAGTATCAGGCTAGCTTACCATCCTAGTTCCTTCCCATTCCAAATCTGAGATGGCAACTCTCAAGGATCAGCTGATTCAGAATCTTCTTAAGGAAGAACAGACCCTTCACAATAAGATTACAGTTGTTGGGGTTGGTGCAATTGGCATGGCCTGTGCCATCAGTATCCTGATGAAGGAACTAGCAGATGAATTAGTGCTTGTGGATGTCATAGAAGACAAATTGAAGGGAGAGATGATCAATCTCCAACATGGCACCCTTTTCCTTAGAACACCAAAAATTGTCTCTGGCAAAGACTATAGTGTGACTATGAACTCCAAGCTGGTTATTATCACAGCTGGGGCATGTCAGCAAGAGGGAGAAAGCCATCTTAACTTGGTCCAGCATAATGTAAACATCTTTAAGTTCATCATTCCTAATGTTGTAAAATACAGCCCGAACTACAAGTTGCTTGTTTCCAGTCCAGTGGATATCTTGACCTATGTGGCTTGGAAACTAAGTGGCTTTCCCAAAAACCATGTTATTGGAAGTGGTTGCAGTCTGGATTCAGCCTGGTTCCATTACCTAACGGGGGAGAGGCTGGGAGTTCACCCATTACGCTGTCATGGCTGGGTCCTTGGGGAACATGGGAGACTCTGCTGGGCCTATGTGGAGTGGAGTGAATGTTGTTGGTGTCTCCTTGAAAATCTGTACCCTGATATAGACACTGATGCAGATAAGGAACAGTGGAAAGAGGTTCACAAACAGTTGGTTGACAGTGCTTATGAGATGATCAAACTGAAAGGCTATACCTCCTGGGCCATTAGGCTGTCTGTGGCAGATTTGGCAGAAAGTATAATGAAGAATCTTAGATGGGCACATCCAATTTCCACCATGATTAAGAGAATCTATGGAATAAAAGATGATGTCTTCCTTAGTGTCCCTTGTATCTTGGGACAGAATGGAGTCTCAGATGTTGTCAAAGTGACTCTGACCCCTGAAGAAGAGGCCTGTTTGAAGAAGAGTGCAAATACACTTTGGGGGATCCAAAAAGAGCTGCAATTTTAAAGTCTTCTAATGTTGTACCACTTCACTGTTTAGGCTACAACAGGATTTTAGTTGGGGGTTGTACCTGTTCTTTTTATATGATCTGGGATTAAGCAGTAATATAAAGATGACCTAGGAAAAACATCAGTTTCTTGAAGTTAGACATAGGAATGGTTCATAAAACCCTAAAGCTATTTCCTGATGCTAAAGATGATACCTATCTTGTATAGTCCCAAACTGGTTATATAAAATAGTTCATCTGTGAGGCACCAGTGCCAACACACATGCTGCAGTTGTCTTTCAAACCAGAAAAATGTGTGGTTACTGTGTGTTATATACCTTCTGGTTCCTTCACCAAACATGCCCAGTCCAACTTCTTTCCTCACCATCAGTCGCATCCTGGTATCGAAGTGTAAATCCAACATGGCATGTCTTGTGCATAATGGTTTTAAAGGATCTTATTTTATGTACCAAATGTATTAAAGTAGTGTACAATGCCATGTAATGTAATAAAAAAGATCTACCTATAAACAATGCAACCAACTGTTTGTGTCATACCTCGAAAACGTCAAATAAACCATGAACAGTGGGGGGGGGGGGAAACATTCTCTCTTCCTTAGTGATTTTGAGGGTTTCTTTTACTTTCCTGAGAAGTTATATATTTTGGGGGTTATATAGTGGGAAGACTTTCAGACTATGTAGTCTGCCATATTTGCTGGAAGCATAATATGATTTATTTCTTTGTCTCCTATTTTTATCATTTAATTTCAAATTTTTCACTATTATGAAAAAAAAAACAGTGACTATACATATCTAAACATCTTTGTACACTTATATATTTGCTTAGGACAAATTTCTTTTAAGTAGATTTTCAGGATCAGAATATGCCCATTATTGATGCTTTTTGATTGCTGTTATCAAATTGCCTTTCTGTAATACACCAATTTTTACTTTCACCAACTTTTATATATAAGAGTTTCTCCAACCAATCAACAGAGGTTGTTACTGTTCTTTCTGGTCTTAGCCAATCTAGAGTTTTGAATGATGTATTTCATTTTAATTTCTTTTTATAATTACTAATAACATTGACTCTTTTATTGGCCACTTTTAAATTGTGTCCACACATGCCCCTTTTCTCATTTTCAGGGCCATTTAGTCTCATGAATTTTTATCTGTGCTTTGGCTCTCATACCATAGGAATGACATGGATTCCACTAACCATAAGCAATTTTTTGACCTTATCTTTTAGAGAAGCATACAAAATGTTTACTTTTATAGGAAGGGGGAAAATGGATGGGGTATAGCTAAAAGGTGGTTGAATATGTGTTTCTAATTGTTGAAACTGGGTAATGGGTACATGAGGGTTCATTATACTCTTCTCTTTATGTGTTTGAAATTTTCCATAATAAAGAGGTCTTTTTTCTTTTCCATTTATAGGATAGTTGGCCAAGAGCTATCAGTTGACATTTTTAGTTTCTACTTTTATTTCCAGCAAGAATCAATAATAAATATTGAATATGTTTCTCTAAACCCAGTGTAACTAAAATTTAACTTAAATTTGTAGCATTTTAATCTAGTGTGTATCAACTTTACATACTACATAATGCTTGCTGACTTAAGGAGTCTTGTTCATTTTCTAATAGTTTTGATTTTTTAAATTTGTTTTTAAAGAATCCTATAGGAAGAATAAATTTGGCTAATTGTACCAGTCATCACATAGAACCAGCCAACAGAGAATTTTGTGCAAGACGCAACACTTTTGAATTAATTACTGTCCGACCACAAAGAGAAGATGACCGAGAAACTCTTGTCAGCCAATGCAGGGATACACTTTGTGTCACCAAGTATGTATTGGGCTATAAATATTTCTGTCAGCTAAGTAAGGGATTGCCCACTATATTCTTATTGCTGTAAGAAATATCAGAGGTAGTCCTTGTCTTTAGGGTACAGTCTTAGTGAGAAGACAGTACACACACACATCACTAAGAGATCAGTCTATAATAACTAAATTAATATAGTCAATTAAAGTATAATAGATTGTATCTAAGCTAATCATGTTTTCCAGTATACTCAATGGGGAGGCATTTTCAAGACAGCTAATGAATTTTGGGATAAGTTGTAAGATTTCACATATAGTTGAGAAGTTAAGCATGATTCAGAGAGACCTCACATATCTCTTCTTTCTATTCCAAAAATACTCTCACTCAGATGACTTACAAAAAAACGCATCCCATTCTATTCTGCAAATTTATAGTTGGAGATTAAGGTTATATAAGACAGAATAAACTATTGGGAGTGTCACTTTTTTTTGTTGTTAACCCTGAACTATAATAGAATTTGAGATGTAAAATCTTATTCCTAAGAGTCTGACATGGGGTTTTTTGTTTGGATGCCTAAAAGAGGCTCAAAGAGCTAATCACTAAGTTGTGATTAGGGACATAGGTTAAAATTTGACAAAATCTTTCTTATTTAGGCTGTTGTTGGATTCACTCAGGGAGATGGGTTCCATGAAATTCTGATGTAGAAGCATTAGAAAGCTACAGACAATAGATACTATACTAAAATAGAACAAAGTTGCCCAGATACTGCCAATTTGTTTTAAAGTAGCTAGATAGGGTTCAGGAACCTCTTCTTCGGAAATTCTCAATGTCTAGATTTCTTCCATACTAATTCATTTTAGTTCATCCACTCATTTCCTTCAGGGGCCTTCTATGTACCAGTAGCATCAGACAGGACAGGTGAGGCAAAGTGGATTTGCAGTTATATAGTTTCTTATCTCCTCTGTCATGGCCACAGTCAGTGGGCAACCAATCCAAGTACAGCACCCAAGAAGTTCATGACCACAGTGGCCCATTTGAGTCCTTTTAAATATTACTCAGATTTTGTATCATGTGACCTAACCTTTTACCTGCTGTATAAACCCTCCCTGACTTCTCTTTAGACCTTCCCCTGTGGTAGAGGTAGCTAGATCACATATTGCTCTGCCTCCAATTACTCTGTACTTCAGTTGCATGTAGTTTTCCTTATTATAATATTATCATAATTTGGATGGCAGCTCTTTTACCCAAGAACTGTAGAATGGAGCATAATTAAGTTTTGGTTGTGTCCTCAACTTTGCTTCGTGACTTAAAAACTTGTTTGGCATTTTTGGCCATAAGGATACATTCTATAGTACTACATTCTCCTTTGCCTTATTTTATCTGTTTCTCCACAAAGCCTTTATGACCTATGTCTTTTATCTAAATTTAATGTATGTCATATTTTATTTCCACCAATCAACCTTCTTGTCTTTCCCTCCTTTAGTCAAAATTTCTCTTCTGATCAGTACCGCCTACTTCAAAAATATTAGACTACACATTTGAACTAGAAACACATTATCACATCAGGAGATAATATTTATTATATAGTAGGGTTTTGAAGTCAATAGACCTAAGTTTAAATACTCACTCAATGACTTACCAAGTGTAACCATGGTTATGTAATGTCAGAAGGGAAAAATAAACTCCACAGAGTGACAATAAAGATTAATGAGCTAATCAGTGTAAAGTGTTTAGCATAATGTCTAGCCAAGAAATGAGTTCAAAAAATGGTCACTATTATTATTGTGAGTGTTGTATTCTCCTTATCTCTCTGTTGATCCATTGACTATGAGGAGATGATAAACTTGCCTGCTTATTCATGTTTATACCATTTCTAGTATCAATAAAGAGGAATTATAAAGAATACAATGTAAAAACCTTCTAACAGCTAGCACTTCTCTAGAAGCCTGGTCTGGCTTGTGCGTTAGGGAATTTCCCCCTTTCCCTCTGCCCTCTTCAGCCCCATCAGCTGGTTTCAACTTGTAGCTAAATATGGATGCAAAGAAGAAATTCTTGACATGGATGGAGATGTTAGGATAGGCAAAAGTAAAGGGAGACAGTGCTAAATAATGTTACCTATGAAGGTCCATGAGGCAGTGATTTCAGCTCTTGAAGAGCCTGAGTCTAAAGGATATTAGGAACTTCGGGATTCAGTCCTGTGATACTCTTGCTAGGAAATGCTCCACACTCTGTGGGTGTCTTATGCCATCAAATTGCCCAAGCCAGACTACCTGTACAAAACAGTTAGCATCTTTGGTGTGGAAAACTCTATCAATATTTACCAAATGTAATGAGTATGAGATACAATTCAGCTAACCAAACAGTGAGGATAATTTTACCTTATCATACTTAAGAGAAGTTCCTCACTGTGGCATTTGATTTGCATTCATTAAAAGATGATAAAGAAGGGGGAAGTTTAGGAGTTGAGGAAAGAAGGTTAAAGAGCATGAGGAAGCCAGGTGCCCATACTCCTAATGACACTGAAGAGCCCAGAAGTCCACAGTTCTGCTGGTGCTGTTGTATTTGTCAAGGCTGCTAGAACTTCCAGTCACCTGAGGTGGCTGCTGCTCTCCTATAACTATAGTACCATTTGCTGCAATCAGCAGTTGTGAGTGCCATATCCCAAGAACTCTGGGATATGCAAAGCAATCTGGGAAATGTAGTTTTCCTATCCCAGCCACAGAAGCGAGCATGGAAAAGTGGGAATGAAGTTGAGAATCAACAGGCAAATGATCATGCTGTGTTTTGTTTTGTTTTTCCTGATGGAGTGTACAATTTTTTAAAAATGTAGACTTGGAATCCATTGCTAGAGTATAGAGGTCTTTAACTCAGTGATAATTTTAAAACTACATCTTATTGGAATTTTGTTAACTTGTTTTAGGAGATGGATTTTGGTTTGTTGCCTAAAGCTAACGTTAATATTCAGGCAGTACACACTAATAATTCTGTATCCATTACGTATAGCCAGTATCTCCTGTTTAGTCGTGGTAACATTTTTGACTAGTCTGTGTCTATGCCTTACCAGCAATAAATACTTTGAATATCTCCCACTCTTGCCTAAAAAAAAAAAGATGACAATCATTTCATTGATTTGTTTTGACTGAATTTTTTCTTTTTCTAGCAAGAATTTACAGAGGTATGGAATGGGGGGAAAAGAATCCTGACTTTTTTTTTTTTTTTTTTTTTTTTTTAACGCTAGGAACTGGCTATCTGCAGATACTAAAGAAGAACGTGATCTCTGGATGCAAAAACTCAATCAAGTTCTTGTTGATATTCGCCTCTGGCAACCTGATGCTTGCTACAAACCTATTGGAAAGCCTTAAACTGTAGAAAGTTTCCTTCTGCATATGGAGGGTTTTTGAGCTATGTCATAAAGGTATCTTAAGAAAACACACTTATGAGCATGAGATTTGCTGATTGCATTTTATGCTTTAAATACTAAAGGGTATGTGCCAATATTCACTACATATTATGCAGTATTTATATCTTTTGTATGTAAAACTTTAACTGATTTATCTTCTGTCATTCATAAATGATTAGAAGTAAATGCATTATTGCTGAATTTGCTAAATCTTAATTTAAAAGCCTCATTTACCTAGAGATATAATTATTCAGTTATTCATAGTAAAAATTTTTTTTAAACAAGAAATTTTGAATTATCTTCTTGGAGCTGTGGCTCCTGAAGTAGAATGGTCTTCCAAGAATTGGAGACAGAAACCTCAGACTTTTGTGATACCTTCTCTAGCTAGCCTCAATAATTTTTTCTAAAGGTTGTGATCTTTTATTGATCATGATATGTCTTGTTACTAGAGTACTGAAAAAAATTTCTATGGAACTTCACACAAATATTTTAAGTAATGGAGTTAAACTTTTTGAAATAGCAAATACATAGTAGTTTAAAGCTTGTGCTACCTTCAAAAAAGAGATGTAGACATAGGGGATATTGCATGAGATTTGGGGTTAAATATTTTATATAGGTGAGTTAATAAATAATCACATGGTTTACATTTACTCAGTTACTATATATGCAATATGGTGCACATTTTCATAGAATTCAGGCTTTTTAAAACAACTATTTTTGCTACATAGCTCATAGATTCCTCAGATATACCTGGCATATTAGTTCTTCTTGTGTAATAAGAACAAATGTAAATGGAAGAATCTTTATATATAAAAAGTAAACTTTTTCCAAGCTGCTATGGACTAATACTTTACTTGCCAAAGTTCTTGTCTTTTTTCCTTCATGTCCATATTTGACAGTATCTAGAAACCCATTTTGAAATAATTTGAAAAGCTATTAAGTCATAAATTACCTTTAAAAGCCTAATTCCTTTTTTTTTTTTTTAATAAAATAGTATAAAGCATGGTCTCAAGTTTTAAATACACTTTGAATTTCTTCTGAACTTTTGAAGTTATTGACACATTTATAAACACTAAATTCTGTCAACTCCTGTCATTTTATATTCATTCAAATGTGTTTTTCTTATGTGTATTATAAAAATATATTTTATAACTTCTTACCCAAATAAATATTTGTAATTGCCTTAAGGAATCAGTTATTTAAGGAATGCTATTTAAATGTGCAATGTGACTGTTACGCAGTCTTAGGCTACAGGCTTCTTGGGGGAACTTACAGCATCTCATTCACCTTATTTCTAGCCCAGTGCTCAGCTTATTACATATTCTTGGAGTTGCTGTTGAATGAGTAGGCAAATGAAGTAGCCATTTCTGAGGCATTTCAACAGAATATGATAATTGAATGTGCATATGAATGTGAGATGGAGGATGATTCCAAAGTGCTTTGCCAGGTCTGAGTGGACAAGTGACATTAATAGCCAAAACAGGGAATAGGTTTTAGAAGATTGATTAGATAGAGGTTAACTTTTATTTATTTATAGACTTACATGTATTTTTGAATAGGCATTACATGCCATGGTATAAAATTTAAAAGGCACAACAAAGTCAAAATGAAAAGTATGTCTCTCCCATAGTTTTGTTTCCCACCCAAGAGACAACTCTTTTACTAATTTTTATGTTTCTTCCTAGTGAGACTATGCATATACAAATATAGCCAAATTTATATTCTTTTGTTCATACAAAAAGATTCCATACATACTATTTGTAGTAAGTCTTTTTTTTTAAAAAAGAGCGGTATCGCTTAGAAATCACTCTATCTCAGTATATATAAAGTATATATAAAGTGTTTTTTTTTTTTTAAATAAGAAATTTAGTTTAAGATGATTGTGGGACATCATGTTAGAAATATCAGCAGTGAGAAATCCTGCTCTGGAGATTTCAGTGTTATCTGCATAACAATGATTGCTGAAACTATTCAGAGTGAATAAATGGATGGAAAGAGAAACAAGAACAAAAGGAACACTATATAATCCAGAGGAAAAGTATAAGAGGAGTGGCTAATGGTTGTCTTCCATGAAAAGAAACAAGAGTGATATCTGGCAAAACTAAAGACGAATCTTAAGAGTCTTATCACAGAATCATAAGGCACATTAAAGAGAAGGTGGACTGAAATTTGGAGAGGCCAATTCAGTGGAATGGTTGAGATGAAAAATCAGGTTACAACAAAAACCTCAATGGGGAAAAAATGACATATGATTGCATAAAAAATTCCTCTATGATAAAATGTCATAAACAAAGTTAAAGCACAAGCAACAAACTGGGAGAAAATATTCACATTATATTTAACAATCAAAGGATTAATATGCAAAATATATAAAGAGCACCTGTTACTGGTTATCATTTTTTAGCATTACTGTGGACATCATTCTTGGTGTTTTACATGGATTTTTATCTCATTTAATCTTCGTATGACCTTATAAAATAGGCATAGAATGAGGAAACAGAAACTTAAGTACCTTTGAGGCCCTCAGCAAGTGGCAGGCTAGGCACGAACCCAGACACTCTGCTCCAGAATCCATATACTTCACCATTACACCATCATGTTTTTCAGATTAATAAGAAAAAATTCACCCTGAAAAAGGGGGCAAATAATCTTAGCAGGAAATTCAAATACATGAACAAATCCAAAGAGCCAATAACATGTAAAAATACTAATAAATAAAAATGTAAATAACAATGGATTATTTACCCTCAGATTGGTGAGACTATGGCCAACATTGCTGGGGGCTTGGAGAAACAAACCCTTTTATGCTCTTGGAGAGAAAAGAAATTGATACAGTCTTCTTGGATGGCAACTTTCAGGAATCTTTTGTGCTAATATACAGGATCAGATGCTCCAATCAAACTCCCATGCCCTAAAACTCTTACCCATATTTTACTCATAATTTCAAGGATACAAGCAATCAAAAGTCCCTGGCAAAGCAGAGAGAGGTCTGGGACATCTGTTGTGGCTCCTAGGTCTTTCATTCCCACATTGGATGTGTACTCTCTGGCCAACAGTAATAAATGAGATCTCAGATGAAATTTCAAGAGATCTCACATAGCATGTGGTCTTTATGTGATGAAATATCACCATTTTATACCCCATATAGTTGTATGCCTTGTATGGCTTTCCCAGGAGCCATGCCTTACAAATCCATAAATTCTAGGTTTGTTTACCATAAGCGCTCTTTAACCAACCATGTACTGCTAAGAGCATTTCATAGATAACAGTTCTAATAAATACCAGAAGTCTGTAATTACCAGGAGGACCAGTTTTCAGCGTGTTTTCAAGGAAACCTGCCAGAGTCACTTGCCTTTCCCAACACCTGCGGAATCAAAGTCCAGCTGCCTTAACTCCTTCCTCTCCACCACTCAGATGAACTGGCATATAAGCAAAGATATACATTGTTACATTGTACATTGTTACAGTTCTGTTTTTAAAGTGGAAAAATAGAAATAACCTGGAAGTCGCTCAACCAGGAAGAAAATTAGAAATATTAAAGGAAATAGGAAATTATTGTACATTCTTTCTACCAAATAACTTGTAGTGTTCCAAAGGATTGAAGTAACCCTATACATATATAATGACTTGGAAATTTTTCCAGAACAACTTATGGTAAAAAGAGATATGCCATGCAACATGAAACTGTATCACAAAAATGCACATAGCTAGCTAAAAGTCTGGAAGGAACCATACCAAACTATAAATGGGAAATGGCAATTGGAAAGAGGTTGAGAGTAGAGTTGGGTGAAGGAATGCTTTGACTTTTGACTGTATTCTTAGAGTATGTGATACATTTACAATGAGAATATTTTTATGTATTGCTTGTGTGCATGGAGTGCAAGAATGAAAAATTGAGAAGACAGTGTAGTGACTATAGGATATTGATTAATGAAGGGAAAAGGGCAATTGGGGCAGTAGTTTGGTGGGTGTCGTTGTTTCCAAGTTATGCTAAAGCAAATACCATACAATGGGTTGGCTTAAACAACAGGAATTTATTGGCTTACGGTTTTGAAGCTAAAAGTCCAAAATTGAAGTATCAGTAAGGCAATGTTTTCTCCCAGAAGACTGAGGCATTCTGGGGCTGGCTACCAGTGATCCTTAATCCTGGGCTTTTTTGTGACATGGCATTGTACATGGTAATGTATTCTTTCTCTTCCGGGTTTCATTGACTTCCAGCCTCCCATGGCTTTTTCTCTGTGGCCTTCTCTATAAGGCCTCCAGAAATTGGGTTAAGATCCACCCTGATTCAGTTGGCTACACATTAACTAAAAATAACATTTTCAAAAGGTCTTATTTACAATGACTTCACACCACAGGAGTGGATTAAGATTAAGAACATGTTTTTCTGGTACATAATCTACTACATTAGAAAAGATTGAAGGAAGAATATTTTTGGACTGAGGAAATGAATCAGTTACTATGCTGAAAGCAGAAAGTCAAAGATGAGGGAGAACCTGAGAGGAGTAGAAAAGAAAGATAAGAGATAGTGAATGTATTTGTGGAGCATGATGAAGGGTGATAGGACACAGAAGATAGGTGGAGTCCAAAACCCCCTACTGGCAGTCATCATTTGTCCTGGTAACTTTGTGAGCAGTGTTGAAGAAATGGGGCACGGAAACTACACAATCGTGTAGGACTAGACAGCATTGAAGTGATCTGCCCCTCATTCATGAAATATGCTTGCAAATGGCACCCATTGGGAGGCAGGGGCAAGTGTAGAGTGGAAGAATTGCACACCTGTTTCAAGGTCAATGAACACTAAATTCTAAAAGTTTTGAAAACTATATAGTAACCCCTAACCTCCACCCCCGTTTTCAAAATGTTATCCAAAATTTTTCATCAGAATTTCAAAAAGGTCAAAGGTTGTAATTTTACCATATTGGTAATATTTAACATTAAATTTAAGAATTTACATTGTTCCTTTAATCAAATACAATACAATCTAAGTACAAATACAATTTGATGTGCCTTATCATCCATTTAAAAATATACAAGTAGGGAAGTGGATGTGGCTCAAATGGTTGGGCTCCCGTTTACCATATGCGAGGCTGGGTTGGATCCCGGGGCCTCCTGGTGAAGGCAAGCTGGCCAGGCGTGGTGAGCTAACAGTCTGTACCGCCGAGCACGGTGAGCTGACAGTCTGCACCGCGCCGTGAGCTGATGGGTGAGCTGGCGCAACAAAGGTAGACAAGCAGACAGAAAAATGCACGGCAAATGGACACAGTGAGCACTAGCAGCAAGGGGGTATAAATAAATAAAAATAAAATAAATCTTTAAAATATATATATATATATATATAAGTAATATGGAGCAGGTGTAGCTCAGTGGTTGAGTGCCTGCTTGGCATGTATAAGGTCCCGGGTTCAATCTCCAGTACTTCCTAAAAAGAAATACACATACACACACACACATACATATATGTGTATATATATATATATATATACACACACACAAGTAAGTTCTTTTTGGAGATTTCATAGCATTCTTTTTACTTCATATCTCACAATTTTATACTAATATAATTTATTTTTCTATGTTTGGACAAAATATGTATATAAAATGAAAGGAAAGTCTAAGGTCATGTCTATACTAAAAGGAAAGCTAAAAGTGTAACATGGGACTATAGCATAGTAAAACCTCATGTGAAATATAAATATGGGTAATATTGCATATATAAGACTTTTTCTTTGAAACTGAACAAATGTATGTTAACGTTACAAGATGTTATTATCAGGCAAAAAAAACATTATGCTAAGTGAAAGAAAAAGACACAAAGTACTACATATTGTATGATTCCATTTATATAAAATGTAGTATCAATTCATTTATAAAGATGGAATTAGATTTGTGGTTATGCAGGGCTGGGGAAGGATAGAGGGACTGAGAGGTGACTGCTAAGGGGTGTGGAGTTTTTCTTTTTGGAGTAATGGAGTTGTTCTAAAATTTTTTGTGGTGATGAATGCACAATACTGATTATACTAAAACGCATTAATTGTACACTTTGGATAGATTGTATGTTATATGAATATGTCTCAGAAAAGCTGCTTTGAAAAAAACTCAGCAAAAAAAATTTTTTTAATGAAATGGAAAATTTTAAATATCCTGTGATCAGAAGTTTTTTAAAAAATTTATTTTGTACGCTTAATAATTGAAAATATAAACAATTAAAAACTAAAAAGTAAACACAGATGAATAAATATATACATTTCTCAATTAAATGTACTGGATACATATAAAATTTTTTTGAATCAAACAATATGTTACACAATATATTTGGTTCATAGTAACGCATTCATACAGTATTTATCCTTTTGTGTCTGGCTTCCTTCACTCAACATAATGTCCTCCAGGTTCATCCATGTTGTAATATGCTTTACGACTTCATTTCTTCTTACAGCTACATAATATTCCATTGTGTAAATAGACCACAGTTTGTTTATCCATTCATCTGTTGATGCACACCTGGGTTGTTTCCAACTTTTGGCAATGGTGAATAATGTGGCTATGAACAT
>JAKSZT010053769.1:24152262-24332452 GCA_026826555.1 Tolypeutes matacus
CACACCGATGTTCATAGCCACATTATTCACCATTGCCAAAAGGTGGAAACAACCAAGGTGTCCATCAACAGATGAATGGATAAACAAACTGTGGTCTATTCACACGATGGAATAATATGCAGCTGTAAGAAGAAATGAAGTCGTAAAGCATATGGCAACATGGATGAACCTGCAGGACATTATGTTGAGTGAAGCAAGCCAGACACAAAAGGACAAATACTGTATGAATGCGTTATTATGAACCAAATATATTGTGTAACATATTGTTTGATTTAAAAAAAATTTTTTTAATGCATCCATTACATTTAATTGAAAAATGTATATATTTATTCATCTGTGTTTACTTTTTAGTTTTTAATTGTTTATATTTTCAATCATTAAATGTACAAATTAAAGTTAAAAAAATGTTAAAAAAAAAAAGAATGCTGGATTTTGTCAAATACCTTTTCTGCATCAATTGAGATGATCATGTGTTTTTTTTCCTTCAGTTTATTAATATGGTGTATTACATTGATTGATTTTCTTATGTTGAACCAGCCTTGCATACCAGGAATAAATCCCACTTGGTTGTGATGTATAAGTCTTTTGATATGCTGTTGGATTCGGTTTGCAGTATTTTGTTGAGATTTTTTGCATCTATGTTAATTAGAGAGATTGGTCTGTAATTTTCTTGTAGAATCTTTATCTGGCTTTGGTATTAGAATGATGTTGGCTTCAAAAAATGTGTTGGGTAATTTTCCCTCCTATTCAATTTTTTGGAAGAGTTTAAACAGGATTGGTGTTAATTCTTTTCAAAATGCTTGGTAAAATTCACCTGTGAAGCCATCTGGTCCTGGACTTTTCTCTGCTGGGAGATTTTTGATGATGGATTCAATCTCCTTAAATGTGATTGGTTTGTTAAGTCCTTATATTTCTTGTAGCGTCAGTGTAGGTTGGTTATGCGTTTCTTGAAATTTGTCCATTTCATCTAGGTTGTCTAGGTTGTTGGCATATAGTTTCTCATAATATCCTCTTATTATTATTTTTTTTCTTATGGAGTCATTTATAATGTCCCCCCTTTCATTTTTGATTGTATTTATTTGCATCTTCTCTCTTTTTTTCTTTGTTAGTCTAGCTCGGGGTTTGTCAATTTTATTGATCTTCTCAAAGAACCAGCTCTTGTTATTGTATTAGTCAGGGTTCTCTTAGGAAACAGAATCAACAGGAGATATTTGTCAAAAATATGAAATTTTAAAAGAGTCTCTCACGTGACCGTGGGGATGCACAAGTCCAGGTTCCACAGGCAGGCTGCAAACCAGTGGCTCAGATGAAAGGTCGTTGATGAGTTTCTGGGAGAAGTTGCCTGTCCAACGACGAGCTGGGAAATTCTCTCTGAACGTTGAAATCACTTCCACTTTAAAGTCATTCAACTGATTGGATAAAAGCGCCACCCACTGATGATGTAATCTTCCTGATTGATGCAGATGTAATCAGCCATCCACGCAGTAAACTCACTGGTGATTGAAGTCCATAAATGCTCTTGTATTACAATTAGCCCAGTCCTTGCTGGAACAAGCACCAGGACACAATTACCTGGCTAAATTGACACATTAGCCTAACCATCACAGGTATGGTTGATTTTCTCTATTGTTTTTCTGTTCCCGTTTTCATTTATCTCTATTCTAATCTTTATATTTTCTTTCCTTCTCCTTGCTTTGGGATTGGTTTGCTGTTCTTTTTCTAGTTTCTCTAGTTGTTCAGCTAAATCTTTGAGTTTAGCTCTTTCTTGTTTTTTAATGTAGGCACTTAGGGCCTTAAATTTTTCTCTCAAGACTGCCTTCGCTATATCCCATAAGTTTTGATACGTTGTGTTCTTGTTTTCATTTGTCTCAATATATTTACTGATTTCACTTGCAATTTCTTCTTTGACCCACCGAATATTTAGGTGTGTTGTTCAGTCTCCACACATTTGCAAATTTCATTTTTCCTGTCTATTATTGATTTCTAGTTTCATTCCATTATGATCTGAGAAGGTGCTTTGTATAATGTCAGTCTTTTTATATTTATTGAGAGCGGCATGGTGTCCTAACATGTGGTCTATCCTGGAGAAAGATCCATGGGCAGTTGAGAAGAATGTGTAACCTGCTGAGTTTGGATGCAGTGTTCTGTATATGTCTGTTAGGTCTAACTTTTTTATTACATTGTTCAAGTTCTCTGTTTCCTTGTTGATCTTCTGTCTAGTTGTTCTATCTAATGATGTGAGTGGATTGTTGAAGTCTCCAATGATTATTGTAGAAATATTTATTTCTCCCTTTAGTTTTGCCAGATTTTGTCTCATATATTTTAGGGCACCCTGGTTAGGTGAGTAGATATTTATGACTGTTTTTCCTGGTGGATCGTCCCTTTTATTAATATATAATGGCCTTCTGTATCTCTTATAACTTTTTTGCATTTAAAATCTTTTTTGTCTGATATTAGTTTAGCTACTCCTGTTCTTTTCTGGTTACTATTCGCATGGAGTATCTTTTTCCAACCTTTCACATTCAGCCAGCTTGTATCCCTGGGTCTAAGGTAAGTTTCTTGTAAGCAGCATATGTATGGCTCATGTTCTTTTATCCTTTCTATCAGCCTGTATCTTTTGATTGGGGAGTTTAATCCATTCACATTCAATGATATTACTGTAAACGCACTATTTACTTCCTCCATTTTATTCTTTGGTTTTCATGTGTCATCTTGTTTTTGTTTCTTTTTACTCTTTTGATTCTCCTTTCTGCTATTCTTTCTTCTATACTCTCCTCCAAGCCTTTCTTTCCTGTCTTTTTCTTTCAGGTTCTAAGGCTTCCTTTAATATTTCCTGCAAAGGTGGATTCTTTTTTGCAAACTCTCTTAGTTTCTATTTATTTGTGAATATTTTGTTCTCACCTTTGTATTTGAAGGACAGTTTTGCTGGATAAAAAATTCTCAGCTGGTGGTTTTTCTCTTTCAGTTTCCTAATTGTATCATACTGCTGTCTTCTCACCTCCATGGTTTCTGAAGAGAAATCTGCACTAAGTCTTACTGGACGTCCCTTGTACATGATCGTTTGCGTCTCTCTTGCTGCTCTGAGAATTTTCTCTTTATCTTTGACATTCTGAGTAGTATGTGTTTTGGCATAGGTCTGTTTGGATTTATTCTGATTGGGATACGGTGTTCTTCTTGGACATGTAAGTTCATTTCTTTTGTGAGTGTTGGGAAATTTTCAGCTATTATTTCCTCAAATACTCTTTCTGTCCCTTTTCCCTTTTCTTCTCCTTCTGGAACTCCCATGACACGTATGCTGTTGTGTTTTGTGTTGTCATTCAACTCTCTGAGCCCCTGCTCAATTTTTTCCATTCTTTTCTCTCTTCAATATTAGCTGTTCTGTCTTCGGTATCACTTATTCTTTTTTATTTATTATTTATTTATTTATTTATTTATTTATTTATTTATTTTAAAGATTTTATTTATTTATTCATTTATCCCCCCCTTGCTGCCTGTGCTCGCTGGGTCAGCCAACCACGCTGCGCGGGCAGGCTTGCCTTCACCAGGAGGCCCCGGGAACCGAACCTGGGGCCTCCCATATGGTAAACGTGAGCCCCACTGATTGAGCCACAGCCGCTTCCCACTTATTCTTTCTTCTATTATTTCGAGTCTGATCTTGTATGCCTCAAATGTGTTTTTGATCTTACCTATTGTGTCTTTCATTCCCATGAGCTCTGTGACTTTTCTGTTCAGGATTTCAAATTCTTCTTTGTGTTCACTCAGTGTCTTCTTGATGTCATTTATCTCTTTAACTATATTGTCTTTCAACTCATTAATTTGATTTTGGAAATTTGTGCTCATCTCACTGATTAGTTCTCTCAAATTCTGCATCTCTTCTGGGACTTTGCTGTATTCCTTTTCTTGGGCCATGTCTTTTATTTTCTTAGTATGGCTCATAATTTTTTGCTGGTGTTTAGGCATCTGATTAGGATGTAGTTTACACAGATGCTCAATCTCTTTCTCTTTTATAGGGATTTAGTGGCAGGAGGCTGTGAGTTACCACAGCTCTTTGATTTTTGGCTCGACTTGAATTGTTAGGATTGTCCTGGTGGTTGCTCAAAACTGGGCACTGGACCCAGTAATTGGTTGTAGAGTCACTTCCTAGGGCCTTGGGCAGGGAGGCTTTAGAGGCCAGAAAAACCCCTCCTACTTATTTTTAATGTTCTTATGTGCAGTTCCTTGGTCTGCTAGGAGATGGTGCTCTTTGGAAGCTCTCAATTCAAAGCCTGGTCAGAGTGTATTTGTTGCAACACAGACCAGATCAATGTGATAGAGCTTCCTGTCTGGAGGGTAGGAGCCTTGTAATTCAAACTTTCTCTGAGACAGTTTTCCAGCCTTCTCTGGCAGCCCCCTCCCTTTTCCCAGATAGGAAATATTTCCACTCCCCTCTGAGTCCTCAACAATCAGTCCCTGTTAGTAGAAAAGGAGATTGGGAGGGTTGTATATCTTTAGCCCCTTGTATATCTTTAGCCCCTTGCAGGCTCCAAGGCAAACAATAGTACAGCCCCACCAAGCCTGGAAGGGCTCTTGGGACACAGCAGACCAAATTTGTGAGTCAAAACCTGAGTCACTTTCTTGTGGAGTCCTCAACAATTAGTCCAGGCTAGAAGAGAGGGAGATTGGGAGGGTCAGATTTCTCTAGTCCTTTGCAAGGTCCCAGGGCAAACCACTGTTTGGTCTCACCTGGCCTGGAAGGGCTTGTGGGGTACAGCAGACCAAATTTGTGGGTCAGAAGCTGAGTCAGCCTTAGCCTGTGTGTGTCCCTCTCCCCTTTCCTGGAGTGGTAAGTCCCTGGAGTCCCCTTTGTCTGTAGTCGCTGGCCCAGAGGCCTGAGAATTCTAAAGAGTCTTTAGTGTTGGGGAGGGTGCCGGCAGCAGCAGCAGCCTCTGGTTCCAATTCACGGTTCTGTTGTAATGATTATCCTCTTTTGTCCATTTCTCCTCTGGGTGGTGTGCAGCCTTCACCTGCTGTCCTAAACCCTAGAAGATCTTTTTCAGGACTGTTTCAGCCTGTCCTCTAGCTATTTTTCTGGAGAATAGATTCCTGTGTCACCAGTCCACCATCTTCCTGGAAGTCTTCTAAAGGTTTACATGTGAAGAAATTATTCTGGACTGAATTAACATTACATTTATTATTTGTTTACAATTGGTCAAAACAATATATTACACATTTGAAATTTTTAAACATAGAAATGTGTCTCTTAATGAGGTGTGTGGTGGATTGAATTATGCACTCCAATTTAGACATGTTTTAGGTCCTGATTGCTTGTGGGTGTGAACCCATTGTATATAGGATCTCTTGAAGATGTTTTTTTTTTTTTTTAAAGATTTTATTTATTTATTCATTTATCCCCCCCTTGCTGCTTGTGCTCGCTGGGTCAGCTAACCACGCCATGCAGGCGGGCTTGCCTTCACCAGGAGGCCCCGGGAACCGAACCCGGGGCCTACCATATGGTAAACGGGAGCCCTACTGATTGAGCCACAGCCGCTTCCCTGAAGATGTTATTTTTAGTTAAAGTGTGGCTCAACTGAATGAAGTTGGGTCTTAACATGGATTACTGGAGTCCTTTATAAGCAGAAGAAATTCAGACAGAGAGAAAGCCACGGGGAGGTGTTAGAAACCAGAAGTCAATGGAACTTGGAAAAGAAAGGGGAGAACATCACCATGTGACAGAAAAGCCAAGGAACCCCAAGGATTGCTGGCAGTCAGCACCAGAATGTTACAGACTTTGGGGGGAAAAGCATTGTCTTGCTGATGCCTCGGTTTTGGACTTCTCTTAGCAGCAAAACCATGAGCCAATAAATTCCTGTTGTTTAAGCCAAAGCATGGGTTTGAGATTTGTGATAGTGCTTAAGGAAACAAAGACTAGGTAAATAGTTGGTTTTTTGTTGGTTGGTTGGTTTAATTTTGGGTGCATCTGTGGATAATATCATTTACTTTTGGAATGAGAATGGGTTTAACATCAATTCTATTCCTTTTTTCATTTTTATAGCTAACAAGTAGATGGAAATGTAGGGAGCTTTGTTATAGCATTGTCACTCCTTGACTTTCAAATGATGTATCAAAAGTTATTTTTAATGATAAACTCAATTACTTTTACCTGATATCGTAGGCAGGGTATAGCTTATGCTACTGTAACAACAACAACAACAACAAAAATATATCAAACAAGAAAGGAGTTTATTTCTCTCTCTCCCTTGAGATCTCATGAGCTTCAGAGAGAAGGAAGCAGTCCTTGGTAGAGAAGTAATTCTGATACTTTGAGGAAGCCTCCGGTCCTTATATACCTGATGTAGCCTAGGGTGTGGTCCTTGTCCTCATGGTCAAAGCCAGCTCCCAAGGACCACATCTAACCACCCAGTTTTTAGGAATGGTGAAAGAGGGAAGCTCATCCCCATTCATTTTAAAATCAAGACCCAGAATTCGTACACATCTCTTCTCACATCTCATTGACAAACTTAATTGTATAGCCATACTTTATTGTTGGAAGATGTAGTCTTTCATTGAATGACCACGAACTCTGCTGAAACTGAGGAGGTTTCTACTATAAAAAGGAAAAAAGGGACATTTGGGGGACCACCAGGAGGCCCTGCCACGGCTTCTAACACCTCCTTTGTATTTTGTTGATATGGAGACTACCTGACTTTAAAAAGGATTTATTAATCTGCCTTTAGAGTCCAGGAAAACATTAATATTTTGAATTGTTCCTTTTCCTTTAGTATTGGAAGGTTTTCACAACCTAGGAAAATGACTAGAATGCTAAGTATGAAGTATGCCTTTTCTTCATGAAGTGGGAGAAGGGCAATTGTCAAAAGGGATGAGAGTGAGACAGGAAAACAAAATCTCAGGTAGTTGCCTCCTTTGGTAGACTCATTTTGGGGATGAGCACATATTGAAGATAAGGATGGAGAAATGGTTTTCCTAAAACTTTCCATTAGTATGTAACCTTTGGGAAGTCTTCACGGGCTCATAGGTGTATACATGACAAAGTCTGAAGCCCACTGATCTAAGGACTTAAGGTCATACAGGGTCAAAAATATTTACCAGAGGCGAAGTCAGGAATGTGCAAGGGAAGCGGCTGTGGCTCAATCAGTAGGGCTCCCATTTACCATATGGGAGGCCCCGGGTTTGGTTCCCGGGGCCTCCTGGTGAAGGCAAGCCCACCCGCACGGTGTGGTTAGCTGACCCAGTGAGCACAAGCAGTAAGGGGGGGATAAATAAATAAATAAATAAAATCTTAAAAAAAAGGAATGTGCAAGGTACATAGCCACACCTCAAAGGAGCTGTGCTTCCTTCTCACTTCCTTGTCATGGCATCCTTGATAAAGAGAATCCTTGGAGTCAACATCAGTAAATAGTAGGGGTCGTGTCCTTTCTTCAGGCAGCATGGTATTCATGTTCTCCTACATGAACCTTCACCCACCTCTTTCTTTCCTCAGAGAACTCTTGTTTTCTCATGTCTTTAGTTATTATGTCTCCATTAGTCTGTTTGCCAAATTTTTATTGACTATGATTCCTCTACTGCTTTTATAGTTTTGTTTTGGAAGATTTGTTATACCTAAATATTAAACACCTTTATTGAATAACTTTATTGGTTATAATAGTTTTCCAGCTTATTTTTTTTTGGCTTTCAGAAAAACAAACTTCACATCATGATAATTATATCTTCACCTTTCTGATATTTATACCATCTTTGCTATTTTTATTCTTTCAGTACAAAATAAAATAATAGTGAGATAGCAGCCATTCCTGATTTTAATGAAGAATGCTTCTGTTATTTCACCATTAAATATGTTAACTATTGGTTTGAGATATTCTTTATTGTATGCAGGAAGTTTCCTTATGTCTTTCTCTTTCTGTGGCCAGCACCCAAATTCATGTTTTGGGCCTCTTCATAGGGCAGCTCACAACATGGCAGCTTCAATAGAAGGAACAAGTGAGAAAGAACCAGAGAGGGAGAGTTCAAGCAAGTGAAAGCTCACAATCTTCTGTAACATATTCATAGAAGTGACATCCATCACTTTTGCCATATTCTATCATTAGAAGAAAGTCACTAGATCCAGCCCACACTCAAGAGGGGTGGAACCACCAGGTGGGGGTGTTTAGGAATCATTTTAGAAGTTGCTTGCCACAGTTTGATTATAATGTTTTCAATTTCTTCCAAGGTTTTTGGCCAATATGGCTTTCTGCTTCTTAAAGGGATTTGGTAATTGATCTATCTCTAGAAGTGCATTTTGATTTTAAGCTTTTAAATGTAAAATTGTACATTTAATTTTTGGCTATATCTTTAAAATATAATTTTGGTTATTACCTTTTCTCTTATGGGTTTTTGAGTTCTTCTGCTTTTTTCTTAATTAGACTTGCCAAAGATTTATTAGTGTTACCAAGCTTTTTTAATGAACCTATGCTAAGATGTATTCACCAATTCTGTTTTTCAGTTTTTAATCCATTGAATTTTTTTCTTTTATTTTTATTAAGTCTTTTCTACTTCCTTACCTTAGATCTAGTTTCTTGTTCTCTTTCTAAATCATTGAATGTACAGTTCGTAATTTCATCACTTCTTATTTAATAATGAAAGCATTTAATCTAGGAATTAAAAAATGGCAATAGGTTATTTTTTCTTCTGGGGGTTAAATATATATATATTTGCTTGGGTTTTTTGTTTGTTTGTTTGTTTACTTTTAAATGTGTGAACTTTATGGTATATAATTTATACACAAATTCACAAAAGATAGGACTTATAGGAGTACCAATGAAATCTTTTAGGAGTTCATTATCTCATTTGAAGTGATGTTACAGGGGTGTACATATATATAAATACTTATCAAATTGTACATTTAAATATGTGAAGATTATCATATATCAAGTATACTTCAAACATGCAGCTGCTAGAAACCAACAAATGGATATATTTATATGTTTATTTTTGTTGTTGTTTTTTGAGGTACTGGGGCCAGGGATTGAACCCCAGATCTCATAGTGGAAAGCGGTGTTTAAACACTGAACCACATTTACTTCATCTGCTCCCCTGAGTTGGTTTTTTTCATTTGTTTGTTGTTTGTTTTCTGTTTTGTTTTTAGGAGGCACTGGGGACAAACCTGGTGGGAAGCAGGTGCTCAAGTGCTTGAGCCACATCTGCTCCCTAAATACAGTTTTAAGTACAGAATTTTGTCAAAGGTTTCCCAGAAGGCTAAATGATTCTTATCTACTTGCTTAATCCTTGAAAAACAGTATGTTTCAGATGCATCATTGCCACAAATAGAAGTCAAGTTGCACTGTGGCAAGATACACAATGTAGCAGTTTGGCATTGTTTATGAATTCCAAAAATAGTTATTGGATTATGTTTGTAAACTGGTCTGTCAGAGGAATCACTTTTAATTGATTAAATTGGGCCACATCAGTAGGGCATTGAGTCCCTGTGGCTTGGTGGGTAGGGACTTATAGATAAAAGACATGGCAAAGGACAGAGTTTGGAGTTCTGATGTGGAGTTTTGAGCTGGAGACCGGGAAGTAAACACACAGGAGAAGAGCACAGAGGAATAGAGATGGCTCTTAGACAGAGCAGAAGCCCCAGGGAGAGAGACAGAGCCATTCACCTGACAGTCTACAGCTGGCCTTGTGGAGAAAACAGAGGAGCTGAGCCCAGAAAGAAGCAAGCCCCGGGAAGAGAGGAACCCAGGAAGCCTGAACCCTCACAGACGTCAGCAGCCATTTTACTCCAAATTGTCTGTGGCAATAGACATTGGTGAGGGAAGTAGCTTATGCTTTATGGCCTGTAACTGTAAGCTTCTACCCCAAATAAATACCCTTAATAAAAGCCAACCGATTTCTGGTATTTTGTATCAGCACCCCTTTGGCTGACTAATACACACAGCTTCACATATTTACTCTATCTACAAGTAACTATATACCATACCAATGTGGGAAATAGATGATTGAGATGTTTATTTTTTATTATTTATTTATTTATTTATTTATTTATTGTATTTTACCGGTCCCTCCATATGGCAGACGGACGCCCAACTATTTGGGCCACATCCGCCCCCTATTTTTTTTAATTTTTAAAGAAGCTTTAGATTACATAAATGTTATATAAAAAATATAAGGGATTCCCATATGCCCCACTCTCTCCTCCTCCCACACTTTCCCACATCCTTCATTAGTGTGGTAAATTTGTTACAATTGATGAACCCATGTTGAAGCATTGCTACTAACCATGGACTACAGTTTACATTACAATTTACACTCTGTTTTACAGAATTTTGTAAGTTATGGCCAAATATACAATGGCCTGTATCTGTCATTGCAATGTCATTCAGGATAAATCCAATGTCTCAAAAATGCCCCCATATTAAACTTATTCTTCTGTCTCCCATCCCTTAGAATCTCTGGTGGCCACTGCCTTTACATCAATGATAAGAGTTCTTCCATTGCTAGAATAATAATAAGTATACGTTAGTCCATTGTTATTCCCCAACCTTGAGGATTTTGAGATAGTGATGCCGAATCTGCTTCTAATTGAGAGGGAGCTCAGAGCCCATGGGGCAGATGGATGGAGCTATCTTGCTTGCAGTTGCAGACACTCTCTGTTTCTTGGGATGGGTATTGTCCATCATCATCTCCCTGTTAGGTGTCCTGGGTGAGACCAATGAACTGGAGAGAAGGTGTTGCAACTCTGCTGAAATTCAGGGCTTAACTAGCACATAGATGGACCAAAGATTGAAGTCTCTGGGACATAATATTTATCAAGTATAGTGCTAATTATAGGTTCAAATAAAAGAAGCAGAAGAGCCATGTGTAGAGAACCTATAAATGAGTCTAACTCTGTTACACTGGGGAAGCATAAATTCCAAAGTAAGGCCCACTGACAGGGTGCTGAATTCCCAAGCTGTCTGCCCTGCTTATAGTTTCTGGAAGATGTTGATTTTTTCAATTAAAAATATTTAGACTTAAAAAAAAAAAAAAAATATTTAGACTTGGGAATTTATTTTGAAGTTCAAGTTATATTTCAAAAAGTGTATGTACCTTTTACATTTACCAAAATAGGATATATATTTAAACAGATTGAGAAATCCCACTCCAGGGGCATTCAAGTGCTATTTTTATTGCCTTTTCATAGACAGAAGTTTATTGTAAAGAGAGGTATAAACAGTAAAGATGTCAAAGAGCTCTTCAGAAAAATAAAATAATGCCTCACTTTCAGAGAAAAAAAGGTGACTGTTCTTTCTTTCGCTTGTTGAAAGTAGTTGAGTAGGTGGGCCTAAAAAGTGAAAATCTAATTTTTGCCTCTAGTTTTCAGAAGTTTGATTAGGCTATGAATTTTTTGGGGTTTATCCTGTTTGGAGTTAACTCAGCTTCTTGAATCTGTAGATTTATGTCTTTTGCCAAATTTGGGACATTTTTAGCCAATCACTGATTGTTTATAAAACCATTATCTGCTTCTTGTTTATTTATTTGTTGATTTTGCTTTTAATTTATCTCCCCAAACTAGAATGTAAGCTACATGGGATCAGGGACTTTATGTGCTTAATTCATCCCTGTAATTTTTTTTTTTAATTAAAGAATTTGTAGGTTTACAGAAAAATCATGCATAAAATACAGGGTTCCCATCTACCTATTATTAACATCTTGCATTAGTGTGGTACATTTGTTATAATACATGAACATTTTTATAATTGCATTATTAACTATAGTCCATCATGCACTATATAGCCATTATTTCTTCAAATACTCTTGCAGGCCAACTCTCTTTCTTCTTCCAGACTCCAATGCCATGATTGTTAGATCTTTTGGTATAGTCCCCACAGGTCCCTGAGGCTTATTTCATTTTTTTTCCCAGTCCGTTTTCTTTCTGTTCAGATTGGGTAGTCTCTATTTCCTATCAATTGTCTAATTCTTTCTTTTGTCTTCTCCATTCTGCTGTTGAGCCATCCATAGAGTTTTTTATTCTGAAGTACTGTCTTCAGGTCAAAAATTTCCATTTGGTTTTTCTTTATGTATTCTATTTCTTTGCTGAGATATTCTGTTTTTTATGTTTTAAGCATGTTCATAATTGTTGAAACATTTTTATGATGGCTGGCTTAAAATCCATGTCAGATAAATCCTACATCTGTGAGATTTCAGTGTTGGCATCTGTTGACTGTTTTTTTCTCATACATGTTGAGATTTTCCTTGTTCTTATTATGACAAGAGATTTTCAGTTGTATTTTGGATATTTTGGGTATTTGGTTGTGAGACTCTGGATCTTGTTTAAATCTTCTGTTTTAACAGGCCTGTTCTAACTCCATGCTGGGATAGGGAAGGGGGTACTTTGTTATTGCCAGGTGGAGAGAGAAAGTCCACTCAACTGGAGAGGAGAGGGGGATCCTCATTAGTGCTTAGCAAGAGTGGGGGTTTAGGCTGATACCATCCCAGCTGAGAGGGGGAGCAGAGCCTCATTTCTGCTCCCCAGTTGATCTCCACTGACAAGGAGAGGAGAGGGGAAGCCTTGTTACTGCTGGATGGTGGTGAGCATTCTGGCTTCCCACGGAGCCTCCTCCAACCACTCATTGGGGTTGGAGGTCCAGGAGTCCCACATGGCCTCCATTGATACAGTAAGGGGACTCCAGGGCAGCCAGGCAAAGGGTGGACGTCTGGGCTGCCCACTTGGCATTTCCTGGCCTGGCTGGGGGTGGGGCATGGCCTTTTTTTTTTTTTTTTTTTTCCTTGCTTTGGTTAGAGAGCAGAGAGAGAAGGCTTTACTTAGGGACTTTTTTTATTTTTTATTTTTTTGTCTGCTGCCATTGGCCTTTCTAGGTTGCCAGCTTCTCTGGTACCCAGCCCAGGATATATGACACAAAAAGAAAATCCAGGGAGCCCACTGATACTTTACATTTTGGGTCCCAAGATACCTAGCTACATCTTCCTTTTTCTCTACACCCTTCATAGTCTTCTTGAGTTTGGTTTATGTGGTTGGTTTATATGGCCCTGGGTTTTTAGCTGTACTTGGTGGGAGGACCATGGAGACGTGCATGATTGAGATTCAAGTCTGTGATTTCCAGAGTTCTCTAGTACATCTTGTGGGGTTTAATTATGTTAATTTAAATGATCCTCCTTATTATGGAATACATTTTTTTCTTGAAGAAATTTTATCAAGAAACGTTTCAAAAGCTGATGAGTTCTTTTTAATTGCTTAGGCAATTTTGGTAGATTACTAATGAGGTTAAATATCTTTACCTGTATTTACTGGGCCTATGTATTGCTTTATGTGTGAATTGCATGTTTATGCTTTTTGTTCATTTATCATTTGTCCTTATTATGTTGATTTGTAAGATTATATGTTAGGGATATTAATGTTCAGTTATATGTGTTTGCATCAACACTCAGGCAGTTTATTAGCTGTGTGTTCTTCAGTACCTACCACATGGATCTGTTGGGAGCATTAAATAAGATAGTAAACCAGTAACAGGCAAGTAGAAAATGCTGAATAAATGGTAGTGATTATTCATGGTGGAATTTACTGACCAAGGAGATATGGGCAGAGGCAGGTATTATATAAATCTGGTTAGGATAGTTTTCTTCCCAACACCAAGCTTTCTGCTCTTGTCCTCTGAGGTTAGAGATTGTTGGGAATAGGATAGCGACTAGAAATTTCCTTGGTAAAGAATAACACTTTATGGCATGTTTTAGTTTGCCCAAGGGCTGCCGTTGCAAAGTACCAGAAATGTGATGGCTTTTATAAAGGGTATTTATTAGGGGTAAAAGGTTACAGTTCTGAGGCTGTAAAATGTCCAAATAAAGGCACCATCAGAGATACTTTTTCACCAAAGTCAGCTACTGTTGTTCCTGGAGTGTTATCACATGGTAAAGCAAGATGGTGGGCTATGTCTGCTGAGGTCTCTGCCTGCCCCTCCAGAATCTAGTCTCCAGGAGTTCAGCTGTGGGCAACCAAGCATAGGGCTTCTCCGTGGGCTGCTCTGTGTGCCCAGCCCCTTGGGGACCTCTTTCCATGCCTTTGTATTCTGCTGGTTCCAGATTCCGGGACCTCTCTCAAAGTCTTGGGGCCTCTCTGCTTTACTTCAGTCTTCTTTCACATGACAGGATCAAATATGGCGGCTTCCTTTTCCTGTGTCTCTCTCTGTGTGTCTCCATTTATATCAGACTCAGCGAGAGGGCGGAGACTCAACCCAAGAAAAAGGTCTCACACCCACAGGAATGGATTAGTTCAAAACACAGTTTTTTTCTTTTAGGGATTCCTGAAAGAACTTCAAACTGCCACACAGCATTTATTGAAGTTTTGTCACAGAGAGAATAACAGTAATACAAGACTTTTAGAATTGCTTGCTTTCAATATAACATTAACATCTTTTTCTCATATTCAAGACTGGCTTGAGAGGTTAAAACAACTTTTACTCTTATAAAAAGATATGTTAATTGGATTTAATTTGCTTTCTTCCAAAAGTTAATTTTTAACCAATCAATAATTTTTAAAAGTAACATGTATTTCACAAGATTCAGAGGCTTGG
This sequence comes from Tolypeutes matacus, assembly GCA_026826555.1. NCBI lineage: Eukaryota > Metazoa > Chordata > Mammalia > Cingulata > Chlamyphoridae > Tolypeutes > Tolypeutes matacus. The sequence goes on from JAKSZT010053769.1 coordinate 24,166,806, forward strand.
GCATAGAATATGAGATTTCACAAACTGTGACACTCCAGGCTGGAAAGGTGAAGACTTATAATAGATCTTCCATAAATACCTATTATTTTACTTGGTTCTTAGAAATTTTATATGTATTTTGGAACTGATAACCAAGCATCCAGTTTGCTTTACCCCACCTCCCACAGTGCAATTGAATACAGACATTATCAGATATTATCATCTGCCAATCTTCTGATTACAGGCTGAAGTCATGTGTTATAATGAAATTAAAGAGCAATATGAAACCCCAAACCAGGAAAATCTTAAAATTGATGAAAAAGAGGTACAAGAGTTTCAACTATACCAAACAAAAAAATTTCAAACTGCAGGAAATCTTGTATCTTATAAGAAATCTTCTGAGAATAAAAATCAAGGAAAAACAAACTGATCAGTGATATGTCCATCTTTTACTGAGACAGTTAAGACAGAAACAACATAATGAAAGAAGGAATGAAAAGACTTAGAAACTCCTTGTCCACAACTTATTCTTTTACTTCTTTCAAAACTACTTTATTACTCTGAATCTTTGGCTTCCTCATTTGTAAAATGAAAACAAATCTCCGAGGATTTTTGTGACATGAGAAATCTGTTATGAAACTTACCATGAGGCATTCAGCCATGAGCCTCTTTAGGAAAGAACTGGATGTTGCTCATTAAGTGGAGAGCCCTTCTCCCTGAACATGATGTACAGTACACAGTTGGTGTTTAATAATTGTTTACTAAAGGAATGTGCATTAAACCGATTAAAATAGATCCCTAATTTGAATGTGGTCTTGAATAAATCGCACTTGGTAAAATAAGCAGGTAGCACAAGGAGATCTCTAAGGCTCTTTTCAAAGAACTCTAACATATGAAGGTTCAACAATTTTTTTTTCAAGATTTATTTATTTATTTACTTTTATCCATTTTTTTAATCCATTTGCTGGGCAATTCTCTGAGTCTGTTTCCTGCCCTCTCTTCTCACCCTTCTCCTCCTGTCTTCACCAGGATTCAATCCTGGGAACCTCCGATATGGGAAAGAGGCGTCCTACCGCCTGCGCCACCTTAGTTCCTGGTTGGTTTTTTTCAGCGCGTCTTGTCTTGGCTTCCCTTGTGTCACTCTCCTGTTACATCATCACCTTGCTGCATGGCTTGGTGAGGCCTGATGGTGCACCTGTGTGCGAGGCCTGGCAGCCCGTGTGCCTTCTATATTTTTCTTTTTTAAATTTTTACTGGGAGGTCCCAGGGATCGAACCCAGGTCCCTCCATATGGGAGATGGATGCCCAACCATTTGAGCCATATCCGCCCCCCTCAACAGTTTTTTAGTACATGACCCAGAGTTACTCTGGGGTAGGGAATCCTGGTTTTAGGAAACACCTAGAAAGGGGATGAGAGGTGTGATAGAGATTGTACTTACCCTCTCCTTCCTTTCTTTCCTGTCTCTGTACCTACCCCCCCCCCCCCGCCTTCCTTCTTAGCAGAGTGCATGGCTGCTCAGAATGAAGACTACTTTTCCCAGCCTCCCCTGCAGGTCAGAGTGACCGTGTGACTGAGTTCCAAGTTCCTGCTAAAGGGGTGCAAGTGGAAAGCTGTATAACAGCATTTGGAAACTTTCCTTAAGAGACACTTGATCTGGGGGACGGATGTGGCTCAAATGGTTGGGCGTCCGTCTCCCATATGGAGGGACCTGGGTTCGATACCCGGGACCTCCCGGTAAAAAAAAAAAAAAGAGACACTTGATCTGAGGCTAGAGCGAGCTGGCTGGACTCTCAGAAGGCTGGCTGGGTGGTGGAGTCAGGTGAAGCAAGACTTCAAATTCTGGCCTTGGAGGGGGATGGATGTGACTCAATTGGTAGGGCGTCTGTCTCCCATATGGAGGGACCCGGGTTCGATCCCCGGGAACCTCCCGATTAAAAAAAAAAAATTCTGGCCTTGGGCGATGAGATCTAATTTAGACTAAAAGTGGATAATCTGATGAACTATTGATTTTCTCAATGGATAACTTAATAGCCCAGAAGTGGAGGAAGCAAGGAAGAAATGACTGCTCTGGACTTAACTCCGACCAGCCCCAAGGAACACTTGTTAGCAATACGGTGACCAGAACCCTTGTAGAAAGTGACTGTGTTAGTCTGCAGTGGCCCATGGAAGGTCAGGGCACCCTGAGTATGGGCAGGCATTAATGCCAAGCTTGAGGAGAGGGCATCTGAAAAACGCCCTGCTTTGAAAACAGAGGTCATTCCCTGACCAGAGACGCAGGAATGGTGGTGGTGCAGACAGGCGTGGATAAATCTCCCAGAAGATCGGAGGCTCCTAGCTTGGAAATCTGCAATACAGTCACAAATAATTCCAAAGAAGAAGGCACATTCCAGTCCCACCAACACACACACGTGGCTCCTGTGCCTGCTCCCCGCGTCTGTCATTAGGCATTGAGGCAGTTAATTCTCCCAGACACACTGCTGAGAGCACCAGGGGCCTTGTAGAGTTGAAAATGGGATGGCATTGCAAGGCTCATTACAGAATCCCCCGAGGGAGTTGATAAGGACAGGGATTTCTCCTCCCTCAGCCTCTGCCGGGGGTTCTGTGCCTTTCCACCTCAATTCCAATCCACCCTGGCAGGCCTGTCCCTTGCCCAGCCCCTGGTGCCTGGCTCCCAGCCCTCCTCTGGCTCTGTCCCAGGTCCCTGGCCATACCCACCCTCTCTGGGTCCCACTTCAGGTCTCTAATCTGAGAAAGGCCCAGAGCCCTGTGCTCTTTGGAGGTAAAGAGGACAGAGGGACAAGGTGGCTGGGAAGTAGAGCCTAGAGAGAACCCCACACCAGCCACACAAACTCCCTTTCCCACCAGCTTTAGACCAAAACAGCTCAGAAGGAAGAAGGGGTGGAGTTTCCCCTCCTCACACCATTCTAAGGGATCTTCTTGCCCCCTAAAGCACAGAGCCTGGTAGAGAGCAGTATTTCGGTATTAAATGAATGAGTGAATGTTTGAAATACTTCATGAGTATTAACCATGTGCTGGGCCTTATTCCGCACTTGGGGTATATTAGGGAACCAGAGACCAAGAATCCCCATCAAGTTTACAATTTAGTCATGGGAGAAAGGCAATAAACAATAAACGTTAAAAAAAAAAAAAAAAGTGAGACACTTGGTCTGTGCTTTTGCTCCTGTTCTTTGTTCTGTCCTCTCTCCTGCTGTCATCCCCTAGGAGCAGCCAGAAAAGCTCCCCACCCTAAGATGTGGTGAGCTGGGTCCCTGCTGACTTTGTGGAGTTATTCACCAAGCCGGCCCTGGGCTACAAAGCTCCCAACTTTTAAGGTGAGGCCAAAGTAAACTTCTCTCTTGCTTGTGGCAAGGTTATTTTGGGTTTTCATTCTTGGAGGAAGTTAATCCTGTTAGGTGAGGCTCTGAGGAGATGGGTTGGTAGGAAACCATTACAAAATGTAGTATAAGAAAGAAAATGGAACATGGGGGTGGCAGAAGGCATAAAACAGAAATTAGACCTGAGATGGTTTGTCTATATCAGCAGGACTCTCCCTCCAGTTCCCCAAACCACCGATAAATTCTGAGCATTTCTCCCTTGTTCACTACCCTCTCTGTCCATATTTCCCTTTCTTCAAGGGATTGGGTAGAAATAAAAAAAAAAAAAAAGGGAATGAATTCTGCATCCAAATCAACTGGGAGAAAAGCAAAGAGAATCATTTCAAGTGAGAAAAAGGGAAATTGAGAGCTTAGCAGGGCAGGAAATTGGACCCATGGGTGTCCAAAAAATGGAAGGTCTCAGAAATATGCAGAAATCTTGATGGGAGCATTGGATGCACTGATGGAGCTCAGTGTTGCCAGATTTCCTCTAAGTTCTTGGCTATGTTACATAAATGAATTCAAGAACATGCTGGTTTAGTTAAGCCAGTAGTTTATTAAGGAAACAAGAGAAGAGAATAGAAATGGGAAAGAATAACAGATTACAGGTCCCCAGGTATACTTTCATGCTGGTCTAGGCAGAGAGAGGAAAAAGGGATATTTTAATTTATGTGCTTGCTTTTTAAACCATTAATTACACCTTCCCTTGTTAATGTTTGGGGCAGGAGTCCCAGCTGTTTGCAGTTTTGATTGATTACCCCACCCATCAATCCCCTCCTGGGGGGCGGGGAGGGCAATGATAAGGCCCCTTGAGAATATCTGGAGCTTTTCCTTGATCCTGGACAATCAAGAAAAATTCTCATGGGTTCTTCCAGCCAGTTTCTGGTGGAGGTCTTTCTCTCAGAGGATTTCCAGGTGGAATTCCACGGCCACGTGTTTCACGACCGTTTTTCTGCCAGGTCCCAGATGCGTCTTTTCATTCCCTAAACTAGCCTGCCTCACAAGTTTATCTAAATTTCATATGACCAGCTGACTGCAGCTCACCACTGGGTTTACCTGATTGTCCTACTATTCTGAGTCTGAGTTCAACATGAATGATTTCTAGAATGTCAACACATCAAAGAAAGAGAGTTTCAACAGCAATTTCACAGAACAAAAGCTTCAAAGGAAGAGGAGATGTTTTTTTTTCCCACTTAATCAGAATTAGCTTCCTAGAATTAGCATCTGTTATGCATCTTTTTTTCCCCCAAACACTTCAGACAAATAACGTAACTTCACAATTCAATCTGCTGAACTATGCAACCATTATAGTATTGTTATGCATCTTTCATGCCCCTTCTCCCCCAAACCCACTTCTGCACTAATTGTAAAACTCCACAGCTTCTTTATATGAGGTTCAGTCTGGTAAAGAGGAATCTTTGTGATGTTTTGGAGCCTACCCTTGACATTCACATACATTTTTTTCCCAAATCCATGCTTAAGGATGTCAGATTGGTAGCTGGAAATCAGCCATAGAAATTGGGACGTGCTGAAAATCAAGGTTGTAACCACAACCCGTCCCATCCCTCCACTCCTCCTTCACCCTCAGCAGGTTTACCAGCTCACTACTGGTCATATCTCTACTCTTGACAGGTGGCCTTTTAAGGCTGCTGTGCCTTCTCTCAAAAATTGACTTTGCCGCTACTGTTGGAGACCGATGCCAGTATCCATGACCAGGCCAGAAGGGAAAATCTTGAGCTTCTCTTAGGCGATCTTTCTCTTAACTCAATCCTTTTTATATAGAAGAAATGCATGCATATGTTAAAAGAGTCAAACAACAGAAAAAGGTATCAACATCAAATGAAGAATAAAAGTCTCCCACATTTGGGGAAATGTGAATATGGAGAAGATATTAGACAGTACTATGGAATTGTTAATTTTTTTTTAGGTGTGATAATGGTATCGTGATTCTGTAGGAGACTCCTCATTCTTAGGGAACTGGTGCTACGTATTTAGGGGTGAAGAATCAGGATGTGTGCAACTTCCAAATGGCTCAGTAAGAAATGTGAGTATATACATATATAATGGATATGAGGGAGGTGGTGGATGTGTAGTGAGAAATGAAGCAAACATGGCAAATTGTTAATTTTTGAATCTAGGTGGATGGGTGCTTTACAGGTGTTTGAATAATTCAATTTTTCTGTATGTTTGAAAATGTTCATAATAAAAAGTAGGGGTAGGGGTAAGTTCCCCTTTACCTACCTTCCACTGCCAGTTAATCTTACCTGAGGCAAAGCAGTTCTTTTTTTCTGGCAGGGCTTCCCTTCCATGAGCAGGGAATAGGAAGTAGCTAGGAGCTTCACGACTGCCTAAGTAACGAGGTTTTCTCTGGACAGGCAGCTGCCTGGAGGACTGGAGCTAGTATCTGCTCCGCTGTCTTGTTCATGGGGTCCCTATACACTCCCCAGGAGCCCTCCCCAGGTACGTTGGCCACTTTGTTTAGAGAGGTGTTCTGGGGCTCTGCCATGGGCTAAAAGCCAAGGTCCAGGCTTCTTTTTACCTGGAGAAAGAGTGAGAGGCTCAGTTGTGCCAGCTCTTTTTTTTTTTTTACCGGGAGGTCCCGGGAAACGAACCCCGGTCCCTCCATATGGGAGACGGACGCCCAACCAGTTGAGCCACATCCTACCCCCATGCCAGCTCTTTTGAAGGAGGCTGTCATTTGTGCTGGTATGCATCTCCCTCCAGATGGCCACGACAGCAAGAAGCCAGGAAACCCAAGACTTCCAGGTCCTCCCTCATTGCTTAGACTCTTATCTGCATGTCCCTAATCTGATTTACCCAAACACCAGTCCTGAGCCCCCAAACCTTTCCACTGTACTTTCTATAATTAATGGTATGGCATCAGCAAAATCCCCTCTCCACCTTTTGTTTCACCCTCTTCTCCAAATGTCCCTATGCCTTCTTGCTCTCAGCCAAATCTTACTGTTTCCTGGGATCTGGTTTTGTGCTGGATTTTCTCTAGATTCTTGGCTAACCTACAAAAAATGAATTTTAAGTGCAAGCCAGTTTAGTTAGGCCAGTAATTTATCAAGGAAGGGAGGGAAGAGAAATGGGAGAAAATAACAGATTTTGGGTCCCAGGTAGAGAGGAAAGGGGCTGAAAAGAGATAAAGAGGGCTGATTTACAGACTACAATTCCCCATTACAGATTACAAATCCCCAGGTTTGCTTGAGTGCTAATCCAGGAGAGGGGGTGGGGATGAGGGAAGAAGGCCAGAACAGGGGGTTTTTGCTTTGGCACTTGCCTTTTAAACCATTAATCATTCCGCCCCTTTGCTAATGACAGGGGAGGAGTCCCAGCTGTTTGCTATTTTGATTAATTACCCCACCCCTCAATCCCCCGGGAGGGCCCAATGGTAAGGCCCCCTGGAGAATATCTGGGGCTTCTCCTTGATTCCGGAAGAAATCTTGTTCCGAATGGGACTTCTCGCAAGTTCTTCCAGCAGCCATCTTGGGGGTACTGATGGCCACATGGGCTTCCTGCCAGGTTCCAGATCCATCTGTTGATTCCCTATTTCACTAGTCTGCCTCAGTTTCTTTTGCAGTCCTCTCCAGTGCTAGCTTTTTTCTCTCCATGACTGGCCCTGGAGGCGGGGTAGGGGTATTCCAAGTCCTTGTTGCTGCTCCCCCTCCCCTCCTCTTCCTCTATCCTGTCTCCCTTTTCCCAGGTCTTTTTTCTTTTTAACAGTTTTATTGAGATATAATTCACATACCATACAATTCACTTATTTAAAAGTGTACAAATCAATGTTTATTATATATGCACAAATATGTACAACCATCACCACAGTCAATTTTGGAGCATTTTCATCAACTCAAAAAAAAAACCGTCCTGTACCTTTTAGCTATCACCCTCCTATCCCCTCATGCTCCTCTATCCCAGCCCTAAGCAACCACTAAATTACTTTCTGTCTATAGATTACCCTGTCTGGACGTTTCATATCAGCGGAATCATATATGTTCATATATGTGGTCTTTTTAAAAAAATTTTTTTAAGGAGGTACTGGAGATTGAACCTGGGGCCTCATAAATGTGAAGCATGTACTCAACCACTAAGCTACGCGTGCTCCACAATATGTGATCTTTTGTGTCTGGCTTCTTTCACTAATGTTTTCAAGGTTCATCTCCGCTGTATCATGTATCAGTACTTCTTTTTTATGGCCGAATAATGTTCCATTGTATGAATATACCACGTTTTGTTTTTCCATTTGTTAATTGATAGATATTTGGATTGTTTCTTCCTTTTGGCCATTATGAGTAATACTAATAAAACCATTTGGGGAAGTGGCTGTGGCTCAATCAGTAGGGCACCCGTTTACCATATGGGAGGCCCCGGGTTCGGTTCCCGAGGCCTCCTGGTGAAGGCAAGCCCGCCCGCACGGCGTGGTTTGCTGACCCAGCGAGCACAAGCAGCAAGGGGGGGATAAATGAATAAATAAATAAAAAATCTTTAAAAAAAAAAAAAAAAAAAAAACCATTTGTGTGCAAGCTTTCATGTGGACACATTTTCATTTCTCTCGCATATATACCTAGGAGTGGAATTTCTGGGTCATATGGTAACTATGTTTAACATTGCAAGGAATTACCAAGACTTTTAAAAAGTGGGTGCACCATTTACATTCCCACCAGCAGTGTACATATGAGACTTCTGATTTCTTCACATCCCCCACCAACACTTATCTGACTTTTTGATTCTAGCCATCCCATTGGATGTGTGAAGGGGTATCTCACTGTGGTTTTGATTTGCATTTCTCTGGTGCCTAATGATGTTGAGCATCTTTTCATGTGCTTAAAATTGGCTATTTGTATTTCTTCTTTGGAGAAATGTCTAGTTAGAGCCTTTGCCTATTTTTTAATTGGGTTATTTGTCTTTTTATTGAGTTGTAAGAGTTCTTTTTATATTCTGGATACAAGTCCCTTATGAAATATGTGATTTGCAAATATTTTCTCCCATTCTGTGGGTTTTCTTTTCCATTTCTTGATAGACTCCTTTGTAACACAAAAGTTTTTAATTTTGATGAAGTCCCATTAATTTTTTCTTTCATTGCTCTTGTTTTTGGTGTCATAGCTAAGACATCAAGAGTTGAGAGAAGCTATATTCAATGAGGACTAACCAAGGACATGCATTTTATTTTATTTTTTTTAAGATTTTATTTATTTATTCATTTATCCCCCCCCTGCTGCCTGTGCTCGCTGGGTCAGCCAATCACGCCATGCGGGCGGGCCTGCCCCCACCAGGAGGCCCCGGGAACCGAACCCGGGGCCTCCCATATGGCAAACGGGAGCCCCACTGATTGAGCCACAGCCGTTTCCCAGGACATGCATTTTAAATGGTACTCTTGAAATACGCACTTCTGGCTCTGGGAATTATACTAAACTTTGCTTCTATTTTATAAGACTGGCCTACTTTGATGGAAGAAAGAGTAACGTGAAATTTACTGTTGTGTACATCATTGGGATGTTTTCAAGGACTGTCTGTGACATTACATAGTGTCCTCTTTCTAAGGGCCCACGGGAGAAATTTGTCTCAGGTATTAGAAAAAGCTGCATTCCTGTTGAACAACAGTGGTGTTTCTGTCTTATGGACACTATAAATCTTGTAACTGATTGTGTATCTCTTGTGCCTCATCATCTTGGAAGAATAGAACTAAATTTATGGTCCAGCATTTGGAATTAATCAAGGCAAGACAGTATGCATTTGAGAGTACTTTCTCCAACTTATTTCTCTTTACCCCACTCTCTCAGTTATTTGTTTTTATATTTTCACAACAGGTTTAAATTTTTTAAAAATGTAAATTAAAATCGAAAGGTATGACATTTTCACAATGTTTATTACAAGAACATTCCTTGTCAATGGCACTGCTGCATCACCTATTACCAGGTGTCAGGACTTGGACTGACTTTGTCCTTCTTATAGGATTGTCAGCATCTTGTTTCATCATTGATAGAGAGGCCCAGAGTGGCCCCATGCACTTCTACTTTGGGGGAACTGGTAAGAGCAAAACCAAGTATGGCTTCCCAAGAAATTGAGCAACAACATTTCGAAATCTGGGTTAACTGGTATCACATTTCCTCCTAGGCCAGGGATATATTGAGGCCCCCTATTGTTGGTACCCCAGGCAGCTGCCAGATTGGCTTGACTTTTGATCTAGCTCTGCATTTGCATTTCCTCTCTGGTGCCCAGTGTCCAGATAAACTCTCTCCTGAAGCCTTAATAGTTCTCAGTGACTTGACTGACACTTGGGTGTCAATGTTTGTTAACAGCTTCCAGGCTTGTTTCTCAGGAAATTTTGAACTTTAGCCAAGATCCAAACTTTCAGCCAGACAGATGGTATTTATAGGATGGATTTTTAATTATCAGCTCAAAAAAGAGCACAGAGACTCCATCAATTTTTCCTATAGTCTTTGAAAGTCATCCCCTGCTGTAAGTCCCCCCTCTTCCAAATTTCTGGCTCTGAGTGGCTCCTTTAAGTGGCAACATCTGCTCAGGAAATAACAGCCACACCCAAGTTCCAGGACTCATTGGCCATTTAACACCATGAACTATGTATTCCCTTTATTATTTATTTATTTATTTTTTATTTTTTAAAGATTTTAAAATTTTATTTATTCCTCCATCCCCACCCCTCGTTGTTTTTGCGCTCCCTATCTGCTCTCTGTGTGTTGTTTTTGCGCTCGCTGTCTGCTCTCTGTATGTTCCTCTGTGTCTGCTTGTCTTCTCTTTAGGTGGCACCAGGATCCAATCCTGGGACCTTCCAGAGTGGACAGAGGCTGCTCAATCTCTTGCACCACCTCAGCTCCCTGGCCTGCTGTGTCTCTTATTGACTCTCTTCTGTGTCTCCCTTTGTTGCGTCATCTTGCTGTGCCAGCACTCCGCATGGGCCAGCTCTCCGCTTGGGCCAGCTCACCATGTGGGCCAGCCCACCCTTCACTAGGAGGCCTCAAGAATCGAACCCTGGACTCCTATATGGCAGATGGGAGCCCAATTGCTTGAGCCACATCCACTTCCCATCCATGAACTATTTTCTTTGACCACTTCCTAATTCCTTATTCTGTCCTGTAGCCATCCTTCTAAAATTCTGACTTTACTGCTTTTCATTCCATCTTCATCTTGGTCCCTCTTTCATTTAATATTCGACTCTATTTTAGCTTCTGTTGACTCGCCATGTTGGTTCCTCAGGGCAGACTGGAGGGGAGGCTAGTTCCTCAGGGCAGACCATTACAGGTTTATCTGGCAAAGACTCAGCAGAATCTAGGGTTTCCATGTCCTCCACCCCCATCGTTATCAACCCATAAGTCCCCATTCTGATTTTCAGGATCCTATTCTTTCCAATCAATGCCCTCACTTTAACAGCAGATACTCTGCAAGGTTGGGAATTAAATTCATGATGTGATTCAGCCACTCGCACAATGGAACTCTGGAGGTTTTCAGAATTCTCAAGTCTGAGACTACGTGAAATATGATTTTCTTTTAGCGCATACATAGAAACTTTCCTGTCCTTCATGCTGTGTTTAAATTGCAAATCTGGAGGCTTAAGCACATCCCTTTCTTTTACAACTGTATCCAGCATATTTAGGAACAACCTGCCAATGTCATTATACCTTTTTACTTCACAAAACTCTGTTAAACTGTCAAAAACAATTTCACCCAGAGCCTTGCCTCTTCTAAGCATTTGAGTAGCTGTATCCAGTGGTGAAATTTTGTGTATCTCTATTGCCAGATCAGGTCATGGACTATCAGTGCCATCTTGAATATTAGAAATAGAGTCATTAGTGCCTTTGAATCTAATCAGATTGGAGACCCAATTTCAAAATCTCATCCTTGATATTCTGTTTCTCAAGAACCACTCCCAGTAACAAAGCTGTATTAGACAGGGTTCTCTAGGGAAACAGAACCGACAGGAAATATCTGTAAATATTATGAGATTTTTATAAAAATTGTCTCACATGGCAGTGGGGATGCACAGGCCCAAATTCTATAGGGCAGGCTGCATGCCAGAAACTCCGATGGAGATCCTAGATGAGTTCCTCAGGAGAAGCTGGCTGGTAAGAGTAGAGATGCAAATTCTCTCTTCTGACTGCTGAAGTCATCACTTCTCTTTTTAAAACCTTCAGCTGATTGGATGGGATGTCTCTCATTGCTGAAGGCAATCTCAGTTGATTGTAGATATAATCAGTCATTAATGCAATCAACTTACTGGTGATTTAAGTTCATGGGATGTCCTCACAGTAACAATCAGGCCAGTGCTTGCTTAACCAAACAACTAGACACTATCACCTGGCCAAGTTGACACATGTACCTAAGCATTACAGCTGGTTATCCTACTTTAAAGACATTCTCTGACTTAACCTCACTTCTAAAAAAAGTTCTAAAAAAAGTTCTTTATTCACTCAACAAATCCTTATTGAACTGCTGTTAGATGTGGACCCTGGGCTAATGCTGGTGATGTCCAGTTGACTATGACATTGTCTTTGCTCACAAGAAGTTCATATAATATTCTATATTTGGCGTGGATAGGTAGAGACAAATGACTGCACTCTAAAATTGAAATTCCTTTTCTCTTCAGAGTCAAATGTAGAAGAATGAATGAGAATGGCTTTCTGGAGAGAACAATCTGGATACTTAAAATTTCCAGCAATGGAAATTAATTTTCTGTGTACTTTAACACAGAAAAGTTAAGGGAAAGCGGATGTGGCTCAAGCAACTGGGCTCCCGCCTACCACACGGGAGGTCCCTGGTTCGGTTCCTGGTGCCTCCTAAAGAAGACAGCGAGCTGGTGCAATGGGCAGGCACGGCAAGCTGACACAACAAGATGATACATCAAGAGATGCAAGAAGAAAATACATAATGAGAGACAAAAAAAGCAAGGAGCAGAGGTTCCCGGTGCCTCCTAATGAGGATGAGCAGGATGGTGAGCTGGCGTGACAGGCAGGTGTGGTGAGCTGACATGACAAGATGACACAACAAGAGACATAAGAGGAAAGAAATGCAACAAAAGACACAACAAAGCAGGGAATGGAGGTGGCTTAAGCAATTAGGTGCTTCCCTCCCACATCAGAGGTCCCGGGTTCGGTTTCCGGTGCCTCCTATAAGAAACAAAGAAGGGGGCAGATATGGCTCAAATGGTTGGGCGTCCGTCTGCCATATGGAGGGACATGGGTTTGATCCCCGGGACCTCCCGGTGAGGAAAAAAAAAAAAAAAAAGAAAGAAACAAATAAGACGAACAGACATAGCAAGTGCAAAAATGAGGAGGTGGGAAGAGATAAATAAAAACAAATCCTTAAAAAAAAAGTTAGTGAGGAAGGTTAGATGTAGCCACAATCACTTGGTGTTTCCTGAGAACTCTCAAGTTTTTATGTTGCCAAGTGCCTTTTGAAATAAAAGCTGAAGTCTTGTCACAACCTTACAGTCCATTTATGAAAGGAAGCTGATAACAGATTTCTGCAGGTTGTGCTTGTGACTTAGAATCTGCACCTCTGTCCCTAAAGAAGGTGACAATGTCACAGGTTCCACATTCTGGACTTTATAGCTCAGTTGCTTTGAGCTTTCTTATAAAGCTTCTTTCTACCTTCTGAGATAGAAAAGTGTTTGTTTTAAAATTTGCCATTTTGACCATTTTTAAGTGTACAATTCAGTGTCATTAACTACACTTACAATGTTGTGCTACCAGCACCACCATCCATTATCAAAACCTTTTCAGCACCCTGCACAGAAACTCTGTACCCAGTAAGCAGTAACTCCTATTCTCCCCTACCTTCCAGCCCCTGGTAACCTGGAATCTACTTTCTGCCTCTACGAATTTGCCTATTCTAGGTATTTCACATAAGTGGGATCATACAGTAGTTATTCTTTTGTGTCTAGTTTCTTTCACTTAGCATAATGTTTTCAAGGTTCATCCATTTTGTAGCATGTATCAGTAGTTCATTCCTTTTTATGGCTGAATAATATTCCTTTGTATGGGTATACCACATTTTATTTATCCATTCATCTGCGGGTGGACACTTGGGTGTTCCCACCTTTTGGATATTGTGAATAACGCTACTCTGAACATTGACATACAAGTATCAGTTTGAGCCCCTCTTTTTGTTTCCTTGGAGTCTATAGCGAGCAGTACAATTGCCAGGACATAAGGTAATTCTACGTTTAGAAAAAAAACTTGAAGCCATGATGTCTTTGTTTTCTATAATGCTGAACAAGGCTGACCACTAGTTTGCCTGTTCCTTATGGGAGTTCTGGGCATCTTTATCTGTGTTTCCAGCACCAGCACAGTACCTGGCGGAGGAGAGTCTTACTTAGGTTGTTATATTGACTAGATTTGAAGTGAAAGAGAAAAAAAAACTTTCAATTCTTATAATAAGTATAAAGTATGATTTTAAAAATATAGTACATTGAAATTTTTGTTAAACTATAAAAGAGTTTCAGGCTGGAGCGATTATAGGAAGCAGATGGTGAATCCTATTGAATTTATCTTCTGCTCCCATTTGATGAAGTTTGAGGTTTTGGTTGAAGTTATTTAAGTAAAGATGCAAAGATTACTGTTCTCTTGTTTAAGCTTCAGTTCTCAAAATCAAAACTGCTGGGGAATCCTATTGGCAGTTCCCTTTCACTCAAACCAGCAGCTTTTGTTAAGAAAGTTTAGGAGCTGTTAGTAAACTCTCACTTGAAGGATAAGGGAACCCACTTATTGAGCTGGTGGGATGCACTTGTTTGATCCTCTCAACAACACTATGAAGTACACACCACTACTCTTCTCATTTAACACATAAGCAAGCTGTATCTAAAGGAGGTTAAATGATTTGCTTAAGATCATGTAGCTGGTAAGTGACAGAGTTAGGTGTTTTAGTTTCAAAATCAGTGGTCATCCCATCAGGTTTTTCTACTTTCATGCAAATATCAAATAAACCATGTCAAAATTTTCTTTAACTCACTAATTAGCAAGGGCACCAGTAAGAAGTTTAAACCAGTTCAAAGAGCACTTGAGAAGTTACGTATTTATAGGCAATGTTCAGGCGGCCGGTGTGTCAGTTTGGTATTGTTTATGAATTCCAAAAATAGATATTGGATTGTGTTTGTAAACTGGTCTGTTCTCTGGGCATTTTAGATTGTATTAGACTCAGAGGTTTCACTTTTACTTTATTAAATCAAGATTAGGGCTTTTATTTGACCATGTCATTAGGGCAACTTGGTCTGAGTCCCCACCTACAGCTGTGGACTATATAAATGGATGCTCAATCAAAGCTGGAGATGCAAATACATGGAGAAGGAGAACACAGTGAAGAAGAATACAGAGGAAGAGAGAGAGCTCATCAGACAGGATCCTGTGGCCCGAGAAGAGAGATGAGCCTGTTAGTCTACAGCTGACCCTGTGAAGAGACCAGAGCAGCTGAGCCTGGAAGGAAATGAGCCCCAGGGAGAGAGACGAGCCTTATGCAAGCCTACAGCTGAGATCGGAAGAAACTCAGACCACGGAGCCTTAAGAGGAAGGAGGAAGGCTGAACCCTCAAGACGTTGCCCACCATCTTGTGTCAACAAATGGTAACAGACTTTGGGTGAGAAAGTACCTCTTATGGTACCTTGAGTTGGACTCTTCAGGGCCTGGTACCTGTAAGCTTCTATTCCAAATAAATACCCTTTATAAAAGCCAACAGAGTTCTGGTACTCTGTTTCAGCACTCTTTTGGCTGACTAATACAGCTGGTTAGATACAAAAATGGTTAATGTCCAACAGGGAGAGAAACCATAACCTTGGGGGTTATGTCTTTTACTGAACAAAAATTATTTACAAATCTCTACTGGATTAAAATCAACAAAATAAACTCTGCCCCTAAATATTTGTAAAATAGCTAAGTTAGTCAGCCAGAGGGGTGCTGAAGCAACTTACCAGAAATCTGTTCGCTTTTCTAAAGAGTATTTATTTGGGTTAGAAGCTTATAGTCACAAGGCCATAAAGAGTAAGTTACTTCCTTCACCAAAGTCTGTTGATATGTGTTGGAGCAAGATGGCTGCCCGTCTCTGTGAGGGTTCAGCCTTCCTCTTCCTCTTAAGGCTCCATAGTCTCAGCTTCTGATTTCAGCTGTAGGCTGGCACAAGTTTCATCTGTCTTCATGGGGTTTGTTTCTTTCTGGGCTCAGCTGCTCTGCTCGCTCCACAAGACCAGCTGTAAACTATCAGGCAAATGGCTCTGCTCTCTCTCTGGGGCTCCAGCATTAAAACTAAGCTGTCTCCTCTGCCGTGTTGTTCTCTATGTCTGCCCACCAAGGGGGCGGGGACTCAGTGTCCTGCTGATGTGGCCAAATCAAAGCCCCAATCTTAATTTAATCAAGTAAAAGCAAAATCTCTGAATTTAATACAATCAAAGGGTATCACACCCAGAGGAACAGGCCAGTTTACAAACATAATCAATATTTCTTTTTTGGAATTCATCAATAATATCAAACTGCCACAATAGCCCAGTCAATAGAAAGTCAAGCCCTGAACAGCACTGAAGGAATACCTAGTAATATCTTTTGCCTATCTCCAAGTTTCAGATAATTTCAGGTAATTTTTCGGACACTACTTTTGGTTGAATTTGGCAGACACATAAGGAGTCTTCTTGTAGTAATGTACTGAATTTCTAATTTATTTATTTATTTATGCCCGCCTTGCTGCTTGTGCTTGCTAAGTCCATTTGCTGTGCGTTTTTCTGTGTCTGCTTGTCTCCTTTTTTTGCGTCATCTTGCTGTACCAGCTCACCACGCCACGTGGGCTGGCTTGCCTTCACCAAGAGGCCCTGGGTATCGAACCTGGGGCCTCCTATATGGTAAAAGGGAGCCCAACCACTTGAGCCACAGTTGTTTCCCTGAATTTCTAATTAATTGAAATTCCAAGGATAAAACCCGGACATTTCTCTATGTTAGACAAAGAATATTTACCTATAATTAGTTTTCTCTTCTGTAGAGGAAAGACAGGTCTGAGTTGGGATATCTGACTATTGCCACTTACGTTAATGTATGTGGACCTCAGTTTTATTATCTATAAATAGGTAAGAATACTAAAGTACACTTGTTCTGTTTAAAAGCATCATGACATTTCTCTTAATCTTTCTGCCATATGTAGCTAAATATTTAACCAAAATACAATTGCACTAATTTTTTTTTTCACTGCCTTGAAAGCATCTTGACTAATCCAACATCTGTGTAGGAATAAATATCCAAATTTGGAAATAATGCAAAATAATAATTGTGTGACTTTCAAAATATCATACTGTTTTCTGATAACTCTCTTGGGGGTGTGTGTAATTCTTTGACCAACTAGCCACAGCTAATGAAGGCCCCCTTGCTTTATTGCTCCATAAAGTTAGAGCAAATATGGTTTTTTTTTTTTTTTTTTTTTATCCTATAGAAGATAACCCCAAAGATTATGGCTTTGTTGCTTTTAGAAAGTTAATCAGTATTGTATCTCACTTGACATTCTCCTTTCTGCATTCATTTCCCCATTGACTATTTTTCCCTTTCTTCAGATGCTCTTCTTACCAGCATTTTTGTCCTTCTGCTGGTTCCCTCATTAAAGAGATAAACAAAAATTTGACGTCTGTTCTTTATTTGTATGAGAAGTAGATTTTTATCAGTCTGAGAATTAAGTTTTTTTAAAAAAACAAACAATAACAAAGAAAAATAGCCCAAACTTGATTTCAAAATCTTGGAAGAAGAGCGTAGATTTCTTTATACTGAACATTCCCAGAGACACAGTGGAGGGGATTCTTAGGTGAAATTGCCAAAACGTCCCTTGTAAATTTCTGTCTCCCCAAAGTCCCAGACTCTTAGGCAGCTGCCTAAATTCTCTGTCTCTCTCCCGACTCCCTGTCTCTTAGCCCCTCTAATCCCCAGAGTTTGCTCCTGTCCCCACTCTCCCTCCTCTGGCAGACACACCCTAAAGTGACCCCTAGTGAAGTAAACATGTAAGTTGCTGCTGGTGAGTGACATGCTTCTAACCAACAGAATATGGTAAAGGTGATGGGATGTTACTCCCATAATTAAATTACATTATATCAGACCCCATCTTGGCAGACTGGAGAAAGACTTTCCTGTTGACCTTGAAGAAGCCAGGTGCTGTTGGGTGAACTGACTGTGGGGAGGACCACAATGCAGAGAATTGCAAAAGGCCTCTAGGAGCTGAGGGCATCAGTTCTACAACCCTAAGGAAGTGAATTCTGCCAACCATCAGGTGAGCTCCAGACAGGCACACAGCCCCCCTGAAACCTTGGCTGCATCCTTGTGAGATTCTGAGCAGAGGACTACAGCTAAGCCATGCCAGGACTTCCAACCCAAAGAAACAATGTGATAATAGGCAGGTGTTGTTTTAAGCCACTTAGTTTGGGATAATTTGTTATGCAGCAGTAATCAATGAATACATCTCCCTTTATCAGATAAAATCCTCTAGCCTCCTTGGCTTCTTTTATTTTCCATTATCATAATTGCCATTAACCACCCTTTCTCAGCAATACTAAAGGATCTTCCTCAGAACCCATACTCCTGAGAAATCAGGGAGTGTGTGTGCATGTGAGTGTGTGTGCATGCATCAGAAACACACCAGAAGTCTCACTAATCCATCTCATTGTATTAATTTCCTTGTCCCTGGGCAAAACCTATTGACTGATAACCATCCAGGGGCTCCCATATGTCTGTTCATTTATGCTTCCACAAGCAGAGTGGCAGAAGAGTTAACATCTACAACCCGATTATACCAGCTGTCAATGTTATTGTAAATGGCATATTGTAAATGACATAGTTAAACATTACATAAACTGGAAGAGTTGCGTGGGAAAAAAGGGTATTTTTTTTTTCCCTAGGAGAACTATGTTGAATGCATTGTAGAGATTCTATAAAGAAACTGCTGTCATATTGAGTATAGGGGAAAATAGCAGAAATGGAGGACACTGCTTGAAAGTGTCTTTAAATTTTGGTTCTCTCTAAAGACATGAACAATGCACCTTGGTTGTTTATGTAAGGAAGAGGGTGTATTGTCACTCTGCAGACTCCTCAAAGAAAAGGCTTTGTCCTTACTCAAGTTTGATGAATGAAAAGGAGTATTTGAGATGTGTGTGCAATCTTTTATAATGCTTCCCCACTTTAATTGACTCTTTCAATTAATTGATTGTATTTGACAAGAGGGTGCCTTCTGAATTTTAAATTTAACACTTCTTCCCCCTGTCACAATAAGATCACACACAAGAAATTCTGTTTTTAAGAAAAAGAATGTTTTGAGCTCACTGGCTAGAAGTATTTTAGGAGCGATGCGAAGGCCTTGTCATAAACCTGTCTAACTCTTGAATTCTGCTTGTCATCTCAGAGCAGCAGCAAGAAGAGCTGAAAAGTTAAATGATAGGTTTGACAACAAAATAAGAAGTTATCTCCAGGCAGCTCTTGATGTGTTTTCAAATGCATAACACAACAGGGTTGGGAGAGATGCTGTAGCTGACCTTGACAAAGAATTACTGGCTAGCAGGATTTAATGTATATAAGGTAAAATAAAAAGGACTTCCAGAGAGAATTAAAAAAAAAAAAAAATCCTCCTTTTTTTCTTCTTTCCTTCCCTCCCTTCCTTCTTCTCTCCCTTTCTTCCTTTCTCTTTACCTCTTTTTAAATAGTTTATAACCCACATTTGTCTAAAGGCAGGATGAGATCCCATAGTTATTCCGGATGCCCAACAGAAATACACACAATGAGAATTTTCCTAGAACTAAAATATGGACAACTGGTTTACCAGTGGGACCGACTACTTGAAATTGGGGTGTTAAATTCACTTTAGCTACAGATTTATATAAAGAAGGGATTTTGACTGTTGCCAAGGGCATTAAAAATCTATATTTGGACCCTGCCTGAAAGGATATCTGTAATATTTCTGCTCCATCCTCAGGTAGGCCTTTGGAGAAGAGAGAGATTCAAAATCCCATTCCAGAATCTGAAAAATAAGTGTTAGGAACTGGGAAAAGAGCACCGTAGGAGATCTGCTTCCTTTGAAAGACTCAAAGTAGCAGCTTCCCAGATACTTTTAACAGTAAGGCCCTTGACCCAGACAGTAGGGTTTCTCATCTTTCTGATTCTTCCACAGCAGCAAACACAAAGCAACGCTTAAATATCTGAATAAGTTTGCGTGCTCTACATACTAGAGGAGTTGCTTCTAAAAACACCTCTTCACAACCTTTCTGACTCACGTAATGAACTCCCCTGTTCCCTGTCCCCAAGAAAAACATCTTCCAAGGGAGGTGGGCCAGAAAGTGTGTCTGGAGGGCTGAGGAAAGGGGGTGGGTCAGGACTGTGTGAGGAGAGTGCTGAGGTGGTGGACCACTTCCCTGGTCCCTGGGCCGAGGCCAATGGGAACTGGACCAGTGGGTGCTGGGAGGTGCTACTACAGGGTGGAGGCTCCTGGGAGTAGCCCACAGGAAACTCCAGCCGGGAATAGGGGCCTCCTTTCCTCCCCCTCCCTCTACTAGACCCAGGACTCCTAGGCAGTGAGAGGGGTCAGTAGGGCACATTTGGCCTGATGAATCCCTTCAGGCCAAGGATCTGTGAGTTTCCCTATTCTGATGGGGGTGGGGTATCAGGTCTCCATGGTTATGCACCTCAGAGAAGTTAGAATTTTCAACGGGGCTGGCAGTGAAGAGGGTGGTTATTTCTCTTGGGTGGGAGTAAAACTTGCGGGGACAGGGATTCTTTCTATGCTGTTTGGCACATTTAAACATTACATATATATTTTTTTATTAGTTTTTTTTAGATTTATTTATTTACCACCCCCCCCATTGTTTTTGCGCTTGCTGTCTGCTCTGTGTCCATTCACTGTGTGTTCTTCTGTGTCTGCTTGTCTTCTCTGTAGGCAGCACTGGGAAACGATCCTGGGACCTTCTATAGTGGGAGAGAGGTGCTCAATCTCTTGCGCCACCTCAGCTCCCTGGTCTGCTGCGTCTCTTATTGTCTCTCCTCTGTGCCTCTTTTTGTTGCGTCATCTTGCTGCGCCAGCTCTCTGCATGGGCCAGCACTCTGTGTGGGCCAGCTCTCTACTTGGGCCAGCTCACCTCACGGGTCAGCTTGCCTTCACCAGGAGGCCCTAGGAATCGAACCCTGGACCTCCTATATGGTAGGCGGGAGCCCAATAGCTTGAGCCACATCCGCTTGCTAATATTAGATGTTACCCTGTTATGTTTTTCGTGTCTTCCTTGGTCACATCCTTCTTCACCAGCTTCAAGAAGGGTCTTGAGGCTTTCAACAGCATCATTCTCATCCTTTCACTGGCACCAAGTACAGGGATGTAGAGAGTAGTTGACAGAGGACACTGAGTTTTTGCCCTTTGCCCATGATGCAGGTTCTGCCGGACTGACTCCATCTCCAGGTCTGATTCCCTGGCTGTTTCCTTTTGTGCATCAGTTTTGCAGATCTCCATATTCTCACATCTAACCCAAGGCAACATTTCAATGCTATGAATGATTACTCAAAATATTTTCTTGTGTCTTTCTTATTTACTTGATCTATTTAAAATGCTGTTTAAAATGTATTGAAAAGAAAAGAAAAAGAAAGTGTATTGAGGCAGAGTTAATGGATTAAAAGTATTGAATATGGGTAACTTAGATATACATTTATACATATGTTTTATCTTAAAACCTGACAGAATTAGTTCTCCTTTACAAAGTTATTATATTTTTATATTTTTGTTTCCCTTTAACACATACTAAATGATATTGTAGTCTACTAGTGTGAATTTGCAGGGTTGATTATAGAAATTTTGGAAGGAGGGCAGCACTTGAGGAATTAACACTGGCTTGTCAATGAATAGTCTCTTTCTGTGTAAGGGCTGAATTTATAACCTTAACTCAAAGTGGCACATATACGTTTGCATTTGCCAGTTTCACCACTAGATGGTGCCAATACTCCTCTGGTAGATTTTGCTAAACTGTTCTGGTATATTCTCAAAGGGCATTTGAGAGATGTTGAAAAGATTGGTTACTTAAACTCTTACCCAAATTAAGGTTTTTCTTATTAGCTCAGCTTTATATGTTAAAAATGAATATAAACGTATAACGTCCTTCACAAAATTTTATGCAAAATGAATTAAGCAGCCTGAGAGAGAGCTATTTATTTCCTACTACTGCACTCATACTATATTTATATTTCATTTGTACAACATCCAAAGACACACAAGTCATATCGTCCAATATTTCCATTTGCTGGCTCTGTGCCCTATGGTGGATCATCCATTGAATATTAGAACTTTTTCAGAAGCTTACCAGCGTGCTCACTCAGGTTGGGCTGTTTGCACCTGGGGTGGGGGGGAAGGCAAGGACGAAGTTCCTTGTCTGTCTTCTCACTTTTCCTGATGGAACTGAGCTTGGTGTTTCCTGAACAAGCACAGTTATAACTTTCCCTCCTTAACCTCTTGGTCTTGAGACTCAAGGGCTGTCTGAAGGCAGCAGAATGCTTTGCTTGGAAACTGTGCTTCTCTTGGGAGATGACTGAAACTCACTGATGTCACAGAATCTACTCGAAAGGAGCCATAGTTAACTCACATAAACTCATTCAACATAAACTGAACCCACACATAGGAGGTCTTGCTATGTAATGAGGTGGGGATGTAGGAATTGGTAAACTAATAATAAAATAAAGCTCTCATATAGATTCATAATTCCTCATCTGAAATTCTTGGGGCCAGATATGCTTCAAAATTTGAATATTTTGAATTTATCATGCTAATACAGTACATATACCAACGAGATGTCTAGGGTAACTCCCATAATGAAAACTTTAATATTTGAGCAGAGAAACATGAATGTTCACATTTAGTGGAATAAATAAAGAGTATCAATGGTCTCATGATAGGTCAGGTTAGGTTTTGCCTCCAAATGAGTTATGAAACACCTTTTGGACATCAGAGCTTTTTAGATTTTGAGACTGCATACAAGGTATTATCTACCTGCATGTACATGTGTTATTTCCTTTCACCCTCACAGGTGAAGTCCTATGTGAAATGTAAGGATATAGGAATATGGGAAACCTGAGGGTCACAGTGGCTATGTAAGTTTCCCAAAATCACATGGCAGAGCCAGGATTCAAACCTCGGCCTGACTATAAAAGGCAAAATGTTATACTGACTCCCACATTTACTAAAAATATAAAATATTTGAAAATACAGAAAACACTATAACTTACTTGCCAATTTTTTTACACATATTCAGCACTATTTTTATTCTTCTTTGGGGTCCGTGAGAAGGAAAAAAAAAAAAAAAAAACAGATTGCATAGCGAAATATTCCGACATGATGGATGGAGGTAAAGCATCTCCTGGCTCAAAGAGCAACCTCTCCTGCCTGGGGAGGGAGCAGGACCGAAGCACTGAAGAGCAAACAGTCAACGCTCCAAATGTCAAATTTTCTAGTGTTTAAAGATTCCTGTTGTGCACTTGGTCCTCACAGCTAATCAGCCTCAATGTCGTCTGCATTATAATCCCACATCTAATTAATGCCTCTCACCTCTTTTCACAAATTGTGCACGAGAGTCCCATAAAGGGATTCAGCTGCCTTAAATGGGGACGTCAGAAGTTCACCTGGCTTTATAAAGTTGTCAGCAGGCCAGGGAGGAACCGTTGGTTTTATTTTGTACATTTTCTCAGGATAGGAATGAATTAAAATAATTATATTTTAAAATTGTACTTTCAAGGTAATTCATGAACCATGTTCCTTTTGTGCATCTTAATTATCCTTCTCCTTCTCTCTTTTCCCTTATGTCTTTACCCTCATCTAAATTATAACCCTATTTATAGTCGGAAGTTTAGAAGCTTATAATCTTTTTTTTTCCCGATGTTACTTTCTTGTAATGACATCAATAACATAGCAATAGCATGGACATAAAACTCTTTTTATAATCCTGTAACAGTATCACAGGCCACACAATAAACTGTGTAACGTTTTAATGGTCTCTTTCAGTGATTTTTTATAGATTTCAAGATTTGTCAGAAAAATGATTCACCTATAGGCAAATATCTGTGTGACATTCTCAAGGTACTTAAATCCCCCTCAACTTATTTTTATGAGGGTAAAAAAGAGATGCATTCATATAACTAGCCTCCTATTTGTCCAAAGCAATTTATATGCAATGAAGTGCACAAATTTTAAGTGTTCCATTCCATGAATTCTTTAAACCCTCGTCAAAACAGTACCATCATACCAGAAATTTCCCTCATGCCCCTTCCCAGTCATTCTTCACCACTTCAACCCTCCCAGGCAAATATTTTTCTGATTATTTTCCATCATAAATTAGTTTTGCCTGTGCTAGAATTTTATATATACATACACACACACACACATGCACATCCATACTACATGCTCTTTTGTGTCAAGCTTTCTTTACTCAGCCTAATGAATTTTTTTTTTTTTTTTTTTTTGAGGAACCGGGGTCAGGGATTAAACCCAGGACCTTGTATGTGGGAAGCCGGTGCTCAACTACTGAGCCACATTGGCTTCCCTGAGTTAGTTTTTTCATTTGTTTTGCTTGTTGTTTGTTTTTGTTTTTTCAGGAGGCACTGGGAACCAAACCCAGGCAGGAGCTGAACTGCTTGAGCCACATCTGCTCCCTCAGTCTAATGATATTAAAAAAATTTTTATTGAAGTATATTATTCGTACATGAACACACATAAACAATAAGTGTATAGTGAAAGTTGTGAACTTACAAAAAAAACATGCATAACATCATATAGGACTCTTATACATCACCCCATCACCAATACCTTACATTGTTGTGAAACATTTATTAGAAATTATGAAAGAATATCATAAAAATGTTACTATAGTATTAACTATAGTCCATGCCTTACATTTGCTGTGTTTTCCCCCAACCCACCCTATTATTTAATTAATTTATTTATTTACTTTTATTCATTTTTACCCCTGCCCTTGTTTTTGCTGTTTTTGTGTCCATTCTCTGGGCAATTCTCTGTGTCCATTTCCTGCCCTCTCTTCTCATCCTTCTCCTCCTGTCTTTACTGGGATTCGATCCTGGGAATCTCTGATGTGGGAGAGAGGCGTCCTACCTCCCGCGCCACCTCAGTTCCTGGTTTTTCAGCGTGCCTTGTCTTGGCTCTCCGTTGTGCCACTGTCCTGTTACGTCAGTCATCATCTTGCTGCATGGCTCAGCGGGGCCTGGGGGCTCACCCGCACATGGGGCCTGGCGGTGCACCTGCACGCAGGGACTTCAGCCTAATGATTTTGAGTCTCATTCATGGTATTGGGTGTGTGGTGGTTTGGAGCTAAGTATCCCAGAAGAACATGTTCTTAAACTTAATCTCTTCCTGTGGGTGCAAATCCTTTTAAATGGGACCTTTGATGAGGTTATTTCAGTTAAGGTGTGGCCTTACTGAATTAGGAACTGTCAGAAGCAGGAAGTCAACAGAACCCAGAAAGGAAAGGAGAAGCCAGGAGAGGTTGCCATTTGTATTGCTATGTGGCAGAAAAGCCAAGGACCAAGGATTGCTGGAAGCCCCACAGTTTTCTAGGAGAAAGCATTGCCTTGATGATGCCTCTATTTTGGACTTCCCCTAGTCTCAAAACCATGAGCCAATAAATTCCCATTGTTTAAGCCAACCCATTGTGTGTTGTTTGTTTTAACCGCCAGGAAACAAACACTAGAACATTTTGAAAAGTTTTTTTTTTCTTTAAGTTTTTAACTAGTCTTAGGATAAAATTAACTAGGAAGGGGACTTGTGGGGAAGGCCACCCTTGTAAAAATATACAAAAGTCAAGGGGGTCAGGGCCAGGGGTCCTAGGTAGGGTGGGTGAGGGTGGGGTGGGCACAAACAGAGGTGGTACCCCCCAAAGGGCTCCTGGTGGAGTCTTGCTGAGAAGATGAGGGGCTCCTGGGACAATAGCAGGTTGTGGTAGAGGAACCAAGTGGCTGTAGTGCAGGGGATGGGCAGACAGTAGACGGCAGAGGTGGGCAGTGGCCACGTCCCCTGGTCTGATTAGTTTCTCACCAGATGCTGGATGGCCTAACAAGGCATGGGGAGTCTGCCCATCAGGTTGGCTCCAGGAAGCCAGTACAGTGCTCTGGTAGACTAGAGCCCAGAAACAGGCGTGTCCAGGAGCTCTCAAACGGTAGGTGGAGGCCCTGAGGCCCAGAGGCAGTGGCAGCCTCCTCCTTCTGCTTTTGCTGATTCCTTCACTGGCCCAGCCCCTTCCTCACCAGCTTTGGGAGTAGCAGAAGCTCAGCTTGGGAGAAGCAGGAGAAACCTGATGGATGTTGAGAACCTTTTCACATGCTTATTAGCTACTCATATGCATTCCATATGCATTCCTTTATGAAGCATATGTTCAGGTTTTTTTGCCCATAAAAAACTAAGTTGTCTGTTTTTTTATTATTGAGTTGTAGAAATTCTTTAAATGTTCTGGAGTTGTCAGATATGTTTCTCCTAGTCTGTGGTGTTCTTGGACAAGCAGAACTTTTAAGTTTTGATAAAGTCTAATTTATCAGTATTTTCATTTTTGGTTATTGGTTCTGTGTCCTGACTAAGAAACTCTCGCCTACCCTCAACTTATGAAGCTATTTTCTTATGCTTTCTTCTAGATCTTTATCATTTTAACTATGATCCACCTCAAATTAATTTTCACATGTGGTGTGATATTGAGGTGAAAGTTCATTAAAACAATACTTAGTTATCCCAACACCATTTATTGAGAAGACTTTCCTCTTCACTTGGATTTCTTTGGTACCTTTGTAAAGCAACAAATGACCATATAAAAGGGGGGTTGTTTACAGGCTCTCTATTCTGTTCCATCAAGCTATTTGTCCTGATGCAATATCACACTGGCTTGATTATTGTAGCTTTCCAGTAACTTTTAAGGCTGGTAGTGAAATAACTCCACTTTTTTTTTTTCTGCAAAAGTGCTTTGGCTAATTTAGGTTCTTTGTATCTCTCTCCTATATTTTAGAATCTGCTTCAAAATTTACAAAGGAGCCTCTGGGATTAAGTTTGTGATTGTGTTGATTCTATAGATCAATTTTAGTAGAAGTGACAACAATCTTGAGTTTTGAAATTTATTAATATGGTCTATATATTTCCACTTATTTAGGTCCCTTAAAATTTCTTTCAACAAAATATTGTTGTTTTCAGTGTAGAGGTCTTATGTGACTTTTGTTAGTTTTATTTCTAAGTATTTCGTGCTTTTGAAGTTATATTAAATAGAATTGATTTTGTAAATTTCACTTCCCAATTGTCTGCTGCAAGATATGAAAAAACACAATTGATTTTTGAATATTGACCTTATACTGTGATCTTGATAAATATAATTTCTAATAGTTTTTTGCTGATTCCTTAGAATTTTTCTGTAAAAACTCACCCAGTGCCACTTCCTTCTTTCAGTTTCTTATACAGTTTCTGCCTGCTTTTGATCACTCTCCAGGATCTTCAGGTGGTAGGTTTTTTTTTTTTTTTTTAATATATATTTTGTCCAGAGTTTATAGCTGTTATTTGCAAGAGAGTTGGTTCAATAGGAACTGTACTGCTATTATTGGAAGCAGAAATTCCATTTTAAAATATTCTTAGAATTTCTCTCTAAGAATGAAAAAAAAAGAGCTCATATCATATTAAAACTTTCCCATTCCTCACTTTTGGCTTGGCTGGTGGCCCCAGGGACTTATCGAGGGGAGCAGGCAGGCTCTGCTTTTTCACTCTTCTCCTTTACTTGGCTCTCTCTCCAGTTTCCCGTCTCCTGTTGAGCTCTGTTCAGAGGAAGAGCAGCAAGGCTATTGCCTATGCAGAAGGCCTGCTTGGAAATAGGGCACCTGTCTCTCCTTCTTGATGGCACCCCAATCTTTACATGTTATTATGTTGGAGCACCCATCCTCCAAATCGATTTGGGGAGGAAGAGAGGAGGGGATTGACCTATTCAACAGTGAATTCATAAGCCTGTTTTCCTGGGCCCTTCCAGCTCCTTCCCCTCACCACCCCCCCATATATGTAAGATTTATTTATTTACTTTATTTTTTTTTCACTTATCCCCCCTCGCCACAGATGGTTCTCTCGTCTGTCTGCTCATTGTTTGCTCGCCTTCTCCAGGAGGCACTGGGAACCGAACCTGGGAGGTATGTGCCCAATGGCCCGAGCCACATCTGCTCCCCGTGGGCTTCAGTGTCTGCTGGCTTGAGGCATCTGCTCGTTTAGGTATCTGCTCACTGCCATGGGTATGGCATCTAAGGGAGGGGTGTGGCATCTAGCTCGTTGAGGTGGTGTGGTGGCCAAGTCGTTGCGGCGGGTGCAGTGTCTGCTCATCTTCTTTAGGAGGCACTGGGACCCGAACCAGGGACCTGCCACGTGGTAGGTGGGTGCCCGACTGGTTGAGCCAAATCCACTTACCCCCTCCCTTTTTTTTTTTTGTTATGATTTTTTAAAAGGAGTTACTGGGGATCGAACCGAATACCTTGTATATGGGAAGCGGGCACTCAACCACTGAGCTACATCTACTCCCTGCCCCCCACCCCCTTTTGGAGAGTAGGGTGGTTGGCTCACCTCTCAGTATGTGCTGAGCTGGGAGGAAGATCCCAGTTTTTGGCAGTGTCTTTAAAATATGGGAACCCTACATCCTCTGAACTCAGCTTTGGCCCTATTTGCTGATTCCATGGAAAGAGGAAGCAGCCCACCAGTATCCTATTATTCATCTTTTCATACTTGTCCAGTTATTCTCTTAGAGGAATTCTTAGATGTCTAAGTCAAACAATATAGGCTTTATAAAATTATATTTATTTCATTTTTGACTAGCTAATACAGTCATATAGTTTAAAGTGTCAAGATAATTTAAAAAGTGAAAATCTTTCTCCACGCTTCCCCCAAAACACACAACCAGTTTTATATATTTTTTTCAGTCTCTTTCTGAAAATACAAGTAAATATTGATCTACATTCTTATTTTTATGACTTTTTTACACAAAAGATTGTATACTGTGCATCTGTGCATACTGTTTTGTATGTTGCTTTGTTTCTTTGACTGTATTTTGGAGACCTTTTCATATCAGTTCATAGGGGATTCCCTTCTTTAAAAAAAAATATAGTTTTGCTACACTCTATTTAATCAGTTCCCAACTGATGAAAACTTCAGTTGTTTTCAATCTTTTGTTATAAACAGTGAGGCAAGAATATGTAGGTAAATGCATTTACAGTTTTGACAGATATTGCCAAATTGCTGTCCATAAAGGTTGCATAATCTGTATCCCCACCAGCACTGTATGAAAGAGTAACTCTCTCCCTATAGCTTCACTAACATAATACACCAGCAAACTCTTAGATTTTTGCAAGTTGATAATTGAACATTAGTATATCAGCATTGTTTTAATTTGCATTTATCTGATATAAGTGAAGTAGAGCACATTTTCTATGTTTAAGGGCCATTTGATTTCATTTTTTGTGAACTTTGCCCATTCAGATGCTCTGTATAGTTAAGAATTGAATTGTTGGTCTTTCCTTCTTAATTTTTCAAGAACTCTTCATATATTGGGGAGATAACTCTTGATCTGTGACACGAGTTTCAATTTCTTTCCTAGTTTGCCATTTGTCTTTTGACTTTGCTTATGGTATATTTTTGCCTTACAAAATTTTTTACTTTTAAGAAGTACGTAGGGGAGACGATGTGGCTTAGTGGTTGAGTGCCGGCTTCCCACATATGAGGTCCCAGGTTCAGTACCCAGCCCCGGTACAAACAAAAAAAAACCTACCACAATTAAGAAGTACATTTATCAAATTTTAAATGGCCTCTGGATTCTAAATCAGATATGGATTCTAAAACATCTGGGGAATGTTTGAAGCTAAAAGGAATTATTTTATTATTATTATCTAAAACACCTCTTTCCATAGCCACTTCTGTCAGCTAAGGGGGTGGCATACTTTCTTTCCAGGGTAGAGTTTTTTGCAAACTCCTTAATGAACCATTTAGTTGTGGAAAGATAGGCTCTAGAGGAGCAAGGGAAAGAGAGGAGAAATAATTTGTTCTGTAGAATGAAATAAGAATGTGTCAGCTTCCAGGAGAATCTCATATGGAATGGGTGGGTTCAAGGGAGGAGTTTAGGGAGAGTAGGAAAGTGAGCAATATGGCAGCTGGCAAGGGGATCCTCTTGGAGGAGGGAATCCAATGGAAAATTTCCAGACTGGGGGTTGGAAGTGGTGATGGTGATACTGAAAGGTGGAGATGTGTGATGTTCAGCTCTATGTCACCCGCTAAATTATGCTCAGTGTAACAGACTATGGTATTCCCAAGCTATCACAAGCAGGAGAGTGGGGTATGGGGTCTAGTCAAGAGAGCAGAAGCTCAAAAATGGATTTTCCAGTGGCGCAGATAAGATGTTGCAGCTCTGGACTGACTCAAGAGTGACCGAGACAAACCTTTTGTCCCCAGACAGCCTGGAGCAGTGGTTTTCCACCTTGGTTGCACGTTAGAGTCACCTGGGGACACTTTTTAGCAACACAAATGTCTGGACCTCACCCAAACAAATTGAAGTAGATGCTCTGTGGGTGGGACCCAGGCATTAGGATTTTTTTGTAAGTTCCTAGGTGATTTCCATGTACAATCAGGGTTGAAATCCACTGGTCTAGATCAGTGCTTCTTAAACTTTCATGTGCAAATAAATCACTGAGGATATTAATATGAAAACTGTGATTTAGCAGATCTGAGATGTAGTCTGAGATTCTGCATTATTATCCAGCTTGCAGGTGACACTGATGATGCTAAGGACCACATTTTGAGTGGAAGGGAATGGAAGTAGCTGACATCTAGGCTACCCACACATTGCTAGACTGCTTTCCAGAAGGGTTCTAATTTACACTGCATAGAGACTGTTGCTTCTTCTATATCCACCCTTTCCTCACTGCTGACAATAGAATTCCCTATTTCCAGCTGCACGCTGGAATAGACAAACATTTCTAGTCCTCTTTAAGTGTAGGGTGGCTGTTTTAGTTTGCTAACAGCTGTCAAAAGCGATATATTAATACCTGAAATGGTTTGGCTTTTACAATGAGGGTTAATTGGCTTGCAAACTTACAGTTCCGAGGTGAGAAAAGTGTCCAAATCAAGGCATCGTCAGGCGACGCTCTCTCCCCAAAGACCACATGCAGGTAATTCTGGGCTCTTTCTGCTGGTCTCTGCCTTCTCCTTGGGCTCCATTGCTTTCAGTTCTGTCTGTTCTGTCTGTGGCTTTCTCTCTCAGCTTCTGTGGGTTCCTCTCAGAGTTACTGTGTGTCTCTGCAGCCCCCTCTCTCTGTATTCATCCATTCCAAAAGGACTCCAGTGAGAGGATTGAGACCCACCCTGGGTCACGCCTTACTGAAGTAATCAAACGTCCCGCCAACAATAGGTTCACACCCACAGGAATGGACTAGTTTCAAAACATGATTTTCTGGGGTACTTGCAGTTGCAAACCACCACAGTGGCCATGTGACTAAACTTGCCCTACAGGGATGCAAATGGAAGTCTGGTCAACAGAGGGGGAATGACCCTTTCTCTCCCTCCCATCTCTCTGCTGGCTTGAATATGGTCATGGTGGCTGCTCGAGAAGCTGCTTTGAAGCACAAGGTGGAAGTCACAGCAGAGCAACAAGAAAGAAGAGTCCTGGGTCCCTGATACCGAAGGTCCCATTTTAGTCTGGCACTACCTACCTTGTAATGTCAGAGAAAGAATCTTCTCTCTTTTTAAACCAGTATTATTTTATATTTTCAATCACAAGCAGCTGGATCAGATACTAAGGATACTTAGGCCCTTCAGCAGATTTTGAAAGTGGCTGTTTTTTTTTAAAGATTTATTTATTTATTTACTTTTTTTTATCCATTTTTACCCACCCCCCCTGTTTTTGCTGTTTTTATGTTCATTTGCTGGGCAATTCTCTGTGTCTGTTTCCTGCCCTCTCTTCTCAACCTTCTCCTCCTGTATTCACCGGGATTCAATTCTGGGAACCTCCGATGTGGGAGAGAGGCATCCTACCGCCTGTGCCACCTCGGTTCCTCGTTTTCCGGGGCGTCTCGTCTTGGCTCGCCCTTATGTCACTCTCCTGTTACGTCATCATCTTGCTGCGTAGCTCGGCGGGGCCTGACGGTGCACCCACGCATGGGGCCTGGCGGTGCACCTGCTCGCAGGGCCTGGCAGGCCGTGTGCCTTCTATATTTTTCTTAATTTTACCAGGAGGTCCTGGGAATCGAACCTAGATCCCTCCATATGGGAGATGGATGCCCAACCATTTGAGCCACATCAGCCCCCAAGGGCCTGTTTTTCACACTTCATGACAACAATAGAGTGAGCTGCATCTTGAAGAATGAGGGGAAGTGTTCTGGGCAGAGGAGGGAGTGAAGGCGAAGGAAACAGCCTATGGAAAGACATGTAGCTGTGAGAGGGCTTGGTTTTGGTTGTCTGCTGCCGCATAACAATCCCCTTGAAAACTCAAGAGGCTTGAAATAACCACGGTGTATTGTGTCTGGCGGTTCTATGGGTTG
Source organism: Tolypeutes matacus (assembly GCA_026826555.1). Lineage (NCBI taxonomy): Eukaryota > Metazoa > Chordata > Mammalia > Cingulata > Chlamyphoridae > Tolypeutes > Tolypeutes matacus. The sequence goes on from JAKSZT010053769.1 coordinate 24,198,680, forward strand.
GCTGGGGTTGGGCTGTGCTGAAAGGCTCGGGAAGGCCTCTTCCACGCATCTGAGGCCTTAGTGCTGACTGTGGTCTGGGGCCCCTTGGTTTTTCTCCCTGTGAGCTCTCTCTTCCACATGGCACCGTGCCCCCCAGGGTGCCTCTCACAGCAGCATACCCTTCACTTCCTACACGGTGGCTTGGGGTTCTAAGAGAGTGAAAGTGGAAGCTTCACCGCCTAAGGGACAGGCCTGGATATGGCAGTGTCACTTGCATTTCATTCTCTGGGCCAGCCCAGATCCAGGTGGGGTGGGAATAGACGCCCTCTCTTGATGGGAGGAGCGTTCCTTGTTCTGTGAGTAATAAATTTCCTTTTTAGGATAAGAGAAGAAATGGGCAAGAAGGAGTGACCCTGCAGAGGCACAGACTCAATCTGTTGACAAGTTTTGATTTTACTCTACAGGTAGAACAGACTCTAGCATGGGCACATGGTATAAATGAGTCAAAGCTTGCCCCTGTGTGCCCTATGTGTTATTTACTTCTTCATAGCAGCCTGGGACCATCAGTCCAAAAAGCCCACGGGCACAAATTCATATTCTTACACATTCAGTTACTTTAAAAATAGACCCAGCAAGCAATTCTTAGCCATTTAGAGCCTACTTGCCCAACAGCTGATAGCCATAGATAAGGTCAGCCCTGCAGTTCTAAGACCCCTGGGGCCCTCTGTCTCTCAGAGGCTCCCCACCCTCCGCTGAGCAACATCTCAGCACATAAGCTCCTTCTCCATATCCCCCTCTTTCCCTGGGTTTTCCTTGTTCTCTTCTGGTGAGCCCCTGCCTCAGCTGTAGAATTTGGAAGATCTCACGCTATGAGGGATTTTCTCTCCCAGCAATTTCTCAAAACATGGCCCCCCAAAATAGCATGCAGACACTGCCATCTAGTGGTCAAATCTTTTTCTTGCTCTGCTCTGAAATCCTGTGTGGTGGGCAAACCTCACCCTGGTTATAAGGATGATGAGAGTTTCTGTTGATTGAGCACTCACCATGTTTTACAATGCAAAGTTGGCCTAGGTCCCCACACGGTGCAGCAACGCACCAAAAAAGACGATGACACAACCAGATAGGAAAAAAATAAATAAATAAAGGTGGCCTAGCCTATGGATCCCGGTGGCCTGGCTTCAGATGACTGACTCACCACTTATTAGCCATGCAATCTTGGGCAAGTTACTTCATTGTGCTCTGTCTTCATTTCTCTATCAATAAAAGTAGATACAAATGGCAGAACTGCCTTAGGTAGTTACTGTAAGGATTAAGTGAGATAATCTATGCATTGTACTTAGCACTTAGCCCTGGGGAAGCATTCGCTATTATTGTTAGTCCTTGCATCAATGCTGGGAAACAATGCTCCCATTTTAAAGATGTAGTAATTGAGGCACTGGGAGATTAAGCAAGCTTCAAACCCTATTGAGTGCTTCCAAAGCCTGTTGCTCCATAAACTCTTCACTGATAATGTCTCGAGGTATCCCCCAGCTCCAGGGGGTGGCAGGACAGAGGTTTGTTCTTTCCACAGAAGTTATATGAGCTTGGAGTCTCTACTTAACATCCCTTATGAACCCTCTGCTCCCTTAGCAGTCTCACTCAAAGTCCAGGCTCCAGCTCATATTTGCAAAGCTACAATGTGGAAATCACTAAAAATATTAACACTGGGGGCTTTTCTGAACCTGTGCACAGCGTGGGTCTGGGAGGGCAGAGTCCTCAGTGGAGATGGAAAATCTCTGAGGTCTGAAGCTACCTCAATCTGGGCAGGCCACGGAAGCTTTTGGGGCTTCCCACTCTCCTATATCCTTCTGCTGCAGCGTATTGATCGGAGCTTTGTGAACCTGTGAGTTACATTTGCAGGTCTCTGAGGCCGAAAAGGTTCTTGTAAATGCTCTACGTAATTAATTATAAACAAAGCAGCCAGCCGGGAGCACAATGCCTAAAGAAATCTTTCGCAAGCCTCATTGTATGCCCTTTATTTCTTCTCTGCATTTCCATCCATCCAAGGAGCTTCAGAAGTGTAATCCTCCTTAACGACAGATTCATGATGATGAGGCCATTATTTTTTGATACTGCGGCTTTGAGAACTGACCCAGAAAACAGGCTTTATAATAGCCACCTCCTCCCTCCCCTCTTTATCCTAAGCAAAGGACCAGATTAAAAGAGCCCTGGCATGTATGAATATTTATGCTAGAACCTCTGCCAAATCAGATTAGGGGAGTTCATCCCGCCAGGCAAACACGAATTCTGTTCTCAGATTCAATGAGAAGCTGACATGTTAATAGCGTATTGATGCATCCATTTGTCAGAAAATCCGTAGGGCACAGTGAACGCTCCCTGCATCTCAGGGCCCAGGAAAGACGCTGCCTTTGTCATTTTTTGTTCTATCTGGAAAGCTGTTGTCACAATGAGGAGGATCCCAAAGACATCCTGCCTCACACAAAAGATGAGGAGTTGGGAATTCTGGTCTTAATATACCTGGGAAATTCCTCTCTTGACACAGCTGGTGAGTGTGTTAGAAGTTAATGCCTCTATAATAGCATCTCCCATGGTGATTCCACAGAACCTGACACCCACAGTGTGTTAACAGGTGTCATGTGAGAAGACTCTGGTTTAAAAATGTCTGGGACACAATAGGACAAACACTGTATGATTATGTTACTATGAACCAAATATATTGTGTAACAAATTGTATGATTCAAACAAAAATTTTATATGTATCCAGTACATTTAATTGAGAAATGGATGTTTTTATTCAACTGTGTTTTCTTTTTAGTTTTGTTTATATTTTCAATTATAAAATGTACAAAATAAAGTTAAAAAAATAAAATAAAAAACAAAGTGTCTCACCCCCCACCCCCCAACAATGTCTGGGAAATGGTGAGCTGAACAGACTTCTTTACTGCAGGACTTCCACCCTGTGACTTTCCAGGAAGCAGATAAATTATTCTCTGCTTCCAAATGTACTACACCGTGGAGTTCTTCCTTCTCAAAGCACTGTACCCAAGTGGGAAAGCTTGGGGAAATCTTTAAATGCAAAAAATGAAATTCATAGGATTACAAAAGAAACCAATTGTATTGAAATAAAATATCAACATATTTAAAAAATGAGTATCCATTAATATATGTGCTTTGTTTTTAATGCATTTAATAAAATCCAGTGGTGGTCTAATACCTACAGTTATTTCAAATCAATGTTATTCCAAAATATCTACAACTGTAATAGATATGAAAATATTTGTGACATAGACAGCCACTAATATAGTTGTGTTTAGTTACCTACATGCATAACTGAAAAAAAAAAGCCAAATTTTAGTTAGAGGACAGTGAAGACTTAATGTTTTTCCCATTCAAGCTTATGGGCTTTCTTAATTCTGGGTGTTCAAAACTACTTCTTTTAGGAAGCGGAAGTGGCTCAAGCAGTTCAGCACCTGCCTCCCATGTAGGAGGTCCCAGGTTCAGTTCCTGGTGACTCCTAAAGAAAACAAAACAATGAGCAAAAACAACAAGCAATCAACAAGCAAACAATGAGCAAATAGATAAAAGAGCCAACTCAGGGGACCTGATGTGGCTCAGTGATTGAGTGCCAACCTCCTGCATATGAGGTCCTGGATTCAATCCCCCGTCCTGGTACCCCAAGTAGGATTAAATTGATGAGAAAGTGGGATGGGGAAGTTTGTGCAAATTACCGGGGAGCTCAAGTTCTGCTATGTTGAGTATCAAGACAATTCTCATCTAAAGATTTTTAGTGGATCTGCTTTTGCTGGGGAGCCCAAAAGGCTCTACTTCAAATGAAAAATGTCTGGGGCTGGGGGTGGGTGGTGAATGGAGGTTCTTTACTAGTGTTGATGTGGGAAGTGGTGAGCCCCATTTCAATAGTGAAGGGGCAAGACAGGCCTTTCATCCAGTAATAGAAGAGACTAATTACAACAGAATGTTGGAACTTTTACATGAGGATCAAACCAACCCCTGTGTGGCCCAGCTTTTCTAGAGCCCGAGTCTCCCTGCCAAGGGTTCCCAGAGAGGAAGGCGGCTTCACTTTTTATTGTTTTTCTTTCTTACCCTTCTCACAACAAAGGGTATAATTCAATGGGTCTAGTTCAAAGGGGTCAAGGAAGGGACAACTTTTTGTTTTTAAATCGCAAGAAATAACAAAGTGAGACCCAGAGAGCAACACTAACTTCTCATTCATTCACTCACTCATTCACTCACTCATTCATTCAGCACTATATATCGAGCACCTACTGTGAGCCAGGTGATGCTGTAGGAGTTAAGAATAGAGCAGGGACTATGACCCACCATCTTCTTGTCTCCTGGAGCTTGGGTTGAGGTTCTGGTGCTTCTCTCCAGGAGGCAACTCTAGAGATGGAGGTGGAGAGGGTGCAAACCACCCTAGGAAAGCCCTCCACATGCCTCTCAGTGGACGGCACTCACACACCATGATTCTGAAAACTCAAGGCTGAAGACAGCAGCCTAAGGGGCACCAGCAGAGGAAGTATAGGGGACAGACATCTGTAAATTCTGGACACCCTGAATTATAAGAAGTACACAAAGCCCCTTACAGGGACAGAACATTCCCAAGCCAGAGAGAAAGATTTGATTTAGTCTCAAAGAAGGACCATGTCTGGATTGGTCTGGAGTGTAGAAAATAGAGTATGTTAGAAGTGGATGTGCCTGGCCCCAGATCCCTATTCAGAGGAGAAGGCTGAGGAGCGGATGTGGCTCAAGCGGTTGAGTGCCTGCCTCCCACATGGGAGGTCCTGGGTTCAGTTATGGTGCCTCCTGAATAAACAAAAACAAACAACAAGCAAAACAAATGAAAAAACTAATTCAGGGAAATCAATGTGGCTCAGAGGTTGAGTGCTGGCTTCTTACCTATGAGTCCTGGGTTCAATCCCAGCCACTGGTACCTCAAAAACAACAAAATAAAACAAAACAAATAACAAACAAACAAACAAACAAAAAACAGAGAAGGTTGGAGCCTGGACTCCAAATCTTGTAGAGATCATAGTGGTACTTTGTATTTATCTTGTGTAATATTGGTGTTTTATATAAAAATGAGATGGAGTCACCATTCTCTTCCACATTCCTTGGTGCTGAACCAAGGCTCTGGGAACCTCTATCCTTCTTGACTGAACCTGTTCAGGTGGAGGATGGGGAAAGATGGTTAAAATAAATTATTTCCTAAGGCTTGGGATAGGGGATGGAGTCAGGCCCTAAGAGAATTTAAAAGTTTTGGAGGGACAGAGATGGCATCCAGGATGGGAGAAAGGAGGCCTAAAGCTAAATCGTTATCCCCTTAACAATCACAAAAGTAATATAAGATTATCAACTTCACTATATTCTGGGAAATAAGAATTAGAATAGCAATAAGACACCTTGGAAGCTTTTTAAACAGGGAGGGAATTTGGCAGAATTCTTTCTTGAGGAGTATAAGAGTTCTTTATATATTCTGAATGTCATATCCTTATCATATATCTGGCATTCAGAATATATAGGTTGATATATTTAAGTGGTTTGCAGTCATTTCTGTGTGCAGTTATTCTAGCCATCCTGGTTAGGAAGGGCTTCCTGTACATGCCTATTGTTCTACCAGCATCCTGACAAAGGTGCAGGGCCAGTGGTCATATCACAGTATTAATGCATCCTATGGCTCTAGCATAAGATATCTGTGGGCAATGGAGAAGAAATAAGATGTGAAATGTACCAAGTCAGAAGACGGTCTGTGGAAAAGTCTTCCAGTCATCAGGTGTGTACAGTGAATAGGAGATTTTGTTTTCACTATTGTCTATACAATTATAAACACATCAGCATTTTAATTTTGTCTTTATTGAGACAAACACTTGGGTGCAGGTAGTTTATATGGTGTGTAGTAAGGGATTTGGTCTTGCCCAAAGAGAGGTCTAACCTTTGTCCCTGGCTCTTGGGAAGTAACCTCTAAAACTCTGGAATTTTCCAAGTGATAGGAGTGTCTTTCTTATTCGTAGTGGGATCCTTGGACCATGCTGATAGTTTATGCTAACAGGGTGATATACGGTGGGTCCCTTGGATCATACCAGATAGTTTATACTAAGGAGATGACTCAGGATGGGGATGCCATCTCTGTAGTGTTAGGGTGGGGCTGGCCATGCCAGAAAGACCAGTCACGTGATTCAGAGCAAGGGCTTTGAGACACTCAGTATCAGGGAAATTAGGTACTGCGTTAAACCATGTGGGCAATCAATCAATTGTGGACAATCACTCAACCAGTCATGCCTATGTAATGAAGTCTCAAGCACTCTGGACATTGAAGCTTGGGTGAGGTTCCTGGGTTGGCAATATTCTGTGCATATTGCAACACACAGATAACAAGAGGGTAATACAGGGAAGCAGATGTGGTTCAATTGATTGGGCTCCTGTCTGCCAGATGCAAGGCCCTGGGTTCTATTCCCAGGGCCTCGTGGTGAGGGCAAGCTGGCCCATGCCCACAGTGAGCTGACGGCCTGCGCCTGCGGAGAGCTGATGGCCCGCAGCTGCAGATGGCACAGCGAGATGATGCAACGAAGGGAAACAAGCAGACACAGAAGAAAGCACAGCGAATGGACATAGAGAACAGACAGCTAGCACAAGAGGCAAAGGGGTAATAAATAAATAAATAAATAATAAAAGAGGGTAGTACATCCTGAAAACATTAGAAGCTTTGCATTTGGAAACCCACCCAGATTCTGCCTTATGTTTCTCTTCCCTTGGCTGGCTTTAATGCATTCTTTCCCTGTAATAAATGTGCCCAGAGTTTAATAGATTTCAGTGAGTTCTGTGAGTTTTTCTAGCAAATTGTCAAACTGAAGGTGGTTTTGGGAAATCCTCAAACTTGCAGTTGGTTTCAGAGTTGAGAGTGGCCTTGTATAGGTGCTTCTCTTCAGCTTTGTAGTTGGGTTCTAACTCCTTGTAGTTGGGGTCGGAAGTCTTGGGCAGATTTGGAAGTCCAGAGGATTGTGCCCTTAAACTCAAGGGTTGGCCAACTCCAGGGATAGGGGAAGTGATCCTAGGAAGGAGGAACAAGGGAATAAGGAGAATGAGCCAGGGGAGGAGAAAACACCAATATAAGAATGTGCTAAGGAGTTCACTGCTGTGAGTAATGGTGAAACAGTTCTGCTGGGATCCCCTGAAAAATGCACAGAATACCTCCCTGATTTGGCCTCTAAAAGAGGAGGTTGGACATTCATCCATTGATCCTGGTTCCTCATGGGATGTTAACTGTCCTGCACTTGTAGACCATGCCAAGTGAACTCCTGAAGGTAGAACATAGAAAGATGTGCTTGCTTGAGGTGGGACGCTGCTGGCATGAGGGGAGCCTGGGCTTACTCATAGACTAAGTATGAGTCTGGAGCTGGCCAATGAATCTGGAGCTGCAGTCAGAGGTGTGAGGAAGGTGGCTACAGATGGAAATTAGTGCAAAATAGAATTTATTGGAAATCCTGTGCTTATATGTACACAAACCTGTATCAGTACTACAAACAGAGAGTGTATCTTAATTTTTTTTGGAGAGTGTGTCTTTAACAACTCATATATGGGGAAACTTGATGGAAGTTTTCCCAATTTGACAACCATCCTAAAAATTTACATGACTTTATCCATAATGAGTTGTACAGAAGGAAAAAAAAAAAAAAGAACAGTTCTAAGCTATCAATAATAAACAACAAATTTTATTTTTATATCTTTATATAGAAATGACATCACAAAATCATTGTTATAGGAGGAGGTGATTATATTGGCTAACCAGAGGATGTAAGGAAATCTTTGTAATGAAAACAATTGTCATTTTCTGGATTTTTGTAGGGCTTATGGTACTTGTCAACTTTTAAAAATTTATAATTTGTTGGGATTGCTTTTCCCATTTTAAATAAATATTTATTTATCACCTAATTTTGTATTTACAATTTCAGGTTATTTTTTTTAAAGAGGGCCCCATGAAATCTGGAGCTGTCCCCGTTTGCCAGCCAATATCCTAAGAAAAGCCTCCGCTTTCTGGGCCAGCCTTAAAAACTCCACAACGGAGAGAGGATCAGAAGCCCAGCACACCAAGACCTGCGGTACGTTGCCGAACATCGCTGGATTTTTTATTTTATTTTTTTAGAAGTCCCTTTTTAGAACCATTACTATTAAAGAGTATAGATAATATCTTGCTTGGAATGGCACCAAACACACTTTATTAAAGGTTATTTGGGGGACAGTTCAAGGGAAACAGGGAAAGTGATTTCAGAAGCACACAGAATCACACTGCCATTTTGATGCACTCTTCACTGAGAGTAAAGCATTTTGCAAAGACGCTGCTGCAGAGGGTTCTACAGGCCTGTGACACAGCATCCCCACACCATCTGTTGACTGAATTGATGGGTTTCCCTGAGTTTCTGCCTCCCTGAACTCCCAGGTGTGTGTTTCTGAGGGGTTCAGTGCCCCCCTTGATCTCCAAACACTTGTTCAATCTGGGGGTTGAATGGGTTCTCCTTTCCAAGAATCTGAGGCCACTGGAGTGTCACCTTCTTCCAGAAGTAGTCCGTGAACAGCAGTGAACCCACCTGCAAGAGAGGAACCAAAGGAGGAGTAAAAAGGAAAACATAAAAAGGTAAAGAATTTTCCAGTGAGGTTCATTGTGGTAGAATAGTGAGCCCCCACTACCCCACCTCCATGCCGTTGCATTATCCTCTTCCTTCAATGTGGATGGGACCAGGTGACTACGGCATTAGTGAAAGGCTGCCACTTCTGTGATTACGTTGCATGATAGAAGACCCTGCCTTGCCAGCCCACTCACTGGAGAGACTCTCCTTGCTGGCTTGATGGAAAGAGCAGACACGGTGGGAGGCCCATGTGGCAAGGAGCTGAGGGGAGCCTCCAGGCAGACATCCAGACAGCCAGCAAGAGGCTGGGGCCCTCAGTCCTACAACTACAAGGAACTGAATTCTGGCAACAACCTGAGTGAGTTTAGAAGCAGCGCTTCCCCAATGGAGCCTCCAAATGAGGATTCGGGCTGACACCTTTGCTTCAGCCTTGTGAACCTGAGCAGAGGACCCAGCTGAGCCGTGCTTAGATTCCTGGCCCACAGAAACTGAGGTGATAAATGGGCATTCAGATGTATGTTATGGGGGAGTGGGTGTAGCTCAGTGGTTGAGCACCTGCTTCCCATGTATGGGGTCCTGGGTTTAATCCCTGGTACTTCCTGAAAAAACCAACCAACCAACCAAACAAACAAACAAAAAACACTTAAAAAACGTTTATTATGTTCAGCCGGGAAGTTTGTGATAATATGTTAAGCAGTAATAACGAATATACTTTCTCAGACATCCATTTATTCCTTTATCTGTGGACAGCTAACATTTACTGTAGGTCTAGGATTGGGGTTTTGGAGATGGACAGGAGGAATCCTTCCTTCAAGGAGCATCCAGTCTAATGGGGGGAGGGGAAGACACACACAGTGACACCCCCAAGCCCGTGGGGAGGGCCCACAGTAGAGGACACAGCATGTGCAAAGGCCTGGAAGCATGGGAGGGCCTGGCAAGGCTGGGAGCTGTGGGTGCCTGGGGCATGAGGCCCTTCGTGCGGTGCGGGTGTGCACACATGCCTGCGTGTGGGGCCTCTGGCTTGAGAACCAGGGTGAAGCGGCCCCTGCTCTGCGGGAAGCACAGTGGGCAGATCTGGTGGCTCTTCCCGCCTCATGCCCCCCTTCTGCTTCCACTGCTGTGCGTCAGGTTCCTCTTTATTCACGATGTCAGCAGGAGCCTATCTTGGCTGTCCAATCCTCTGACTTGTCATTAACATGTTTTTGATGAGGAGTATTTCTGTTGCAGGTGATACTCTCATTTAGCAAATGGGGCCCGGCTACGCAGTTGGCCCCGGATGGCCTCATCCCAACAGTGGTTTTTAATGCTGAACCATGAGAAAAACGCTGTTGCAGAGGGCCTCGGGGGAACCACGTTGTTCTGGGAGGATGCTGGGGAATGCCCCCAACTCCATCCCAAAGCACGTGGCCATCATCCCCAAAGGGCAGCTTACTTTGGCAGGGCAACCAGCTCCTTGTGTGATGTTGGCAGCCCTCTTCCACTCCCAATTCTTTCATTTGTGAAATCAGTGGATTGGAGTAAAAGAGCTCTAAAGCCTTTTCTGGGTCTAAATTTGCATATAGGTTTTGAGCAGTTATTAGAAAAAACTAGAACCGATGGCGTCACTGCATTAAATAGCCCCAGTATTTTCATTTGTTCCTGAACCTTTTGAGTTGGAACCCAAATTCCATCCAACCAACTATAGGATTTTTTACTGGGAGGTCCCTGGGATCGAACCTGGGTCCCTCCATATGGGAGAAGAACACCCAACCATTTGAGCCACACCCATCGCCCACCAACTATATGATCTTGACTATGGTCATGTGATATGTAACACACACACACTACGCACACACACTATACACACAACACACCACACACACTATACCATGCACACCACACACACATACACACATCCCACATACACAATGCACATATACCAAACTCATACCACACATATATACACACACCACACACATTGCCCACCACACATATACACATACACAACACATACCACACAACACACAGACACAGACACACTTCTTTGCATCTCAAAAGCAGGAGCAAGTCAGAGGTCACGTGTCAAGCTGGCAGGTTTTCTGGAAGGCCCCGATCCTCTCTCTCAAAAACGAGGCAATCAGTGTCTCAGGAGACAGAAGACTGGTTTTGTGGCTATTTTTCCTGCCACTTCTCAACAAAGGAGGCTGCTGTCAGGTCTGTGGAAAATTACTCCTTCTTCTTCTTCTTCATTGTCTTTTTTTTTTTTTTTTCGCCTTTCAACTTTATACATTTAAACTGTTTTTGCAACAATTATGTTGTTCCAAGGCATCAGTGGTCATTTATTTTCCTATCTCAGTTAATAAGGGAGGAAATAGGGTGAGGGTAAGGAAAGGAAAGTTAAAATGAGACAGCTCAGATTTAAGCACATGGTACCAATTTGGTTCAAAAGCAATTAGTTGACTGTCATTCTAATGGAGATAAAAAATATTTATGAGTGTGCATTGGGTCTAAAATGCACACTATTACTAAACAAGAGACTTGTGATAAAAAGGCCCACTATAATCAATTGTTCATTTGACAAATATTTACTGAGCACCTACTGTGGGCCTCTCTTTTAATGAAGCTCCTGTTGTGACCTCCATGGGACACAGCACAGGGCAAGGCACAGGAAACTTTACTCTCAGTGCTCCAGGTTAGTTCTTGCTTCTTGAACTGGACATACATATTCTTTTGTGCTTCCCTATTCACAGTTTAATCTATTAAAGCAATACCTATTCATTCTAGAGAAATTTAAAAAGAAAGTTAAGCAAAAAAGAGAAAAAAAAGAATAGAAGTCATCTGTAATTACGATAGAGGTAGCTCTACTCAGATGTAGAGCCTTCCTGATTTTTTATCTGTATCTACACATGCACACACATATATATATGCATACACATATACACATACACACACATATACATACACACATATATGTACATATACAGTATACACACAAATTGGATCCCTCTGTAAATATAATTTTTTAAAAAGATTTGTTTATTTACTTTTTAAATCCATTTTACACCCCCACCCTCCATTTTTGCTGTTTTTGTGTCCATTCGCTGGGCAATTCTCTGTCTCTGTTTCCTGCCCTCTCCTCTCATCCTTCTCCTCCAGTCTTCACCGGGATTCGACCCTGGGAACCTCTGATGTGGGAGAGAGGCGTTCTGCCACCTGTGCCACCTCAGTTCCTGGTTTTTCGGTGCATCTAATCTTGGCTCTCCCCTGCGTCTCTCTCCTGTTTAGCCATCATCTTGCTGCGTGGTTTGGCAGGGCCTGACGACTTACCTGCTCGTGGGGCCTGGGGGCTCACCCGCTTGCGGGGCCTGATGGCGCATCTGCGCACCTTCTATATTCTTCTTTATTTTACCGGGAGGTCCCGGAGATCGAACCCAGGTCCCTCCATATGGAAAACGGACGCCCAACCATTTGAGCCACATCTGCCCCCTGTAAATACCATTTTATAATCTGCTTTTTTTGAGGTATAATTTACATACAGTAAAATGAACTCTCATTGGGAAACAGTTTCATGGGGGTTGACAGATGCATATAGTAGTGTAACCACTCCCACATCTGTAACCTGCTTTTATTTACTTAGCTCTATATTACAAACATATTTCTGCATCACTAACTGTAGATCCGCATCACTGTTTTTATTTGATGCATAATATTCTATCAGATGCCACACATCTTCCATCTGTCCTCAGGATGGTGGATGGAGACACACCTCGCCACCCTGGGCACCCAACATGGGCAGCACAGGAGGGTTTCACATGCAGGCCACATCACTCATTAACACTCTAAACACATGCGTGGATGAAATCCAGGCCAGCAGAATGCTAGGGATTGGGGTTCTGGTGAAGTGGGAGTTTCTGGTTTAACTGTTAGGCCCTTTCCTATTACTTCCTCTGTAGCTGAAAATCTTTCAGAGGCCATTTTCTTGCTAAACTGCATATAAATGGATTCAATTCAGCAAAGCCAGAAAAGCTGCCTGAGTTCATCAAGTCAGCTTCGTGTTAACTAGCATGGTGTTTTATTTAATCGTTTGTGATGATTTGCAGTTGTGTTGAGCCATCCTTCTACTGGCCATTGATCACTGCTGCCCTTGGGCTTCATAAGAGGAGATGGGCAGGAGCTCTGCCAATTCCTGGACATACTCTGGACTTTGGTTTCTTGAAGCAAATCTCTGCTAAGAACTTGCCTTGCTCTCCTTTGACTCTGTGCTGGGCCTCTTAGATTTTCTTTTATACAACTAGCTGAATGTTTTTGCAAGTTGCTTTTACTTTGCATTTCTTCCAGAACAATTTCAGTGCCTGTCTTTTATTTTCACTAGGATTAGGACAGAACCAGCATTCTATTTCAGAGCACAATGAGCCCATGATGCCACCATTTTACTTAAAAAAAGAAAATCCCCCCCGTCCTGATGGCTTACTCATCTGCTTGCTTGTTGTTTTTGCTCTATGTCTGCTCTTGTCTGCTTGTTGTTTGTGCATTGTTTGTTTGTCTTCTTTAGGAGGCACTGGGAACCAAACCTGGGACCTTACATGTGGGAGGCAGGAGCTCAACTACTTGAACTACAGCCACTCTCGCATTTTACTTTTAAATTAACCTACACTTAATACATTTGGTTTTGAAGGCCAGATCTTTAGGACAGGGATTTTCCAAGTGTGGCCTGCAGACCTTGTGCATCTCTATCAACAGGCAAGTTTATGGAAAGGGTACCTTCCCGGATTCCTCTGCAAGCCACTGGATCAGATTATCTGAAGGTTGGGCCAGAGAATTCATATTTCTAATCACAATCGCCCCAGGCAATTCTGATGCACATTATAGTTTGAGAACTAGTGTTTCAGAGATTCTTTACTTACTTATGTTAATAAACTTAGTTCTGGTAGGCCAACAGTAGTGGCTTTTATTGGATTGGTATGTCAGCCCATTTCACCTCTGGGGATTTGAGAAAAAGAGCAATAATTCAAGACTCTGTCTGGGGTTAAAATGAAGTCACTGGGCAACAAGGAAACTCTCTCACAGACTCAATTGCATGTATGCTATAGCAGGGCCCTAGCTGCAGAGGGCAATCCCACACACTCATGAGCTGGTCCAGAGAGAGGCCATGTGGGCAGTGCTGCTTTTATCCTGGGCATCACCCCCAATTCTAGCAAGTGTGGCCCCTTCCTCTGTCTACACCTGCTGGGCACTATGGCTCCTCTGACGTGGGTCCCCTGCAGGTGGTGTGTCCCTCCACCTCTGTAGGCTGGAGCCTCATGCTGGGGCCCACCAGCACCTGTGGGGGTCACTGCCACCACACCCATCTGCCTGCCACTGCTGCTCAGCAGCCTTCATGGCGCCAAGACCATGGGGTGCTTCTTGGTCCAGGAAGAAGGCCTTGCTCCTCTTTAAATTCTTATGGAAGGATCAACAAAGCAGGATGGCTTAGTATCCTATTGTCTTATATGAGTTTTTGGTGCCACAGCTCTTTCAGGTTTTACTTGCAGCCCCTGCTGCTCCTAGGCCTAGGGCAGGAGTCTGGGAGTGGGGATGGGGGTGGAGTGGTGGCTGAGGTTTCTTGTCTAGACCATTGGTGACGGCCACCATTGGACTTCAGGAATTGAGTGAAGCTTCTTTGCTTAACTGTATTTTTATTTATGACGAGTTCTTTCCCAGGAGGGTCCCCAGTCCTCCAAGCAAATGCACTTAGGTCGGGTCTATCCCACAAGTTCAAGTTCACGGCACATACCCGGGCATGAGGGATCCCAACAGTGGTCACAGCTGGAGAGAACCTGGGATTCCACACACTCCCACTTCATAGGCTAATGACATTTATTTTGTTATAAAAATAGAACTCTTTGGTAAAACAATCATAAAGCCAAATACCAAAACAGTAACTACCATTTTGGTAGTATTTTCAAAGAACAAATGCAATTCAGAGCTAGTTATATAGATTTCACCAAAACCTATAATGGCTACAGCTTCAGCTACAAATCTATGCCAAAGGTGTTCACACTTGTATTTCTAGCCTAGATCCCTTTCCTGACCTCTAAACTTGCATATTAGCTACCCAAAGGACATCTCCACTTGGACACCCTGTAGGCCCCTGAAATCCAACAAGTATCAAACTCGTCTCCAAACCAGCCCATCCCCCGCCTCTGTTCCTTATCTCAGTGGGTCATGGAATCTTCTCTTCATTTTCTCAAATCATGTAAGAAGTGCCATGCTTATCATCTCTCACCCCCACATGCAGTAAATGACCATGTTCTGTTGACTCAGCTGTCTTAATCGCTCCCACTCAGAGCTTTCTCTTTATCTCCACCCTCCCCACACTTTTGTTCAGGTGCCACCATCTGACATCCATCACACAGCCATCACACAGATTACCAAGCATCCTCCAAACCGGGCTCCCTCCTTCTGTACTTGCCCTTCACCAAACCATTCTCCACACCGCTACCCATAGGTATCTTTCTAAAACACTAGTCTGAATACATTTGTTCTTTGCTCAGAAGCCACCAACGGTTCTTCATTCCCCAAAGGAAAAAGCCCAAACCCCATTCAGACCTTATACAATCTGGCCCCTGACTACTTCTCTAGATTCTTCCCTCTCAAGTCTACTCTTGAACTCTATGCCCCAGTTCTACTGAAGCACTTTAATTTCCTCCAGTGTGCCAAGCTTTCTTTCATATTCTCTTTTCCCTTCACTCGATTAATTCCTGGTCTTAGTTCTGATATCATCTTCTCTGGAAAGCCTTTTCTAACACTCCTCTTCCCCATTCCACGCCCATATGTGCTCCCATAGCTTCTGTGCTGTCACAGTTAGAGCATTCCAGACTTTATATTTAATTGTCTGTTTGCCATTCTCCCAATCTATACAATAGTCTCCTTAAAGGGCAGGGGTGGTTTCTTGTTCACTCTTGAATTCTCACTATCTGACACTTGGTAAGCTCTCAGTAAATATTTTTGGATGGCAATTTGCCAATCTGGACTTTTTAAAATCTCAATATGCATGATAATTGGCAGACTATAGGCATGACTATACATTGTTGCCCACTTTATCACCTGTTCCCAGCAAGTGAATGAAATTCTCAGAAATAACATAAGATTAGGGCATGTATTGATCTTCACCTTTTGACTCTGATTTCAATATTCAGGTAGAAGCTAAGCTGCTTGAGTGCAAAATAGAACCCCAATTTGATAGACCTTACACACTCATGTTATTTTAAGAGCTAGGAGAGGGAAGCGGCTGTGGCTCAATCAGTAGGGCTCCCGTTTACCATATGGGAGGCCCCGGGTTCGGTTCCCGGGGCCTCCTGGTGAAGGCAAGCCCGCCCGCATGGCGTGGTTAGCTGACCCAGTGAGCACAAGCAGAAAGGGGGGGATAAGTGAATAAATAAATAAAATCTTAAAAAAAAAAAAAAAAAAAAAAATAAGAGCTAGGAGAGGGAGTATGGTGTTTTGATAGATTAGACAAAAATGTCTTGTGGGATAAAACAGGGCTGCCATTGACCCTCTTCTTTTTAATATATTCCTAATTGATTGCTTCCTGACTATCTCTTTCTATCCCCATTCCCTACATCATCAGAAGGGTAAGATTCTCTTATGTGCAGAGACTTTCATTTAATTGCCACCAACCAGGAAAGGCCTTTTAGATGACAAGAACTACTATTATTGCCAGAAAGAATGGGTTCACATTAACTATCCTGAAACCAAGCATAAGATATTATTATTTATTTTTTTATTTTTTTATGCAGGGGAAGCCATCCTTAGTATTTAACCACCAATCATTCTCTTTGGTTAACTCACCCAACTGATACCAAGAAGGTTAGGTATTCAGAGGTGCATTGCATTACTCAGATTTGTTGGTGTTATTTATACAGTGAGATGGGCATTTAATACCTACTTCAAAATTTACCCAGCACTTGTGAAACTCCTCTGTTTATTTATCTGTTGACAGAACAGCATTGTGGTTTTGAGGCCATTCTTAGCCCTGCTAAGTACTCACTGAGCTTAGGCCCCGGGGGAAGGTGGGCGGACTGCCCTTCCTTTCAGGCTCCTGAGAGGCTGACAGACCCTCCCGTGGCCTGGCTGACCATGGAGACTAAGGCCACCGGGAAGGCATCCCAGAGTGCTTGTTGGCTATGTCCCCTGAAGCCACTGCCACACCACCCTTACCAAAAGGCTGGGTCAGTAAGACTGTAGTTTTGGAAGATTGCCTGAGGGTAAATGGCCCATCTATTCCTGTAGATGAACAACTTTCAAACTTTTAGAAGTGGCGGAACTCTCTTCTCTCCCGCCACTACTTTTTTTTTTTTTTTAAATAAAGAAACATCGTGAGCAAGTCCAGTCTATGTCACAGATAAAACTAGAGCTCTGGTTGAAGCTGGGGTAATGGGGATGGGGTCGTGGGGAGCTGGATCAGAGATTCTTGCCCTCCAGCTCCCCTTGCTTTGTGCAGAGGCCCTTGTAGAGCCGCTTTACAAATTGTCCTTTGGAATCCTAGATGAGAAACAGCACTCATTGCAGGACATTGGTCTCTTCTCCTACAGTGGCCTTTCTAGGAAGTTCCATGGAAGAAATTTCTCATATGTCTTATTTCCAGGAATCCTTGTGTTTTTTAATTTTTTTCTTTTTCCATGAGTACTTGATTTTGTCTTTTTTGGAGGTTATGACTTAAGCCCCTCTTTGCATTAGCTGCTAAAGAGCACAGAGCTGATTTTGTAGGCCACCTCCGGCAATTTCTTAGGACTTCCCTGCACACGTTGTATGGACTGTAGAAATTAAGTCAAATAATGTTTCTATTTTATTTTCCTTTTGCCCTGTTTGTATTTTATTTTCACTTAACTTTCTATCTTACATTTTGGTGTAAATTACCTCAAATCCTTTCCGGAACAAAACACACGATTGCATGAGTTCATTAAAAAATAACCAAGCACATAGCCTTCAGCAATCGTCCTGCAACTGCATGTACCTCGTTAGGGTGGAATCCATCGACGGGCTCGATGAGCTGCCAGGGCTGCCCGCCTCTCCTCTTCCACTCCTTTGTGACTGCGGGACACATAGAGGGTTATAGACTCACTTTCGAGAACAAGGACTGGGAGAAATGTTGTCAAAGTTGCCCTTGCTGCCTCTGAGCTGCTAACTTGGGTCCGGGTTTTCTGAGGAGAAAGGATCTTCCCACTGGGTGATTTTTTTCTTTAAAAAATTTTCTAACTCAGGAAGTGAATGGGTGAGAGCGTTGGATGGATGTGGTATGGGTCACGGGGAGGGCGGAGGGGAGAGATGAGCTCTAAAATATTCAACACCAATTTAAGTCCATCTCATTTTTCAGGGGCACAGTAGGTCAGTGTTGCAGGAGCAGGAGGGGAAGTTAAACATTTTGTTAACATTTCCTTTCATGGGCTGCCATCTCCAGACGCTGCCTGCATGTGTCAAGCAATCACCGTTAAAAATCATACAGTATGTTGGAAAAATTATATAATTACATAAAATTATCTCAACATCACGCTTAGAGAGAGAATGGCTACAGGGAAAATATTATGAGCCCAAAGTGATGAAAAGCAATAAAACTGTCCTTCAGCATGGGTACAAGACCAAGAATATAGGCTGCTGCAGGGCAGCAGCACAATCAAGTCTGCGTTGTAATATAATATAGTCAATAAGAACTCCTCCAGGAAATTTCAAATCCCCAAAGCGCCTCCAGGGAGGGAAATCTGAGGCTGCTACTTCCCACATTGTCCAACCCTTCACTTCCCTGTGTCCAGTGCACCCCAGTTCTTTTCACCCCACAGTTAACTCAAGGGCAGAGACTATTCTTTGTTTCTCCCCATTTCACATCAAGGGAAGGAAAGGAGATTCTATTGGAGACTTTGGAAAAGAGAAGCTGGACTTTACTAAGGCTAGATCAATATTATACTGCTTTTGACATTTGTCCTAATATGCCACCACCTAGCATGCCAGGTGGACTGCCACCTAGACATTGGTCCTAGCATGCCACCACTTCTTACGTCTCACTCCCTGTCTCCAGGGGGCTGCAAATAATGCTTCCCTTCTCAGAGCTGGTGGCTTAGAGCCCTGCATATTGAGTCACCAATATCCACTAGCTTATTTTCTGGCAGAACTGCCACTACCGAACCACACTATTATATCATGCTTCTGTGTTTTATTGGAGATTGTTGGTAGAAGCAACCACTAGAAATTGGTCTTTGCATTTCTTATAAACTTGAATTGAGGACATTGTGTTCTGTGTCATGTGGTGTCCCCCACATAGAAATTACTTATGCTGGTAAACAATATATCTCTGAAGAAATGTATTGTGTGTTTCTGCCCTTCTGATAGGAAGCTCAGAGCTGCATTGAATGTTTAAACCCTTATGAGGAGTGTGTTCTGCCAAAGCAGCTTGCAGCTCTAAACAGTTTCTTTCTTGCCCTTAGCCCCAGGTATACCCCGTAAAAAGCAGTGCCTGCAAAAGCTCACCTGGCTCTGTCTTCAGTTTGCGGGGCCTCTTCTGTGTTTTTTTTTTTTTTTTCAGGCCATGCCAGCCCATCCCCTCCTATGCCTGGCTCACCTGCCCTGCTATTCACCAGGCTTGTTTCAGAGTCTTTGTTCTTCCATTTGCTTGAGAGATAATTGACCAGTTTCTGTCTTTGTTTGGGGTTGTGCTTTTCTATATTCTAACCATATGGTAAGCCTCTATCTGAGCCACCTCCAATATGAGTTTCCAAAAGTTACTGTCTATTGAGAACTAGGCATTTGGAAAGGTTTCTGCAAATGCAGAGCCCATGCCCCTCCCCATCCCCCATGTTCTTTGTTCTTTCATGGAATTTGCATCATCTCTACCTTTCACTCCCACAGGGGTCTCTAGTACAGAAATCAACAATGATGGGGAAAGATGTCAGCCTCCCAATGCCCTCTTCAACTCTGGAGGGACACCCTTTCCATTCTAGCCATAATCATTAACTTCACAAAAGCTCGCAATGCACTCCCCTGCCCCCCCATCGCTCCCTCTCCTGTTTGCTCATTGTTCTTGCTTGTTGTTCGCACTCGTCTGTTCATTTGTTTTTGCTCATTTTTTTTTTTTTTTTGCTTGTTGTCTGCTCGTTGTTTTTGCTCGTTGCCTTTTTTTGTTTTTTTCCTTTAGGAGGCACCAGGAACCAAACCCTGGACCTCCAATGTGGAAGGTGGGTGCTCAACTGCTTGAGCCACATCTGCTCCCTGCTCGTTTATTTTTGCTTGTTGTCTGCTCATTGTATTTTTTTTTTTTTTTTTCTGCTCATTGTCTGCTTGTTTTCTTTAGGAGGCACTGGAAAACGAACCCGGGACCTTCCATGTGGGAGGTGGGTGCTCAAGTGCTTGAGCCACATCTACTCCCCCTCAATGCACTTTTCATTCTTTCCCCCACCTCTTCCTCTAGTTTTAGCTTGGTTTCATCTTATGCTATATAGATGTTAAAAACAGAAAGAAAAAAATATGAAAGATAATTTCAACAGAGTTCTAAGGAATGCCAGGTAATGCTAACAAACCAATTGGAATTGAGCCTAATCAAGAATTCAGAGCAGAGCCAGGTGAAAAGTTAAGACAAATTGGGTGAATAAGACACAAGGCAGAGGCCTAATGTATTAGGCAGATGTATGCTAAGCCATATATCTGTCCCAGACCTCCAGGTATCCTCTGATCCAGCATGGGTAGGAAGCCTCTGATAACACTTGGCGACTCTCCATGTTTACAAAGAAGGTTGAGTGACAGGCTGAATATGAACCTGTGCCTTCAATGGCCAAGAAAAAATCCAGAAAGAATTACAATGATCAGCAAATCTGGAAAGTCCAGAGTGGAAAGCAAATTCAAGCTATTAAGGACTCAAAGTTTAAGCCAATGTTTACCAGGATCCTGATTAAAAAGGTCTTATTTGCTTATAGATGAGTTTCCTCTAGCGTGATTCAACTCTGGCACCTAGGCATAAGGTGTATTCTAGGCCATTTCCATTTTGAGTGGATTTTTATGAGTTACTGACTACCAAACTAAAAATTATGGCTTTTAGAGAAATCTAGAGGTGGCGATAGTTACTGTATCTCGTGGAACAAATAGGCATAGTTCAGTCATTAGATTTTATTCAAACTGAGACGGGATGGCCATTCATTCTCTTCCCCTTGGAGGTTTGGTTAATCCCATAGCTGTGGGGATTGTAAAAGGAAAGCTCAGGAACAAAAGCATAATGAAAGAGATATTACTCATCAAGTTTTGCCAGGGCAGACAGCTCCCTGCAACCCCCCATATCTTCCCCCATTGGTAGGCCACTACAAGGGAGTCCAGCCTTTAGAAGAATTGGCTTGCCATATAAAATAATGCAATAGATTTTATCAGAAAATGCCGCAATATTTCCCTGGCTCCAGTTAGTCAATTCATGGAAGAAAATATCAGTTTTCTGTGACCCTGTGAGGGTCATTGTTCGTATGTAGACATCAGGATTGTAAAACTTATAGATGGAGCCAGCAACTCATAGGCAAGAGTTCAAAGTTTTATCTGTGTGGTGAAAAGTGCTAGACAGAATGACCCCTTTTTGTTTGTTTATCTCAGGGTGAAATTTTGCTTTCTCAAGATACAGGCAATATAAGACAGTGGTCTCTATTTCTTCCCTGATTGATTTTAGAGTGGATGGTTTAAAATCAAGGGTAGAATGGTAAGACAGCGTCCTTCCTTCTTGGGATCATAATTCAAAATCAGTAAATGAATTCCTCCTTGTCTGTCAGAAGATCTGAATTAAATTTCTTGAATGGTCATGAATAATGTGTTGGGAATTGGTATGTAACTTATTTTCTTCTTCTGTAAAGTCAAAGAATCTCATTTAGTGACAATTTTTTTTCAGAGATGCAATAAAATCATAGAAGAATATTAATAAAACACTGGGTAGCCTTTGATGAATAGCAACACTAGCAGATACTTGAAAAAAAAAATGCTTTCTGGTTAGCACGATGAAGTCATTGGCTATTTTTACAAACATACACTCAGAGGGAATAAAGAACTAGGTTTATTCCAATTGAGTTGTCTTGGAAGCTGAGGGCAGCTGGTGGCAGATTTAAGCTGTGCGTATAAAAATGGCCTTGCCAGCCAAGCGGCATTTTCCTTCCTCTGACTGAGAGGTATGGTACAGGGGAAGAAAAAGGACATCACCTGTGCAAGCTGGCATTTCCTGAAGGGAGGAAAAATCGCTACCTCTGTTTAGTTCATAACCAGTTGGTGAATGAGTCAGCAAGAGACAGAAAGAATCTTTGGAGATGAGCAATCATCTTTCCATGCTGGATGGAGGCTGACAGAGCTGGGAACGTATAGGTTAGTGCCTATCCTCAAGTGACTGGGATATTCAGCTGCTATTTGCTGTCACAGGGATGTGAAATTGTAAATTTGAGTATCTTGAAAAGGGATGCAATAGTCAGCGCAAATATAGTATAGGAATGGGCTGAGAGATGTTTATGTGACTATTAAGACTGCAGGTTTAGTAAATCACTCCACAGGGTTGTTATTTCTGATAAAAGGAGACAGTAGTGATAACGAGATGAATTTCTACCATATCTTCTCCCAGGGTACTCAAAATAATTCACAGGCACGATTGGTGATAGGAAGTCGGATGGACATTGAAAGAGAATAAGCAGTTTTAATCCGTCTGTTATAAATGTAGTAGGTGCTTTGCATACATTGCTGATGGTGGTGGGAAGATGGTACCTAACAGAGTCCTACTATGTGCCAGGCACTATTCTAAGTGCTTTACAGTCTTGGTTTCACCTAATCCATGCATCAAACCACATTTTCTTTGCCTCCACTTTCCCTCCTACTACATCTGTGTATTTTCCCATGTGGAGTGTCTACTAGCTTCACAGGGTGAAGAGATGAAGGCCCTATAAAAAAACTGCACCTTTAAATTAATTAATTTATTTTTAACAGGTTTTGGGGATTGAACCCAGGACCTTGTACATGGGAAGCAGGCGCTGAACCACTGAGCTACATCTGCTCTCCAATGAGAGTTGTTTTTTCATTTGTTTGTTTTGTTTTTAGGAGGTACTGGGGATCGAACCCAGGACCTTATATGTGGGAAGCAGACGCTCAACCACTTGAGCTACATCCACTCCCAAATTAATTTTTAATAAATGCCAAGAAACTACAATATCTTTGGAAATAACTTGAACTGTTGATGAGAATTGCCAAGCTAGGAGAAATACCTGAGAGGTTTCCCAATAAGCTGACTGCTGGCATGTTGACGTAGGTGTTCAGTTCAGCTTAACTGAACTTGGTGCTCTTTTACAGAGTTTATTGTTGCTGTCACAACAAGAAAGGACTGATGAGGCTCTGCTTCCAAGCATGTTATGTCACCAATGCCATGTTGGCTTGTATTGGGTCAAGGATAAAGCTCTCTATGAAGATAAGGGCTATATCTGTTTGGTTGACAACTATATTCCCAGCATCTACACAGCTCCTGGTATCTTGTAGGATTCAGTCAAAATCTGTTAACTATTGACAAAGCTCTCAATCTTGGAGCTTTATGGAGCCCTATTTCTTAAACTTTAGTGTGCATGTGGATCACCTGGTGATTGTGTTAAATGTAGATTCTGATTAGGTAAGTCTGGGGTGGGGCCTGGGATGCTGCATTTTTAACTAGCTCTCTGGTGCTACTGCTGGTTCTGGGCCACTCATTGGGTAGCAAGGGCATGAGGGACAGGTACTCTTTACCGGCTACCTACTATGTACCAGACACTGAATTTGCAGGATTTCACATTAATTCATGCAGTAATCACAAATGATGATGTGATGTCAATATAGTATCCCCTTTCTAGAACCAGAAGGGGAATATAGAGATGTTCAGGGAATTGCCTCCAGTCCCAAAGATAATAAGTGACAGAGCTAGAGATCACATTGGAAAATAATAGAGTCCCATGTGAATGTTAGACATTATATTTTTAATAACTTTATCTATATTCAAGGTTGGTGATGATCAAAGACCACTTGGTGGTGCATTTGTTTACACCAGGAATTCATTAATGAGTCCTTTACTCTGCATTCTTTTTTTTTTTTTATTTTTTATTTTTTATTTTTGTTCTTTTTTACTCTGCATTCTAATGAGAGGTTATTTATCAAGATGTCTCTCTCCATGAGAAAGATGTATATCACCTAGGCAGGAAATCTAGTTAAGGGAGATAAGTCTTGTTGGAAAGATGTTCCGAATTGAAGTACTGTAATACAAAATGTATCAGCTAATGTAATATTTGATAATTCATGATGACCATCTGCTCCATCCAGATGCCTGAGTTGGGGGTGGGGGTTGGTGGTGGGAAGGTAGAGATGATAAACTCTGAACGAGAAATCTTCCATCCCGTTACAGCCTACACTGTAAAGCTTTTCATTAGCATCATCTCAGTTGGCAGTCAATCAACAAGGGACTTTACTCTTCTGTGAAAATTGCTTAGGAATGAAAATGAGTCTGGGAGGATTAAGGTTGATAAATAATAATTTTTCAGAGTCAAGATATAAAGACTAAATCAGTAGCCCCAGTAAACATGCCTGTTTTTGTGTGGTCACTTGTCAATGATCCCCGTGTCTGGACAGAATGCTAGGAAAATAACTGTGGGAGACTGAATCATGTACCTCAACAAAAGATATGTTCTTAATCTTAATCGGCATTCCTGTGGGTGTGAACCCATTGTAAATAGGACCCTTTGAAGAAGTATTTTCTGTTAAGGTGTGGATTCATTTGTGAATAGGATCTCCCAAAATGCTATTTAGGTGTGGCCAGATTGAATCAGGGTGGGCCCTAATCTGCATTGCTGAAGGCCTTATAGAGAGAAGCCAGAAGACAGAGAACCCAGAAGCCAGAGAAAGCCACAGGAAGAAGCCAGAGGTCATTGGAAACCGGAAAAGGAGACATTATGAGAGAGATCACTATGTGAAAGGAAGGCAGAGATGCAAGCCAGGGAACTCCAAGGATTCAAGATTGCAACAAGCCAGCACCAGAACACTACAGGCTTTGGCGGGAATCCATGGCCTTGCCTTCAAAACTGTGGGACAATAAATTCCCTTTTTAAGCCAACCAATGTATGGCTCTATCATAGCAGCCCTGGCAAACTAAGACGGAAACTTTGTAATATTCTTCCCAGAAAGCTGGGACATGGCTTGTCTACTGTGCTACAGGGAAATTCTCGAGTCCCTCTCTGAGATATTTTGATTAGGTTTATCTTGTATGGGGAGTCTGCATTGGTTCCTGAGCCTCCTAGATCATTCAGTGCCCACTTTGAGAGACACTGCCTTATCCCTCCCCACCTACCTATAGTGCACAAGGTAAGCAGGGCATTTGCTAAACTGGCTAGAAAAGGTTGGGAGATTCCATTAGCCTGTTAGTTCTCACCCCAAAGTTCTTTCCAACTGGTTGCTAGCTCTATTGTTTCAGAGATTCTAAAATGATGGGAAAGCAAGGAGGTGAAGCTCAGCCTCCACCACCTCAGAAAGAGTCTCACAACTTTTCCCCGCCAATATTCAGTGCTATGAATGTGTCACAATGGGCAGGAATGACTGCCCAATCTACTGCCTGCTGGCTTGTAAACTGCTGTCTAGATAGGCTTGAAATTGTAGCTGCTGCTTTCGTTTACTGTCAATATCTAAAACAAGCAACTTACTTTCTTGGAAGCCAAAATCCATGTAGAAAAGATCGAAGTTCGTAAATTTCTTACTGCTGGCAATTTTTTTCAGTGTATTGGAGAGTTGTTTGGCTCTCTGAATACAAGAGAGATAGGGAGAATTCCATGAGACCTAGACTTGACTTTAGTGAGACAATTCAGGCAGAACAAAGAAATCGATCCTCCCCACCCCCACTCCAGTTTTCTTTTTCTAAGCCATCAGCAGACAGCAGTGAACATTAAATTCTATTCATGTACAGATGGTCAATGAGCAGATGAGAAATGTTAAAATTCATCAGGAACCAAATAAGTGCAAATTAAAATAATAAGATACCATTCTTCTCCCATGGGATTTGCAAAGAAAAGATGAACAGCTGTGATAACATCCAGTGTTTACACAGGGGTGGTGAATGAGGAAATCCACTGGTTTACCTTTCTGAAGAGCAATTTGACAATATAGATCAAATCCTTAAAAATGGGCATACCATTTGCCCCAATAATTTGACTTCGAGGAGTTTCTCTTAAGGAAATAGAGATATACACAAAGATATACATCTTTATCTGTACAAAGGTTCACTACAATGCTATTTATCATAGTGAAAAATTGTAAACAACTTAAATGTCCAACACCTGGGGATGAAATACACCATTATGCACTCATAACCTGTACACATTAGAATGATTACAAAATTATAATGTGGGAGAATAATTTTTGATCTACAGTAGAAGACCTAAACAGTATGTCTCTTCTGATGCCATGTAGGCAAAGAAGACAAGTATCTAGGCTACAAACCACTACAAGACATACCCCTGCTATCTATGAAAGTAATGTCAGAAAGATATACGCACATATTAACTCTGGGTGGTGGGATTTTCTGTGATTTCTATTTCTTTTTTTGTCCTTTTTGTGTTCTTCAAGTTTTGTTTTAAATTGAAATAGATTTATTTTGCAATTAGAAAAATAATGAATATTTTACAAAGAGATCATTCACCATAGGTGAAAAATGTGCTCACCATTATGCTTGAACAATGGATTCCCTCAGAGAAGAGAAGACAATGGATTCAGTCAAAGAGGAGAGAAAGGTCTGGGGCATCTGGTCCTCATTTATCTAGGGAGAACTCCAGCCATAGGGCCTAACCTCCCCCATTTCTCTCGGCCTCTACAAATATGCGTAGGACCAGCTTTAACAGTGAGTATGTGTTGTGTTGTATGTGCGTGTGTGCATGTGTGTGTGTATGTGTGAGAGAGAAACACACAGATAGAGGCACAGTAAGAGCAATAGAGAGACCCAGAGAGAGGCAGAGGGAGAGAGAAGGGGCATACCACATTCTCTTGGCTCCTCAACCCATGGGCAATTTGAGTTATTCACCAGCATGGAGACCATAGCCCTGCCAGAATCCCATCCCCAATGAAACACTGCAGCAAACACAGGTAAAGAATGATCAAAGATGGTATCAAAAGGCCTGTGGCAGTCATACCTCTGAAGTGAGCATCCGGAGCGTCTTGTTGGAAGACATCCAGCCATGGCAGGGGCTGACCTGAGAGGATGAAAACACCACTTTGATTAAAGAGAAACGGCAACAGATGATGGGAAATGGGCCTTTGAACAAATCAGAGCTCATGCTCACCTGGAGGCAGTTCAGGAAGGAGTATAACTGTGCATAGGTCACGTCTTTATTTAGCTGGCCTGGAAAAGAGAGAGGTCTGGTGTGTTGAGTGCACTCAAATATAGCAACCGAATCAAGACACTTGTGGGCAGTCCTGCCTCCCTTGCAGAAGGCTGGCACTTCCAGGGGCATTTGCCCTGATTTTCCATTTGGCATTGCCCTTGAAGAATGCCTGGGTGCTCATGTTCATGTGCTTTCCTTCTTTCTAAGACCTCTAGGTGTTGAGACCAGTGTTGGGATGGGAGCTAAAGAGTTTCCTCCCATCTAGAGCTCTTGTTCTTGACATGGGCTCAGGTGGGGTTGAACGGACTTAACTCCACCTGGACCTCAGGGAAAAGGGATATGAGTATCCTAGGGCCCAATATGGGCCAGATGGCCTCCAACAAAGGACCTTGAAGAGCAATGACTTTCTCCCATCAATGATATGAAATGCCAGGTTCCTGTGGGGCACAGCGAGAATTGTAAGCAGTGGCTGATTGAATCCTCCTATCTAAGTTTATAAAGCACTCACATCTGACCCAATTACCTCAAGTGGAGGACCTGGCAGGGCATTCTGAGCATCTGAAGGTCTGACCACTCTGGGTCCTGCAGCTTGGTGAACTGAAGGCCTCCAAGGCATGCCTGGGTGGCCCTTAGGACGGGGAGACCAACACATTAGGTATCTTTCACCATCCTGGATTAAGGGTTGCCCAGTGGATATCTCATTTGAGTCCTAATTAGCGGATATGCTACACTTATTTTTTGGTGCACGTTAAAAAGGTATGTAAGAATGAAGGCAATAAGCACAATGTGTGAGCTCAGCCAGAGCTTTTCCAAACAACTATAGACCCAGAATCTACAGGATGATTTCTTCTCTCTTCTAATCCTTTCCTCTCCCTCCCCTCCTCTAGCTTACCCAGCCCCAAAGGCAATTCAGCTCATGCTGTGGCTAAGACACAAAATACAGGCTACCCAAATCTCAGGGGTGAATGACTGATGCCATATCCATTAACACTTCTCACGTTCTCAAGGAAATAAAGGAAAATAATAGGACCTATCTCAGAGCAAAGAGAAAGATTGAAGGTGATGGAACACAGTCTTATTTTTCACTTATACCTCAAATCAGTTAGTCTGAAAGATAGATTCAATTTTCTTGTCATAGAGGAAAAATATATTATCTCTGTGTGGGTGAGTGAATCCCACTCTGGAAAAGCATAGGCTTATTACCGCCATTAAAGTCACAGTGACATGCCAGGGCCTTATCTGTTCTGCAAGGGCTTCTGCATCTTCCCATTTTCTATGCTTTCCAAGCCACTGCTTTTTCTTTATAGAAACAACACAGAGCTCTGAATTCTTTTCTCCGGTCCCACTGAGGCATCTTTCCCTCTGCCTTTTGCCTTTTTGTAATCTGCCTCCTTCTTGTGTGTCACCTTGCTTGTCTCAGCCCAGTCCAGCTGCAGTTACTGATATCCTTCAGCCTGCACTTCGTATCCTTGCCCAAATGACTTAGCTATTCCAAGCACTGTGCCTGGTGGGACTGAGCTGGGCTGGTGAGCTGCAGCCTTCCCTCCTCACACCCTATGTTGGGCTTCTCCCTCAGTGCCTGGTTGCCATCTTGTTTCTTCGCTGGGACTGGGACCTGGTAATAAACCTGAGGTAGCTTAACAGGGGCCCTGACCAGTCCCTTCTCCCTGAGAGGTGACCTCTCTCACTTTACTCTGCACAGCGGCAAAGGTCTCTTCAACCTGGGAGTGGTAGAACCTCACACCTGTCCACGAATAACACCCCTGTGCCCTCTCCCCATCCAAGCTTGGATTGCTGTGATATTGAGGCTAACTCTAAGGGGACTGGAGTTGGTCCTGTTCCTTGCATACTGTGACCCCAACTTCTGGCTCTTACTCAGGGGTTAAGCCCAGCCATATCCTTGTTCTATCCTGGCTTACTCCCCTCTTGGTACTCTTTCTGCTGTCCTATTGCTGTGGTTTCCCAATCCCTCTATCTCCTTGCTATTCTGGCACCAGGTCCAGTTGGACTGCTCGACAAAGGGGAAATCCTTCCTGCGAGTAGCTATGTCCATTGTACAGGATACAGGCGTGTTAGGTGCAGTTAGAAGAAGACTGGGAAAGTCCCAGTGAGTCAGCTTTCCTGCTTTCTGACATCTCTGTCTGTTAGAAAGTGGGCTTGGGAAGCGGCTGTGGCTCAATCAATAGGGCTCCCGTTTACTATATGGGAGGCCCCGGGTTCGGTTCCCGGGGCCTTCTGGTGAAGGCAAGCCCGCCCGCATGGCGTGGTTAGTTGACCCAGCGAGCACAAGCAGCAAGGGGGGGGATAAATGAATAAATAAATAAAATCTTAAAAAAAAAAAAAAAAAAGAAAGTGGGCTGACTTTTTAGGCTCATCATGTGGAAGTTCAGTAGGGAGTGCTTGTAATGGACTGTTGGGTTAAAGAAAGGGAAAGGGGAAATGTTTTTATGCTTTTTCCCCCCTTTTGGCACTATCAATTGGTCATACTCTCTTTCTTTATAGGCATTACCTTTTATCCCTTTTACTTTAATGCTTTTTAAAAAAACCTTTTTATTGTAGTAACAATAAAAAGTTCCCATTTTAACCATGTTCAAGTGTACAAGTCAATGGTATCATTATATTCACAATATTGGGCTACCATCACCAACATCCATTACCAAACATTTTCATGAGCTCAGAGGGAAACTTGGCCCCCATTTAATGGTCTTTTTTGCAATGTTAATGATTGACTGATCCTAGCTCCATGTCATACATGTCGGGAGACTTATGTATGTGACTCTGGCCAGAAGGCCAATCTGGTTAAGAGAGCTGGTCAAGAATCCCCAGAGGAGGAACACAGGGACTGTCCCCCAGTGCCTGGGAGCTATCAGGGACCAAGGAACTATTTACCCTGAGGCTATAGGGGCTGTGTGATGTGTGCATGTGCATATGTGCTTGTGGGTTGATGGGGATGCCAGAGGCTGGTCCACTGAATGCCATATGCTCCCACATTTTCTCTGAAGATTGAAGGGCATGCTCTACCCCAGTGGCTATAGTAGCAGCTTGTGTCTCAGTGATTCATAAGTTCTTTAGAGCAAAGTCTTTGGTATTTATTTAATGCTTGGAACATAATTGAAATTTTAGGCACCATAAAAACTTAGTGCCAACAAAGATCAGTCACACCGCCATGAAACACCATATGAATGTATTAAACCTTAATGCAAATGCAGTAGTTCAGACTGGGGGAGAGTCAATAATAAAACATAAAATACAAGGTATTTTAAAAGACATTTGGTTTCAAGTTTCAGAGTAATTTTTTGTGTTCTTTTTAAATTTTATTTTTATTTTATGGTGGCAGAGACCCTGCAAGGAAGGTCTACTTTCAGGCTTATTTGTAGCCAGCAATCCCTGACTTCTTAGCCATAGTCTAACCCTTCTGAAAATTTCCAGAATGCTTATGCTTTGTACCACTGTCATTGGTGCTCAGTAATTTCACTGTTTGGATCAAGGTGGTATTTCCCCTCCAGTGTTATTGTCTTTTTTTCTCTCTCACTGAGGACAAGTAATCCATATTAGTATCATCTTTACCCCCAAAGCACATAATGGATATTTATAGAATAATTGCCTCCTTCATAGATTGTGCCTGAGAGACTTGTGACTGGTCAAACTTGATTTTTTTTTTCCCAAAAGAGCTATGTAAGTAGAATCCTAATGTGTGAGACTTAACTTCCTGGTAATTCCTCACAAAGAAAATAAACTCCCACCTGGGATTTTAATTACTGGTAGCCATTGTGGGGTTGTCACAGCCCTTGGCAGCAGTCATGGACTGGGTAGTGATTCACAAACTTGCCTGAAGTAGAGAGATGCTAGGAGGGCTTGATCACCCCCTCATTCCTAGCAAGACTAAGCCAGGAACCCATTCTTGTTCTTGGCCTCCACTACCAGCTTGGAAATGCTAGGGAATCTAACATTTTCTTATCTGAATGGTCAGGCTGAGTTTTTGTCTGCCTACTGGGAGGGAGAGGACAGAACAGTGTGAAAATATATCACTGACCAATGGGTTCTCTGCTCCCCAACCTACTGCTCCTTGAACTCTTTCCTACTCCTTAAGAGGTGGCAAGGGTCAAGTCTAGATATTATCATTGCCACATTTCTGGGCTCAAATACAGAAAGAAATGTCTAAACATCCTTTTTAGCTCCATTCAACTCTTAGCCCAATGCCCCAGAATCAGACTCCTGTGTTTAGCTATTGATTAATATGAGATCTATCCCGGTCTAGGTGGAGAGACACAACCCTGGAGATAGTCCAGCATTAACCTGCTTCACTGCTGGTTCATGTCATAAACTAAGCTCTGTAGAGTGATTCCCTTTGAACCAGTGGTTATCATCCCTGGCAGCAGAGAATCACCTGGGGAGCTTAGACCAAAAATCTTGGTACCAAGGGCCTACCCCAGCCCAATTAGATCAAAATCGGTAGGGGCAGGCATTGTGGTGAAGGCTTGATATTAGTATTTTTACAAAGCTTCCTGTTGAGTCTTTTGTGCAAATCTTAAGGCTACAAATCACTACAAGACAGACCCCTGCTAAAATGCAGACACACCCGAGGAGCATGACTTCAGTGTATCAGTCACGGAGCTTGGTGGAAATGACGATCCAAAATGGGGTTTAGAGTGGGAGCAGGAGGAGAGAGACAAGGACAGGCAGTAGTCCTCTCTTGCAGCTTCTCATCTTCTGTGAGGTATGAAATGCCACCAAAGGAGGAATGGGAACTTAATGAAAGTCAACCTACTTCTTCAGTCTAGGAAGGACCCTGATCCTTCATTGAAGAATTTATATTTTATTTCCCATGGCAACCAGGCAGCAGGGATAATTTCAGTTATGAATACTTGCTTAAAAACATGAAACAAATTTTAGATGGTTTCAGCATTCTCCTTAGTTTCATATCCTCCCGTCCCCCAATGAGGGCTGCTTATAAAGAACAAACTTGTTTCACCTTTTCCTTCTTCCCCCTCTTGTGCTGTGAGATGCTAATTTATGGCTAGTGACTGGAGAGGCCACTTGAGGAGGACAAGGCAAAACCTAGAACAGAGTTTCCCGCCTGGGTGCTGTTGACCTTTAGGATCATATAATTCTTGGTTGCGGGGTTGCTGTCTTGTGTACTGCACAATGTTTAGCAGTCTCCTTGGCTTCTACCCTCTAGAGGCCAGTAGTACCAACCAGGGGGAGGAAGGCACAAAATTGCCCCCTGTTGAGAACCACTGGCTTAGAGAATCCATACAAGTAGATGATGAACCCTGACTCATCATTTCCCCTCTCCCATTCTCTTCCAAATTGCATGGAGTCATTAGTACATTCTGTGCTCAAGTCAAGTGAATTGCATGGCATAGCCGAAAAGAATTTATGGAGGCAGTCTAGCCAGAATTCATGGAAAGGGAACGGGATTTGAAATCAGAAAACACAAAGTTGCGTCCCCTACTGAGTAAATTGGAAGCACACATCCCCAACCCACAACTTCTTGTTCCCAATCATTTTACTGCTTGTATTCCCATTGAGGTTTGGATAAATCCTTCCCATTGACTGGGGAGCTGTCTCCGATTTGGGCTTCCTCAGCTCATTCTAGATTTCACTTTTGGTAAAGCAGTTTCCTGATTTAAACTGTTACCTCTCAATTTGTCCTAATTCTTCATTCGATACTTCTCCCTTTTCTGGCTTTGGATCTGATTCTGCTTACCTTTGGATACTGACTTAGAGATGCTGTGCCTGGGGGATCTTCCCTTTATCAGTTATGACTCATGAACTATAATAGCATTTTAAACATACTTAGATGTATACAGCTTGAAATACATATAACTGTTCACATTGAACTATATATATTTGAACTATATATACATTGACATTGTTAAAAGGTAATAGTATCTTCAAACCAATACCGAGAGGATGATATCTGTTGTGCAAGTTATCCCAGAGAAAGACTCCATCCGCTAAGCCATATAAAATAACATGGCTGCCATTAGGCAGGCGAGAATTTAGGTATTTAAGAGTCTGCATGACTTTGGAGTATAATTTCTCAGGAGTGGTCATTGCTGGGACTGGGTCATTCTTCCTGTCAGTGAAAGAGATAGAACACATCTTAGTAGATTATAAGGATAGATACATACAAATACAAGATAAACACATACACATGCAGACATACAAAAGATGTTATTTGGTTCTGTTTGCAAAATATTCCTGGCTTTCCACTTTTTAAGGCACATGGTAAAATTGCATTTTGTTTGGATGGGCCGTATGACTGCTTCTGGCCAATGAGTTGTGAGCGAAAGTGTCATGTATCATGTTTGGTGGTGTGAGAGCTTCCAGAACACTCCTTTTCCTTTCCATGGGTCTGAGCAATGTTTCAGATAGCAGCTGCTTCACCAGTCTGAGTCCCGGAATAGAGCTCCATGCCAATTCCTGATGGACGTGTAGTGTGAGTGGGAAGTAAATGGTTGCTGATTTTCACTACTATGATTTTTTTAGGTTGTTTGTTCCTGCAGCATAACCTCTGCTATTCTGACTGATACATCCAGCTAACGGAAGCAAATGGGATCTGGTATTGCTAACTATTTATTTGATACTTTGAGATCGGCAACTTGGTCTTTAAAATCTTTCCCACATATCACAGTTAAGGAAACAGAATTTCACTGAGAAATGAAGTTATCTGATATGTTCATGCTATGTCTTTCTTTCCTACACTGAATTTGGACTTTCATGCATTTTCTGATAGATGAGTATTCCAGGCTGTAGTCCTGCGGCACAATTTGCCAGTGAACAAGTCTACTCTGCATCACCTACTTTCTCTATATAGTAGTGCTGTGCTCTATAGAAAATATTTGAAATTTTAAATTATACTTTTCTCTTCTTTTTCATAACAGTAAAAACAGAAAAAAGAAGCATAGTCCTAACATCAAAGCATTTGAGACAAAGATGAAAATTATAAGTGAACTGAAAGTAGAAAATTTTAAAGCTCAGTCAGATATTTATTGAAGTTAAACTGGTTGAATTATTTTCAACTGGTCTGGAAAATAAGAAAAGTAAAGAATGTATGAAATACTAGGACTATATCATAGAAGGTTATGTTTAAAAGTTAGAGTGTAAATAGCAATGCTAGAATATTTTTTGGCTTTAATGTATATCTATTATTGTTCAATTTTTGCACATGACTTTTGTACATCTTTTCAGAATCACATCAAGTTGGAATTAGGATACAAACCTGTATTAATCTGGGAATTGAAAAAAGAATTCTCTAAGGTTTTCATCTACTGTTCCAGTTCTAAATTGACTGCTATTCATGGCTTTTTGTTGTCAATCTGAATGGAATAATGCTACAGACTTGTTTTCTATTTTGGGTCCTTAAAATTCCAAAGTTATCTAATGACTGCAAACCAGCTGGATTCTGGGCATAATAAGTGACATGGAAAGAGAGGACAGAAAGAGGTCCCCAATGGTATCTGCTATTTCCACTTTTAAGGGTCTCCTAAATGGACATTGGCACTGTCCTTTTGGAGGGCAGCTTTTCCAAATATATCAAAATTTGAAGTTGACTTAATTTTTGACTTTTTGGGAGGTTATGCTATAGCAGTATTTCCACAGATTTGCCAAAATGTATGTATTAGTATTGCAATGTTGCATGGAATAGTGTAAAATTGGAAAAAGCTAAAAAGCCTAGTTAGTTAAGTTATGGTACGTCCATACAATAGAATGCTATGCAGTCATGAAGAAGAATGAGGTAATCTGTATATATTGATATTGAAAGAGCTCTAAAAAGTATTAATTGCAAAGATCAAATTTCACAGCAGAATGCTTAATATTATTTTATATTGAATTCATTCAATTTCAATGAATATTAATAAATCTGTAAGTTAGAATTTATATAGAAAAAATTTGGATGAAAATACACCAAACTCTTATGATAGGTTAGCTTGGAGCAGGGTGATGGTGGAGGTGGTTAGGGAAAGATTATGGGGAAATTTTCACTTCCTAAGTCTTATTATTTTAACTTTTCATAACAGATGCTAATTTATAATCAGAAGAGCAATAAAAATAAGAGATTCCCAAATCATTTTGCCCTACTTTTTAAAGTAAGGAGAAAAAACTTGATTACCTCTTAAGCTTAGAGGGAGGGGCAGAAAACATTGTAATTATCTATCGTTTTACCTCCACCTATTTCACTTAATAAAATGAAATCACTTCGCAAATTGGCTGCTGTCCAGAAGGTGAAAAGGCTACCCAGGGGCATGGAGGTGACACCGGCCAATCTCTGAGAAGCAATATGTACCCATTACAGAGGAAAAGGCAGAGCAAGCCTGCTGTTTTGGGGTGCTTGTGGTTGTATACACTTCCACTCTATGTTATGGGTTGCCTGAACTTGCCTAAAACAAAACAAAACAAAACAAAACAAAACAAAAAACGATGTCTAATCTTATATCATCCCAGCTTGCAGAACTGAATGTTAAATTCATGTTTTTCATTACCATGGGAAAGGTAATACTACTTTATGAATAAAAATCTCCCCAAAATGCATTTAAAAAACCACATGTGAGAATTTGAGAAAAGGGTGCCTACCTGCGGGGTAGGTGACTAGGGGTTGTGGCTTGATTTGCCTAAGCACAGGAGAGCTGGAAGAACCCCAGAGTGTGAAGGGGGTCTGGGCTGTCATGTGGCTATTCATACCAGGGCCACCTTTCCAGAATAACCATGTTTTATATTCACTGTGTGTCTGGAGTCGGCAGCAGGGGTGAAATGAAAGGCAAGTTGGGTGTTTATATCCTGGTATCTATCATTGGTAAAACTAGCACATACTGCCTATTAACTTTTGCCTTGGCACCCTCTTTTTTTTTTTCCTGCTGATACAACAGCACTTTGGCACAAAGCAATTATGCTGAACTAAGGGCTCTCCAACCACAGAAAGGCAAAATGAGTTAAAATGGAGCAAAGTCTCCCAAACTCCCTATTTAATTATTATTGTTTTTTGGATAGAGGCACAATCCTGTTGGTAAACAAAGAATCTGTGCTAATTTGTACCCCACAAATTAAGCTAGTGCAATCAAATGGCTAATTACCAAGTGAAATAAAAATGGAAGACTTGGTGTTGCTAACGGAATTTTCTCCAGTCATTTTTGCCTCATCATCTATGGCTACATAATTTACACATGTACATTGTCGGTAAGAGACAATGTACATGTGTGCAGACAAAAGTTAACCAATTCTTAGTTCAGCAAGGACAAAAGGTGTTGAAGTGCCAGGTGGTGGGTGTACCCTTCTGGGTGCTAGAGAAGATGGCTTCTGACTTCTGTTCCTGAAAAATTCTCAATGCCATTTGGATCCATGGACTCTTTCTACTCTGGCAATTTTGGGGGAGACTTGGTATTTTGGGAAACAGTGTCAAATGTCCCCAAAGGGCCCTCGTGGTTAGGGACATATCTCCTAGACCTTCTCTGGTGTCAGTCAAGCTGACTGGGCTGAGCTGAAAGTGGTCTAACCCTTTTCAATCCAGGTGTTCCTGGTCAGGTCTGCCCTGCCCTGCCATCCCCGTTTGCCCGTCCACCCACACTTCCTGGTATCCCCTCCTCTCACACTGGAGAGACCACACCAATCATTCAGTGGAGCAGCCGAGGATTGGGATAGAAAACTGGCCTGGAGTCGTGATGGCAACACCAGGGAAAATAATGAGAGAATTCAGTGCTCGAGGACACGTGGCCCAGATCTGAACAAATACGTAGCCTCACCCCTTGAGGCAGCTCAGGAGCCTGACCTCGTCCTAATGAATTGTGTCTGATCATGCAAAATAAGCCTCATTACTTGGGTGCACAGCGCACCACGATCATTTCATTAGCCTGGCAGGCCAGATTTCACCTGTCTGATGCCAGAGAGCTGTTCCCCTGCTCCAGGAAGAAAGCAAACAACTCGGCAGGAAACCCTCTCCTCAAAAGCTGAAGCGCACAGACTTGTCTTTGTTTAGCATTTGCTTTTTTAAAACATCCGGGTAATAGGGTTAGCCCTTTCCCTCATGCTACCCAGTTGTAATCATTCTCCTCTCACCCGACCCCTCTGAAGAGGCATCTTTACACAGAATGGGGATGGGGTGGGGACTTGCTGGGTCCTTATTACCCCATGTGCAGAGATATTGGGTCCCCTAAAGGTGGGTGTGGTCAGAACATGCTGGTGGGTGGGAAATCCCTCTGATTGAGAAGGCTGGGAGGAGGATTCCTTTAGCAACAGGAGCCTGGCCAGTCCCTTCCAGGCTGGTTTTTCTACCATTTGAGTGGATAGAATGGATAGTTTCCAGGCAGTCCAGGCTCCTTGGGCGTATCTTGGCTGACTTTCCCTTTCTGCAGAGCTGATCAACTGTTCCAGGTGTCATATAAACCATTGGCGTTGCAGAAAATCAAGGTAGGGGACAGGGGGCAGGGGGCACTGACACCCTGGATGGGGAGGTCCCAGCTCTCTCTATTAGAACACAAATGTAAAATTTTTGATTTCTAGGCCCACTGTAAAGAATAGAACCATGCCAATTTATGTGGCAGGTGTTAGGTGTTTTTAGGATTATGTCACATTCTCAGCAACTAAGATGTTTTTTTCTGGTGTGTCATGTCGGGGAGTTGGAGAGAGGTTGTCATCGCCCTAATGTAGCCTTTGTGACTTGATGCTCTAAGGCCACTCCCAATGCCCACTGCTGCCCTGCCACCTACGGGTTCTGCTGCTGTGGCTCACGCATATGTGTTCTCATTCCTTCTGTATCACTCACATTATGTGACTTTTGGGGGCAGCGGTGGGCAAAACCCAAGGAATTGGGCTATCTCAGGCCAAATTGAGTACAGTTACAACGAGGGAGTTGGGTTCTTCTATAATATTTTTCTTCTTGAATTCTTGATGCTAAAAGCTATCTTCTAATCATGCCTTCATTCATTCAGTAAGTAGTTATTAAGGACCTATGTGAGTTTAGAAAATTGAGAAAGAAACACAGAGCTGCATTATTTCAATCAGAGCTTTCATCATCATAAAAAAGGAAAGGACAGAAAAAAAGCAGATGTCATAAAACTTGTTCCAGGATGGACTTAATATGCAACTCCTTGTTGGCTCCAGCTCTCTCCAAAATCCCTTTGTTCATTTTGGGATATCTGTTCCATGTTGACATTCTGGCAGATGGGGACGCATAGGTGCCATCTGTCTTTATTTTTCTAACCCCTCTAGAGGACGTCACAAAGTGGGCACTGCAGGGACGGCCTACACTGCCAAGTCCATTCTTTCACCCAAATGCTTGCTGCTACTCTGCCCAGATCCCTGGGCCAGGAGAGAGGTTGGCCCAGGTCTCTGGCTGATGTCTGCCAGCCCTTTGGTTCTTTGGAAAATAAAATGCAGGAGTGGGCTGGAGGGTAAGACAGTTTGGCAGGAAAGTGCAGTTGCAGGGATTTTGGCTCTTGGAGTAAAACTTCTTTACTCAGTATAACCAGTTTGCTCTCTGTCCCCCTCTGGCATGATCCAGGGGCTGGAGGGGCACTGGCTGTCTGATCATAGGTTTATTCTGTTTTGTGATGGGTGTGGGGGCTGAAGCTTGATGCTTCTCCCAGAAGCTTCTTGAGGTCAGGGACTGTGGCCTCTATCCCAGGGCCTGGCACACAGTAGGTCTCAATACATATATATATATTTAAGTGAATGAATAAAAGAAAGCAAATAAGGTGAGTGTAGAGTGTAGAAAGAACACTGACTTTAGAATTTGGCTCTCATCTCTGCTACTCAATAGCTGTAAAAGTTAACCTTGCCAAACCTCAGTTTCCTCATCTGTAATATGGGGTCAATCATACTTGCCTCTCAGGGCTGCTGTGGAGGTGAAATGCCATAAAGAATGGTATTGCCCTTGTCTCATAGCAGGCCTTAGGGAGTGTTTGCTATTTATCAGAGAGTCACAGGTAGCTTGTCACAGAGATAGAGAACTGGTTCTCCAGCATGTAGGCTTGGAGGACTTGGGGTTCTGGGGAGACAGGTGAACTTGGGGATCTGGGGAGATGGGGCACCAAGGCAAGGACTGGTGTATCTGCATCTCTGGACCATGTGCTGGTATTTCCTTCCTCAAACTTACTTCATCGATTATGGCCACATCTCCTCACCCTAAGAGTTCTAGGGCTCTTGAGGAGGTATGTGTGATGGCAAAGGTATTTTAATAATATTAAAATTGATTTTTAGCCCAGGTTTGGGAAAATTTATGAGAAAATTACAGGAAAGCAAAAGATGGAACAATGAGCAGGATAGACTTTTTTTTTCCTTCTGCTCTTTTTTTATAAATAATTTAAAAAAATTTTTAAAGAAGCTTTAGATTACATAAGTGTTACATAAAAAATATAAGGGATTCCCACATGCCCCACTCCCTCCCCCTCCCACACTTTCCCACATTACAAAATCCTTCATTAGTGTGGTACATTTGTTACAATTGATGAACACATATTGAAGCATTGCTAGTAACCATGGACTACAGTTTACATTATAGTTTACACTCTGCCCCACACAATTTTGTAAGTTATGACAAAATATACAGTGAGGATAGCCTACTTCTAGTACCACTTGGGGTGTGGTCTTGCTCTGCCATTAATCAGCTGTGCTACCTTGGTCTTACTTTTTGTTTTGTAAATTGGGGGAGTTGTTCTTTTTGCTTTGGCCATGATTACAGGACAGCTGGTATTCACATGTGTGGC
Source organism: Tolypeutes matacus (assembly GCA_026826555.1). NCBI lineage: Eukaryota > Metazoa > Chordata > Mammalia > Cingulata > Chlamyphoridae > Tolypeutes > Tolypeutes matacus. The sequence continues at coordinate 24,238,328 of JAKSZT010053769.1, forward strand.
ATATTACTAAGGATATACACAGATTTTGAGATACCTCCCAAAATATTGTGGCAAACCAAAGTGTTCAACATTCTGAAATCACTACTGATATTTGAGTTTAGCAAAATCCCTGTCTTACTGTGGGCTATGGGCCTACATAGGATTGGCTCGTGAACTATGTGCAGTTTCTCTGCAAATGCTGTAAGTCTGTCTCTACCACACAAGGAATCAGAATATGAGAGGAAGGTGTTCTTATGGGTAACCGTGATTCTGCCTTATTTTATTTAAAAAGTGATTCTTGGGTAGAAGTAACATCTTTTGTGAAACAACTCATAATTGATCATGACACACCAATTTGTTGGAACATGAGAGTTGAGAATTGATGGATCAGATTCAAAAGGATCTTTCAACTTCTTGGATTTGTTCCATTAATTTCACATGTATCTAGGATTTGCCTCTAAGACAGAGGAATTTAATTCAATAGCAAGCTACAATAATGGAGTGGAATTGGTATGGAGTGGGGTGGGAAAGAAGGGGGAAACTCAGGGCCAGAGAATCTTCAAAATCTTCTTTCTCAATAACTCACCCATTGCAGACATCATTTCCAATCATGGCATATATGACGATGGCTGGATGGTCCAATAGTTGGTTCCGAGATAAGCTGAGAAGCCATAGATGATATCTGAGTGTCAAACATTTGGGAACCTAGCTTTGTAACCTGTGTCACAGGCTGAACTGGTAAAAGAATCTTTGTATAACCACCCTCTAGGTAAATTTTTGTTATTCTTATTTCATTCCAGTATAGTTAATCACTATTCCCATCCTCCCCCGCTTTTCTCTGCTTTTGCGAACCACTTTCCCATTAGGGAAAGGCCACATAAATTGAAATGGAATTGAATTGATGTCTTAAATTGAATAACTTGAAATGAATTGGAAGAATGGATTGGAACCCCTGGTGGACAGACATGCTGTCATCTTCTAATCATCTTTTGCAGCTTTTGTCATCAATAAGCCCGGGTGACTTATCTAGGCTACTTGTATCCAGATTTGTAGGACATCCTGACAGCATGGACCTGAAAAGGCAGAGCTTCCCAAGGCTTCCATTCTAGGCCTCCCTTCAGACTTTTGAGTCCCAAATGAGCACAAAATTGTTTTCTCATTCATAAAGCAGGACTATGACATGAACCATTTTGTCTTTTTCAGTTAGTTCTGTCCCTAAATTTTATTCAGTTTGTATTCATTTTATTTTATTTTATTTATTTATTTATTTATTTTTTAATTAAAAAAAAATTTAAACAATTTATTGAAGTATATCATTCATATATGAACATACATAAACAATAAATGTTCAGTAAACATTGTGAACTTACAGATCAAACATGCATAACATCATACAGGGCTCCCACACATCACCCCACCACAAATACTTTGCATTGTTGTGAAATACTTGCTAACAAATTATGAAAGAGCATCATCGAAGTATTACTACTAAATAGAGACTGTGTCTTACTCCCCTATACTTTATTTTTTTAAGGATTTATTTATTTATTTACTTTTATCCATTTTTACACCCCCCCACTCCCCCGTTTTTGCGTCCATTCATTGGGCAACTCTCTGCGTCCGTTTCCTGCCCTCTCTTCTCATCTTTCTCCTCCTGTCTTTACTGAGATTTGATCCTCAGAACCTCCGATGTGGGAGAAAGGCATCCTACTGCCTGCACCACCTTAGTTCCTCGCTTTTCAGCGTGTCTCGTCTTGGCTCTCCCTTGTGTCACTCTCCTGTTACGTCATCATCTTGCTGCATGGCTCGCGGGGCCTGATGGCGCACCCGCACGTGGGCCCTTGGGGGCTCACCCGCTTACGGGGCCTGGCAGCCCCCACGCCTTCTATGTTTTTCTTTTTTCAATTTTTACCTGGAGGTCCCAGGGATTGAACCCAGGTCCCTCCATGTGGGAGACGGACACCTAACCATTTGAGCCACATCCGTCCCCCTACTAAATCTCTTAAGGTTGACCAAAGATACCTAGAGTTACAGTCATTTCCCATACAGGATGGTCATATAATAAATTTGGCTTAGTTATATCACCAGCATTCTAAAAACCAAACCTAGGGAGGAAAACTAGGTCTGGGGAAACATGCATGTTTTCTAATATAGCGAATGTTTAGCCTACCCTGATTATCACAAAATCAGGACAGTGAGAATATTCGCAGTGTATTCATTTTAAATGATACTTCTTGAAGGACATAAGCAAATCTTCTTAGGCTTAATGGCCTAAGAAGTGATACCCTAGTGTTTGGATAGTGGTTAACAAGCTATTGATGCTAAGTAAATTGTGATTACAGGGTAATGACATGAGGTAAGGCAGGCTGAAGTCTGGCCAGCAGGCATAGCCGCGCCCAGTGGGGGATATGCGCAGCCCACCACTCGGGTGTAGGGCAGCTGGAACGGGCGTACTGCCCTCAGCCATGGAACGGGCGCACCGCCCTCAGCCTCGCCCAGGCAGCCAACATCTGCTTGCTGATAGCCAGAAGAAGCCTGCCCACACTCACCCTCCCCCCTCCCCACACAGCTAGGGAGAGCTGCACCGCCAAGGCCACACCTTAGAAGGCGTGGAAACTGCTCCCGGCCTATCACGGCCAGCCCCGCTCTCCTTCCCCGCCCACAACCCTATATAAGCATCTGTACTTCCCTTAAGAAATTAGACCTGCGTGCTTACCTCGTCTCCACGGTGGTTCTTTCCGCCGTGCGCCCTCCACGCCTGCGAGCCCCCGTAGGAGCCTAGGCCTCTCCTGCCCCGACCAGACAGGACGCACCCCCTGGCCTAAGAAGTGATACCCTAGTGTTTGGATAGTGGTTAACAAGCTATTGATGCTAAGTAAATTGTGATTACAGGGTAATGGCAGGGAGCATTCAGTTTTCAAAATGAAAAACCAGACTTAAAAACAACTTCCAATCCCTTACCTTTCTATAAATTTCTCCAAGTTTTGGGAAGATGCACCTGAATAATTAAAATTAAGAAAATAAAGTTAGTGAATTCAATTGAATACTATCAAAATGAGAGTGTGATTAGCTGAAATCAAGGAAAGCCATTATTGTACAGTCAAAAGGCTTCTCAGGAAAGTGGGTGTAGCTCCGTGGTTGAGAGCCTGCTTATACCAGGTCCCAGGTTCAAACCTTGGTACCTTCCATAAAAAAAAAAAAAAGAAAGAAAAAAAAAAGGCTTATCAGACCATCACATTGATGGGAGTAACTTGTTTCATGTGAATTTCTGTACTATTCTTCCCCATATTACATAAGCTCCTTATTGGGCTTTCTGTTTACTTGGTACTATATTAACATGACCAATAATTCTTTGGACTCTCAAAGACATTTGGATCTCAAGACATTTCCTAAGAATGAATAACTAAACTTTTTAGTAGATATGAGGAAAAAGGTAGTGTGTATGTGTATGTGTATGTAAATGTATATATATATATATGTATATGTATATGTAATCACCAAAGAGAGAAACTACCCAAAAGGTTAAGGGATAATTGGAAAATAAGAGAAACAGAAAAAGGGATTCATTGGGGTCCACTCTCCCTAGAGAACCCCATTTAATCACCTCCTGGTATTCCTGCTCATTTCTGAGGCTCCTGCAGGCTGACTGGCCAGTGCAAGTTTCAGATTGCAGATCTGAAATATTTTAACTCCTGTAAAGATCCTTCCCCCACTCCAATCTCTGTTACCGCCTGTAATGGTTCTCTTGATATGAAAATCACACTTATTGAAGACTAATTTTCTGCAAGGTACTCTGTTAAGCACTTATATTATTAGTTCATTTAATCTTTTTTTTTTTTTTTATAAAGATTTTATTTATTTATTCATTTATCCCCCCCTTGCTGCTTGTGCTCGCTGGGTCAGCTAACCACGCAGTGCGGGCGGGCTTGCCTTCACCAGGAGGCCCCAGGAACCGAACCCGGGGCCTCCCATATGGTAAACGGGAGCCCTACTGATTGAGCCACAGCCGCTTCCCCATTTAATCTTTAAAACAACTGAATGAGGTAGGCAGGCACTGTAGTATTCCCATTTTATAGATGGGGAAACTGAGGCTTATTTACCTGATTTTTCCAAAGCCTCACAACTAATAATTTGTGGAACTTCAATTCAAACCCAGTTCCTTCCATCTGCAATGCTGGGCTCTGGCTCACTGCACTACTTTGCTTCGCTAGGCTGGGAGTCTAGAAAGTGCGCACCCAAATAGGTATACTGCTTTTTTGTCCCTTGGGGACTGTTCTGAGGGCAATAAGTAAGTAATCCTCAGGTGGGTGGTGCAAGAGTTGGAGAGACAATATCCAGCTGGCCCTACAAGATTCTTCTGCAACTTCTAGTCTTGGAGCTTGGGGGTCAGATACATTTAATGCCAGAGCCATTGCATGTTCTTTTTTTTTTTTTTTTTTTACCGGGAGGTCCCAGGGATCGAACCTGGGTCCCTCCATATGGGAGACGGACGCCCAACCAGTTAAGCCACATCCGACCCCCCCATTGCATGTTCTTATAGTTCCATCTGGAGAAAGGGTAGTGCACAGCCGTGAAGGGCATGCTGGCACATGTTCCCTTGAAGCTGTATAATCTTGCAGTGACTGCCTCTGGTTCACCTACAACTCATTGCAAGCTGTATGGGTAACATTGATGTTCTCTTGGCTGATTCAGGCATGTTAGCACATTAAATGAATATTGCTTTATTTCCTTTTGGAGTGAGTTAGCACATTATTAAAATTGCACTTGAACATCAAATTCAGGGCAGTTAATCCATCTCTCCATTCATGCATTCATTCACCCATTTCCCCATGCTTGCATTCATTCACCCATTTTCCCATGATTGCATTCATTTACCCATTCCATTCATTTGTTGAGCACCTTTCATGTGTCTGACGTAGAGTAGAGGATTAACAGATGAGTTGGACACACTCTATATACTTGAGGGGTAGAGCCTGTGGGGGTAGCCATATAACTGAGTGCTGGTAAGTGACTTTGAAAGGTTTAGTGCAAATCCAACCCCAGTGCTCGCAAAGGGATAACCCAATGTGGTTTGGAGCATGTTATCTCTGCTCTTGTAAGGTGTCCTCTTTTATAATACTGAGGCCAAAATGTCGAGAGTCAAAGTATGTTATATTGCTCCTATTGCCTTCAAGAGGGAAGAGAGAGAGTCTAGTCACTGTGTGCTGATAGTGGTTTCCTACAGTGGTCCTTCATTCAATTCCAGCCCCACGACTCTCAATGCCCCATTTTCAGTATGATAATAAATCAAGAGGTGTTTAATTCTCACTTTTTGATTTTTCTCTTAATGAGAAATGAAAGCTAATGAAAGCTCAAGGCATGAGTGGGGAAGAAAATTAAAGAACCAGGTCAGACCAATACTTTTTCTCATTATGCAGAATACAGCTGGGAATTTAAGGTGCAGCGAACCCACAGAGCTTGGAGAAAATGGAAAGGAAATCCTGTCACGGCACGCCACGTTGGCAGCCCCTACCCTATGCCTGTACAACCCACTTCCCTTTGCGGCTCGATGGACAAGGATGGCAGGACAGTGGCAACATTAAACAAAGCAATCACGAGCAGCCACCCAAGGAGAGAGGAATTGCCTGCCCTTCTTTACCTAAGCCTTTTTTTTTTTCCTGGTGGGTATCTGTAATACAGGCAACATAATCCTCTTTGCTCCAAAGTTGTTGCAGCTTTCACTATTGCCATTTCCTTTTGGAAATTGCAGATTTTATGAGACTAAGGAATTACTTTATATAATTCCTCTATCACATTTTCTTCTTAATTCCCCTTTTCTGTTGTTCTGCTATCCTTTTGTCAGCTGTCTCAACATATCTGCCTCTCTTCCTCCCAATCTCTATTGTATTTTCCCTCATGTAAGGAGACCTCTCCCCAGCCCCTGATTTTGCTGCTGTTACCATTAGAGAAAATCCTTAGGGAAGCACTTGGAACTAGATGTGAGCAGGAAAGAAAGATAGCTCCTAGCTTGTGGGATGTGACAAAACAAGGCAAATATTTTCAGAGGTTGATAACTGGGCTATACAATTATAGCTCAGAGAAATGGAAAAAGTTTGAACTTGAAATAAGGCCATTTTATTTAAGTGTTTGTCAAGGGGCTCTAATGGAGAATCTGCATGTCCTCAATTAAGGGAAAAAAGGGTCTAAACTGGTCATCAAGGCCTGACCGTCTTTTCCTCTGTTTAAATAAAGCATAGTACATTGCAAGAAGAGAGGAAGGGTTTCCCATAATCTCGGCATTGGTTATCTTTCTGTAAATGGGTTTCAGCTTACATATCCCCTGCTGGGGCAATGTTAACCACTGCAGCAAGTGCTTCATCTTCTGTGCATTGAAACCAACTGATAAGACCATTTTAATGGCTTTCTAAAATAACTTGTAACTTTTAGTGATGGACCAGTCACAAACTCTTCCTAGAGAGAGATGGGATATGCTTAAATATTAGTATAATAAATCTTTCTAAATTAAGTAATTCATTAATTCAGCAACATTTATTGAGTACCTCTTATGTGCCAGGCACTGAAATAGGTGCTGGGGGCATATCAGTAAATAGAAAAGACATGATCCCTGTTCTCATGAAGCTTGTAGTTATTAAATAAGTAATGAGCATAAAGAGTTAGGGTCTCAGAGAAGCTCTGAAGAAATGGTGTTAAGCTAATCCTGAAAGACAGGTAGGTGTTTCCTAAAGTCCTAAGATGAGAACTTGTTAATTAATCCCAATAAAATACCTTTTTACGCACTGTTCAGAAACAAACCTCTAGTTTAATGCCATATTTGTTATAATAATCTGTACACAGCAGTGGCAGATCCAAGTTGGTGAGTTCCGAATCTTATACAATTTTGGGAAACCTCATTGAGGTAAAAACATAGAAAAGACACCTGGCATAAAGGGAAGCCAGAGTTGAAAGAGACAGCGATCTTCAGCAATTAAGGTTAAAAATCTTAAGCTTGCAAATTTTTACAAATACATATGGTCACCAGCCAAGTGAGGGGCCCTCAAGCTTAAGCATCATTAGCTCACTCTTTAGAGATAATTCGTGAAGTCATGGGACATTAGCATTAGAGAGCATCTGGCCAGTTACCTGATTGCACAGATGAAGCTGAGAGAGGGAAAGAAACTTGTTTATAGCCAGTGAGCAGCATCTCAGCTAGTAATCCATTTCAACCAGCAATTTAATAATGGACATCAGTAAGAATCTAAAAATAGATTATTTTCAGTCTAGTAACATGAAGCTCTGTGAAAAGTACTTTGAGGTGCATTTTAGTTTATCAACCACAACTGCACTCAAGCAGACCATGAAATGACCTTAAGCAATGATCTGGATCAGGAGTCACAAGCTCAGCGACCTGCAGAGCCTGGCAGGTGAAGTGCATGCATGAAGCTGGCCAGGCCCTTTGAAGATCAGATACCCCATGTAGAGAGGGCAGCCACCACTCAAGCCTGATGGAGTCTTGCCATTCAGAATGTGGGGCTGGTACGGTCAGGTCTTCTGATTTAACAATAGAAGGTGGAAATCCAGGAGTTTTTGATAAATCTCCCAATTTTTAGTTGTAAGCAACTAAGCCGATGATTTTTAAAAACACTACATGTGCCAAACAAAACACAGTTAACCTTGACCCAGTTTCGTGCTCCCATCTACAGGGTGACACAGGATTAATCAACTTATTTTACATAGCTCTAAATTCTTTTCTTAAAATTTTCATTTGCAGATTATAAAAGAAGGAACTGATTGTTTAAAAATTCAGGATTGCAATAATTAGTAGCAATTTTTAGTTTGTGTTTGGTTCAAAATTGAAAAGCAACAGAATTGGGGTGATTCATTTTATGACTCCCTCCCTCCTTCCTTCCGCCCTTCCCTTCCTTCCTTCATACTTTTTTTGACAAGATGGCATGTATGTGAACGTGTATATGTGTGTGTGCGCGTGCAATTGCAGGGTGTAAAATCTTCAGAAAAGGGAATCAAGACAATTGAAGCAAGACCTCCTTTTCTCTCTTTCTCCCTTCAACATTTCCTTACTCATCAACCTCAGCCTTTCTTCACATGCCTCCTCTTCTCCATGAAGAGGTTTCCATGTTACATCACTAAACACTGATGTATCTCTCTTTTACTCATATAATACTGCTAGTCCTATGCATCTGACTCCAGATTATATTCTATTTGGGACATTGTTGTATAGGGTCTTGTACTTTTTTTCTGGCTATTTCATATGAATGTGACCATAAGTTCCTTGAAAGTATGAATTGTTTCCCGATACTAAGCACATGACAAGTGCCCATTAAATGACAGGATTTGCCATTTAATGACAAGTTGATTTGGCACTGGTCTAGAGAGAAAAGTAAAGAAGAGAGGGTCACTGATGACTGTTTCCTGCCCCATGAAAACACTCTTTTGTTAACTTCTGGTGGCATCACACTTTGGTGGTTCTCTTCTTAACTCTCTGACCAGTGACCATTCTTTTAATTCTCCTCCATGTCTCCTCTTCTTCCAGACCTAAGGTTCCACATTTGGTCTTCCTTTTTTACACTCTAAACATTATTCTTGGGTCAGATCATCCAAATCTATGATTTGAACCACAATCTGGATGCTTGTGATTGCCTTGAGTCCCAGACCCATATTTCCAACGGCTTATGGGACACCTCTGCAAAGATGCCCCTTACATACTCCAAATGGAACATGACCAAAATGGAACTCTATATTCCTCCATCCTCAACCTGCTCCTTCTGCCTTATTCCCTGCTGGGGTTAATGCACCATCACCTTCCCAGTCTACTAAATGAGACATCTTGCTATTATTCTTTGTTCTTCACTGTCTCTTGCCTCCATCATACGGTTGGCCACAGAGTCTTCTTGATTCTACTACATGATAAATCTTTATTGAATGCAGACATTCTTTTCTATTTCTACTGCCTTAGTTTAAGTCTTCCTCACTCTGGCCTACATTCTTTTTTTTTTCTTTTCTATTTTTAATTATTATTATTTTATTAACAATGGTGCCCTGAGTAGCCTTAGTTTTCAAAGTATAAAGAGGTGTCACTAAGCAGAGACCCCAATCCATATGGCCTACAATACCAGGCACAGACCCCCTTGTACTCTCAAGAGGCCGTGATTTTGTACCCCCAGGAGAGAACAAGAAAATGACATGGGTCATGGGAAGGCAAAACATAAATGTGGTAAATAAACAACTTGAGAAGTAAGTTTGGAGATTACCCTAGATTAAAATGACCTCCCCAATACAGACACTACAGAACTCCCTGGACTACATTCTTGCTATGGCTTCTTAACTAATCTCCAAAGAACCAGTTTCTTCTAATTCCTACATTCCCAATTCCTACATTCTCAATTCCCAGTGGGCTCTCACCAACAAGCAAATAATATCATGTCAGTTCTTGCTTAAACTTCTCCATGGGATTCTCACTGCCAATAGGATAATATCCAAACTATTTAAAATAGTAAATGAGACCTCAATGCATTATATTATTCCTTATTATCATTTTGATATCTGTGGGATCTCAGTAGTATCCCTTCTTTCATTCTTGACATTGGTAATTTGTGTCTTCTTTTTTTCTTGGAGATCTATAAATTTTATTGATCTTTAAAAAGAATGAGCTTTTGGTTTAATTGTTTTTTTCCTATTGTTTTTCTGTTTCCAAATTCATTTATTTCTGTTCTTTATTGTTTTCTTCTTTCTGCTTTCTTTGGGTTTATTTTGCTCTTCTTTTTCTAGTATTTTTTGGGAGGGAGATTAGATTATTGATTTGAAAGCTTTCTCTTTTTAAAATATAAGTATTTAATGCTAGAAGTTTACCTTTAAGAACTGCTTTAGCTGTATCCCACAAAATTTGATATATTTTTATTTTCATTCAGTTAGAAATATTTTCTAAATTCCTTTAGACTTGTGTTATTTAAATTCCAAATGTTTGGAGATTTTCCAGTTATCTTTTTATAATTGAGATCTAGTTTAATTTCATCATGATTAGATATACTTTGTATATTTCCAATTATTTTAAATTTATAAAGGTTTGTTTTATGAAACAAGATACATTCTATAATGGTGAATGCTCCATGTCACTTGAAAAGAATATTATTCTGCCATTGTTAGATGGTGTGTTCTATGAGTATTGATTAGATCTAGGTGCTGATGCTGTTGTTAGTTCGTCTACAACCTAACTCATTATATATCTCCTAGATTGTATAAATTACTAAGAGAGGAGTGTTGAAGTCTCCAACTATAATTGTGGATTTGTTTATTTCTACTTTCAGTTATTTCAATTTTTGCTTCATGAATTTTGAAGCTCTGTTGTTAGGGACACACACATGTATGATTGTTATATCTTTTTGGTTAATTGTTCTTTTTACCAATATGTAATATCCCTCTCTGTCCTTGGTAATTTTATTTGCTCTGAGATCCATTTTGTCTCAAATTAATATATCCACTGCAGCTTATTTTGATTAGCATTCACTTGGAATAACTTTTTAAATCAATTTATGTCATTATATTTGAAGTATGTTTCTTGTAGACACCACTTGAGTCACTATTTTTTAATCCATTCTGATAATATCTGTCTTTTAATTGGTATGTTTAGACCATATGCATTTTATATAATTATTGATGTTTGAATTTAGGGCTGCCATTTTATTATTTATAATAAATAATAAATAAATAAATAAATAAATAAATAAATTTTATAATTATAATAAAATTATACCATTTTATTATTTGTTTTCTCTGTTCCTCTGCTCCTCTTTCCCCATCCTGCCTTCTTTTAGTTTATTTGAGCATTATTTTAATGTATCTGCTTTTTCCTTTATCTCTTTGATCAGTTTTTTTAAATGATTGTTTTTCTAGGGATTACAATATACACACTTAACGTTCCACAGTCTACTTAGAATCAATATCTTTCCATTTCAAGTGGAATGTAAAAGCTCACACCATAAAGATCCCATTTCCCTTCCCCTTTTATGTCGTGTTGTCTTATGTATTATATCTACATGTATGAAAACCACATCGGGCAATATTAAAAATTTTTGTTGTCAATCATCAACCATATTATAAAGAACTCAGGAGGAGAAAAGTAGTCTATTATATTTATTATTTTTGTTGCTCTTCCTTCATTCCTGCATTTCCAGGTTTCCTTGTGGAGTCATTTCCTTTCCATCTAAAGGACTTCCATTAGCAATTCTTTTAGAGGGTGTCTGCTGGCAACACATTGTATTAGTTTTCCTTCATCTGAGAACGTCTTTGTTTCATCTCCATTCCTGAAGGATATTTTCACTTGATACAGAATTTGGAGTTAACAGTTCTTTTCTTTCTCTTTAAAAACATTGTTCTACCTTTTTCTGGCTTTCATGGTTTCTGATTAGAAATTCTCATTTAAATTGTTGTTCATCTGAAAGTAATGTGTTTCTTTCCCCTGGGTATTTTTGTGTCTTTATTAGAGAGGTTGTGGGCTTATGGAAGAATTATGCATAAAATACAGGTTTCTCATACACCACCCACCACCAACACGTTGCATTGATGTGGAACATTTGTTAAAATTAATGATAGCACATTTTTATATTTGTACTTTTAATTAAAGTCCATAGTTTAACTTGGGGTTCACTGTGTAGTATAATTCCATGGATTATTTTTGAAAATCAAGTCAAAGCAGAAGTTTTTGGCTGGACAGACTGCCAGTGGGATGTGGCATCAACCAGTAGACTCATCAAAATATACACTATAGTTCTAAAATTTGGATTTATGTCCTTTGAGTAGTTGTATTACAATCTTTTTTATTTGAGCTATTATCAAATATAAAATATCAAATATAAAGATAAAATATAGAATTAAAAAAAGCACAAAGGTATTGTTTAAGTAAGGTTTTTACCCTGAAAATCAAATTCCTGAATCTGAATATGTATAGAAAAAGGATAAAAACAGAATAACCAAGAAGCTCAAAGTGGTCATGAACAACACTCCAAGGACAAAGCTTAGCTCTCTGTAACATAGTGCAATGGGAACATCACTAGACTGGAAGCCAAATAGCCTAGATTCCATTCCTGTCTGCTATAACTGGTTGTGTGACCTTGGGCTGATAACAACCGAAGTTTTAATTTCTACAAGAAACTTACAAAACTAGAGGGTTGGGGCCACATGGTTCTTGTTCAATTCAAACTGTTATAAGAAAACTTTTCCCTGACAGCCTACCTGGAGTGTTATAATCAGATGGAATGGTAGTTTCAAGTAATACAGCTATGCATATATGACAAAATAGCAGAGATAAAAATGGCAGGTTTTGAAAATGATTGTTGAAGCCACCATTACCACTATTAATTAAAGTCCATGGTTTAATTTAGGGTTCACTGTGTAGTATAGTTCCATGGATTTTAAGAAAGTTTATTCTGTTACCATATATACAACCTAACATTTCCCCCTTTTAATCATATTCAGATATATATATCTCAGTGCTGCTAATTGCATTCACAATATTGTGCTCCCATCCATTACCAAACCATTTCCTTAGTTCCAAATAGGAGCCCTGTACATTTTAAGCCTTAACTTCCCCTATCCCCATTCCCTATCCCAACCCTGTCCACTGGCAACCTGTATTCTAGATTTTGACTCTATGACTTTGGTTATTCTAATTGTTTCATATCTGTGAGATCATACAATATTTGTACTTTTGTGTCTGGTTTATTTCACTCAACATACTGTCTTCAAGGTTTATCCATACTGTTGCATGTATCAGAAATTTTTTTCCTTTCTATGGCTGAATAATATTCCATTGTATGTATATACTACATTTTATTTATCTGTTCATTGGTTGATAGACATTTGGGTTGCTTCTAACTTTTGGCAATTGTGAATAATGCTACTATGAACGTCGGTGTGTAAATATCTGTTTGAGTCCCTGCTTTCAGTTCTTTTGGATATATACCTGGAAGTGGAATTGCCAGATCATATGGTAATTCTATACTTAACTTTCTGAGGGACCGCCAAACTATCTTCCACAGCAACTGCACCATTTTATTTTGCCACCAGCAATGAATGAGTGTTCTTATTTCTTCATATCCTCTCCAACACACGTGATTTTCTGTTTTTTAAAATAGCATCCATTCTAATGGGTGTGAAATGGTATTTTGTTGTGGTTTTGATTTTCCTGATGGTTAATGATATTGGGCATCTTTTCATGTGCTTTTTGGCCATTTGCTTATCTTCTTTGGAGAGATGTCTTTTCAAGTCTTTTGCCCATTTTAAAATTGAGTTGTCTTTTTGTTGTTAAGTTGAAGGATTTCTTTATATTTTCAGGATATATAAACCTTTATCAGTTATGTAGTTACCAAATATTTTCTCCCTTTGTGTAGGTTGTCATTTTACTTTCATGGTAAAGTCCTTTGAGGCACAAACATTTTTAATTTTGATGAGGTCCCATTTATCTATTTTTTCTTTGATGCATGTGATTTGGGTGTAAAGTCTAAGAAACCATTGCCTAACACAAGGTCCTGAAGATGCTTCCCTTCATTTTCTTCTAGGAGTTTGAGAGTTCTAACTCTTATATCTAGGTCTTTGATCCATTTTGAGTTGATTTTTTATATGGTGTGAGGTAGGGATCCTCCTCCCCCCACCTTTTTTTGAAAATAGATGTCCAGTTTTTCCAGCACCATTTGTTCAAGAGACTATTCTTTCCCAATTGAGTAATCTTTGTCACCTTGACAAAAATTAGCTGGCCATAAATGTGAGGGTTTATATCTGGGCTTTCAATTCTATTCCATTGTTCTATGTGTTTGTCCTTGTGCCAGTAACATGCTGTTTGATTACTGTGGCTTTGTAATAAGTTTTAAGATCAGGAAGTGTGAGTCTTCAAACTTCATTTTTCTTTTTCAAGGAGGCTTTAGGTGTTTGGGACCCCTTGCCCTTCCATATGGCTTTAGCATTTCTGCAAAGAAGGTTGCTGGAATTTTGATTGGGATTGTATTGAATCTATTAATTGCTTTGGGTAGTATTGACATCTTAACAAAATTTAGTCTTCCAATCCATGAACATGGAATGTCCTTCCATTTATTTAGGTCTTCTTTGATTTCTTTAAGTAATGTTTTGTAATTTTCTGTGTATAAGTTCTTTATATCCTTGGTTACATTTATTCCTAGATATTTTATTCGTTTAGTTGCTATTGCAAATTGATTTTTTTCTTTATTTCTTCTTCCAATTGTTCACTGCTTGCATATAGAAACACTGGTATCACTCTTTTAATATGCTGTTGGATTCTGTTTGCTAGTGTTTTGTTGAGGATTTTCACACTTATACTTATAAAATATATTAGTCTGTAGTTTTCTTTTCTTGTGGTATCTTTATCTGGCTTTAGTATTAGGGAGTATTCCCACCTCTTCAATTTTTTGGAAGAGTTTGACCAGAATTGAAGTTAAATCTTCTTGGAGTGTTTGGTAGAATTGCCCTATGAATCCATCTAGTCCTGACTAAGCTTTTCTTTGTTAGGAGGTTTTTGATTACTTATTCATTCTCTTTACTAGTAATTAGTTTGTTGCGATCTTCTATTTCTTATTGAGTCAATGTAGGTAGTTTATGTGTTTCTAAGAATTTGTCCATTTCATTTAGGTTTTCTAATTTATTGGTGTGCAGTTGTTCATAGTATCTTCTTATGTTCCTTTTTATTTCAGCAAGGGTGGTAGGAATGCCCCTCTTTTCATTTCTGATTTTCATTATCTTTATCCTCTCTCTTTTTTTCTTTGTCAGTCTAGCTAAAAGTTTGTCAATTTTTTTTTTGATCTTTTCAAAGAACCAACTTTTGATTTTGTTAATTCTCTCTATTGTTTTTTTAAATTTCTATTTCATTTATTTCTGCTCTAATCTTTTTTTTTTTCCTTCCTTCTGCTTGCTTTGTGTTTAGTTTGCTCTCTTTTTTTTCTAGTTCTTCCAGTTTTGAGGTTAGGTTTCTGATTTGAAGTCTTTCTTTTTTCTTTTTTCAATGTAAGCATTTAGAGTTATAAATTTCCCTCTCAGCACTGCCTTTGCTGCATCCCATACATTTTGGTATATTTTATTTTCATTTTCATTTGCCTCAAGATACTTCCTAACTTCACTTTTAATTTTCTCTTTAACCCATTGGTTGTTTAAGAGTATGTTGTTTAATTTCCACATATTTGTGAATTTTCACTTTCTCGCCCTGCTATTGATTTCTAGCTTCGGTCCATTGTATTGGAGAATATACATTGTATGATTTCAATATTTTTTGAATTTATTGAGACTTCTTTTGTTACCCAACATATGCTTTATTCTGGAAGATGACCCATGTGCACTTGGGAAGAATGTGTATTCTGTTTTTGTTGGGTAAAATGTTCTATATATTTCTGTTAGGACTAGTTAGGTTAGAGTATCATTCAAATCTTTTACTTCCTTATTGATCTTCTGACTAGATGTTCTATCCATTATTGAGAGTGATACATTAAAATCTCCTACTATTAATGTAGAATCATGACTTTCTCCCTTCAAATCTGTCAGTATTTGCTTCATCTATTTTAGGGCTCTGCTGTTAGGTGCATACATATTGATAATTGTTACATCTTCTTGTTGAGTTGTCCCCTTTAACAATATATAATAACCATCGATGTCCTTCATAACTATGTTTGGCATAAAGTCTATTTTGTCTGATATTAGTATAGCCACCCCAGCTTTCTTTTGGTTACTACTTGCATGGTATATTTTTTCCCATTCTTTTGCCCTCAATCTACCTATATCTTCGATTTTAAGGTGAGGCTCTCAGACAGCATATAGTTGGGCCATGCTTTTTTTTTTTTTTTTTTTTTTTTTTTTTTTACCTATTTTGCCAATCTCTGCTTTTTGACTGCAGAGTTTAATCCAGGCACTACTGATAATACCAGACTTTCTTCTGCCATTTTGCTATTTAGCCTTTGTGAGTTTTATACCTTTTTTGCCTCTCACTTCTGTTAATTCTTACTTTTATATTTATTTGATTTTGTGTTGTTTTATATTGAAGGCCTTCTCATTTTCTATCCGGTTATATTTTTCATCTATTTTCTTTGTAGTTACCATGGAGTTAAAATTTAACAACCTAAATATATAACAATCATATTTGGTTTGATACTAACAACTTCAATAGCCTGCAAATATACTTTTCCTATACCCTTCTGTTCCCCACCATTTTTTGGTACTTTTTACCACTTATAACCTTGTACATTGTATATCCAAAAACATAGATTTATCACTATTTTTAAATGTATTGACATTTTAGCACCTGTAGGAAGTAAGAAGTGGAGTTATATACCAAACAATACACTAAAATAATACAGGCAAAATTATCCAAATGGTTACCTTTACTTCAGGTCTGTATTTCTTTATGCTGCTTTAAACCACTGTCTAGTATCCTTTCCTTTTAGGCTGAAGAACTCCCTTTAGCCTTGCTTATAGGTCAGGCCCAGTGGTGAAGAATATAGATATTCATCAACTTTTGTTTATCTGAGAAAGTGTTAATCCCTCATTTTTGAAAGAATGTCTTGCTAGATATAAAATTCTTGGCTGGCATTTAAGTGTTTCAGCCCACTTCCTTCCTGCCTCCATGGTTTTGGATGAGAAATTGGCACTCAGTCTAGTTGGGACTCCCTTGTATGTAATATGTTGCTTTTCTCTGGCAGCTTTCAGAACTTTTCCCTGTCCTTTGCATTCAGTAGTGTGATCAATATATGACAGTGTGTGTTTTTCTTCATATTTACCCTGTTTAGTGTTCTCTGAGCTTCTTGGATGTGCATATTCATGTCTTTTGCTAAATTTGGGAAGTGTCTGTCATTATTTCTTTGAAAATTCCCTCTGCCCCCTTTGTCTCATTCTTCTTCTGAGACTCCCATAATGCATGTAATGGTGCTCTTGATGGTATCCCAGAGGTGTCTTATGTGATTTTCACTTTTAATATTTATTTTTTTCTTTTTGCTCCTCAGCCTGACTCATTTCAAGTGTCTTGTCTTGAAGTTCACTGATTCTTTCTTCTGCCAGTTCTAATCTGCTCTTGAAATCTTCCTGGATTTTTTCATTTCAGTTATTGTGGTCTTCAATTCCAGTAGTTCTGTTTGTTTCCTTTTTCAGATTTCTTTCTCCTTGCTAAGACTCTCGTATTGCTCATCTATTGTTTTCCTGATATCCTTTAGTTTTTTCTCTGTATTTTCCTTTACTCCTTGAGCATTTTTAAGATGACTTTTTTAAAAGGCTTTGTTCAGTATGTCCACATCTTCATCTTTGTTGGTCATTTTTGGATTCTTATCTTCTTCCTTTGGATGGGCTGTCATTTCTTGTTTCTTTGTCTGTCTTTACTCTTTTGTTGTACACTGCACATTTTAATATTTTAAAATGTTAACTCTGGGATTTATTCTCTGAGATGTCTGTTTCTTGATTTTGTAACTAGGGAGGGATAAGACAGAGATTTCCTTGAGCTTCACCCCCTCCTATCAGGAAATCAAAGTGGATGCTGTGTGCAGGGTTTTCCCTGTCTTTCTTGGCCTCCATCTTGTCCTGGGCTTTTATTTGTTATTTCTTTTGGAGTTTCCCAGTTTACCGAAGTTTTGTCCCCTCTGTTTCCCAGGAGATAGACTCTTTCTCCTGGATGCTTGAAGCTGGCAGACCTTTGTCCCTGACTGAGTGCCTCTACAAATTTTTTATACTTCTTTCATTGCCTCAAGTTGCTTTTGCCTCAAGGGCAAATTCTGGGAGGAGGGACACACAAGAGAAGACTTTCCCAAGTCAGTCTTTCCCAGCTAAGACAACGTCCTCTGGGTGCTTTTAAGACTTTTTCTTTGCATTTAGTTTTCAGCAGTTTGATTATTATGTGTCTGGGTATAGGTTTCTTTGTGTTTATTTTGTTTTGGGGGTCATTGTTTTCTTTCCCATTCAGGATTCTGATGACATAAATGTTTGACTTTTTGCTATTGTCCTGCCTGTACTTGTGGTTTTATTCATTAAATTTTTTATGTCTTTTTCTTTGCTCCCTGTTTTTCAGCTTGGAAAATATATATTGATCTATCTCTATGTACACAGACTTTTTTCTTTATTTTCTCCTTTTTGCCATTGAGTCCCTCAAGTGAGTTTTTTCTTTAAGTTGTTGCTGTTTTGAGCTCTAAACTTTCCATTTGCTTATTCTTTATATCTCCTATTACTTTGCTGAGAATTTCTCTTTCCATTCATTCCAATGGTGTTTGCTCTTACTTTTTGTAACATTTGTACAACTGCTTTAAAGTCTTTGTCAATAAGTTCCAATGCCTGAGCCATTTTGGCAGTGGCATCAGTTGATTTTCTTTTCCCATGTGGTTGAAATCTTCATAGTTATTTGTATGCTGAGTAATTTTGGATTTTATTCTGTACATATTATAAGACCCTGGTCTAGTTTAAATTCTATAAATAATGGTGATCTTTTTTGTCTTGGCAGGCAATTGGGTTCAGGTGGCAAGTTCTAACCAGCCTTCTATGAGGGTGTAATTTCAATCTCAGTTTCATTTTCAAAGCTTTTGCAATGTTATTTGGATTTGTCTTATGTGTGTGCAACCTGGTGGTCATTCTGGTACCTGGGCAGCAGTCTAAGTTCAGTTCACAAAGTCTTTAGTATCCTATTTAGGATGAGATCTATGCATGTGTACCTTGGGGCTAAGCCCAAGACTTCATAAACATCTTTTATGAGTTTACTTCCCTGAGCTCCTTCTTCTCTGTGATCTCTTTTTGGTTCCCTGGAACCCTCTTCTGGTTCTCCAGTCAGGGATTTAGTTACCCCACACTGTCATGAACTTCTTACAAATGCATTCATGTCTGGAGCTGACTGATGGGAGGAGAGAGGGAGGAAAAAAAGCAATGGGTTTTTGCCCCACTCTCCTGAAACCACAGTTCCTTCAATGGAGGGGCAGTTTCTCCAATTCCTTCAGAGTTTTAGGCCCCTGCAGGCCCCTGCTGCTGCCACTGTCGATGCCAGGAGATGCCTTTCCCACTTCTTTCATTAGAACTAGAGGATTTCTTCTGATGTTATCTCTGCCCATGACACTTCTGGATTTTAGGTTGACTTGATTTCAGGTCAGGAGATGCCAGAGGAAAACAAAATGGTAAACTCACTGCTGGCTTGGTGATACTCTTAATTCTGGTTTTATTCCTTAATCCACCTACTATTATTACCTTCCAGAGTCCTCAAATAGCTGTTAAATACATTCTGTCCAGGTTTAATAGCCGCATTCAGTAGAAGGGACAGGGTGTAGTGTGTTTACTCCATTGTACCCAGAACCAGAATACTCAATGTACTATAAGAATTTTAAAAATTCATGGAATATATGTTGCCATACACTGACATAAAATAAATATAATAATGTTACTTAACATTAATTAAATTTTATGTAATGCAGATTTTGCTTGCATTCTTATAATTTAGAAGGCATTTTAGTGAGGATGATTTGTATAATCCAGTTTTAAAAATCCATCAAAAGAAATTTAAATTGATTCTCTCTTTTTCTCTAAAAATGTTTGCTGCAATAAGCATGTTGAACATTCAGACTAATATATTGACCTTTGAGATTAAAATAGTAGGCACTTAATAATTGCTGTGACAGCTTCTGATGGTGTTTCTGCTATTGAAAGTGCTTTCAAATACACAAGTGTGGTTCTGAATGTCAGTGACAAACCAGATAAATGATCCCCAAAAACATATATTTAGAAAATAATGTAATAGTAATGTGGCTCTGATCTACCTCCCAGTCTCAAAACTTGATATAGCTCCACAAGTATCCTTCAGACTTCTCTCTCCTCCTCCCCAAACACATTTCACCTGCCTGTCATCACCATCTCCCTAAGCTTTTTGGATATCTGCTTTTTTCTGCTGGGCTCCCTATTCAAACATTACCTTCTCTGTGATGTCTTCCTCTACTTCTCCAGGCAGAGTTAAGTGCTTACCTACATTTATTTTTGTGCCATTTTAAAAGAGCCATAATTGCTACCTTGTTTGCTGCTCTTTCCCATTTGATTATGATTTCTTGAGGGCAGGGACTTTGCCTTGCTCATTTTCCTCTTTCTAGCTAAGTACAATTGGGAGAGAAATGGGGAATGAGGAAAGATCAAGTGGAAAATGAGGCGAAGGGAAGTGAAAGAGAAGACCAGAGGTAAAGGGCACAGCTCAAGATGTCTTGGAACTAATAAAAATGGAAGTTCATTTAAGCTAAATACAAGCAGTAGATAGCTTTCCTCCTGTTGTCCTTAATCTCAAACCTTAAATAAAAGGGATCTATTTAAAGGATATTCCAGAGGACATCAGGAGCCCTTTTGCCATTGTCAATTAAATAAAATAGGTGTAAAATATTTGCTTCTGAACTTGCCCTTTGCAGGTGTGTGATTCAAGCTGTTCAGACTGAAAATCTTGTCAAACCCAAGGGTCAAAAACACACACTCTCCACATTCCAGTCACTGTTATGTGTCCTGCTCCTATCTGGATGAGTCTCATGGAACAAGGAGAAACATTAGGGTGACATAGTTAAGCCCTTAGAACTAGTCCTTTTCAGATGGGAATATCTCCATCGTTTAATGATCATTTGAATTCCAATGGCTTGAAAGTGTTAAAAATAGGGATGATGCCCTTAATAAAAGGGGATTTGAGTTCCTCCAAATGAATTGAAATCTTTGTCTTTCAAGAGTTGCCATTGTAATTAAACACTGTCATCTTTGAGATATATTTGGTCCTCAGGAGAAATAGCAGGTGTTTTGATGCCTGCAGGCATGTGGGCGTATCTAAAAGCAGTTGCCTTTTAGATCAAGCATCTAAAAAATTGGGACTAAAATCTGTCTTTGTTGCAGTGACCATACTGGGTCAGGGATCTCCAAACAGGAGCGGCCCAGTTTTTCTGTTATAAATAATTCTCTGCCATCTCCTCTCAAGGTCGTGGGGGATTCGCAGTTGGATTCATATACTGACTGATGCACCTGTGTCAGCTTGCCAAAGGTGACTCCTTTGTTTCTCCCCAAGATGCTCCTCCTTGACTTTTAAAAAAAGTGTTGTAAAATTTTTATTTTGAAATAATTTCCAAAAAGGTTGCAATATCAAAAATTAACATTGATTTAACACCGTTGTCTAAACTATAGAACTTATCCAGATTTCACTAATTGTCCCATGAATGACCCTTTTCTGGTCCAGAACCACACATTGTATTTAGTTATCATGTCTCCTTAGCCTCTTTAATCCGGTCTGGATCCTCAGTCTGTCTTTGTCTCTCATGACCTTGACACATTTGAGGAACACTGGCCAGCTATTTTGTGGAATGTTCCTCAATTTGGGTTTGTCTGATGTTTCCTCAGGTTATGCATTTTTGGCAAGAATATGATAACATAAGCTCGGTTAGCCAATTAAAGATACAAATCCTTCTTTGTTCCAGAAAAGAGATTTCGAGGGGTATAAAAATAATAATCCCTTGTATGTGGAATTGAATTCAGCTAGGTTGGATTAATATTCATTTATACTTTGTCTCTTCATTGTTGTTTTGGTTTTTACTTTTTTCTTGCCTCTATCCCTGCCCAAGAAGATCACGTTTGAGAAAGAGCACTGGCACAGAATGCTGGGTCAAGGCATTGAGTTCTGACATCCCAGTTGATTCCAAGGCAGGTGTTTGTTGCCCTGGGCAGCAAGATGGTGCTCTAAATGGGGGATGATATGGTGTGGCAGGGAGCATGGATTTTGGTATAAGATATACATGGGTTTATGCTCTACCACTGACAAGCTAATCGGGCCAGTTGCTTAACCTTTCTCAGCCTCGGCTTCCTTATCTGTAAAATAGGGTTGCTGTGTTAATTAAATGGGGATAGAGTAGGTAAAGTGCTTAGCTGAGCATCTGACTTAAGATGCTAAAATCTATAAAACTAGGAGTAACAATAGCAACCTCAATAAATTCTCCAGCTAAATTCACCCATCCTGCTATGGAAGGCACTGGAAGTTCGTGCCCTTACCAATGGTCCCCGGCAATATTATTGGATAAAATAGATGATTAGTTGCCTGGGGCCTGAAAAGATATCAACATATTCCTTCTGACACAGAGTGAGGCCTGAATTGTGGTGTTTCTGTCCCCAGGGAAAGCTTCCACAGTTCTCTTGCTTGTGAGGAAGCAAAATTCTTTCTGGCAGTTTTAGGTGAACAGCAAGATCGACTACTCCCTCTGCTGTGTCAGAGCATCTCCCAGAGGCACCTCTCTCCTGCTAGAAGCCCAGGGCCTGGCCAACTCGTTGGAGCTCTCCCTCACTCTTGCACCATCTGACTCACTGGGTACTGCGGTCCTTGGCCCACTTTCACTTGCAGAGTACCAGGCACTCTGACTTGGGTGAGGAGTGGGAAACCCACTGGCCACAGGTGTCAGGCAGCTAGATCTGTGTGTGAAGGGAGCAGAGTGGGAACTGCACAGCACATAATCCATCCAAATGGGAGGCTGCCATGTCAGGCCAGACCTGCTGATTTTCTAAGATGACTAAGAAATAAGATTTTTATGCAAACTTTCTTGATTTTTAAATGTCACCCACATATTCAATTAAAAAAAAAAACCACAAAAAAACTTAAACATTGTGTGAGCCTGTTTAGAACACTATAATTTAGAATTACAGAATCATAGAGCTTGGATGGAAGTTGAGATTATCTGGTCTAAACCTTTCATTTTACACATAGGGAAAGTGAGCCTCAGAATGGGGACGTGACTAACAGGTTATAGAATCAGCCATTGAAGGGTCTGTAGCAGTTTGGTAGTTTGAAATAGTTATGAATTCCAAAAATAGATATTGGATTATGCTTGTAAACTGGTCTGTTAATCTGGGCATGATTAAGTTATGATTAGGGCATTGACTGGGCCACATCAGTAGGGCATTGAGCCCCACTCCTTGGTGGGTGGGGAATCAAATATAAAAGGCATGGGAGGGGGTCGGAGGTGGCTCAACTGGTTGGGCGTCCGTCTCCCATATGGAGGGACCCGGGTTCGATCCCCGGGACCTCCCGGTAAAAAAAAAAAAAAAAAAAAAAAAAAGGCATGGGAAAGGACAGAGTTGGAGTAGTTTTGAGTTGGAGTTCTGATGTTCGAGTTTTGATGCTGGTGCCTGGGGAGGCCAGCAGATGGAGGAGCTTGGTCGTGAGGAAGGAGAGAAGGCCCTGGGATAGAGACGAGCCATTTGCCTGAGAGTCTACAGCTGACCTTGTGGAGATAGCAGAGGAGCTGAGTCCAGAGACAAGCAAGTCCCAGGAAGAGAGGAACCCAGGAAGCCTGAACTCTTGCAGACATCGGCAGCCATCTCGCTCTAACATGTGGCAATAGACATTGGTGAGGGAAGTATGCTTTTATGGCCTGGTAACTGTGGACTTCTACCCCAAATAAATACCCTTTAAAAGACCAACAGATTTCTGGTATTTTGCATCAGCACCTCTTTGGCTGACTAACACAGGGTCCTAAACTTGGGTCTAGGCAGGCATTAGCATTTAATCTTTTTGTATTCTGTGCCTACCACAGTGACTGGTGCTCAGAAATATTAGCACAATGAATGAAGGAATGCAGAGCCAATTCCATGAATTTAGGATCACCTCCCTTCGGATTTTTTTTACTGGACAGCAACAACAGCAAGCTATACTGTATTGTGGTTTTGAGATGAGATGCTTTTCTTTTTAAAATGCTGATATAAACCTTATATGTTGGTTGTGGTTCATTCTTGGAGCAGCAGTACATTGAAGAAACACAGTTTGATAGAAGCCCTCTCTCAATCAGAAACAGAGTGGGCATCACCATCCCAAAATCCTCAAAATTGAGGAATCAAACACAAGGGGTGGTTGCAACTATGGACTTAAGTAGACTTATTATTCTAGCAGTGGAAGAACTTGTATCATTGATATAAAGGCAATGACCACCAGAGGTTCTGAGGGGAAGGAGAGGGAAGAACAGGTATAACATGGGGCATTTGGGGGACATTGGACTTGTTCTGAATGATATTGCAAGGACAGATAAAGGCCATTATACATTTTGTCAAAACCTATAAAACTGTGTGGGGCAAAGTGTAAATTATAATGTAAACTATAGACCATAATTAGTAACAATGTTTCAATATGTGTTCTTCAATTGTAACAAATGTACCACACTAATGAAAGATGTTGTTAATGGAAGAAAGTGTGTGTGTGTGTATGTGGGGAGGGTGTGGGGGTATATGAGAATCCCCTATATACATATTTTTAACTTTATTTTGTACATTTAATAATTGAAAAGATAAACAGTAATTTTAAAAAAATATGCATTTCTCAATGAAATGTTCTAGATACACATAAAAATTTTTTTTGAGAATCATACAATATGTTACACAATATATTTGGTTCATAGTAACACAATCATACAGTATTTGTCCTTCTGTGTCTGGCTTGCTTCGCTCAACATAATGTCCTCCAGGTTCATCCATGCTGTCATATGCTTTATGACTTCATAAACAGTTTGTTTATCCATTCATTGGTTGATGGGCACCTGGGTTGTTTCCAACTTTTGGCAATCGTGAATAATGCCGCTATGAACATCGGTGTGTAGATGTCTGTTCGTGTCACTCCTGTCAGTTGTTCTGGGTATTGCAGGGTCACGTGGCAAGTCTATATTTATAGCTTCTTTTGGAACTGCCAAACAGCCCTCCACAGTGGCTGTACCATTCTGCATTCCCACCAACCGTGAATAAGTGTTCCTATCTCTCCACATGTCTTTTTCATAGTGGCCATTCTGATAGGTATGAAATGGTATCACATTGTAATTTTGATTAGCATTTCCCTGATCATTAGTGATGTTGAAGATTTTTTCACGTGTTTTTTTGCCATTTGTATTTCTTCTTTGGACAAAAGTCTAAGTCTTTTGCCCATTTTTTAATTGGGTCATTTGTCATATTATTGTTGAGTTGTAGCATCTCTTTATATATCCTGGATATTAAACTCTTATCTGACATGCGATTTCCATATATTTTTCCCATTGAGTTGGCTGCCTTTTCACCCTTTTGACAAAATCCTGTGAGTTGCAAAAGTGTTTAATTTTGAGGAGGTCCCATTTATCTATTTTTTCTTTCGTTGAGCAAGCTTTGGGTGTAGGGCCAATAAACCACCACCTACTACAAGATTTTGGAGATGTTTCCCTATATTTTCTTCCTGTAATTTATAGTCCTGGCTTTTATGTTTAGGTCTTTGATCCATTTTGAGTTGATTCTTGTATAGGGAGTGAGATAGGGGTCCTCTTTCATTCTTTTGGATATGGATATCCAGTTCTCCCAGCACCATTTGTTGAAGAGATTGTTTTGTCCCGTTAAGATGGACTTGGTAGGTTTGTCAAAAACCATTTGACCATATAGGTGAGGGTTTATTTCTGGATTCTCATTTTTATTCCACTGATTGATATGTCTGTCTTTATGCCAGTACCATGCTGTTTTGACCACTGTAGCTTTGTAATATGTTTCAAGGTCAAGCAGCGAAATTCCTCCCACATTGCTCTTCTTTTTTGTAATGTTTTTGGCTATTTGGGTACACTTTCTCTTCAAAATGAATTAGGTAATTGACTTTTCTAATTCTGTAATGTAGGCTTTTGGAATTTTGATTGGTATTGCATTGAATCTATAAATCAGTTTGGGTAAGACTTATATCTTCATAATATTTATTCTTCCAATCCATGAACATGGAATATTTTTCCATTTGTTTAGGTCTTTTTTCATTTCTTTTAGCATTGTTTTGTAGTTTTCTGCATATAGGTCCTGTACTTCTTTGGTTAAATTGATTCTTAGGTATTTGAGTCTTTTGGTTGCTATTATAAATGGAATTTCCCTCTTCATTTCCTGCTCAGATTGTTCAGTATTATTATATAAAAACATTACTGATTTTTGTGTGTTGATCTTTTATCCTGTCACTTTACTGAACTCATTTATTAGATCAAGTAGCTTTGTGGTGTATGCTTCAGAATTTTCTAGATACAAGATCATATCATCTGCAAACAGTGAAAGTTTTACTTCCTCTTTTCCTATTTGGATGCCTTTAATTTTTTTTTTTTTCCTTGTCTAATTGCCCTAGCCAGAACTTCTAGTAAAATATTGAATAACAATGGTAACAGTGGGCATCCTTGTCTTGTTCCTGATCTTAGAAGGAAAGCTTTCAACCTTTCCCCATTGAGTATGATGTTGGCTGTGGGTTTTTCATATATGCCTTTTATCATATTGAGGAATTTTCCTTCTATTCCTATCTTTTGAAGTGTTTTTATCAAGAAAGGATGCTGGATTTTGTCAAATGCCTTTTCTGCGTCGATTGAGATGATCATGTGCTTTTTTCCCCTTCAATTTGTTAATGTGGTTCTTATGTTGAACTAGCCTTGCATACCAGGAATAAATCCCACTTGGTCGTTGTTGCAGTTGGTCAGTTTGATGTAATTATGAATTCCAAAAATATAATTGGATCATGCTTGTAAACTGATCTCTTAATCTGGGTGTTGACTGGGCCACATCAGTAGGGCATTGAGCCCCACCCTTTTGGTGGGTGGGGAATTGAATATAAAGGCAAGGCAAGAACAGAGTTGAAGCAGTTTTTTGAGAAGCAGTTTTGATGTTGGAAAGAAGGCCCCAGGAGAAGAGAAGTAAGCCGTTCACCTGATCACCTACAGCTGACCTTGTGGAGGAAATAGGAGCTAAGCCTGGAGAGAAACGCAGCCCTGGGAAGAGAGGAACCCAAGAAGCCTGAACCTGGCAAACGTTAACAGCTGTCTTGCTCTAAGACTTGGCAATGGACTGTGGTGAAAGAAGAAACTTAACGCTTCATGGCCTGGTATCTGTGGACTTCTACCCCAAATAAATACCCTTTGTAAAGGCCAACCCATTTTTGGTATTTCACATTAGCATCCCTTTGGCTGACTAATACAGTCGTGATGTATAAGTCTTTTGATATGCTGTTGGATTCGATTTGCAAGTATTTTGTTGAGAATTTTTGCATCTATGTTCATTAGAGAGATTAGTTTGTAATTTTCTTGTAGTATCTTTATCTGGCTTTGGTATTAGGGTGATGTTGGCTTCATAAAATGTGTTGGGTAATTTTCCCTCCTCTTCAATTTTCTGGAAGAATTTAAACAGCATTGGTGTTAATTCTTTTTGAAATGCATGATAGAATTCACCTGTGAAGCCATCTGGTCCTAGACTTTTCTTTGCTGGGAGATTTTTGTTAACGGATTCAATCTCTTTAAATGTTATTGGTTTGTTAAGTTCTTATATTTCTTGTAGTGTCAGTGCAGGTTGTGTATTTCTAGGAATTTGTCCATTTCATCTAGGATGTCTAGTTTGTTGGCATGCAGTTTCCCATAGTATCTTCTTATGATCCTTTTTATTTCTGTGGGGTCAATCGTAACTTCCCCCCTTTCATTTCTGATTGTATTTATTTGTATCTTCTTTCTTCTTTTCTTTGTTAGTATAGTAGGAGTTTGCCAATTTTATTGATCTCCTCAAAGAACCAGCTTTTGGTTTTGTTTATTTTTTCTATTTTTTTTTCTCTCAATTTCATTTATTTCTATTCTAATCTTTATTATTTCTTTCCTTCTGCTTGCTTTGGGATTGGTTTGCTGTGCTTTTTCTAGTTTCTCTAGTTGTTCAGTTAAATCTTTGAGTTTAGCTCTTTCTTCTTTTTCAATATAGGCGTAGGGCTATACATTTCCCTCTCAAGACTGCCTTTGCTGTATCCCATAAGTTTTGATAAGTTGTGTACTTGTTTCCATTTGTCTCAATATATTTACTGATTTCACTTGCAATGTCTTCTTTGATCCACTGGTTATTTAAGAGTGTGTTGTTCAGTCTCCACACATTTGCGAATTTACTTTTTTTCCTGTCTATTATTGATTTCTAGTTTCATTCCATTATGATCTGAGAAGGTGCTTTGTATAATTTCCATCTTTTTATATTTATTGAGAGCTGCATCATGACCTAATATGTGGTCTATCCTGGAGAAAGATCCATGGGCACTTGAGAAGAATGTATAACCTGCTGAGTTTGGATGCAACATTCTGTATATATCTGTTAGGTCTAACTCATTTATAATATTATTCAAGTTCTCTGTTTCCTTGTTGATCTTCTGTCTAGTTGTTCTATCTAATGATGTGAGAGGTGTGTTGAAGTCTCTAACAATTATTGTAGATGTCTATTTCTCCCTTCAGTTTTGCCAGACTTTTTCTCATGTATTTTGGATCATGCTTGTAAACTGATCTCTGGTTAGGTGCATAGATATTTATGACTGTTATATCTTCCTGGTGGATTGTCCTTTTATTAATATATATTGCTCTTCTGTATCTCCTATAACTTTTTTTGCATTTAAAGTCTGTTTTGTCTGATATTATTATAGCTACCCTTGCTCTTTTTTGGTTACTATTTGCGTGGAGTAGCTTTTTCCACCCTTTCACTTTCAGCCAGTTTGTATCCCTGGGTCTAAGGTGAGTTTCTTGTAAGCAGCATATGGATAGCTCATTTTTCCAATCTCTTCTGTCAGCCTGTATCTTTTGATTGGGGAATTTAATCCATTCACATTCAATGATATTACTGTAAATGCATTATTTACTTCCACCATTTTATTCTTTGGTTTTCATATATTGTATTATATTTTTGTCTGTCCTTTTACTCTTTTGGTTATCCTTTCTCTATTCTTCCTTCTATACTCTCCTCCTGGCCTCTCTCTCCTGTCATTTTATTTCAGGTTCTAAGGCTTCCTTTAATATTGCCTGTAAAGGTGGATTCTTTTTTGCAAACTCTCTTAGTTTCTGTTTGTTTGTGAATATTTTAAACTCACCTTCATATTTGAAGGACAATTTTGCTGGATAATGAATTTTTGTCTGGCAGTTTTTCTCTTTCAGTATCCTAATTGTGTCATACCACTGTCTTCTCGCCTCCATGGTTTTTGAAGAGAAATCCATACTAGGTCTTATTGTGTGTCTCTTGTATGTGATGGTTTGCTCCTCCCTTGCTGCTCTGAGAATCTTCTCTTTATCTTTGACATTTGGAGTATTATATGTCTTGGAGTAGGTCTATTTGGATTTATTCTGATTGAGGTACAGCATGCCTCTTGGACATGTAAGTTCATTTTTTTTGTGAATGTTGGGAAATTTTCAGCTATTATTTCCTCATTTATTCTTTCTGCCCCCTTTCCCCTCTCTTCCCCTTCTGGAACTCCCATGACACATATTTTGTTGCATTTTGTGTTGTCATTCAATCTCTGGGCCCCTGCTCAATTTTTTCCATTCTTTTTTCTTCAATTTCAGCTGTTCTTTGGCATCACTCATTCTTTTTTCTATCATATCAAGTCTGCTGTTGTCTCCCTCTAATGTGTTTTTGATCTCACCTATTGTGTCTTTCATTCCCATGAGCTCTGTTACTTTTCTGTTCAGGATTTCAAATTCTTTTTAGTGCTCACTCAATGTCTTCTTGATGTCATTTATCTCTTTAATCATATCATCTTTCAGCTCATTAATTTGATTTTGGAAATTTGTGTGCATCTTGCTGATTAGTTCTCTCAAATTCTGCATCTCTTCTGAGGCTTTAATATATTCCTTTTCTTGGGCAATGTCTTCCATTTTCTTAGTATGGTTCACAATTTTTTGTTGATGTCTAGGCATCTGATTAGGATGTAGTTTACTCACATGCTCAATTTCTTTCTCTTTTGCAGGGATTTAGTGGTGGGAGGCTGTGGGTTACCACTGCTCTTTGATTCTTGGCTCCAGCTGGATTGTTAGGATTGGCCCTGCTAGTTGCTCAAAACTGGGCTCTGGACCCAGTAATTGGTTGCAGACCCACTTCCTGGAGCCTTGAGGAGGGAGACTATAAAGGCTGGAAAAAGCCTCACTTACTTATTTTTAATTTTCTCACGGGCACTTCCTTGGTCTGCCAGCAGATGGCGTTCTTTGGCAGCTCTCATTTCAAGACCTGGTTAGAAAGTATTTGTTGCAACACAGACCAGATCAATGTGATAGAGCTTCCTGCCTGGGGGCTAAGAGACTTTTAATTCTAATTTTCTCAGAGACCATTCTCTAGCCTTCTCTGGCACCCCCTGCCTTTTCCCAGGTAGGAAATACTTCCACTCTCCTCTGAGTCCTCAACAATCAGTCCTGGTTAGTAGAGAAGGAGATTGGGAAGGTAGTATATCTAGAGCCTTGCTGGCTCCCAAGGCAAACAATGGTGTGGCCCCACCCAGCCTGGAAGGGCTCCTGGGACACAGCAGACCAAATCTGTGAGTCAAAGGCCGGCTCAGCCTTAGGCTGTGTCCTCTCTCCTCTTTACTGGGGTGGTGGATCCCTGGAGCCCCCTTTATCTGTAGCCACAGGCCCAGAGGCCTGAGCATTCTAAAGTGTCTTTAGTGTGGGGGAGGGTGCCAGCAGCAGCAGCATGCTGGTTTCAACTCACAGTTCTCTAGTCAGGATTCCTCTCCTTTGTCCCTTTCTTCTCTGGGCAGTGTCCAGCCTTCGCCTGGTGTCTTAAATCCTAGAAGATCCTTTTCCAGGCTGTCCCAGCCTATTCTCTAGCTATTTTTCTGGAGGAAAAGAGAGTCCTGTGTCTTTCTAGTCTGCCATCTTCCCAGAAGTCCCCCCTATATTTTTGATGTAACATTTATGTAATCTAAAGCTTCTTAAAAAATAAAATTTAAAAAATTTAAAATTAGGGGAGAACTGAGTTTCACTCATAACTCATGGATACACATCCCCAGTGACACACAGAAATGCCCTCTCCTCTTCCATCTCCTCTCCTCACCCTGATTCTGCTCCATGATCACCTTCCTCAAACCCCTTTAAAAACTCTTTCTTCACCCATTCTCTGCCCAGCTTTCTTTCCTTCTCCCGAACCCATACATTTTTCCTACCGCACACTTTATGACGTAGGTGGGCTTCATACTGCCTGGTTTCTTCAGGTCTGTCTGCTTCTCTCCCATTCTCTAGGTCATCTAACCAAAGCCCAAAGAAGGGACCAAGCAAGACTAAACTTTATGGGGTGGAGAGACTGAGGGTGGGGAAGATTGAGAAGCTATTTGTTTTGCAGCAACGGGATTAGGGTTAGGCTACAAACACATGCACTTTCCATTTTAAATTCTCCATTTAAAATTCTCTATTTTTCCTATCTATACCCTTCAAGTTAGTCCCCTTGCTCCCCATGCTCCTGAGGTGGGTGAGCATATGGGTGCTTGGAGGAAGGAGGCTTCTGACTATATAGTTAGAAAATTGGTTCCAGAAAAAACATTCCCTTTAAGCATTTTCAAATTTTTGAAAACAAAACAACCCCAAACAGGTGTTTACACAAAAGTTTTTGCTAAACTTGCAAAAACAAAATGCGGGTGACTGCCAGACATTATATTCCCAACTAGTAAAGTCCCATTTGGAAACTGCAAAGAAGTACCGTCTGCATCCCATAAACTTGTCGGAGATTCCTCCTCAGCGGGCTGTGCACTTCAGCGATGGAGATTCGGGAACTTGGATTTGTTGTGTTTTGTTTTGTTTTTTTAAACCGAGTCTTACTTATTTTGGAAGTAGATGCCTCGCGGATTTTAATTTACTTAAAACATATATATTTAATCCCATTTAAAATTTTGTTTCCCTTCTACCCTTTATTTTAAATGACATGTAATCTTGCCAGTCGTTGCTTCTGTCAACCGTGGAGATGTTCAGGGTGACAAGGGATAACTACATGCTTTCTTTCCCTTCACAGGTTAAATGCAACTCCGGAAGTTATGTAGATAAAAAATGTGCGCCACTTGTCAAGTCCCTACTATGTGCAGTGATGCTGAGTTAAGGGCTGGTGATACAATTATGGGTCCAAAGGGCTCCTGCTCCCTGTCATCCTGGGAAACCAGACTTAAAGCAAGGAGCTCAAATGCAAGCCAAGGAAAGTACAGGAAGGGAAGTGTGAGGAAAGGGCCTGTGTGATGGGGTGTTTGGCGCTGCTCGGTGTGGATGAGAGGGGAATGAGATCAGCAAGGACAGAGAGCTGAATCATGGCTGATATTTGTTGCATCTTCACAGAGCGCACTGCTCTGAGGACTATGTAGCACAGGTCCAGGTGATGGTTTAGGTGGGCCACGTTCACCATACCAACCTCGCTGGCTGTGGTAGAGGGTGAAACCCCTTATTTGCTTTTCCGTCATAAACCTCCACCTCTAGAATGCTCCAGAGCTCCCAACTCCCCCAGCCAATGATGTGCTCCATCCCCTTCCATCAGCAGCTTCCATCTTTCAGCCCTCACTTCTACTCCTTCCATCCTCAGGGGCTCCTCAGTGCCCTGCCCCTGGCTCTTACACTTCTCTCCCTTAATCCCTGCCCTTTCTTTTGGTTCTTCTGACCCCCAAGCCTGAGCCCACCTCCATCCCCCCCGCCCCCCCCAGACTGCATGCATCTCCCATTCCCCAGTGCTCCCTCTGCAGTCCTGCTTCTCTTCTCCTGTTACCCCTTGTTCCAGCCCCCTTCTGTCTCCCACTCCCATCTACCGGCCTCCCTCACTTCTCACTCTTAGCCATAGCCCAGCTTTTCCCTCCCAGAGGCAGCCCCGTTCTCTCTGCCAGATACTACAGGTATGACCAGCTGCTCCTCATTACCTTCCTGCCTGTTACTGTCCTGAGATCTCAGGGATTTGGATAACTAAGCCTAGTTCCCTTTCTTTTTGCCCTCTAACTCCGGGAGCCATCAGCCGTCCTGTCTTTGACATCTATCTTTTAAACTTATTTTTATTTTTTCAAGTCTGTTTCCTTTTTCAAAATTGTTTATACTCAAATAGTGACTGATTTTCTACAACCCTGAGTACATGATAGTACAGGTGGTAGATGGAGTTAGCACCAGTTGTTCTAGTGGCACCACAATGATGGACGCTTAGGAAGAACTGAATTTTTCTCATTTGCCCTCACAGCAGCCCCTTCTCTGCTATTATCCGCTCTGTACAGGGCAGGCCCCACCTGGCACCATCATGCACTCAGTTTTGTGAATTCCCCAAAGCCATGTGGCAGAGTTTATGAATTGGCTTTATTGGAGAAAGGGCAGACTCACCAGGCTGGGTAGGCAGAAGGTGTGCCCCACACCCCATGATCCCCCTGAGTTTGGGTGCAGCCTCTGCCTGAGGAGGGAGGTGGGGTGAAGACAGCCCAGTCAGGCTGGCTTGTCTAGGCAACCCAGAAGGAGCTCCCTGGGTCGCCTTTGGCAATTCTGTCAATCGAAGTGCAACCCCCATTTTACAGATTTGGAAACAGGCTAGAGAAATTAAACTACACACACCAATGCCAAGGGCTTAAATTCAAGACTGTTCAGCTATTTTACATTTTAAGGAAAGGGTAAAATTTTTATGGGTCAACAAGGAGAGGAAGGCCTTGGCTCTCTGTTCTCTGGGCATCACTTTCCAGCTCTGAGAAGTAAGGTAATGTTCTGGAAGAATCTGACCATTTTGCCCTTCAGTGCACCATTGCCCTTCCACCATGGGGCGTTTTGGCACATTGGAAGCCGTAAGAGCCACTGGAAACCATCTCCTTTGCTGACTGTAAAGAAATGTTAACAGGAGCCTCACTATTCCTAGCCCCCATGTCAGATAATTATTCCCTGAATTATAGATGACCTTGGCAGTTGACATTTTAAAATCCTTTACAATCACTAGCCATGGCTAATCATGGAGGTATCTATAGAAATTTTTGAGAACTCTTACTTCAACATCAAGATGAAAGTAGGAATTGTTTAATTCTTACTACACAATTTTTAAATAAAGACTTTAGTATTCCATTCAACTCTTTCTTCCCTTGTTCCTCTTTTCTCTCGCTGGTTCTGAAAAATAAGTGTAGCCATAAATATGCAGAATGGGGAAAGCTGACTTTTCCTATATCTAATAAAAACCTTGGGGAGTAATTGAGATAACTCGGAGTGGGCAGTCAGGTTACATTCTGCATAATATCAAAAGAAAATCCACAGCAAGGAAAAGCAACAGAAAATAGGAAGACAGGCAGGAGAATAAAACCAAAACATTAAATAATGAGTACCTATAAGAAACTAAAAAAATCCTTTTAGAATCACATTCCTAGAAGAAAAATAGTCAAGAAGCATCTTCAAAGAAGTTGTACTAGACAAAGTGTACACTTTATGCATTTCTGAGGATTGCAAATTTAAAGCAAAGGAAGGAAATATCCCATCCTCCCTGCCGGTGTCTATTCATTAGACAAAAGTCTGACAGAAGCCACAGGTTTCTATCAAATTCTGACATGTATGTGTTTTCACGAGTACGCTCTCCTTCCATCTCCTTCTTCCCCTTTTATCTCTGCTATTTGAATTTTAAAGGAAAGCTGTCAAGAGGGAAGATCACAAAAGGAAAAATGTCTACTAACCATTGTTCTGGGTACGTTTTAGAGTCTCTTACTTTGGTCTCTTTGATTTTACAAAAGATGGCTGCCTCCATTGTGCGTAGAAGAATGAGATTGAATTGACATTTCTAAGAGAGAAATGTTGGCATTTGTAGGCTCAGGGAGAGAGAGCAGCTTACAGCGTGCATTTCTGGCAGAATCCTATTGTTTAATACCTGGCCCTGCCCTGATGCATTCGGTTATGTAACCCTGGGCAAGTCTTTTACTGTTCCTGGATTCAGTTTCATTCTAGGGTTTGTTTGTTTGTTTTAGGTTATTTCTAGCTTTGGGAAATAGAGAAAAGTAAAAAGAATGAAAGCAATCATCAATAGTCTTATCACACATAATGATTTTATATTTTGATATATTTTCTACCAGTCTTTCTTCCTATGTACAGCCTCTTTTTTGTCTTTTTTTTTTTTTTTTTTTTTTTACCGGGAGGTACCAGGCATCGAACCCCGGTCTCTCCATATGGTAGATGGACGCCTAACCTCTTGAGCCACATCCGTTTCCCATCTTCTTTTTTTTTTTAACATGATATAAATCAAACTATGTTATACAATTTTATATCCTGATTTTTTTCCTTTTGGCAGTGTTTCACAAGCCTTTCCAAACAAGCATATGTAGACTTTTAGCCATCATTTTCTATAGCTATATAATATTCCCCTAGATGCAATTTTGTTCTTTGTGTGTGTGTGTGGTCTACACTGATAAGAGAACTTTTGATAGCTTTGTTTGTGTATCTCACTAAAGGAAAAGAGAATGTGCAAGCAAAGGGCATTTGTATCAGTGATGTTCACAACCGGGTTTATAACTTTCCATTAAACTGTCAGTTTTGTTCATAAGCAAAGAAGTGAAGTTGATCTATGACTGTAGGTCCTTTCAGGTCTTAGACCTGTGAGGGGCAACAGACAGATCTGGGTACAAATTCCAGCTCTGCAATTTACTATGCCTGTGACTTGGACAAGGTTCTTGACTTTTCTGTGCTTCCATTTTCTCATCTGTAACTGTGGGGATATCATTACAGTTCCTCAAGTCTAAGAAATATATCTTAACACATTTCATATTAGGTTAAGTGCAGCAATCAAGGTGTACTTGGTAATTTTTCCTTCTTTTGCCCTTTGTCAACACTCTCCAGAGCAATTACAATCAGTGACATCTTACAGCTGAAGAAATGTAATACTTTCCTTACAGTGTTGTTGAAAGGATTAGCTGAAATATACATAAAGTGTTCAGAGCAGTATATAACCATGCACTTGGTAAGAGTCCAATAAATGGAGTCCAATTACTATTAGTTGTTAGTAAAAAAGAAATCTATATATTGTCTTAGAACAGAATATTTATTCCACATGGAATATTCACTAGAAGAAATTCTTTATCTGTAGGTGACATATTTAGTTAAAATATTTGTGGCATGGAAAATTTCTCAACACTTTTTTTTTTTTACATTTTTGTTTTCTCAACACTCTTTTGTTAATTAGATATGGCACAGGGATGGCAAATAGGTTTAACTTCATGTGGCAAGTCTAATTGGTTGATGATTGTCAAATATGTTGAGTTGCGGGAGTGGCTGAGGCAGAATCTGGGTGTAGCAAACAAGAGTGCCAAGGTTGATTAGCAATATCTTCCCCAGGCTTAGGAAGAAGGAATGGCATCCCATACACTACATATTTGCCATCTCTGCATGATGGTCTCACAAAACATTTCTTGGCAATTCATTTTAGGCATTAGCCAGGCCATGGTTTATCAATAAGAAATTTCATCAAAATCTAGTGGCAATGCACTAACTCTTGGTCTTAGATGGGAGGCTGAGACTTACATAGGTAAGAAGCAAGCCCAGAAAACACTGATGTCCTGGGAAACACAAGAAGCCGAGGGAGACCCAGAAATCTCAACACTTTGAAAACATACTCCTTTTCTTAATGGCCTTGGAGATTTCAGCCACAAACACTTAGATACATTTCTTAACACTCCAACCCCAGCAAAAACTTTGCACCAAAGGGGAGGGCAGACCCTGATTGTGTTCTGTCCTTGTCCTGCTAATGCTTACTTAGGTCTTGCCTCCTGAGCTGCTCTCCATCTTGGCCTTTCTAGAACCTTGTTGTTGGGATGACTGCCCTGCCCTCCACTGGTATATGCCTTGATAGCATCTTGTTCTTCAGCCCCTTTACTATTGGTGAAAGGCTCTAAGCCAAGGGTTCTTAACCTTCTTTGTTCCACGGACCCCTTTGCCAGTCAGGTGAAAACCACAGACCCCTTACTAAGTCCACACTATGCTGTGTATTATTTAATAAATACATCACACCCACACCAACACGTCCCCACAAGAATAATGTTTTTTTGAATTTCAGTTCAAGTTCATGGACCCCTTGTTAAGAACCCCTGCTCTAAGCCAAGGCCCCTTCTCAGATAGGGCAATGGTGTTGGAAGGGGAAACTGTTCATTTTATTCTATGGTCCTTATCTAATTCTTGGCTTTTTCAGTACTTATGAAATAAAATCAATCATTAAAGGAAAACTGGTGAAAGCTTAAATGAAAAGCTACATACCATTTTTTGAAATATTCTGGTAGTCCCTGTGATTACAGCGGTTTCTTTTGCGTAAACGAAGGTAAATAGACTTTTCTTTAATTCTGAAACAAATATACATGTGTATATTTAATGTCAGGACATTCATATGATAAAGCTCAAAGAAATATATTTTTATTATGATATTTAAAAAATATGGTGAAAATGAACTCAGAAAATGAAACATCAGCAGATGATATTTCTGAGCTGTTAATGCACTATTGAGAGTTGGTACAAGAAAGAATCCTAGGAAACATGATGTGTCTATGTGGTAAGAATATTTTTGAAGACATCATACCTTTTTTGTTTTTATGAAGTTCTCCAGAATCACCCCTTTCTAATCTTGTTATCAAGAGCTTCTGTAAATCTTTTGAGCAATTGCTCATCTTTACCAACTCTGGTATTTTGTTCCCTTTCTTCTTTCGGCTGCTAGGAAGCTGTGGAAGACTGTCTCATTGTCCCTCATATTCCTTTCTCCCCTTTGTTCACTATAATAGAATTTTTAACGGGACCCATGCCTGCCCAGCTTGAGGACTCATTTCCCAGGATCCTTTGCAGGTAGAAGTGGCCATGTCACTAAGCTCTGGACAATGAGATGGAAGTAGAAGTATCCAGTGGCAGTTTTTTGGAAATACTCCTAAGGAACAATTGTCAAGTGACCCTTGCTCCTTCTTTGTCCCTTTTCCATTTGTTGCTCAGCATAGGAATGCTGCCATCTTGGATGATGGGGATAAGGTCCATTTGGGAAGGCAGAGCTGGAAGGAGCCTGGATTCCTGAGGACTGGGTGTAGTTGTGCTCCCGTACCAGTTCTGGATTGCACAACTCTGAACTTTCATATGAGAGAGAAAGAAATTCATGTTTTCTCTTGTTTAAACCACTCATTTGTTGGGTTTCTCTGTTTCTTGTAGCTGATTCTAACACTAATGAACAAACTTGTGGCCTTGTAACAGGTTATCTTTTTAGTTATTTTCTTGGATTCTTTTTGTCTCATCTTTGCTTTTTGGTCTTCTTTTTTTTTTTTTAAAGACAGCAACTTTTTTTTTTTTTTTTTTAGATTTTATTTATTTATTCATTTATCCCCCCCTTGCTGCTTGTGCTCGCTGGGTCAGCTAACCACACCGTGCGGGCAGGCTTGCCCTCACCAGGAGGCCCCGGAACCGAACCCGGGGCCTCCCATATGGTAAACGGGAGCCCTACTGATTGAGCCACAGCCGCTTCCCTTTTGGTCTTCTTTTGCCAAGCTTTTAATTTAACTTAAATGTAATTTAATGCTATGTTCTTAATACTTTACAGGCTTACTAAAATCCATTTTGAAACAAGGCCAGGTATAAACTAATGAACAATAATTAAACTCAGAAGTACTCATCACCCCTTCAAAGTGTAATCTTCTTTTCATTGTAATTACTTCATATCTCACAACCTTATATACAATCATCTTTTATCTTTGTGTTATGTAAGTCTCCCTACTTGTATTACAGTGCTTGCCAGCTGTCCTAGTGCTTCTGAAAGGTAAGCTGCTGTAAATGGTGTTAGAGTATTCAGAATACCTTGAAAAACAGTGTTCTCTTAAAGTATGAAGTAACTAATGATAACATTTCTTAATAGAAGACCAAAATGACTGAAAAAAGATTTTAGATATTGTTAACAGTTGGGCAGTTTGATGTAATTATGAATTCCAAAAATGGATATTGGATTATGCTTGTAAATCGATCTGTTCATCTGGGCATGATTAAGTTATAATTGGGGCTTTGATTGGGCCACTTCAGTAGACATTGAGCCCCACCCCTTGGTGAGTGGGGAATTGAAGATAAAAGGCATGGCAAAGGACAGTGTTGGAGCAGATTTTGAGTTGAAGTTTTGATGTTGGAGTCTTGATTCTGGAGCCCGGGGAGGCGAGCTGACAGAGGAGCTTGGTAGTGAGGGAGGAGAGAAGGCTCCAGGATAGAGAAAAGCCATTTGCCTGAGAGTCTAGAGACAAGCCATTCGCCTGATAGTCTACAGCTGGCCTTGTGGAGAGACGCAAAGCCTAGAGAGCCTCATAGTCTACAGCTGACCTTGAGGAGGAAACAGAAGAGCTAAGCCTGGACAGAAACACAGCCCCGGGAAGAGAGGAACCCAAGAAGCCTGAACCCTGGCAAACGTCAGCAGCAGTCTTGCTCCAACATGTGACAATGGACTTGGTTGAGGGAAGAAACTTATGCTTTATGGCCTGGTAACTGTGGACTTCTATCCCAAATAAATACCCTTTATAAAGACCAACCCATTTCTGGTATTTTTGCATCAGCACCCTTTTGGCTGACTAATACAGATATCTTTCACTTGAGGATTTTTGCTTTGTGGTAAATTTTGAGATGAATGATTATTTGTTGTTGTTGTTTTAATTTTAAAATAATTATATATATATATATTTTAGTAGAGAAGTTGTGCACTTACAAAACAAGCATGCATAATATGCAGAATTCCCATACAACAGCCCGACACCAACATATTACATTGTTGTGCAACATTTGTTACAGATTATGAAAGAACATCATCAGACTATTACCACTAACTGTGGTCTATGTGAATGATTATTTTTTGAAATCAAATTTACACATGCACATAGTTTAAAACAATGAAATTCATTTACTTGAGAAATGTTTATTGAATACCTAGCACTGTTCTAGGCCCTTGGCTTATATTGGCAAATAAAAAAGATCTTTGCCCCTGTGTTGTTTACATTTCAGCAGGAAGAAACAGACCAAAAACACTAAACCCATCAGTGGAACTTAAACCCTTGGAATTCTAATGTGTTTTATAATAAACTTCTGTAAGAAATTAGCAGAATTCATTAAAACATTAAAATAACCACTGCAAATAACTTCTGTCTCAAGGGCAATACAATTTTGACTCTATCCAGAGTTGGGCCAGTCCCCACAGGTTAAGGACAATCTTCCACAAGATTGTCCTTCAGGGACCAGCCCCTAGCTCGGGGGCCCAGGCCACCCGCACTGCTGACCAACTGGCTACAAGCTCAGTGGTTCAGGTTCATTGGTTCACTAGAGGACATGCGGAATTTGCTGAAAGCACTACACTTATGACTACTGTTTAATTATAGTAAAAAGATACAAATAAGAAGAGACACGTAGGGCAAGGTCTGGGAGGGCTTCAAATGCAAGCTTCCATGTTCCCTCTACAGAAAGTCGTAATGCGTCATCCTTCAGGCACATCAATGTATACTATCATGGAAGCTCTTGGAGTTTCAGATATCCAGGATTTTTATTGGGGTCTCATTATGTAGGACCGCATGGTTGAGCTCAATCTCCAGGCCCCCTGCCGTCACTGGAGGTCTGGCTGATATAACTTGGCTCAATGCCCCCACCCCTTAATCATATAGTTGGTCTTTCTGGTGTGGCTAAATCCACCCTGTCATCTCATTAGCATAAATTATCAGGTGTGGTCTGGGGCCACCATGAATAACAACACACTCATCACATTATCACAAGAAATTCCAAAGATTTAGAGCTTACCCACCAGGAGTCTGGACAAAGGCCAGGCCTGTTTTTGGAGGCTAAATTCCTTACTACACAACCTATCAACAAATTGGAGAAAATGGGTTTAAAGGAAAATTATCAGTAACCAGGAAGAAAGAATTAGACAAAGGGGAGATTTGCTAACAAGTAAATTTAATCAATAATAAATAAAGTCTTGTGTGAATTTGTCCAGAATGATGTGATTTTGCAAACTAGGTTGATCAAAGTAAGTGAATAACCTCTAAATTTATCTGGTAGAATTCTCTTTACCAACTGAACCTGAGATTGTAGGCCATCTTAATACTCAAATGCAGACCACAGAGAAAAATTTATCAATATGCCTCAAAAAATGTTCTGTGAAACACTTGTTTGAAGGTTGTTAAAGGATATCACTTTACATTTTAAAAAAAGATTCCAGTGACAAACATATTTTGGAAATGCTGGTTGAAATAAAGGGAAACAGGTTTGTTTAGTGCAAGGCTTATCAGAGCCTTTAATATGACAAAAGGCTTTGTATAAAGTATAATATGAAACATTGCCTAAACTTATTTGATCACAGGACACTGTAGAATCTCTATGTGTGTGTTTATGAGAAAGGGACATCTCTAGAAACTAGTGTTCCACTGAGCATCTTTTGAGAAATGCCATTTAGATTATTAAAACAATATCTTCCTATGTCACAAACTGAGCTTTTCAAGTGTATAAGCATCCACAGTCTTAAATCTCTCTGTTTTTAATCAATTTAATGCTTACCCTGGTCATATCTGGGATTGGGAAAGCTCACTATGTGCTCCAAGCTAGAAGACAGCAGAGGAAGAAATCTTAAGGGGAGGTTAACTTAACAGGTAGGAAACCTTATCTCAGTCCAGCAGCTCATGAATTATTGAACACAATGTTCATGAAGCCCATTTTCCTGCTCTGCTCTGCTGCTCCAAATTCAAAATCTATCAGGCTGTCCTGCTAATCTTTTCATGTCTGAACTTCTAGCACCTCTTCTCTATTCATCCTCACCTCTGCACACACCCCTGCATAATTAGCCCATTGCCAGTCTCCTTGAATACACAAGGAATCATATTCTGCATGTTTATCTCTCCCTGAAGCTGAAGTCTTGGTTGTTATGTGATGCAATGAATTAGGGGTTACATGGGTTTCTGGAATATGGTTGGCATCAAAGAACCAAAAGGAATTTTAAAAAGTCTTTAATCCAACTCTCTGGCGGCATGCTCAACTGACCTCTGTCTATATCAGAAAGAAAACTATTCACTCTTTTCTTAAAATGTTCTAGTAGAAGTCCCTGAATAAAGCCTGACTCGTCCTTAAAGTTATCCAATTTTATTCTGTTCCACCATCCAGTTTTAACCTTTCAAATCGTGTTACCATTTGTCTCTTAGTGACCCTGCTATCCTTCTGAGCTTCAGTCTATCTTTGTGACTTATTTACTAAGATTCAAATAGGGCCTCAGAAATTAGGCCCAAATTAACTGTGCCTCTGTGTAAGAAATAGGCCTCTGGAATTTCACCAGGACCTGACACATCACAGTTGCTTGAATCATGTCACACTTGTGAGGCAGGTTAGTATAGGGAAAGGAAAGACTTGGTCATAGCTGAAGACCCAGCAGACCACATGGCTGACGGACAACATGGCCGGCAGACCACATAGCTGTGAGACCCCACGGGGAAACCTCCTGAGGGATCCAATGAGACCCTGGAACGAGAATCTCATTTGAAACGAGAATCTCATTAGAAACGAGAATCTCACTTGGAATGAGAATCCTGTTCGGGGTCAAGTGAAAGCCCTGGATATCCTCAAAAGGCCTAACCATTGGCCTCCTGAGAAATGACAGGTGGTGCAACCAATCAGAACAGCAAATACACTTTAAAAAGCCCTGACCTAGGGTTCCACGTATGCAACTCACCCTGCAGTAGGACTGTGACCTTGGACTGTGTGCTTTTCTTGTCTTAATAAACTCTTTACTCTCTTGCCTACCCTATGGCGTGTCCTTAAATTCTTTTTTTTTTTTTTTTCCAGGAGGTACCGGGGATCGAACCCCGGTCTCTCCATATGGTAGACGGACGCCGAACCTCTTGAGTCACATCCGTTTCCCCTTAAATTCTTGTATGCGACATAAGCCAAGAACCTAGAAGTCCAGAAACCGGAGCCATCCAGTAACACTAGGTTTATCCAGAAGACTTCTGGCACACAAAGGCTTTTGGGACACTCTTTTGTTGCCTCTCTCCAAGTTGATTCTATTCTGTGTCAATATTGGAGGCAACAATTCTTTCTGTTTTAAAACAACCCCTTTAATTTGTCTGCCTTAATCTCCATGGTTTAAATCTCTTTTTAAAGATGCATAAATCTCTTGAGTTTTTTTGCTTTGTTTTCTTTTTTTCTTTCAGTCAGACTAAAATGAGGGGGTGGTGGTGTTATTTAGAAGGATCTCAGAGAAAGTGGGTTTTTTGTGTATCTGAGCCAATGTTGGGGAAAACAGTAAGTGAGCGTTCTATCTGAGAGTTACCTCATTTTGAATTTTGGTGCTAGAACTTGAAAATGACCAGTGCCTGTACTGTCTGGGCCAGTCAGTTGATGGAGCTAATAAAATGGTGGCTTTAATATGGTATTTAATATAGCGTGTATCTAGTGTTGGATATGTCAGTATTTTGGACATTGGGGAAGATGTGAGGAAGAAAACTTTTAAGTACCCCTCCTCTGTACTTCTCAAATTCAGTGCTGAAGCAATCACCTCACTTAGAAGTGTTTTAAACTGGGTTTGGATATGCCACAGAGGAAAAAAGGAGAACCAAAAGATCACACCAAGACACTTGGATCCATGGGGATTTGGGAGAGCAGAAGGAGAGTGATTTGAGACAAGCAACTCATTTCAATTAACTCCATTATGCATAGTATCTTTGCCTTGTCCTATTAATACTAGCTCAGCTGAAAATGCAAACAGATGGCTTTCTATGAGTCAGTCTTCTCAATTTGTAGTTATTTCAAAACATTGCATTGATCCCTCTATATTCTCAGGGTTCCTGAGCACTCCATGAGAAATTCAATTCCTAGACTTTATAAGCGAGATTATATATTTGGTGTAGGGAGTTAACATTTTCCACTTGAAAGAAAGCAGTATGATTGATTATGTTTTACACTCTCTAGTGCTTGGTACGGAAGCCGGCAACCCCAAAACTCCTCTGACAAGAAATTTCAATGAAACTATTCACCTATCAGTAAAGATTCCTATATTCTTGAAAGAAAGGTACAACTAACTGTATCTATAATATTAATAACCACACAATTTACTTTTCATGAGCAGGTCATGAGCAAAACAGTATTGCGGTACATAAATTCCATTTTTAGAATTATCAAAAACATACTTATGACTAAATATTGGTAACAATTACTCTCCCAAAGGAAAATAACCCCTCTTTATTGACCGTGAAATTATTTTAGTATTGAACTCAGATCTCTTGTCCATTTCCCATCTGTTTTTTCAAAATATAATAAAATAGTCAAAGCAGAGGGCATGAATGATGCAGTGTATGAAGTATTCATTTCAGGCTTCTGGATAAAGATAGCAGATTGAACACAAGCATTTACTTCTCTCCCTTGAGAAACTCCACAAAAATGACAGTAAATGAATGTGTCCACAAGAACAAAGAGAGGGAGGCGGCTGTGGATCAATCAGTAGGGCTCCCGTTTACCATATGGGAGGCCCTGGGTTCGGTTCCCGGGGCCTCCTGGTGAAGGCAAGCCCACCCGCATGGCGTGGTTAGCTGACCCAGCGAGCACAAGCAGCAACGGGGGGATAAATGAATAAATAAATAAAATATTAAAAAAAAAAAAAAGAACAAAGAGAACAGTAAGAGCCAACAGCCTCAAACTGTTGGAAACTAGAGGCATATGGACAGTGCTAATGGACTTAGCAGACCCAAGAAGGCTGCATCTTAAGCTGGCAGGAGAGAATGCTGAGAAGCAATCCCAGCGATTCACACTGCAGAACCCTAAAACACTTGGGAGTTAGTTGCATGTGGTACCTCTAGAAATAGAGGTGGGGCTAAAAACAGAAGTATTGGACAGGTCAGAAAATTGCTTTAAGTGAGTCTGGAGGTCATTCCAGAGGTTATGCTTAAGCATGTCTCCGCCCTATTTCATTGAATACCACAGTAAACAGTGCCTCAAGCAGGGGGGCTCCTGAGGGCTCTAGAGACATCTAGACACTACAGGCAGGGCAGACTATCTCAGGAATTCAGCACACTGTCAGTGGGCTTTACCTTGGAATGTATGTTCCCCAGTGTAACAGAGTTAGACTCATTTATAATTTCCCTACACATGGCTCTTCTGCCCCTGTTATTTGAACC
The DNA here is from genome assembly GCA_026826555.1 of Tolypeutes matacus. Taxonomy (NCBI): domain Eukaryota; kingdom Metazoa; phylum Chordata; class Mammalia; order Cingulata; family Chlamyphoridae; genus Tolypeutes; species Tolypeutes matacus. The sequence goes on from JAKSZT010053769.1 coordinate 24,283,134, forward strand.
TACAATTAGCACTCTACCCATTAAATATATGTCCCAGAGACTTAAATCTTCTGGCTGTTCATATGCCAGCTGAGCCCTGAATCTCAGCAAAGTTGCAGCCAACACCTACTCTCCAGTTCATCAGATTTGTCCAGGACAACTAACAACACCCATCCCCCAAAAACCAGAATATCTACAATTTGCAAGAAAGACAGTTCCATCCACTGCCCCATGGATCTAAGCCCCTTCACAATTAGAAATAGAGTGAGCATCACCATTCTAAAATCCTCAAGATTGAGGAAAGAGCAAACATAAGGGAGGAATGCAACTATGGACTAAAGTAGAATTATTATTATTCTAACAATGGAAGAACTTGTAACATTGATATAAAGGCAGTGGCCACCAGAGATTCGGAGGGGAAGGAGAGGGAAGAATAGGTGTAACATGGGACATTTTTGAGACATTGGAATTGTCTGAATGACATTGCAATGACAGATACAGCCCATTATACATTTTGTCTGAACCTATAAAAATGTGCAGTGCAACATGCAAACTATAATGTAAATTATTGACCATGGTTAGTAGCTGTGGCAGTTTGATATTATTTATGAATTCCAAAAAGAGATATTGATTATGTTTGTAAACTGGTCTGTTCCTCTGGGCTTTATACCCTTTGATTGTATTAGATTCAGCTGAGAGGACTTTGATTAAATTATGTTATTATTAGGGCTTTGATTCAATCATGTCATTAGGGCAACTCAGTTTGAGTCCCCACCTCCTTGGTGGGCTATATAAACGGATGCTCAATCAAGAGCACAGAAGTAGATACACGGAGGAAGAGAGACAGCTCCATAGACAAGACAGAGGCCCCAGGAAGAGAAATGAGCCCCGGGAAGAGAAATGAGTCCCTGGGAAGAAAGACGAGCCCTATGCCAGCCTGCAGCTGAGATTGGAAGAAGTTGGACCCACGGAGCCTTAAGAGGGAAGAGGAAAGCTGAACCCTCGCAGATGTCGCCCACCATCTTGGCTTCAACATGTGGCAACAGAGTTTGGTAAGGAAGTAACCTTGAGTTGGACTCTTTAGGACCTTGTAAGCTTTTACCCCAAATAAATACTCTTTATAAAAGCTAACAGATTTCTGGTGCTTTGTATCAGCACCCTTTTGTCTGACTAATACTGTTGCAATGTTTCAACATGTGTTCATCAATTGTAGCAAATGTACCACACTATTCAAAGATGTTAATGAGGAAAAGTGTGGGAGGGGCAGGGGTGGGTATTTGGGAATCCCCTATATTTTTGATGTATCATTTACATATTCTAAAGCATCCTTAAAAATAAAATTAAAAAAGAAAAGAAGCAGTTAAAACCTTCAGCCCCCTTCCTGGCGGGCCAGTTCTTGAGCTCCATGACTGTGTTTACTCTATGGGATTCAACAGGTGGCTGGGCTGGCTGGAGGGTCCAAGATGCCATCACTCAGGGGACTGGTGCCTTGAATGGCCAGCTAGAAGTCTGTATTCAGCTGGGTCCCTCTTCTTCTTTAAGTGTTTCACTATAAGCCTTACAGACACAAGTGGTTCAACAAATTGGTTTTTAAAGGTTCACCATTTCAAGTCTTTGTTCAAATCTCACCTTTTCAGTATGGTATATCCTAGCCCCTATATACTTAATCCCTCTTGCCTACTGTTATTCATAGCACAAACCACCTTCTACCATGCTCTGTACTTTGCTAATTTATCCCGTTTCCCTGGCTACTGAATAGATAATTTCTCTTTAACTCATTTTCTTCAATTTGTTGATTAAGTGGTTGTATAGTAAGGAATTTGGCCTCCAAAAATACCCCAGGTCTTTTCCTCTAATCCAACCTCTAATCTGTGGAATTTCTTGTGATAATGTGAGAATTGTCTTCTGTTATTCATGGTGGCCCCAGACTACACCTGACAAGTTATGCTAATGAGATGACAGGATGGAGCTGGCCATACCAGAAAGACCAACTATATACTTAGGGGGTGGGGTGTTGAGCCAGGTCATATCAGCCTGACATCTACAGAGGGCAGGGGGCCTGGAAATTGAGTTCAACCAAGTGGCCTGCATAATGAGACCCCAATAAAAATTCTGGATGTCTGAAGTTCCGAAAGCTTCCGTGATAGATAGTATACACTAATGTGCCTGAAGGATGGCGTGTTATGACTTCCTGTAGAGAGAACATGGAAGCTTGCATTTGAGACCCTCCCAGCTCTCGCCCTATGTGTGTCTTCTTATTTGTATCCTTTTACTGTAATTAAGTTTAATTATAGTGTTTTCAGTGAATTCCGTAGGTCCTTCTAGTGAATCAGTGAACCTGAACCACTGAACTTGTAGCCAGGTGGTCAGCAGTGTGGGTAGCCTGGGCACCTGAGCTGGGGGCTGGTCCCTGAAGGACAAACTTGTGGAGGATTGTCCTTAACCTGTGGGGACTGGCTCAACTCTGGGTAGAGTCAGAATTGTATTGCCCTTGAGACATAAGTTATTTGCAGTGGTTATTTTAATGTTTTAATGAATTTTGCTAATTTCTTACAGAAGTTTATTATAAAACACGTTAGAAGTCCAAGGGTTTAAGTTACACGGATTTGTTTCTTTACACATTACATCGTGCAGCTGGTGATTTAATTCACGCTGTTTATACTCCTCATCTCTTGTCCCTAGCATTTCCCCAATATGTTAATTCCTGCCAGTCTGATTCATTTTAGGCAATCTGAGAAAATGCATGTGAAGTAGGTGTAGATCAAATGAAGAATGATGTCATTATAAACTTATTCGGCAATCCTTTTACTAAGGATCTACTATGTGCCACATAATGTGCCAGTGCTAAGGATACAAACTGAAGTCATCTGATTCCTGCACTAAAGATGCTCGGAGTCCAGGTGCAGGGCAGGCAGGGTGGGGAGACAATAAACAGTTTTGGTAAGTGAGGACCTTGGCACTGAAGGACACAGAGACTGAAGCAGGAGAGAGGCAGGTTGGGGGATGAAGAGGTGGTCTCAAGGGCCTAACCACCGAGTACGAGGTGTTGAAACACAAGCAAGAGGTAACTAGGCGGATGAAGGTGAGGGTAAAATGCCTATGAAAGATGCTCAAACTGCCTGGTAATCAGGAGGTTACAAAATAGAACAACAATACAGTCTTGTTGTTAGCTTGGCCAAAATTATAGGGCTGGATGGTAGAGTTTTGGGCAAGGGTGTGGGGAAACTTACACACTGCCTACTTTAGGAGTGTGACCTGGCATAGCCCTGTGGAGGGCAACTTGGCAGGATTGTAAAATACTAAAAATGTATATATTTTGGGCCAGCAATTCTTCTTCTAGAAATATTCTCACAAGTGTTTATAAAGAGGCCATTGCAGAAGGCTCATTTTTGCATTATTGGGAATAATGGGAATTTAAAAATAACTTGAATGTCCACAAATCAGAAAAATGAAAAAAACAAACAAACCCATACTATGAAATACTACACAGTATTGGACAAGAATGAAAAATGTTCCAAAAGTATTGTTAAGGTATGTATTAGTCAGCCAAAGGGGTGCTCATGCAAATTACCAGAAAGCTGTTGGCATTTATAAAAAGGTATTTATTTGGGGTAGAAGCTTACAGTTACCAGGCCATAAAGCATAAGTTACTTCCCTCACCAAAGTTTGTTGCCACGTGTTGGAGCAATATAGTTTCCAACATAGGCTTGCTTCTCTCCACAAGGTTAGCTGTAGACTATCAGGCGAACGGCTCGTCTCTTCCCAGGGCCTTCTCTCCTTCCTCATGACCAAGTTTCTCTGTGTGCCTATTTCCCCCAGCTCCAGCATTAAAACTCAGCATCAGGACTCCAACTCAAAACTCCAACTAACTCTTCTGCTCTGCCGTGTAGTCTTATCTCTGAGTCCCCGCTCCACTTGACGTCCTACTGATGTGGCCCAATCAAAGCCCTAATCATAACTTAATCATGCCCAGAGGAACAGACCAGTTTACAAGCATAATCCAATATTTATTTTAGGAATTCATAAATAATGCCAAACTGCTACAAAGTATAACACCAATTTATAAAATGTTATACGCAGCATGATATCACTTATGGGAAAATCTCAGCAAAGTATTTACTTCTTTATGTACATATACCCATGTAAATATATAGGAAAGGTCTGGAAGGAATTATACTAAACTGATAATAGAGTTTTCTTCTGGGAAAAAGAATGAAATTGGGGGACATAAAGGGAAACTTTGGTTTTTCACTTTCAATACCTGGCTGTTGTTTTTTTTACCATGAAAATATATTCCTGTTTTGAATAATTTAAAAAATGAAAAATTATAAATCAATAGGGGTCTGGGAAAGTCACTGCAGGTGGAGGGATTTGCTGATATATGGCATGGCAGGGTCCGTTCTTTCAGGCGCCACGAGCACTTCCTCATGTCTGCTTGGATTCCACCCCTTCTCACCTTCTTTAGGGATTGAACCCGGGACTTCGTAAGTGGGAAGCCAGCCCTCAACCCCTGAGCCACAGCGGCCTCCCTGAGTTGGTTTTTTCATTTGTTTTGCTTGTTGTTTGTTTTGTTTTTTTCAGGAGGAACCAGGAACTGAACCCAGGACTTCCCATCTTTCACCCATCTTTTTCTCTCTTTTGGATCATTCCTATCACCAAAAGTTTGCTGTAGGATTTCCTATCTGATTAGTAACAACTACTGTCAAATTGTTTTCTTTGAAGTGACAAGCTCATTTCATTCATTTTAGATAAAATATCTGCCATATATACAAGTCTGAATAACCATAGTGTATCTTTAGTTGTTCTTTCAACAAAACTGTTATTCTATGAAAAAAGAGTCACTGATTCAGCTCTCAACTCATTCACACAAGTGCTTTTCTTTGAGATAGCCATGACACTTTGTAATGTAGCAGGAATGCTTTCTGCATGCTTCCCATTTCATCACATGAAATTATTAAAAAGTCATATAGGTACTTAATTTAATAAAATCAATGACTTTTACAGCTTTATAGGTGAAATTTTTCAAGGAAATAGACCCCTCCCTGCCTTTTTAAAAAAAATCAGGAGTGAGTAGGGGTGAGTAATTCAGTAACTGCTAGTATAATTTGGCGTCAGTCTAGGGTGTCAGCAGTTTTACGGTACATCCTTGATTTTGCACCATTTAGTACAAATGTCAACAGAGTAAAGAAGGCAAATAAACGTGTTAGTATTATTTTGAAAATAGTTTTACCTTGTGGACCCCTTGAAGAGCCCAGGAGCCCACAGACCACACATGAAGGACTGCTGCTATGGACTATATCCCACTCTGGTCAACCTTATCCCACTCCAGATCACCAGTTCTCTGGCTAATTATTTGTTTTGCAAAGTGTAATTATAAGAAGGCCTATCATCTGCAAGTAGATCACATATAATTTATGAATAATGGATTTAGTAAGATTATTAAGCCCATTAGTGTTTAATACTTACACGTCTTTTTTTTTTTCTTTTAACATGAAATTAGGTGAGCAATTCTTAGTTGCCAATCTCTGCTCTCCTTTTTTTTTTTTTTTTTTTTTTAATTCCCCCCAGGGATTGGGTTGGAGTTGTACACTGTTTTTCAAAATCATAATCTCTAATCTCTCATGTAATGTCTGTTGGGAGAGAATAGATAACCTTTCCTTTTTTTAAAAAAAAAAATTTTATTTTTAAAGAAGCTTTAGATTAGATAAATGTTGCATCGAAAATATAGGGGATTCCCATATGCCTCACCCCTCCCCCTCCCACACTTTTCCCCATTGACAACATCCTTCATTAGTGTGGTACGTTTGCTGCTGCTAACGAACACATACTGAAGTATTGCTACTAACCGTGGTCTATAGTTTACATTATGGTTTACTCTGCACCACACAGTTTTATAGGTTTTGACAAAATGTATAATGGCCTGTATCCGCAATTGCAATATCATGCAGAACAACTCCAATGTCCCAGAAATGCCCCATGTTACACCTAGATAACCTTTTAACACTCAGATTCTGGGACACCTCTCATTAAAGATGTGGGCTTAAACGTCCTTGAACAGCAGTACTCCTTATAACAATGACTTTAGCTATTTCTTTTTAAGCATCTGCTGCATCTCCGGCCCAATATAGCTAATTTAAGGCAGAAGCAGAAGGAGTAGCATTTACTCTAGAAAATTCCACTAGGTTTCTACCCGCTTATGCTGACCTGCTGATTTCTGCTTTTCTCTCTTCTGCTTGACATGGTAACTTTGGTAACTGCTTTTGGTTCTTTTGGCTTTCATGTTTAGCTTCTTACTTAATTTTGCTTTTAAATCTCTGGTTACTGCCTTGCTTTACCTCCCAGCCTCCTTCTGCTCCCCTCCCTCCCTGGATCCATTTTCAGATGAAGGGGAGTCAGACAGCCATAAATGCTCAGTTAAGATATGGTAGGGTTCAAGTGGTTATTTTTGCTAAGGATTTGGGGTTCTTTCTTCCTTCCCAGTTTTCCTCTCTGGGGTTTGCTGTGGAGGAAAGAGTACACATAAAGTACACATGATGGAATACCATTTTCACTCACTGGCTGGCCAAGCACCCCATGGCACACAACGCAGGGCTTTATGGCATAGTAATCCTGCCCACTGGCAAAAGGTGGTTCTGAAAGAATGTTTGGTGGGGGAGGGGCAGGAGCCTCTCTTCCCCAATGATTTCTTCCAAGGTTTCTAATTCAAAGAGAATCATAAAATTGGATAAGGACTTTAACATCATATAGCATTATAACCAGTAAACATGAAGTTAGAGAGAACTTCAGAGATCACCTGGCTCAACACGATGATATAAATGAAGTCCAGGGATGCTGTATTTTCCAGCTAGGACCTACAGAACTAGAATCCCTTAAACTCTAAGTACAGTCCTCTTCCACTATATCCCACTGACTCATTGGGTTCTGAAATTTTAGATATTGCTTTTATTTTTTATTTATTTATTTTTAGGAGGTACTGGGGATTGAACCCAGGACCTCACGCATGGGAAGCTGGTCTCAACTATGGAGCTACGTCTGCTCCACAATGAGAGTTGGTTTTTCATTTGTTTGTTTTTTTATGAGGTACTGCAGATCGAACCCAGGACCTCATACATGGGAAGCAGGAGCTCAACCATTTGAGCTACATCTACTCCCCAGATAGTGCCTTGAAATGTGAAGTCCTTCCTTCCTGAAGTTATGATATTTTCCCCATCCTTCTACACATATATGTGGCCTTGGCCTCTTTAACATAAGTAGAATTTTCCTGTTACACTAATTGCTTTTGGAGGTGATCTGAACATGAAGTGCTATTTCTGATCTTTTTAAAAATACTTTTTTTTTCCTCTCAATTACAGCTCTCATTCTCCTCCCTAACTCAAGCTCCCAATCCCCATGTTACCATTTTCATAGAGACTTTGCTCTGCTTTTGACCTACTCAATTCCTTTGTGAATCACATTGGTGCCTGGGAAAAAACAACAACTCATGGTTTTTAAGGTATATCACTATTTATAGGATTTTCTGAAGTCTGAGAGTCAGAAGATCAGATTTTGTTAATGTTGACTCAGCTGAAGGAACTAAAGATTTGCAGATATCAAAGGATTATGTTTGTCACTGAATGCATGCACATAATTGCAATTTGAGTCATATTCATGTTTCCAAAAGGAGATAGTAAACTTTGAGGGGGCAAAGAGTATAATGGAAGAAAGTAGGGCCAGGAACCATCTTCTCTCCCAAACTGCATCTTTTTGCTTTCACAAAGTACATATTCCAAAGAGCATTGTTAATACCTGTGTTAGATTGGATCATGTACCCCAACAAAGGACATGTCCTTAATCTTAACCTGTGTTCCTGTGGGTGTCAACCCATTTATAACCAGGACCCTCTGAAGATGTATCATCTTCAAAGAGTTAAGCTGTGGACTCATTTGTGAAGAGGATCTTCTAAGATCTTACTTAGGTGTGGCCACAGTGAATCAGGGTGGGTCTTCATTCATATTACTGGAGGCCTTATAAAGAGAGGAAATTCAGATGAAATCAGAAAAGCCCAAAGAAGTAGAGCCAGAAGTCAGAGAAAGCACAGGGAGAGAGAAAGGATATTGCCATGTGATGGAAGACTTCCATCACCAGAATGCTACCAACTCTGACAGAAAGCATGGCCTTGCTGACATCTTGATCTTGGACTGCTAGCCTTCAAAACCGTGAGACAAGAAATGCTGGTTGTTTAAGCCAACATAGTGTGTGGCATTTGCCACAGTGGCTATGCAAACTAAAGCAATACCCGTAGAAAATAAAGCTGATCACAGAGAGAAAGAAGCACATTCTGGAGATCCAATTAAATAGAGAAATTAATAAATTCTGTCCCATGTTGATAAGCATTTGGACCCAAAGGGACATTTCCTCAAAATCCCTAAGGCAGCTGTCCCATATCTCATACCAGTGTGTCCTCCAGGTCATTATTCTTTTTGTTCTCCTGATTCCCTCAAGGAAAGGATCTCCATCATATGCTCATCTCTCTTTTATGTTTTTTATACATTTTATAGCTTTTTGTTCTTTTAATAAGGAGGTTCGTCTAGCATAGTATATCTACAGATATTATTCACTTGAGGGTGCATGAGATGGTTAGCAGTAGCTACTGCTCTGTTGAATGGTGATACATATTTCTCCTTCTTGGGGGGAATCCATTGCATCTCATATTGCAAACAGTTTCCTTTTCTATGAAAAAGAGTTGAATATATTTCTCTCCATTATAGCTACATGATGGAGAACACAGGCACAGCACACAGAAACAGCTTGCAAAAGATCATTTTGAGCAAAATGACTGGATGGCTTCCCACAAATGCGCTGAGGGAAAGCCACTGCAGGGAAGGTGAAAAACCTGCTGTTCTGTGACCCTACTTAGAAAAACAACAGATAAGGGCAGTACTTAGAGGCAGCACTGAGCAAACTGCCTAAGCAAAGACCAGGTGTTCCTCATAAAGGGCAATACAGAAGGAAACGGATGTGGCTCAAGCAATTGAGCTTCCACCTACCATATGGGAGGTCCCGGGTTTGGTTCCCGCTGCCTCATAAAGAAGACGAGCAAGATGGTGAGCTGACTCAACAGGACGATGCAGCAAGAGACGCAAGGAGGAAAACATAATGAGAGACACAACAAAGCAGGGAACAGAGGTGGCTCAAGCAATTAAGTGCCTCCCTTCCACATGATAGGTCCTGGGCTCAGTTCCTGGTGCTTTCTGAAAAGAAAAAAAGAAGACGAGTACACAACAAACAGACACAGCAAGTGCAAACAATGAGGGGGACAGGGAGAAATAAATAAATCTTTTTTTTTTTTTTTTTTTTTTTTTAAAGGGCAATACAGACCCTAAATTGGCACTAAGGAGCTCCGAAAAGAGGACTTTCACATAAGCCATGCCTACACGGCCACTTCCTTTGTGAGATGGTGTCAGAATCTCTGCAGAGTTCTTATGCGAGTTACAAACCATTGTCTGAAGACTCACAACTTTTCCTGCTCCTTTCACCCCACTGCCATCATTCTAAGGAAGATATTAGTTGCCTGCCAGACTCCAATCTGGATAACAGGTGGAAGCTGCTGCAGGATTGGAGGACTGGTAGGATTTTACATTGAAAAGGAAGCAAACCCTGAATCTGAGGACAGAAAGGAAGAGGGAGACTGGCTCCCTCCTAAAAACCCCCAACAAAAACTAAAAAGACCTGAACCGAGCCAGCTTGAGAGCAGGAGCTAAATTTGGGTAGAATTTGGGGAAATTTACATGTAAGGGAGGCAGGGAACCTACTGGTGTGAGCTGTAAATAGAAAGAGATGAGGAACAAATTTTCACCAATTTTGCTTTACATAGCAAATGGATTCTTCTCCTTAGCATTCTTTGGGCGATTTCAGTAAAGATTTAAACTGCTTGACAATTACTTTACAGCATCGGACTGTTATTTCTTTTATGGCAACTTCATGAGGTTTCAGGTCTAAAGATGGCTAAGTGTCACAGGGTTCATATGTTAATTTAAGCTTCCATTAGGAGAAGATGGAATAAAGTGTGTCCATTTCTAAATTCTTAACTAATTTTTTTTGTTATTGTCATAAAGCCATAATTTAGAGAAACTTCCAGGTGTTTTAATAGACTGCTGGTTTGGGTGGACACAAGTATTATTTTCTTAATTCTGATATACACTGTGGAGAGATAAATAAGACTTTTCCAGAAAGCTGCTGTAACTGGGCTTCTCTCTGGGTATGTTCCAGGGAACAAAGACAACAGAAGCCATAGATAGGAAAGATGGGGGCAGAGGCTGGGCTCAGGGGACCCCAGACTGCGGAGAGTAGTAGGGCCATAGGAAGGGATAACAGGTATACGGCCAAGGTCTGAAACAATGCATTCCAAGGCTCCACATGGGGTGGGGATCTTTGGTTTTTAGTCAATTCTCCAGCCCCATAGCTATGCTGTCAAATAAAGGGACAAAAGCATGAAGGAGCCATGTCTCTGCACATAGAAGAAAACCAGACATTGAAGTTGGGGGTTGTAGGCTAGGAAGGCCCTTGTCCATCAAATTCCTCTCCTTGGTATGACATGGCATGAGGTGTCATGATGACAGATTTGGGTTTGTATTCCCCAACCACTTCTTTTTAGCTGTGTGACCTCAGTCAAGATTCTTAATCTGTCTCCTTCACCCTTAGATTCCTCAACTACAAAATTCAGAAATTAGTACCACCTACCTTGCAAAATGATTTACTGAGAGAGTCTCTAAATAGCACTCAGTACATTGCTCTGCATATAGCAAATGTGCCTCAAGTTTACTTCTTACTATCACTGCTATTGTAATTGTTAATATATATTTTTTATAACTCACCAGTTTATTTTCTACATGCAATGCATATTTCCTTATTCATCAGGAAAAATCATCTTAAAAATCTTACTTGTACACCATTGTTCATAGCATTATTCACAATACCCATATGGTGGAAACAACCCAAGCATCCACCAATGAATAGACAAAAATGTGATATGTGCATACAATGGAACACCACTCAGCTGTTAAAAGGAATGAAGTTCTGGTTTATGCTCCAACATGGTTGGAACCTCAAAGACCTCATGCTGCCAGACACAAATGGACAAATACTGTGGTTCCACTTATATGAAATTTCTAGAACAGGCAAATACATAGACAGAAAGTTGATTAGAGGTTACCAGGGGCCAGGGAGAGGGGGGAATGGGGAGTTACTGCTCAAAGGGTAGTTTGGGATGATGGAAAAATTTTAGGTAATGGTAGTGCAACTTTGTAAATGTAATTAATATCACTTAACTATACACTTAAAAATGGTTAGAATGGGGTATTTTGTGCTGTTACCACAATAAAAATAATGAAGAATATAGATATCTCATTTCTGACCCTGAGCTACAGATCAGTTATTGAAGGTTTGAATAATTGATTCATTGCCTGCTAGCAATCAGACTTCATTCTCACCGGATTTATTGCCCCAGTTATTTCTCCGATTGGCTCTGCTCTTGTTCTGGCCCCTGCCAATACCACACAAGCATGATGAAACCAAGAGGGCTTTAGAAAAGGCACAGAAACATCCTGGGCCAGGACACCCCAAGCACTAATCAAGTAAAGACAAGCATCAATGCTCCCGTGTGCCGACATGACCCTCAGACTGAACCCTGGATATGCAGTCAAGTCAGGTCATGTGCCTTTTTAAGAAGTTTTATTAAAGGTCTTTCTAGAGCAACATCCAGGCTCCAGATCCAGCGGCCAAGGAAACCCTTTGATGCAGTAGGGACTGACCGGGGCATGGTAGGCGGCTCTGGCTTCCCACCCTTCTGCTCCGAGATGGGAGTGGTGGGTTGGATCTCATCTTTGGGTCCCATGATGCTCACATGGTCAGGCAGGGGCTTCCTTGGACCAATCTTATCACGTAAGTCCCAGAGCAGCATGACCTTTACTTAGATGCCCAGCACAACTGATCTGAGCAGCACATGGTGCACGGCAGTATCGTAATTGTAAACAAGGTCCCCACTGTGGATTATAGGCAGTCCACAAACTTCATGGATTTAGCCCTCGCTCCCCGGAGTTTTCTGGACACCTTGACCTCGCAGTCCTTGACTCCACTCTCCATGATGAACCGTGGCATACCACAGCAGGCCCTCCTAGGATTTGTAAAGCAGAGACTCTGCCGGGGCAATGGCACGTAGACCTCTGGTGGCCACCTTTTCAGCATGAAGCTCTACACTGCCCTTAGGGAAGCCAAACCTCTTCTGAACTATAGTAGTCAAGTCCAAGCTCCGCCAGCCTGCCCCACCAAGGACATTTTGCACCCTGGTGTCCAGAATAATGATTTCTGTCCTGGTGGTGAAACCTCAACTCCAGAGCAGTCATTTTCAGCTAGTCCCGAGTGAGAAGCTCATTCACTTCATCTTTGAAGATGCCATCAGCTACAAACTTCCTCTTCTTGGAAATTTGTACTGCCATCTTGCTCCCGTGCAGCTGAAAGGCAAGGCAAGGCTATTCTTGCACTAATCACAAGGACTTTCTTGTTTATTTTAAAAGATTTAAACTTGAAAACCTATACCTAAACTTAAAAACACATTCCTTCTGCTTTCTCTGTATTTGCAGATGATTCCTGCATAAATATGAGTAAATTTTCCTGAAGGTTGGTTTTCTTTCCCCTTTTTCCCAGCTTCTTCCCTACCTCTTATATCGCTGCAATCTCCTAACTCCTTTCAAGTTTGGGCCCTGTGTTAGTCAGCCAAAGAGATGCTGATGCAAAATACCAAAAATCTGTTGGCTTTTATAAAGGGTATTCATTTGGGATAAAAGCTTAGTTACAATGCCTTAAAGAGTCCAACTCAAGGCTGCTTTCTCACCAAAGTTAGTTGCCACGTGTTGAAGCAAGATGGTAGACAATCTCTGTGAGGGTTCAGCCTTCCTCTTTCTCAGCAAAAGGCAGGCATATGGCTTGTTTCTTTCTGTCATCTCTCCCTGTGGCTCCAGGATCAAAGTTCTTTCCTCTGCCGTGTCTATGGAGCTCTCCCTCTTCTTGTGTATCTTCTTCTGTGACTGTCCATTTAAGCCCACCGAGGTGGTGGGGACTCAAACCTGGGTCACGCCCTACTGATGTGGTCTAATCAAAGCCCTAATCTTAACAGGTAATTTAATCAAGACATGCCAGCTGAATCTAATGCATTCAAAGGGGATCACACCCAGAGAAACAGAACAGTTTACAAACATAATCCTTCCTTTTTGGAAATCATAAATAATATCAAACTTCTACAGGCCTCTTGCCTAACACCCCAAAAGGAGAAGGCTATTGATCATTTCCATGAATTCTTTGCCCACTGAACCCTGTAGCTCTGTGTTGAGACATATCTTTTGGCACATCTGTTGCTCCCCCCCACCCCCCCACCATGTGATACCATTATTTGTGCATTTGTCCCTTCTTTCTTCTTGATTGTAATCAACTTCAGAGACAGGACAAGCCTTATTTAGCTTTAAAACATCTATGGCATCTAAGCGCAATGCCTGAGTAGGCGGTAAGTATCCAATGAGAAATTTAGAAATGGATGATTAAACATAATAATCAAATAAATTATTCAGATATGAAATATCCTCTGATAAATTTAAAAAATGGGGTGCTAAAACTAATATCCCTTGGGCATCTGCACTCCTCACTGATTTGGGTAAGCCAGGCCCCATGCACATTTGTCCACCCCACAATCCCCATGGCTTATCTCATCATCTTTTCTGGCATTGCTCACCTAGGCAGGGCTTTCTGGTTGGTTCTGCCCTGCCGTCAGACCTAAAAGCAAAGCTCTAACCTTTCTTCTCTTTTATACAGGGAAGCCATTCATCTACCATCTTCCTTATGCTTATTAAAGTTTTATAAATATTTGGGGGGTGTTGGAAGAGAAATTACCTCTCATACCTGTGGCTTTCCACCATGTTGGTAACACTTGCAAAGCCCAGGCCCCGAGTCAACACCCAGTCACACAGAAAATCAGATTTGAGCTCACTCAGACTCATTGTGCATTATCTCTACCTACAAGCTAGGCTTTAAAGCCAGGTTGATTCCAGAACCTAGAGACTTTCAAATTACTTTCAGCCATTACTTTAATAAATATTAATTTCTTAGAGTAAGTAATCAAGTAAACTTCTTTGTCTCTTGAATCAGAAAGATTCAGCGATGTGTTTGAGTACTTGCCATCAGAGGTAAACTCTAGAGCCTCTGCAGGAGGTATATTTCCTCCTTGCCAGCACTGATAAAATACATTTCAATTACAATCCACCGCATGGTGGACTCAATGTCAGTGGTTCGTTTTGTTGCATGTCATCCATGTTCTAGAAAAAAAGCAATTCCCAATAAATCTCTTTTCAACACCTTGGGAAGAAATCCTATCTCCTGTTCTTTATATTAAATATATATGTTCTCAAATATATTGAGATATTTGGCGGTGTGCAAACACACATACCCACTAGTGGAGTCCAGAAATCCGGTAGTGCCAGAGAGTTGGGGCCAGTCGAGCTCATTGGTGAGAGCTGTTGGTAAACTGACGAAGGCGTTCTAGAGAAAAAATAAAGTAATTATCAAAAGTGGCCATTTGTTTTCTTCAGATATTAAGACTATCCATTGCCTGGGCATCGTTCCCCCCCACCCCCTCTCTCTCCCCCTCTTCCTCTCTCAAATGGCCTTTGGCATTTCTTCACTCTAACCATCACCAGAGACTGCACAATAGTTAGCGTCGCTCAAGAATTACTTCCGTTCAGCTCCTGTGGAAGATAGGGAGCACACGGCACGTCATATATTTGAGAGAGCTGCTTCAGTGGACGTGTAAACTTTCCACTCTTTAAAATTCTCTGAGCTTGTTTCCATTTTTTACCTTAGATAATTGGAAAGTCAATAGCCTGAAAAGTAACACCCAAGCCCCCAGCAAAAATGCCTTCCCTGCATTTAAAGCTAGGCTCTCTGCCAAAAGGCAGAAGCTCTTGGCTATCATGGGGGTCTCAGACACCTTCAAGAATATAAATGTGGTGCCTTTCCTCATGAAAATGCACATAGCCTCAATACAGCTCACGATTTCAGGAGGGTCACAGAGCCCCTGAAGCTCCTCCATGGACCCTGATTCAAGAACCCAGACATGGAGTGTTGACAAAAGTAGGATTCATTTGCACCACATTTCTATGGCTTGTGCAAAATCATGGAAGAAAAATGTCAGCTATGTCCCCTTATTGTCGCTTTTATAAATGACCTCTGGGATAAACCCCTTTTGTGGTCTAATTTCTAGAGAATGCTTATTTAGACAGATGTGTTTGGAATAGGGTAGTCAGAGATAGCAAGTAAAAATACAGGATGCCCAGGTAAGTCGAATTTCATGTAAACAAGGAAAAAATTTTAGTATAAATATGTTCCATGCAATGTTTGGGATATACTTTTACTAAAAAATTACTGGGATTCAGATTTAACTGGGTGTCCTGTATTTCATTTGAGAATCCTAGTTTGGATAAAAACTCCAAAATCCAGTGTTCCCTTTTTGCCTTGGCTGACAGTAAACTCAATGACAAACTCAATGCCTGGTTGCAGGAAGCAGCTTATGCCTGTATTTCTCAACATTGAAAACCTGTGTTCTTTTTGGCTGAACATGAAAACCTCAAATCCTCCTTTAATGTCATTTTAAAATTAAAAATAAATTAAAGATAATGTTTAAAGACAAGCCACATCAAAGTAATTAGTGTCTCGAATCCAATTTTCCAGATGCCATATGCCCTGCCTACTGCACTCCTCACCCAGTGATGATGTTCTCTCCTCAGGAGAATCTAAATCTGAAGTCTGTGAGGGAAAGAAAAGCCAAGCTTCCACCATCATTAAGCACTTGAAGATGTATCTTTATTGTCCTTTCCAAATACAGAAGTAGTACATATTTGTGAGAAAAATTCAAACATCATGGCAATTTACAACATAGAAATGAAAATTTCTTATCTCTCTCCCAGAGGTAACTACAGTGAGAGATAACTACTGTTAAGTTTGTTTTATATTTATATTCCATGTATATAAATAATGGAACCTACCATCATTCTTTAAACTTGACAAAACTAGAGCAACCTTCTTCAAGTAATCAGAGTGACAGGGAATGAGTACTCAAAATAAATAAGATAAAAATGCATATTTCTCAATTGTGGCTAAATTGGACACTTTGTTTGCAGTTCTTATTTAGGGGGCCAAGATATGAACTCCTCTACTATGTGGGTTTGTTTCTCAAAATAAGTCATATAAAAATCAAATATGTTCACACACAACAGTCATCCCATAATGCCTCACACTCTTTCCCGTGGCTTTCTGAGCTTGCCCCGTCCCCTATTCCTCAATTGCCTCTTTCTTCCACATCTCCATCTTGATCCCCATCTTTAGTCTTTTCTCAAGTGTGATTTCCAGCACAGTAAGGACTGGAAGTGGGAGGGGGGTGATTAGGAAGGATGGCTTCCTGGAATGTACCGATATTATTATGATTTTCCCCTTCAAAGGAGAAAAACACACTCATGGAAAGGAGTTTCCAATAAGTACACATTGGGAATTAAGCAAGACAGAGAAGCATCTCAACAGCTCTCGACTGAGATATGCTGGAGACCTGGAAAGTGTGTGAGGACCATGCCATCCGGGCCTGGTACTTTGTCACCTTAGCTGAGGGCACCCACTACTTTCCCCTCTAAAACTCCAGCATTGCTGTAACTCAGCTATTCTGTTTCAGTTTCTGTTGCTCCTGCCACTAGAAATCAAACCTTTTCTCTTATTTTTTCCCTACGTCTTCCTCTTATAATGTGCGTTTGCTGTATCATTTGATGCTGTATCATTTGAGAATATTCAATTCTGCTAGAGAAGACAAGAAAGACAAAAATAATAGATGGAACTCCTGACAGTGAGTAAGCAAGTAGCTTGTGAGATGTAGGCAGAATTTACAAGATGTGCTAAGTACTAACTGCACTTGTTAAAACAAGAATAAATGAACTATATGGTAAAATGGATGGCCCAAGAATTATACTTAAAGAAAGAAGGGGATGGAAAGACTAAGTCGCAAGGTACAGATCATGCTGACAGTCATGTCATCCCTAAATTGGTCACCCATTGGTGATACCCATTATGTAATGTGTGCTTTTCCCCAGAAACATGGCTAAAACCTGAGCTGCTCAACAGGCTACCCAGTGAGGTGTTTTTGCTCCTACATCTTTCTGAGATGGTGTATTGATTTCTGGCCCTTTCTGTCTGCTGAGTCCCATTGTTTGACCTCATGTCTGGTCCTGGTGACCACACTTTCAGTGGGGAAGGTTAAGGAGGCAGAAAGGGAGGCATAGCATAGGAATATTGCGTGGCCAGGATTCAGGTGGTGTGGTCCTTCCACTCCATCTTTTTATCTGTGCTTCCTGCCGTGTGTTTTACAGTGACTTTAAAAATTGTGTAATTTGAGCATCTTAATTTGGTGTGGAAGCCCTTCTGCTCAGTGAACTCTGGAATGGTCTCCCTGGTGGTGTACTTGGAAGCTATCATTTCTTCAAGGTCATTTCTCACGGGGTATTTCTTCTGCCCACTCTAGTGTCTGTTCCTTCTCTAAGAATGTTTCACGTTCAGACTCCCCAAGAGAGGACTTGATTGCTTTAGACAATCACTCTCCCATGGAGAAAACTGGTCTAGGAGGTGGAACTTTGCTCCAGGTCCCCTCATAGGCTGCAGGGCCATTCTGTGGATGGTGAAACTTGGGCCAGGCATCCATCCCTGCCAACCAACTGTGAGCAGAGAGGCTCAGTAGGTGTAGCAGGCTTGGTAAATCTTCCCAGTGTAACTGGCAAAGCCCTTGCAGGGCCTGTCCAGTACAATGTCCTGTGTATGATGCACCTTCCTTAGGCATGATACAGTACTCCCCTGACCTACTCCCTTACTTTGTTCTCAGTCATCTGCACATTGATGACTCCAAGCTTGGGAAACTGGGAATGGAGGTATGAGGCTTCTGATTCTGGATGGGCCTGCTCTCCAATCAAATGAAGGAGTTTGACAAGGACCCTCCTGTCCTAGGGAGGCATGTCTGTTTCCCTCAGGAGCCAGGCATAATGCAGAAGGGATGGCAGTTCTGCAGTGTGCCAACAAAGTAGGGAAAAGCTTTGCCTTAGGAATCAGAAGATCTGATTTCTATCTGGTTCAACAAATATGGTAAAACCCCATGATTTGGGTACTACACAATTGGAAATTGGTTTCAGCCTCCTAGCCCCCATTGCCAATCAAGAGTGAGTGATTAAGTTCTTACTTCCTTGGGTTGGGGGTGGGTGGACAGTGGGCCAGGAGGGGAAATGGCAGATGATCCTATCATAGAAAGTGGGATCCCCTGCCCTAGCATTCACCCAGCTCAATCTCTCAGGTTCAGAGAGACTGCAGAAATGGGCCTCAACTAACCAAGGATTTTTGGAATCCTTGCTGCTATTCAGAAAGCCCCAGGAAGCCCTGGAATTATCCCCACCAGGATCTCAGCTGCTGTGGACAGTGGCTGGTGTTGAATTGTAGCTGGGACCGGAGCGGGGCTGCAAACCTGTATTTTCCCTGGTTGATTATTTTTTTTTTCCTTCACTTACGGTGTTATGGTGAGATTTTTTTGTCACTAGCTATGTGAAATCAGGGAAGATAAACCTTTAACAGTGTCTCAGTTTCAGTATCTCTGATGGCTGTAGGAATATTACCCTATTTACTTCAACAGGACTGTTGGGAGGCTCAAAAGACAGAGTGAGAGGACCAGGCTGACGGCTCTACACTAGGCAAAGCGTCATGTTTAGGATGGATCACCTCGTGTCCCTTTCCAAATGGATAGCCCCAGGTTTAAGGGGAATGAAGTTTACTGCCAGATAATGGAAAAGATTTGTAGACCAATGAAAGCCTCAACATATTTTTTCTTCCTTAGTAAATTTGGTATATAAAAATGAATAGTAACCGCCATTAATAGGAAATGTTTTATAGACCCTAGCAAAAAGAGAATGTTTAAGTCATATCACATTAAACACTAAAATCCTTATTCATGCAACATTATACTCAAGATATTTCAGGCATTTAAGGCAGGAAGAATGCAAATTAAGATTTCCCTCATCAACTCCTATTTATTCCTCTTGAGCATTTATGTTCTCAGGAAACTCATCTTAATGTACCCTAAATGTACATGTGTAGAAAGACTTGATTTTTTCTAAGAAAAAATTTTCCCAATTTTTAAAGAGTGTAAGCAATTCAGTAAATTTTAGGTCAACTACTTACATTACTTCAAATTACCTCTTTACTTTTGTCAATGACATAAATGTGTTTTATGTCATAATTGGTAGGTATATGCTGTTTTGGGGTAATATTTTCATTTATTACTTTGTGTGTGTGTTTCTAGGTATTGAGAAAGCCTGCCCCCCCCCCGGTTCTCATTCTTAGTGAATATTTAATAAATACAACAATTTGGATTTGGGGATGTTTTAACTCTAACTTTAAGAAGCAACTGGCATTTGGATTCCTTACGGCTTTGTTAAATGACAGAGTGTATGGCATCCATCACACATTCATCTGGTTCTGCATGTTTGCTGATGTCAAAGGGAATATTCCTTGGTGCCTTTATTTCATCATCGACATTGAGGCCCTCCCCAGCCAGCAACACGGCGCAGTTTGCACAGCCTATTCCCTTTTCTAATACTCGTAACTGGGTTAGACCTAAATCAATTACTTTATTTTCAAATATTACAAAGTCACTTGGAGGAACCTGCAGCTAATTGCTGTTAGGAAAAAAATATAAAAAATGCAATCATCAGTTAAATAAGTCTTTTCTTTATTTCCCAGGAACTAAACCCTCCAAGCAGGCAGGGGAGATTGTTGTTTGACCAAAAGCAGGAGATGGCAAAATGAGAGTGTCAAGGCTGGGATGCAGCGACAGTGACAGTCCATTTAGCCTTGGAACGGCAGGCCTCCCGGTCCTGTTGATCAGGGGTGTGAGGGGGTCTGCTGCCTCTCTCGCTGTGTGCGTCACTACCCCACGGTGCCACCATATCATGCGGCCTCTGCCTGCTGAGTGCCACCCGCCTCCCCACCTCTCTGCCTCTTCTTACAGAAACTCTAAATTACGAAACTTTCAAGACCCTCCTTGTCCCTCACACAAACTTTCCAGCCCTAGTCCCATTCCTTTAGGCCTTGCTCACTGGACAAATCCTGTAAATGAATATAAACCCACTTAGGACGTCTGAATGTGCTGTCTTTCCCAGACGACTTCTCCATTTTAAGCCAGAATGGGCCACTGAGACAGGAAGCTTGCCCAAATTGTTTAACTTAATGACACAAGTCTGTGAGGCAGGGATTAGTCTGTCTCCCCTTCCCTCGTCCATTAACACTTTTTGAGCAACTATCAAGTATCAGATGACGAATATTACCTCGTATAATAGAACAAATACCGAGAAGCAGCTGTGGTTCAAGCAATTGAGCTCCCGTTTACCCTATGGATGACCCCGGTTCGATCCCTGGGACCTCTTGGTAAAAAAAAAAAAAGCATCCCAGACCTGCGCGGAGAGGCGCAGGCCCCCGCATAGCAAAGCGGTGCACTTAAAAGACCATAACACAACCAGATAGGGAAAAAACAAACAGAAAAACCAAGTACCCACACCTTCGACAAACAGCAGTTTGGCTGCTGTCAATTAAATGACCAAGCCTCACCCCAGGGAGGGTGCTGGCAGAGCCCCCTTATGACGGGTACATCCTGTTGCTGGTTCTGGCTGTGGGGGATTTCAGTATTTTCTGTTACACTGGGCAGGGCCTGGAAGACTATGTGAACAAAAATCTGTGCCAAATTCACAGAGCAGGCAGTAGTGGGGCTGGGATTTGAACCTCATTTCTGGTGGCAATAATAAGGGGATGATTTCAACAGGCGGAGCTCTTTGCAATCCTCAGCTTTAATAGCCCACCTGCATCTGGCCTTGCTTCTCCTTTCTCAGCTGCCAAATTCTCATGGAATCACAAGGTTGAGCTAAGCTGGGTTTGCTAGTTGTTAAAAATGAGGCTTCCTGGTTGCTTGTTTAGGGGATGGTCTTTCAGACACTGCTTTGGGTAAAGGGTTCAGAAATCCACAGATAACCTGAGAGTTGCCACAATCTTTCCTTCTCTGTTTCTCTTTTATGGAAGCCAGGTCTAACTTATGGAGAGTGGAGAATGAATATTTTGGGGAAAAATACAGAAACGATATGTGTCCCGAACACAGGCATGCACATGTACACTCTACTCACAGATACCCAGGGCCTGTATGTGGCCTGTATGTGGCCAGGGCAAGGCAACCACGGAAAACAACACCCACTGCTGCTCTGGAAGCTCCTCTTCCAATGGGGACTGGCAGGGGAAGTTCTGGAGAATAGGGAGAGAAGATATCGTTTGGTTTCTGCCCCTGTAATCCCAGGCTTAACTAGATTAGACATGGCACTGTTCTCACAGACTAATGCTTTGATATAGACAACCTCAAGAAGTAATTTAACTTTGTGAGTTTGATTCATAAACGTTAGAATCCCATGTGCAGCAGGATGAGTCTCAAATAGGGGGAAGTTGCTACAGCCCTGTAATTCAGTAAACAAATACATATATACATATTCTCTCTCTCTCCCCATCCATCCACTCTATCTATATAACCTCTATCTATCTATCTATCTATCATCTATCTATCTATCTATCTATCTATCTATCTATCTATCTATCTATCTACCATCTACATGTCTATCTGTCATCTATCTATGGAGAGAGCCCTCCAAGTACCAGCCTGTGCTGGGTTCTCATGTACCAGGCACCATGGGCTCCTCTTCATGGAGTTCACAGTCTAGAGGGGGCACAGGCAATAAACACTTCTCAGCTGGGTAACTCTGAAGACTCTCTTTAACCTCTCTGTTAGTTTCATTTTATGTGAGATGGATTATAACAGCACCTATCTTAGTGGGTGGTTGAGAGGATTAGAATAATCCATGCACAGAGTCTAGGATTGTGAGTGCTCAATAAAAGCTGGCTAAGTTAGTATTCGTAGGGAGATCCAGGGCACTATGTCAATATGTAGAAGGGACACCTATTCCAGATGTGGGGGTTCAGGGAAGGTATCCTGAAAGAAATATTAGCTAATGTGAGTCCTGTAGGGTTAATAAGAGGGAGCCAGGCAAAGAAGGGTAGGGGAAAATAGTTCCAGCATTGGTAACTCCACAGGCAAAAGCCCACGGCTAAATTAATCATCATGTCCAAAGAAGACTACCACAAAAACAGTAAAAAACCCCAAACACCAAGTATATTAGTTACCTGCTTCTGTGTAACAAATCACCCTGAAATATAGAACCTAAAGCATGCTACATGCAAGCAGACCAATAACCATAACTGTTCAACTCCTGGAATGAAGCATATTCTATGCATATTTTAAACTTCAACTTGAGCTAAATAAGTAATTTTCAGGGAAAGGGTATAGCATCTCATCTTGGACCTTACACCAGTCCAAAAATTTATGGAGGCAGTAAAGAAATCGTCAAAGAAACGATTCTAGCAAAATATGACCCATAAATTTAAGGAGGACAGAATGGCAGGCAGCACTCAATCTTTCAGCATTTTCCCCAAATATAGCTTGTTTTATGTTTTTTTTTTTTTTTTAAAAAAAAACCTTGTCAGCTTCTTCCTTTTCCCTTTTTTATTATTTATTATTTAAGCTCTAAATCCATGATTTATTTATTCCACAAATGAGTTGAGGGATGCATTTATCTAAAGGCCTCATACCCAATGAAATCACACTGTGAAGCTGGACTCTTTCTACTGAATTCCATTCCTTCCATCATTTTCTCCAGGGTGACTGGAGAACTATTTCCAAATTCATAAAACTGAGAAAACAGGAGTTTAAAATATCCTACTTGGGAGTGGATGTAGTCCAGTGGTTGAGCACCTGCCTCCCATGCATGAGGTCCCGGGTTTAATCCCCAGTACCTCCTAAAAATACATGAATAAATAAAAATAAAAAATAATCCGACAATTTAAAAAAATGTCCTCCTCATTCACAAAGATAGTCATAGGTCAATTCTTTTGTGGGTCCAGTGTAAAGAATTCTTTCACAAACAGAAAAAAATAAATCCTCCAAAGCCAGAAACAGCCACAAGAAGCGCACCTTATAAAGTTCAATTCTTCCAAGAGCTTTATTTGAGTTTGTAAAGGTTTGGTCATTTTAACTTAAAGCAACCAGGTTGCCATTTGTCTGGAATGTAGGGTTTTTTTTTTCAAATTTTACACTGGAAGAAGTCCCAGGTCCATAGTCAAGCTACAAAGGCAAGAGCAGGGAGAAGACATCACAGAGGCTGCCCTAACTGAGCTTTCACTCCCTACTTTCTGTCTCTTAAGAAATTATCTCATTCTTGTCCTCTTCCCCCCTCACCTTCTACCAAGAAGCTGTCACGAAACCTTGCTGACTTGGTTCTTCCGAATGGCCCTGAGTTGTTCGAGCAGCCTCTGGCCAGCATCCTGCCTCCTTAATCACTCTCTGCCATCTTCAGCAGTGTTTCCCAGAGTCTTATGGGGCACTTGTTTAAAATACGGATCCTGGTTGGGCAGGTTTGTGGTGAGGACCTAGAATATTTATTTATTATTATTATTATTTTTTTTTTAATTGACTTTATTTTTTCTTTTTGGTGTACAGTTCTATGAGTCCATCCCCCCCCACACACTTGCTGTTTGTGTCCATTTGCTGGGTGATCTTCTGTGTCTGTTTCTTGCCTTCTCTTCTCATTTTTCTCCTCCAGGCTTTACCAGGATTTGATTCTAAAGACCTCCGATGTGGGAGAGAGGCACCCTGTCACTTGTACCACCTCAGTTCCTGGTTTCTGGTGCATCTTGCCTTGATTCTCCCCTGCGTCTCTCTTTTGTTGCGTCATTATCTTGCTGTGTGGCTCGCCGTGCATCCACGCGGGTCTGGCTTGCTATGTGGGCCTGGCTCGCCTACTTGCCCTTTTACCAGGAGGTCCCAGGGTTCGAACCCTGGTCCTCCCATATGGTAGATGGATGCCCAACCACTTGAGCCGCCTCCACTTCCCTAGAATCTTTATTTTTAATTAGTGCCTTAAGTGATTACAGTGACTGGTTGGCCAACTGTGGGAAACACTGGTCTACAGACTACTGTAAGCTCTTCACTCTCATC
Organism: Tolypeutes matacus; assembly: GCA_026826555.1. Taxonomy (NCBI): domain Eukaryota; kingdom Metazoa; phylum Chordata; class Mammalia; order Cingulata; family Chlamyphoridae; genus Tolypeutes; species Tolypeutes matacus. The sequence continues at coordinate 24,307,291 of JAKSZT010053769.1, forward strand.
CTCCAGGCAGTACCACCCACCTTCCCAGCATCTTCTCACCATCCTATCTCTCCCAACCCACTCAAAACTGCCAGTCCCTTGAACCTACCACTGCCCCTCAGACCTCTAGGGCCTCAACACAAGCTCTTCCTCTTCCTCTACTTTATTGATAATTGCTAATCATGAGTCCAGCTTTAGCTAAATCCTAACTTCCTCTCAGAGGACTCCTTGACTGTGACCTCCTTGCCTCTGCCCCATGTTAGGGATCCTTCTCCGTGATCTCATTTCACCCTTTGCATACCTACTTAATTCAACCTAACACACTAAGACAAGGGTTGGCATACTTTTTCTGTAAAGGACCAGATAGAAAATATTTTAGGTATTGTGGGCCATATGGTCTCAGTTGTGATTACTTGATTCTGCAGTCATAGTATGAAGCAGCCATAGACAATATGTAAACAAATGGGCATGGCCGTGTTCCAAGAAAACTTTATTTACAAAAACAGGTGGAGGGCTGAATTTGGCCAAGGGGCCAGAGTTTGCTAATCTCTGCTCTAGGGTTCAACAGACTTAATTTGGATCTGGGCTCCAGGTAAAACCTTGGGTAAGTTAGCTAATTTCTCTAAGTCTCAGTTTCTTTTTTAAAAATAGATATAACAATAGGGTCATTTCAGTACTAAATGAGAAAATGCTAATACAATGTCTGGCATTTGTTAAACACATGGTAATTAATATTTGCTTATTATTTGTGAGTTTACTTGTCTATCTTCCCAATTAGACTGTAAGCTTCTTGAGGCAAGAGACTGTGTTTTTCACCTCCAAAGCCCCAGGTGCCCATCTTTATCCATTTTCTCTGTCCTTAAGAGTAGAACTCCTGGTCTTCGTTGGGCACATGGCTTTCTGGCCAGGGACTGCACTTCTCAGTCTCCATTTCCATCTGGTGTGGGCACATGACTAAGTTTTGGCCAATGAGATGTGTAAGAGAGTGATGTGTGCCACCTCTGTGCCAATTTCTCCCAAGGGATGTGCCCTTTTTCTTTCCCGCAGGCTTTTATTTTCTCTTGCTGCAAGAGCAGGAGCAGCCAGCCACCTCAGATCCAGAGAAGGAAGCTGCATGTTGAGGATGACATAACTATCTTATCAGTCCCAGGGTATCTTTCTCTGGATTGTTACATGAGAGAAAAACACACTTCCCTCTTAAGTCACTGAATTTTGGGACTCTTTGTTACAGCAGCTGAACCTATACCCTGCTCAATTCATAACTACCCTTTTAAGAAGGGCTGGTCTACCTGCTCTCACTCTTGCTGGCTCTGATATGTATCTTACCAACATGAGGCCATGACCTCTTTTGTTGCTTCCTGAGTTACTGTCCTTTGAGGTGTTTTTTTTTTTTTTTTTTTTTTTTAACTCAATCAGGCTTTGAATACTTGGCTCAGTGATGCTGTCCTCAATTTCAGCCTCTGGAATCTTTGGACCTTGTGTTTCATAATACATATTCCACTTGATTTTCCTCTAGGAATTATAGGTTAGCTTATCCCTCTGACTGATCCTCCAACCATTGCCTTGAGTAGAGAATCCCCAGGAAACCATCCAGAAATTAGTGATGACCCCCAGGCATTTGGCAGAGGGCTGGATAGTCTCTGTACCCCCTGCACTGGTTCTTTAGACATTGATTGAGCCAATGAATGCATCCCGTGTAGCAATCAATTCTGACCATCCAAAAATATTTTTAAATGCCAGAATTTCCTCTTTCCATATTCCAACTGATTTGAGATTCTGTTTTCCCTGTGATGAGTTAGTTCCATGAAACCCATTTTATGGCTAAGGAACTTGAGAGACGGTGAAGCAAATGATGGATACAATTATGCAGAGAGCAAGAGATTGTCCTTTAGTTTTAGCTGTGTGCTGGATAGCACAGCTTTTACTGACACACTGCTTCCCTATGCGAATCTCTTTCTCTAATGTGCTGGGAGTGCAGGCATGTAGGCTGAGTAATTATAAATGCCTTTCGGATACACGGAGTTTAAAATAATTTTCTCTTGTATTTTTCATAACAACGGGTGTTTGTCTTTTTAATTCTTTTGGGAGGCATTGAGGGCTAATAATAAACTTACTGATGTTTTCAGAAGAATAAGCCTGTAAGTGTACCCTACTTTGCTGGCAGGTAAGAGACCCAGATGCTCACTTTGAGCAGGGAGAGAAGGGCATCAGAACTCAAGGCTACAGCCATCTGGCCCACGTTCCTGAACAGAGAAAGGGAACAGAAGAACATTCTGTCTCTTATGGCCTGATTGCTTTCAAAGGAAAGGATTCACCCTGGCGAACACAGGCCCCTTTTACCAGCAGAATAAACGACTAGGATAGGGGCTAGGATAGGGGCTTCTCTTTTCACTATTTTTCTTCTCTAATCTGCCAGCCTGCAAGATGTGTGAAGGCAGCAAATGTCATTTGGTCCAGTTTTACCAAACAACAGCCTTTCCTTATCTTAAAATAAATAAATAAAAATACAAGTACTCTAACCCCTAAATAGTGCTTGGGTCAACATGAAGTTAACTCAGATAGGATTTCCATATCTCATATGCACCATGAAAATCTGCCTTTCTGTTTAATGGGACATTTCTACGCACTGATAAATCCAGAGAGTGGGAAGTAGGGCGCCTTAGTGAAAGGATGAGAGCTTTGATCTTGTTTGTGGGCTAATAAAGAGTAGCTGAAGCTGATACACAAAATCATCTCAGAGGAATGAAATGCTCATATGCTTGAAAGACCTGGGGTTGACATTACATTGATTGCAGTCAGATGAAGGATTCATTTTGTCTTTGACATAGCACGAAATTCTATCTGTGCCTACTTACTCTATAGACAGCAGCCTGCCAGGGGTCATGCTAAGATTTTATAATAGGACAGGCACCAGGCTTAGCTAACAAAATAAACATTTGGGAAATTGTATTTCAGAGTCTCCCCTGCCCCCACCCCCATGCAATTCTGGTTCAGTGAAAAGCAGCATTTAATATTTTGGAAATAATTTTCAAACAGATGGGGGAAGAAGCAGGAGGGCAGCTTCCGTTGCTCGTCTTGATGATCTCTCTGCCTCCCTTTTCTTTCTCAGCAAAACAACTCAAGCAGAGTATCACCCCCTACTCCCCCGCTGGAAGGAAAGAGGCAGTGGAAAAGTGTTTTCAAATTTGCTCTTTGCTTTTCTCTTAAATTTTTCTAAGTTGAGGTCTTTCACGTGGCATGGGCAGTTTGAGTCAAACCCTCCTACTAGGGTTTGATGTCTTGGAGAGCAGCTAAGGAGGAGAAACGTCTTGCTGCCCCCAGCAGTGGAGGCTTGGGAACCCTTTGTTTCAGCAGAACCACGAGGGTGATTCTTCACACTCTCTTTATTGAACTACAATATCTTTCCAGATGAACACATTCCTAATCAAATTAGCTGCAAACAGGCCTCTAGGGTGCCACGCTGCCTAACCAGTGGGGTGGGAGGAGCAAGGGAGCAGAGGGGCTTGCTTACTTCTGGGGCTGCTGCAGGAGACACACCAAAGACGGCGGATTCCTCTTCAGGGGAAACAGTTGGGGTGGAATGTCATATTTGCAGAAGTGTTTTCTATCTTATAGGGTGATAAAGGCAAACAAATGTTAAGGAAACTCACAGAGGGCAGACTGGTCTATCATGGAACAATGAATACTTAGTTTTCTCCAGCATCTACTGTCCTTTGCATACAATATGATTGAGTGCTTGGTGCAGCAAAGGAATGGCATGTACATACTTGGGGTCCCTAAACAGTCCCACTGTCAGGGGAGCGGATGTAGCTCAGTGGTTGAGCACCTGCTTCCCACGTACAAGGTCCTGGGTTTAATCCCTGGTACCTCCTAAAACAAAATGAAACAAAACAGAACAAAACAAAACTATTTACTGTCAAAAAGTGGGAATGACCTAAATCCAAACCAACAAATGCTAACCATCAGTATTTCAATCAGGTCATCATTGCCAGTGATTTCCTTAAGATGTCTACTTAGCTGTCCCCCTTTTCCCCCAGAGACTTAGCACAATGCAGAGCAAGCCACCCGTGAGAGCAGGTGAGAGGCTGTCCTCTCCAGAAGAACTCTAGATTGGGTCCCAGGACTGTGAGGAGAGGCATCTGTCACTATGAACTGTGTGATCTTGGGCAGCTTACTCAACCTCTCTGAGTACCTGTCTGTAAAATTAAGATATGTTGTAATAACATCTATCGCAGAGAGCTTTTTACAAGGTTTAAATACAGTAATCTAATACTTTGGTTGCTGTTAGCTGGTTTCCTAACCAATATGCTTAAAACAACAAACAAACAAACAAAGGAAAAAAAAACCCACAAACACACACACACACAAATCCACCCAAACAGAACAAACCACCAAAACCTTGTATTGCAATATTTAGTACAAACATACTATAAATTCATTTAAGAAAAATTTGAAAAAATGTTACTCATAATTCCACCCCCCCACCCCCCAAATGATCAGTGTTAACATATTGGTCTAAAGACTTCCAATATTTTTTTTGTTTGCGCACAGAGACACACTTATATAGTCACAAAAATTGGTCCACACATACTATTTTGTAGCCTGCTTTTGTCCTCTACCAAATTATCATAAATATTTTTCTTGTTAATAAGTGTGTCTATAATTATATATTAATGGTTCTATAATATTTCATTATAGGTATGTAATATGTTTTTATATATCTAACATGCTGTTTTAAAATTTTTAGTTTCTTTCCCCATTTTTGCTCTTATAGATAACTCTTGGATGAATCTTTATGTACATATATTGAGCAAATGACTGATCGTTTTTAAAGGTAAATTCCCAGATGTGGAACTACTATTCAAAATCACAAACATTTTAATCTTTCTTTAAACATATTGTCAAATTGCCTGTCAGAGAAGTTCTAGCAATTTAAACTCTTACTGGTAGTGTATGAACATGCCTGTTTCACCATATTCTTGCTAAAACTGGCCCTTTATCTCTTTTTAACATTTGTCTACTTGATGGGTGATAAATGGAATTCCTCTGTTGTTCTAATTAGAGTTTCATTGATTACTACTGAAGTTTTGAAACTGTTTATATATTTATTGGTCATGTTTTTGGCCATAAAATTCATTGTCTTTTGCCTATTGAAATGTAGGAACTCTTTGTTACTAGAGTATTTAAATCTTGCCCTTATATATTATAAATATTGTTCTAGTTTTTCATTTGCTTTTTAATTTTATGAATATTTTGATGTGGCATACATTTGAAAATTTTATATAATTAAATTTGGTAATGATTTTTTTGGTTCCTCTTATAATATCAAGCTAGAGAGGGAGGAATACTTCTTTATATATATATATATATATATATATATATGTATATTCCCCTCCCCTTCCAGGAAGACATGTCTGGTAGGTTTTCTGAGCCTTTGAATGACTGAACATAACTTTCTCCTGCTTTCATGTGAAAACAATAACTTGGCAGATGGAGCATTTTTGATGCGTACTCTTTCCTCCATAAAACTCAGTAGATGCTGTTCCACTGTCTTCTGAAATTTAACGTTAAGAGATAAGTCTGATGCCAAACAGATTTTCCCTCCTAGTACATATCCTGATTGGCAGAATGATAGTAACATTTTTCTTTGTCCTTCAAATAAAGAAGAAAAAGCAGGACATGACAAAAAGTCTAATCCATACTTTGGCCTGGTACTTAGTGGGGTTTTTGACTGAGGACCAGTATTTCTTCAGCCCAGAAAAATGATTATTTCTTTGTTTGCTGCTTCTTCTCTGCCTGATATGTTCATTTCTGGACATCGTACTCAATCTCCAGGTGGCCCCATCCTGCCTGCCTCTCATCTATTCACTCTTGATTTTCATACCATTGTCCTTTTCCTAAGTTCTAGAATTTCTCCAGCTGGCTTACTGCTCTGCTCATCCTGTTTTTAGCGCTCTCCAATTTGCTAGTCAGTATTGCCGTTGCATTTTTTACCTAGGGTAATTATTGTTTCACCTAAAAGCCGTCTTCCCTGAACACAGATGGATACTTTTCCATGGGTGCAATCTCCTCTCAATTGTTGAGAATCTGAACTTAGTGTTTTACCAAATGTAACTCTTTGTTCCACAGCACACTTTTTTTTTTTTTTTCTCAAAAGAGCCTTCTCTTTTGAGCTCCTGAGAATGTTTATATATCCAGATATGTTTCCCTGCCTGCTCATCCTTATGAAAGGAGGTCTCTGTTTGTCCAGTCTGGGGACTAAGGAGAGGTACAACCAGAGAGTGTTTGGGTTCATGTTCAAATTCTTTGGTCTGGGAAGAAGGGGTCAAGGAAAAGTTTATAGTTTCTTTATGCTTATTTCTCTGGATCAAAGTCTAACCTTTCTAGGAGAAGGAAGAGGGAACCACATCCAGAGGTGGTGCTATGACAAGGGGCTTCCCCATTGTGCCAATGTTTCCTTTCCACTGGGTGGGGCAATTGTAACCGAAAAATTAACAAATGTGTTTTTATTCACTAAACTGTGTTTTAGGCACTTACTAACCTTCTGATATGTTGCTATATAGCTAAAAGTAAATGTCAATAACTGTTACAGACTTGATGTATGCTAACCTTTGAAGTAGCCAGAAGCCAATATCTGTAACTCACTGAACTATATCCTAAATGCCTTGTCTATTTGATGCTGATGCTATGCTTTGTAACCGTGTAATCTTTATCCTGTAACTGGACAGTAACAAGACAACTCACGATTGTCTTCGCTTGTATCCCCTTATCTTCTTTTGCAACCCTGAAGTCTGGTGCCCTCACACATAGCCCTGCTTAAGGTTCATTAATGAAATAACAACAGGAATCAGCCGAGAATTGACCACACCAAACGTCTAAGCTATCTTGCTCATTGTCCTAAGCCTGCCTGCCTTTGTTTGAATACCATACAACACTGAAGGTTTCTCCCATTTGGGGAGACAGATTTAAGGCGCATAGACCTTCTGATCTCCTTGCTTTGTGCTTGGCAATAAACTCCCTCTTTGCAACCCCGCTGTCACATAATTGGCTCTTTCGTGTACACTGGGCAGAGGGCCAATGTTTGGTGCAGTATTGCTATCACAGTCTTCTTTAATGGATAAGGCGATTTTTGTTAGGACTGACCCCTCCAACAGGGTGGCCACCCACGGCATTGTCAGGGTAGGCCCATGTTCCCTGACTCTCTCCGCTCCTGGCTGAAGCCTGGGGACAAACACGGGAATGGTGAAATAGGGGTGGCAGCAGCCCATTCCCTATCCAAATACCTAGCATGCCCCAGCTCAGAGGTTTAAAGACCCTTGGGGGTGGTCTGGAGGAAGAGGACATGCCTGGCATGACTTCTCCAGAGTACACCCCTCCCCCACTGTGGCCCCACGGACCTTGGACCTGGACACTGGCCGGAGGAGGAGCCCAGCCTCAGCCGAGTAGCTGCCCTCAGCTGCCCAGAGTGTCCCCCTGCCTGAGACAGTGCTCACTTGGGTGTCTCCGTGTCCGGGGGACCCTCTCTTCCTTCTCCCAACCTTTCTGGCTCTGGCTTGAGTTCCTCTCTCGTGACCAGCTCAAAGCATCCTGCAGGAGCTAATAACAAGGACTGTATAATTTCAGTGATTCTAGGTGTGAGATAATGCTCTTATATTTGCATTTAAAACTGGCATAAAGATGAACATAAAAGTCAGGCTAATAATTTAAACTTTTAATGATTTCTTTTTGGAATGGCATTAAATGGCAAATAAAAAAACCTACCATGACAAGTAGAGAGAGAAACTGCAGAAGGAGAAAGCTTTATATTTTAGTACTTTTAATGGCACTTTTTTTCCCCCTACTTTTTGAATAAGGGCCACACATTTTAATTTTGCAGCGGACTCCGTAAATTATGTAGCCAGTCCTGGGCACAGGTTTTGGTGTATTCCCTTGAGAAAACTTGCGGCTGTAAGAAACAACAGCCGCAGATGATTGATCTGAGGCCAGCGTATCCCCTGCTCGCGTGTGCGGCACCCAGACTGCCCTTCCTTGCACATCCTGCCTACCCCTTGCCTTTACCCTGGTGTTTGCACAATTTGAGAGGAAGATAGTGGACCTCCTGAGAATATGGTATGTGCATACTGAAGTGATGAACTGGGGTACGTAAAGAGCTGCAACCTTACTTCTATCCCATGTTTCTTAGTGGTTTATCTAAGTAACTCATGAATCTCTCTCGCAGTGCTTGACACATGATATGGAGTCAACCAATGCCAGTTTCTGTTATGGATTGAATTGTGCCTCCAAAAAGATACGCTCAAGACCTAACCCTCGGTCCCATGAACGGGACCTTATTTGGAATTAGGGTCATTTCAGATGCAGTTGGTTAAATTAAAATGGAGTCATACTGGGAGTAGGTGGCCCCTAATCCAATCTGACTTCTGTCCTTATGAAAAGGGACAGCTAGAGATGCAGAAGGAAGATGGCTGCGTGAAGAAAGAGACTAGAGTTCCGCAGCCACAAGGACAGCCTGGGGCATCGGAAGTCAGGAATTTTCCCTGAACCTTTTTCAGAGGGAGCAGGACCCTGCCAACACCTCGATTTTGGACTTCTAGCTTCCAGAACTGTTAGACAATAAACTTCTGTTGTTTGAAGCCACCCGTTCGTGGTACTGTGTTACGGCAGTTCTAGCAAACCAATGCAGTGTCCTTCCCCTGCCCTTGCCTTCTCTCAGCCAGTCTGTGTTTGTGACTCTGCCTCATGGCCTTCTTCATGTTTTGGCTCAAAAGACTCTCCAGGACAGTCTCACTGCTCTTCAGGAGTAGATGACAGTCTTGTCTGTCCCCTGAAGCCTTTCTGAGAAGCAGCGGTAGCGGCCATCAGTCGCTGAGCAGTCTGTTCTGCTCATACCCTCCTTGCTTGCTCAGACAGAAAAACAAAAACAAAAATGAAACAAGCTGGAGAAGCCCCAAAGCACCTCATCTCTGACCTCCATGGGGAAGCCAGCTGATGGACTTGTGTACTCTCTGCACCATTTTCTTCTTGCCTCCCACCTGCAATTTTCAGGCTCCTGGTAGCAGAGAGGGGCTGAGGTTTGGAAGTGAGTAGGAAAAACCCTTTTCCTCCATTAGCCTAGAACTGAAGTGGCTCTGACGTGCCTTTCATGGCAGATTTTGCTGAGGAGGGAAATTTGCACCTGTTTTGAGTTGGCATCACGTTTAAAGCAAGAGAAAAAGGAAACAAAACCAAAGGCCAGTGCATCCGGAGTGATTACTGCTCAAATTACTTACCAAAGACATCTGTGAAGCTGTGATCCATTCGGGAGAGATGCTAAAATGAGCCCCAGCTGAGTCTCCCAGCAAAATGATCCCCCTGGGTTGTGAACCTAGACAGCACAATTTATTCACATTATTTATGCACTCAAATAGTTTGGAGCCTCCAGATTGGGTAGTTGTGGGAGCAGATACCCTCGTGTGCATTCCATGCACAGAGCATCCTAACAGTGATGCATTGCTACTTTGTGTGAGTTGGAGAGTGAGGGGACATAGCATTTAGTTGCTGAATGAGATTTCTAGGCCATCAGAACTGCTGGCGAAGCTGTACAGATGCAGGTGTGTATCCCAGCTCAGCAAACTGCCGTTCCACATCCTGAGTGAATGATGGATGAATAAATGAATCAAAACTTGATCTGAACTCAGAAATAAGCCCTAAATTTTGCTTCTGGAAATTGTTTTTTTGGGAAACACACCTATTTCTGTTACAATTCACTTTAAGAATTAATTATCTCATGGAGCAATTTTGATTTTTCAAAGCTGTAATGGTCTTTTAAAGTCCTTAATTCACATACATGAAAGCACTGGATGGATGATTCTGGCTGATTAATGGAGAAAGAGTGAGAGAGATGTAAAGGTCTCATGCAGCCCTGCATGTTTGCAGGTAAAGAATGATTTAATGTGGTTCTGATGCCCATTTACACTAGCTCATTCACCTGTGGCTATCCTCTATCAACTCCCTTAAGCTCTGAAAGAATCAATTGACACCTCCCAGAGTCAGAGCAGGGAGCCTCCTTTCTTTACCTCCAAGTCCCCCAAATCATGCTAGAATATGGCCCAGCTTCATGGAGGTGGCTCCCTGTCCTGGGCCTCTGTGGCAGCCAGTAGGAGGCTCCACAGATGGACTGAGAAGGCCCATGATGTGCAGGAAGGCACAGGGGTGTGATGTGAGGAACCTGAGGGGCCAGGACCTCACACCAGGGTTTCACCCATGTTTGGGCTTACTCATTCATTCGGTAGTTTATTTGTTCACTATTTCTTTTTTTCATCCAAACAACTATTTCTAAACTGCCTCAATATGCAGTGTCTTTATATTTTCTACTCCCACACTTGCCATCTCTCTGAGAGCTTAAAGACCATAAGACTGAAGGTTGATTGAGGGGAGGACTGTATCTTTTTTGCCTATGAAAACTCCAAGCCAAGTGTAGCTTTTGGTGCATAATACTAATTGGTGTTCAGTAAATACTTGAATGAATGAATGAAATGCTTCTAAATGTTGGGATAAAATATTGCCTAAACATAAAACAGTGATGTTACCATAGAGCCTTGATTAAGAACCTTTGGGCATCACCAGGAGCATGTTTCAGTAATGTGTGGATGGTGGTAGGTTTCTCCTAACAGTACTGGTGGCCCAGATATCTTTGGCATTTGGGTAATTAGAACACAGAGCTCTTTGTTCAGCTATTTTGTGAAGCCTTTATCAGTTATAGCTTACAGGTCTTTAGCTCAGTATGAGCCCAGAGGATCTGACCTTGGAGTATACTGAAAAGGAAATATAGAAGATTAAAAATTCCAGTTATTGTCTCTACTTGTTTTCTTATTTGGATACACACTGGGTTTTGGTTACTCTGTTATCCATCCTGCAGCCTTTCCTAACATCATCATTAAAGTCTCCAATCCCCAAATAAAGTTGATTAAACAACTTCAGTTTTGCATTTTCTAGATTTTGCCTCCTTTTCTCTACATCTTTTTCATGTCTTTTTCTGCCCTGCCATGAAAATACATGTAGCATCAGGTACTTGCTCACTTGGGTGGTCTATTCACTTCAATTTGAAGCAGACTAGAAAAGAATATTCTATTGTAATAAGGACACTGACTTTTACAATTCATACCTTCACAGAATTTCTTCTCATATGGAATTCCATCTTTTGGATCAATGCCCTTAAAAGAGACAGGATGAGATTAGCAGTTTGTTTTTAAATGTATGAGACACATATACCAAATCTTTACCAAATGGCTTTAAAAGGGTAGGTACAACACTTTAAAGTCTCTCAAACCCCAAAGTCAACATCATAACACTCTATGCTAGTGAGTTGGACTTGAAAAGAATGGGGGGAGCAAGGATACGGAGAGACTCAGAAACGGGGCCATCTCTTTCAGAAGGCGACAGGGTAGGGGGTCTCACTCCTCAGAGTAGCACAGGGTCAGAGCGGGTTCAGCAGTTTCTGAGCTGGAGATCTAAGAGTCCTGACATCTCCAGTATCCAAGTATTGATCTTTCTAGAGCAGCAATTCTCAACCCAGGAGACATCTGGCAATGTCTGAAGACATTTTTGGTTGTCACAACTTGGGGCCAGGGGAATTGGTACTGGTATCTAGTGGGTAGAGGCCAGGGATGTTGCTAAACATCCTTCAGTGCACAGACAGCTCCCACAATACAGAATTACCCAGCCCCAAATGTCAATAGTGCTGAATTTGATAAATCTAGAGGTGAGGTGGGTCAATGAGTGGCCCAGCCGAGGAAACTTCCAAACACTTAAAGCTAAAGCTATCCATTAGTGGAGTGGCCTCTCCTCCTAGTTTTAATGCAAAGTTTTCAAATATTTTTTTTTTCCTTTTCTTTTTTGCCAAACCATGGCCTTGAGATAGCAATAGTATTAGCACCAGATAGCAATAGTGTTCTAAGGTGAAAGTACTTGGTGGCCAAAAACATTTTGGAAATGCTTTGGTTACTTTTCTGGTCTTTGGGGGTTCCCAGTGGACATTAGAACATTGAAGATGCTAGGAAATCTGGAAGTAAAGAAAGCTGTTTAGTTTTATTTGATCTAGTGTTCCTAAAGTCACTGGACTATGGAACCCCTCCCCCCACATCTATCACCAGCACACTCAACACTGGGGTTCCGGGACACAGTTTGGGAAATGTTGTGCTGGATGGTCGTAAAGTCCCCTTTGAGTTTATAATTTTGTGATTCCAAGGATGATTTTTTCCCTCTATGGGAAGGGGTAGCTCTGATGGTGATGTGTCTTTCTCCAGTTACTGAGGGTCTCTGAGCCTTGCATTCCTGAGTTGATGGTGGATTTTCCATGGATCTAGCACTGCCTCTTCCTGTGGGGGTGGCACACCATGTCTGAGGCAGGTGAGAGGCCATGGAAGAATGAGCAGCCTCACACACTGAGCAACCCCCTGGTCCTCCCACACAACAAAACTTGGGTTTGTCAGAACAGGAGCTGCCTTGGGGGTCTTGATGCCTTAATGTCTAGGGGAGACGTCCTCTCCCTTTCTGTGAAAAGGCAGTGTGTCTGAGGAGAGGATGGGTGGGGTGGGATGGAGTACAGTCATCTGTCATGCTTTCCATATTCCCTAAGCCACGGGACCTGAATGCACTCTGTAGGTGCTGGCTCAAGCCTGGGCCGTCAAAGTCTTGAAGGGAGGGAAATATTTATGGAAACTTTCTTCTCTTCATCTAAGTGGACAAATGAGGCAACTATTCAGAGGCAACTTAAACCTTTTAGCCAAAAAAATATTAAGCTTCAGGGCCTTTCATTTGCAGAGTCCCCAGCACCCAGACCATGTGAATGCTGGAAGTGGATGGGAGCTATAGAGTGTTCCAGTTGGAGAGAGGAAGCCAGGTTGAAGTCAGGCCATGTTTCCATATGAAAGCACTCCTGAAAAACCAGTAATGAGTTCTCAAAAGAAAGGGACATGAACTTCCAAGACTTTAGTAATTCATTAGGATTTCTTTTATTTTTCTAAATAATTATTTACTTTCATATCTGATTTTGTATTTGTGATTTGGTATTCTTTTCCTTCACAAGGAACCCTCAAATTGTGTAAGTTTAAGACCACACAAAACTTGGATCTGCACTGTTACTGTCCATGGATAAATGTTTGTTTGGCTTTTTTCCTTCCTTCTCTTTTCTCTACCTGAAACTGCAAATCCCTTATTCATAGGCAATTCAGACACCAGCAAGTGAAGCCTAGAAGTGTGGTAATGTGGTAACTACAGGGTAATTTCTTCTCTGCTTGTCTAGGGTTATGAAATAGGAAAATATGGCTGCAATAAAATGGTGACGGCATATGGTTTATTCCAACAGCTGTTTGGGTTGCTATAAAATTTGCAAACACCACTCCTCATTTAATTTTACACCATTCAGAATAGAATAAAGGGAGTAGATGTGGGTGACTTTAAACAAAGTTTAAAGGGGTTGTAACCAAGAGAGCCTCAAACTTCATTACATCCTTGATACTCTTCATGTGTGATCAGAATTTTATAGCCACCTTCTTAACAGCAGAAAAAGAGTTGCTTTAGGTTGTCATCTTCTTCCTTAGAGGTGATGAAAGCAATGAAGCAATAGGTTTTGGGGGAGGGTGGGAAGTTAGAGAACAGGGTTAAATCTGAATTTAGTTGCTTACCCAAATGCCATTACAGTTTGAATCCTGATGTACATCCCAGCTGTCTGGCCTACGGAGAAAACATTGACATTGTTTTTTGACATATACTTGTCACTCAGTGAATGTTGGTTTCATGAATGAATGAACAAACAAGTGAATGTGTGTTACATGAAGTGTCATTGAGAGAAAACAGTGGTACTTCGTGGGTATAGTAGCATACAGAAGCCTTCACTTGCCCTCTTTGCCATCAACCTTGGTTTTGGATATTTGCTGGGATCCATGGACCGAATCCAGCCTCTTCTATGATTGACTAAGTTCATAGACTATGTTGCTGTGGATTGGGGTTGATGAGCATAATGAACAAATCTGTGGCCCATCTAATTTAGATAGATGAAGCCATTAAAACTGTGCTTCTGAAACACCCAAACATCTGGTAAATTTAGTGCTTTGACTACAAGGTTGGGATAACCATTTTTTGAAGTCAGAAATGTGATTGGCTGAACATCAATCAGCCTGGGAATAAAATGTGATGTGCCCTCTTCTGCTCTTCGTGGGGGAGGCATCTATTTCGGAGTCCCCTCCTGCATGAGGAGCTAGTGCAGGAGGCTGGATAAATGTCCACAATAACCTGTTTCCTTGCCTGTTTCTTCCACTAGACTGTAAACTCCATGAAAGGAGGCATATTTCTATTTGTTTACTATCCCACGTGACACCATGCAGGGAGCTTGGCAAATAATAGGTGCCCAGTATGTACTTCTTGGACAAACGGATGCCTGTTGTTTTTTCACTGAGCTTTACGTCAATCCGGACAAAGAGGTCCCTTCTCTCTGTAAATGGAAATCCTCAAGGCCTCCTGCCTTCTTTTTGGAAGGTGATTTTCAAAATCAGTGAGCCAGGGAGACTCATACCTTCTGCCCGGGTACGACATCTTGTTTCTGTCGTCACAGTCTCGGCCTCGCCAGTGATAACCCCGCAGCGTCTGAAATGGAGGGTCACATGCAGGAGGAGTTCAGCTCTGCTCTGATGTTCTCGATGGTGAAGATCAATCAGAGCTGTCTGAGTGTTACTGGCATCTGCAGTTTTAAACTCAGATACAGTCTAGGAACTAGAAATCACTAAAAGGAGATGTTGTGTGAGGTGAAATGTAATATAGAAGTAGGGCCCAGTAACAAGCAGTGCAGTGTGCATATGTGTGTCTGTAGAACTGAATGTGGATGCGTGTGTGAGTGGATTTGTGTGTGTGCAGCAGATGGATGGGATGCTGGGTACGTACCTATATGTGGGGGTATGTGAGTGCATGTGTGTGGATGTGGGTGTTTGTGGACATGTGTGTACACACATGTACATACGTGTGGATACATGTTGCATATTTGAGTACGTGTGCGTGAAGCTGTGTGTGTATATGTGTATGTTCATGTATGTGTGTCTTATGTGACCCTCTACACACACAATGCCCTGAAATTCCTGTATTAATCATCAGTCCCCTTAGGCTCTAAAATCATCTGGTCAAATGATTAATCTTTTTTTTTTTGACAATTTAAAAATCTCCAGCCAAATGGCTAATTATATGAATTTATATATTTGACCTGACTAATCTGAAAGAAATAAGTCAGGATGCTGAAAAAAAACAAAAAACTTTCTACGCCTAAGATATATTTTGATGGTCCATGTATTATTATGATGCCAAAAAGTCTATAAAAATTATAAAGCAGAATGTGGTTCATCAAATTAATAACGTATTCAAATGACACTCAATCTCATCTTATTAAAGTAAAGAAATGTGTAGGAAGCTATGCAATAGTTAGACAATATCTGGTAATAATACTTACTGGAAAAACACTGTATTTGTCTGAATCTGCATCTTTGAATGGCACAGAATTTTTTATAGTGCTAGGAAAAAAGAGAACAAAATACCTGGTGAGTTAAGGAAAAAAGAAACTATGTGAAAACAGAGACTTTCAGATATGGCTGTTTTGAATTTGTGTGACAGAGGCTTATTCTAAAAATAATATTCAGGACCTGAATGTTATGTAAGATTACCGGCTGAGCTTCACCAAACCCTGTTCTTCATTCAGCAGAGCTGTTTTTGCTCCGTGTATTTTGGCCCATATGGGTGGTGGTAGTGAAAAATTGAATTGAAGTTTTTGAGGGCATGAGTATTTGAAGTTGAGATCCCAGGACATAAGGAGGCTGCTTTTGTTATTGTCTAGTCAATAAACTCAAATTGAAATTTGAGCCATTTTACACAGGCTGTCATGGGAGTGTTTTCTTAAAATGTTGCTCTTTTACACCATTTACTCTGAGAATCTTGAGGCATTTAGTTGTCACTAACCTTCTCTTCTATTTCTGAGACTGGGAAACCAAGGACCCTGATGGGGTGATGCAGCAAATTCACACCAAAGCCACGGCTACCACCCATGAGCGAGGATTCCCCCCTGGAGCCTCACCACTGGACTTTCCTAGCTTCTAAATGGCAAACACTGCTTTCCATCTGCTGAAATCACTTATGGTGTTGCAAAAATACTACAATCAAATGGTGGATTTGGAGCCTAGAATTTAGAGAGCATAACATAACCATTTATAGGATGTACTAAATGGTCTTTTGAGTCAAGAGCAGGCAAATGAGTACCACCAGAGCCAGTGTGGCTGCCCTTGGAGCCCAGCTTGACTCTGTGAAGGTGGAGCCACCAGAAGTCCAGATTACAGGCCTCTTTGGAAAAACACTAACGGGGATTGGGCTGGTTACATGAGCCTCTTACGGTAGCCACTGTTACTCTGCTCTGTAATTCTGGGACTGGGAATTTTGCAAAATATGCTTGCCAGGTTCCCTTGCCAGACAGACTTGGTGCTGGTAGGAGAAGAGAGGAAGAGGAGGGGAGAAAGCATTTTTTTCTCTCTCTCTCTGGATACTCCCTTTAGTGACTCCAGCTCTGGCCACAGAGTGTCCTCCTGGGCCATCCCAGCACCTGTGGGCAGCTCCTCCTCCATGGGCTCCCACACTAGTCCATGTGACCCCTCCTTGGATTTCCCATCAAACCAGCACTGAGTGGCCTCCTGAGCTCTGATAATACCAACTCCTCCTTTTGTTTCTTCTGTCTATCCTAGGGACGCTTCCTTTAGCACCCATTGCTGGCTTACCTCATCTTTCCTTTTCTACTTTTTTAGCCCTTTCAAGACTTTTACAACTGGTTCCCTTTATTAAATCCCTTCTATGTGACATACCTGGCATGGTTCTGTTTCCTGATGAGACTATTGAGAAGAGGACTCTGTGATGAATGAGTGTGAGGAAGGGTATTCTGAGAAGGCAGGGGAGAGTGGAAGACAAACTCCCTATCTCAGGTACTCATGACATGGCTAGGAGGGCAAGACAAGCTGATGTCCCACAGTTTGTCCTCCCTATAGCTCTGCCCTGGGAACTGGGAAGGCTGTAACCCTGAAAAAACTAAGTTTATCTTGGGGGGAGGTGGACAGGGGAGCTATTGGAGTTCCAGTAATAAATCAGATGTGGGCTGTAGCCAAATTCTCCACCATTATCACCACAAATGTTGACTTACCTATGACCAAGATGGCCCAGGAACGAGATTCTAAAAGAGGGCTCAGAGAGGCTCTCTTGCTGCTTTCACTCATTCACACGCCCCGGGGGGGGGGGGGGGGGCAAGATCATCGCTGGGTCCTGTCCTGTTCTGACATGCCAGGACCTCTAGATACAGCCTGTTCCTTGTCTGCTCTGAGCTATGAGTGTTTTTCAACCACCTCAATCTTCATTTCATATGTCATTAAATGGCATGTAATTATTTAACAAAAGTTCTAATGGCTAAGAAAAGTTTTTGAAAAGATTTTGAAGATGACAGTTCCTGAGAAACAAGGTAGTTTCTTCCATGCATGTATTTGACCTCTTGAACAGCTATATTATTTTTCCAGTTGAGAAAAGGAGGGGAAAAATAGAGATATAGAGATGGCATGGGCCTAAGCAGCCAATTCTCCAGTCTGAGTAAAGGTGTAGGGCGAGAGGTCTCATTTTAGTATGTCAACCCAGCTTTGACAGCTTAGGGGGTAAGAGGTGGTCCTTGAAGGACTCAAAGTGACTGACCAAAACTGAGCATTCTAGATAGGAGGGAGTAGATTGGTCATCCAAGGTAGCAGAAACTGCAAATTATGTAAAGTCGACAATCCCTTATTCACAACCCCCAAATTTAAACAGCTCTTGAAACCAAGAGTTTTTTTTTTTTTTTTTTTACAATCAACTTTGCAGCAATGAATTTAGTTGGTGGCAAAACCTGACCTGAACCGATGAAGGGCAATGCATAAGTTTGATCACAGCTGAAATAGAAATGTGTTGATTAGGAGGTGTTGGTTTGATCCCTGCTTGGGGTGTTAAGTGAGTTATAGTATATGCACCATATGGTATTTTCCTACAGTATGAAAAACTGAACCCTGAATCACATCTGGTTCCAAGGTTTTGAATAAGGCATTGTTGACTTTTGCTAAAATTATTTCTCCAAAATTGCATCTAAATTTGATAATTTGTGCATCCTTAAAGGTATCTGATTATATGCTGACACAAACCTTCTTTCCTTCCTTCCTTCTTCCTTCTCTCCCTCCCTTCCTCCCTCTCTCCACAGGCCATTCTGGACTCCCTGCTCTGAGCCAGGAATTGTATTAAATATCAGGGGTGAATTTAAGATACCTTTCCTGTGCTTGAGGAGCTTAATTACGTGTGGGAAAAAATGATGCATCAACAAATAACTACAGTACCATGAAAAAAAATGTTCTTCAAGGACTGTACACCAAGAGGGAAAACATTTCTAACTCTACAGAGGAGAGGAGGTGAACTTAAGGTGAATCTTAAAGGATGAGAAAGAATTTTCAAGGCAAATAATTGGGTGAAGGGCATCCTAGTAGGAGGGGAAATGTGCCCAGGAAGCCCTGTAACATAGCTCTGGGTTCTGAAATTAGACTCTCTGGGTTCAAATCCTAGGTCCTCTGTCTACTTGCTGTGTGATCTTAGGTAAATCATTTAATTTCTCTGTGTCTCAGTTTCTTCATTTGTAAAATGGGGACTAGTATTAGTACTTAGTTCCTAAGGCTGTTGTAAAGACTAAATGAGTTGATACAAGTAAAGCGTGAAAAACTCTGCCAAGCAGAGTACAGTAAGTTCTCAAAACACATTAGCTGTTATTGTCGTGCACAATAATAATTATTCCAAGGATGGTTCCTAGCATTGAGCTACAGGAGTCAGTTGTCTGCTCTGATCACATTTTCAGATGTTTCTGGAAACATCCAAAATTCAATCCATGGGTCCTCTTCAGATTTTCAGATTTCCAGTCACCCAGTGTTCTATCCAGTTATGGTGCAGGTTGGTGCAGTGATCACGAGCTGCTGCTACTGCCGTACAAGTGACTATTGCTAGATGTCAGGCCAGCAGGCTTGATTCAGTGAGTAATTGTAATTGCAGCTGAGTGTTATTAATTATATAATATGGAACTATTTAAGTTCAATTCTCCTAAGATTATTTCATGACTGGGTCATTATGACAATAGAAGAAGAAAGTGTGCCTAAAGCTTCCATGTGTACTTGCCTCACATTTGAAATATGTGGACATGTTATATACATCTTTGTTAAGAGGATGAGAACAGAGAAAACCATGGAAGGGCACACCCTAATGTATGGACATGTCTTACCCTGTGGTCATGTGGGTGGAAAGAGGAGCACGCAGAAGTGGAGAATAAAATAATGATGAATTAAAAACACAGTTAACGTAGGATAAGATACTCTCTATGCATCTATTAAAATACTAGATATGTGGGTGTATGCATAGAGAAATTAAATAAAAAGAATAGATGATTAAAAGAGTAGACCCCCTGACTCCTCACTGCTGCAATAAAAAATGCACAGTGTGTTGCCAGTGTGAATTCTGATAGAAAAAAATGTCAACAAAAATGAAACCTGACTGCTGCATCCTAGTAATTTAGTACTTTTCTTATCCTATACTTTTTTTTTCCTGGTAAAGTAGTGCATTTAAAAAAATATTCCCTCATTTCTTCATTGAGCTCCTACTAATGCTAAGCACTATGGCAGCGTCCAGGGATAAACAGTTTACTAAGATATGGTGTCCCTGCTTTCCAGAAGCTTCTGTGGGAGACTGACAGGGAAGCAGCAATCAAAGAAAAGGGTGATAGGAGCAGGCACTTGGTGAACTGGGGGCACGAGGAGGGCTATTCATGCGACTGATGTTAGGTTGGGAGCTGGGAAAAATTCCCAGGGGTGGGAATGGCCTTTCCTCAAATGAATTTTGAAGGTGTCAGACCCAATGGGATGGGGAGGGCAGAGAGAGGGACACAGCGAGGAAAAGCATCGCTACTGGAGGGTATTTTATCAGAGGATTACACAATAGAAGCCACACAGGTCTTGTCTCACTACCTGCTGACTGTGTGCTGTTGGGTCAGGCATTTAATGTGTTAGAAACTTCTGCTCATCTAAAAAAGTGGGACTAAGAGTCGAGGGGCAATGTGGTGGCTACAAGCCTGGTCTTTGGAACCAGGCTGCTGGGTTCAAATGCCAGTTTTATCCATTACTTGCTCCATGACATTGAGTGATTTACTTTACCCCTTTAGAAAGGGGATGATAATGGGACCTGCCTTACAGGAGATGAAATAATACATGCGATGCATTTAGAACAGTCCTTGGAAGTTTCACCTTTCATTATTATTATGGACTCACAGGTGGTTTTGAGGGATAAATGAAACTGCATTTTCATGTGCTTTGTAAACTATAAACCGTTGAATAAATTGTGATCTGGTTCAAATTATACTTGAAGCACAATGATTTTTCACAAAGGAGAAAAACACAGTTTTTGCTTTTTTTTTTTAAATAAAAGAATAATCTCCTTTTAAAATTGGGCCAGGAAAATCCATGGCTCTAGATGCTCTTAAATTCTATTTTTCAAAGGTGGTTCAATGGAAGAATTGTTACTTTGGCTCTGTTGGGGTTTTTTTTGGCCTGTGTCTGTCTCACACAGCAAATGCAATGATGCTTTCAGCAAGGTTGGAGGGGGCGGCCCCTGCACCTTCCAGGGGGACAGGGGTCTCAATTCAATGGGGAGCATGAAATGACTGGGGGCCTGGGAGCTGGCTGCCAGCATCTCCTTTCATGTCCAACATCTCCCCTCTACTTCCCAAGCCCTGATGCTTTCTGGCACCCATCCATGTTCATGCCAAAAGATGTGGCTACTGCTTCTGCGACCCAGGCCAGCACTTTGGGTGACTGGCTTGCAGGGCTGATATGGACAGATAAACCAGGAAAAGTTTTTAACTCCTTGCATCCCTCAAAGCCTCTGCATGTGGGTCAGCATCATAGGCTCCTCTTCTCCCCCGACATTTTCACAACAGACTACAGGTGCTTAGTGGATTTTAGCTTCCACGAAGTTCATGAGATGAAGGATGGTGGAACATGGGACAGGCATCTCTCAGTCCAGCTGTGCAGCCTGACTCTCACCTCTGGGCCTTCTCACATCTAAACCCCCGAAGTGAGATCCAGGCTGAACTAGAGTGGGCTAAAGGAACAGGAATAGCCTGGGGAGAGCAAGAAACAGGGGTTGGGGCAGATGGTGTGGTCTAAATGGATGTCTCACAGTTAAGGACCATTATTCTGCCTCATCCAAGCACTATCTGGACACGTGGCCTCCTCTGTTTGGTGCTTGAGCTAGACTGTGAGCTCTGGGGAGGGCCTAGACCATCAGGAGTCCAGGTGTGGAGTCCAGTTGCCCAAGGATCACCTGGAAAACTTTCAGAAAAATGTGCTGCTCTCCCACTAGGTCTGGAGCCTAGGGGTCTGCATTTATAAAACTTCCCAGATGAGTCTGATGTGAGGCAAGAATTTAGTCTATACCTTAATTTTAGATATGGGGAAATGGAGGCCCAAAGACATAAAATTCTCAAAGTTAGCTCAGGAGTCAAGAATATGGATGTTCCCAAAGAACATATCAAGTCATGTACACCTGGGGGGTGCATTTTGGGTCCTCTGTAGCCATAAGTTACTCCTTAAAGACTCAGCTTCCTTGACTGTGAAATGGGAATAATAATAATATAATTCCTGCCTCACGGAGTCATTGTGAGAATTAAATGAGGAAATGTATGGAAACTCTCATCCGGAACCTACTAAGCATCAATATACCACCTGGTAGCAGCAGTAACAATCAGAGCTGGGTGGAAAGTCGAACCTATGCTCTTCTGCCTTTTAGTCCCATGACCTTCTCAGGATACTGGTCCATCTCTTAAAATTTTGAACAACGATTGCTATGACATCTAGCAGACTCCAGTAGAGCTGCAGTATGGGATGTTCCACTGAAGTAGGAGGGCTTGGGAACCTGGAAAGGGTCTGAATATTGGAAACTCTGTTCAAATATGTCTGAGCCCAATTTTTCAGGCAATAGGGTCGGCTCTGTGCAAAAATGGTTCCTTCCCAGCCTTGTGAGTGCTTTGCACGAAAGTTGCTCAGAGATTCCCTGCCCCGAACAGTTTCTGACCTTGTCTCTGTCTTAGACAAAAAGGAGAGACTGTTTCCAGGTATATTGCTAATGAGTGCCAAAGTCCATGGAGGAAATGTCACTGGCAGTCTGCATTCTAGCTCAGGGTAAATATCAAACTTTGAGACTTAAAGATGCTGGTATCCAACACACTTCCAAAATTACTTGTTCAGATATAATTTGTGTTTCACTTTCTGTGCAAGACATGTTTACAGCAAGAAACACTTTCACCTTTAGGAAGATGCCATTAAAATCGGAAGATCATTTTAGACATTAGAAAGCAGTAAAAACCAAAGATGTTATCATGGGGCAGTGCTTAGGAAGGTAGAAATGGCATACGTACAAGTCGATTTTCTGACATATCTTGGCCAAAAATGGAAGTGAACAAATACTGGAACCTCTTCTAGGATATTTCTGGGGAGCAAAAAAAAACGATGAAAAAAAAGTTGTTTAGTTCAAGGAATGGTTCCCCAACTTCTAAGGGCCCTTCCTCTCCCATGGTCACCACCATTTTGATTTCTGGGCTCTTTTCATCCAGAATCTGTCCCCATTTTATTTTTTAAAATTTACCCTTGGTTCTTGCCCTCACACCCTATATTCATTCTACCTCCTGTTCTTTGTTTGTGCTGGCTTCTCAGCCTGGAAGTTTCACCCAGCTAGCTATGGTCACCCTGGTTCTCCTGTTCCCAAAAGGGTCCAATTTTATTTTGACAACATCTCTCTCCCTCATTCTACTTAAGTGAAAGAGGACTTGGAAGTAACAGTTTCAAAAAAATTAATTCCATCCCATTATGAGGTAAAATAAAATCTAAGGGGAGAGACACAATCTGGGGCTTGGAAAGAAGGATAGCTCCACCCAAGGGAGCAGAAGAGTGTGTTGACACAGTTCCTTAAACTGCTTGAGCTAAGGATCTCAGAGTGGTTTCCCTGAAACTCCATATGTTTGATTAATTTGAAAACTCTGGCTTTTTGCTAAACAGTGCTTTTAGAAAGACTGTGGTTTCCACAATGCCTTCCTCAAATGAAGGAAAGAGAGGACAATAGAGTAGAAAAAGTTAGAAGCCCGCATAATCAATGAAGGGAAAGATACAGTTGATAACAGTCCTTCACATTGCTGTGAATTGTCTTATGGGCTGGGTAGATTGGATCATGTGCCCCAGGGAAAGGCATGTTCTTTATCTTAAACTGTGTTCCTTTGGGTATGAACTCATGTGCAAATAGGACCTTTGGAAGATGTTACTTCTAGCTAATGGGGGCCCAAGTGAATATGGGGTGAGCCTTAATCTGTATTAATGGAGTCCTTTACAAGCAGAAGAAATTTGAGCACAGTTATCCAGAACCCAGAAGTCAGTGGAAACCAGAAGAGCAGACCCAAGGAGAGGGAGATCCCCATGTGACAGGAGACAGAGGTACAAGCCAAGGAACCCCAAGGATGGTGGCAAGCTAGCACCTGAAGGCTATGGACTTTAGGAAGAAAGCATGGCCTTGCTGATGCCTTGATTTTGGACTACGAGCCTCCAAAAGAGTAAGATGGTAAATTCCTGATGTTGAGCCAATTCATCATGTGAGATTTGTCATAGCAGCCCTGGCAGACTAAGACATGGGCGTTGGCAATATTTTGACTCTGGCAAAGGGGAATTGAAAAGTTTTTCAGACCATGAATGGATTATTTAGGAATCTTTGTGAAGTTTGTCCACCTTTCTAGGGTTAGAGGACCAACCCTGAATAGTTGCCCCATCTATATTGAAAGGAGACAGAAGAGGCTCTGTCCTCACAGAGATTGCAGTCTACTGGAGGATATGGGTGGATATCTCAGCTCTTAGCACACGTGATGTCTGCAGTAGGCGAGGGATTTGTAGTGTTCTCTAGGAACCCAGAGAAGGAGGATCAGAAGACCCAGAGGTCAAGTAGGAATAAGCCAGGTGGGAAGGAAGAGAAAGATGTTCTGAGGCTTTGCCACCCAAAGTGTAGTCCACATACTTGTTAGAAATATAAATGATCAGGCTCCACCCCACATCTACTGAATCAGAAACCCAGGGAGCAGGGTCAGGCAATCTGTGTTTGAACAAGCCACTCCAGGTCGTTTTGATACCCCCTAAGGCTTGAGGACCATTGTTCTAACTCCTAGTCCCTCAAAGTCCTATCTACAAACTAGGAGCCATGATGTCATCTGGAAGCTGGTTAGAAATGCAGAGTCTGAGGCCCCACCCCGGCCCTACTGAATAAGAATCTGCATTTTAACAAGACCCCTGCTTTGCTGGGGTACACATTAAAGCCAGAGAAGTGTGGCTCCAGGCAGAGAGAGCACCACACACAGGGTTAGAGAGGTAAGAGGATGTTTTGCATCTTAGGGGACCTCCTTGTGGTGGAAGCCTAGGTACCCATGGGAACCTGGTAAACCACGTGAGGCAGGAGACAGGACAAGCCTAGAAACCTGTGGTACATGGTACCCTGAGGACAGTGGGCATCCTGGAAGGTGATAAGCAGAGGAATCACATTTGCATTTCAGGAAGGTATCTCTGGGGGTTGGAGAATGGCCTGTAGGAGGCAAAATGGGGCAGAGAGACCCTTTGGCAGATAAAAGAGCCCGAGGCTTGATCCCAAGGTTTCTAACCTCAGCACTATTGCCATTGTGGGCTGGATAATCCTTTATTCTGGGGGCTGCCCTGTGCATTGTAAGATGTTTAGCAGCATTCCTGGTTTCTACTCACTAGCTGTGAGTTATGAAAACCAAAAAATTTCTCCAGACATTGCCAAATGTCAGCTGGGGGCAAAACTGCCCCTTGGTTGAGAACCACTAATTTAAGGCAAGGGGGCGAGGTGGGGTGAAAAGGAGGGGTATTTAGAAGGTTGAATCCAGGGACTTGGTAACCAGTTGCTATTGGCACTGTAGGCACATTGTAAGTCAAACACCAGCACAAAATTAGACCACAGACTTGGTAGCAGTTTGGAAGGAGAGGTACATTCTGAGACCCAAAGTCAGAAGCCAGGTTGCAATTGAGTGTTTGAGCTCTTTCTT